>CAKKXW010000001.1:17843261-18116319 GCA_920937365.1 Sphaerophoria rueppellii
CTATTTGATTGCTGTTTAGTTAGTGGTTTTGTTGTCTGGCGGTAGGTGGGAGGCATCGTTGGTTATAGTTTTGTTGTAACTAGTTAGCATTGGCCAGTGACCTTTTGTCGATGTTGTGCCGCGTTCGTTGTTATTATCAATACATCGATGAGGGTTTATTGTTTGTGCTTTAATATTCCTATGACTTTGATTTCCGGAGCTGTCGAGTTATCGGCTTAATGGCTTATTGATCGGAGTGTGACCGTTGTTGTTTGTTTTTTAATGATTCAACACAGTAACGCCGTAGTGAGGCGAATGTAGGTGTAATTTAAAAGAAAATTCGTCATCAAGTTCTGTCCGACGCTTTTTGCTACTGACTGATCAAAAAAATAAAAAAAAACTGAGTTCTTAAAACTGATTGATTGACATTTTTTCTCATGTGTTTTCTAAGCACCCTTGGTCACACCAAATCTAAATCAAACGTGTTGATACAGGACCAACGAGTTCGCCAACCGCCTCAATAAATATTTCTGCGCTGACTGCATTGTTTTAATCGATTCCTTTATCCGAGAATGAAATTAAAGTTTATTTCAAACGTGTGTGTTTGTCTGTGGCTTCTGACTCATCATTGACTCGCTGTGGCGCGGCGGCGGCGGCGCTGCAATAAGTTCAAAACATATGAAGTTGTGAATTGAATTAATCCCTTAGGAGGTCGTATCTTTTCATATCTCACATACAATATACGAGTTCCAATACGTTTTCCTCTTTTTTGTTTATTAAACTTCTTGTTGATTTGTGTCGCATCGCATCATATTTGTTCACATTTTAGAAGGCCAAGCACGTATCTCTACAGCAGCATACAAAACATACTCGGGATAAAGCGAAAAAAAAGGCAATTTTATATGTGACGACGCTCTTGCTGACGTGTTCGCCAATGGCACTGGAGTGGAATTTCAATACTTTGGCGCGCAACGAGAGTTGTCGATAAAAAACTAGCAGCCACCTATACTTTGTAAGCGGATTTAGGTTGACAACTATCAAACTGCTTCGGGTAGCAAAAAACCATGAAAACAAAAATATTTAATGAATTTTTCTGTTGTTTTTTTGTTTTTTGTCAGCCTATATATCTGCTACGTACCTGGATACCGACGTATCTGTATGTTTGATTGTGTACTGTATACTCGTGTCTGCATAAGTTGGGATTGCGAAGAGATTTTATCAAAGTTCAAACACTGCGAATCTGTCGAATAGCTTCAGTTTGTAAACGATCGTCACAATATAGACTGTTGAACTCCTTCAGGAAATTAAGGATCGCAGAATAATGTAGGATTAACTGTTATTCTGAAGACTTAATGGAAAATGGGTTAACTTCATTTCACTATTCCCTGAACAAATTATTTATATGTATAAGAGCCGATTTTTCAATCGTCCGATAAACAAGCAGATATCGTTTATTCGACAGATAACGAAATATTGGATTTTTCAATCGTCAGATAGACTTTATCTGACGAATAACGCTCTTATTTATTCGACCGATGAATACTAAACATCGCCTACAAGATCCTCTCTGCCGTAATATGTGAACGTCTGAAGCCTTTCGTCAACAATCTGATTGGTCCTTATCATTGTGGCTTCAGGCCAGGAAAGTCAACCATCGGCCAAATTTTCACTTTGCGGCAGATCCTGGAAAAAACCTATGAACTCCAAATCGATACCAACCACCTTTTCATCGATTTTAAGGCCACGTATGACAGCATTTACAGAGACGAATTGTAAATACAAAGCTATGTCTAGTTTTGGCGTCCCTACCAAGCTCGTTCGCTTGTGCAAAATGACGATGGAGAACTCACGCTGCTCCATCAAGGTTGGCAACGAGCTTACAGAATCTTTCGACGTCAAAAAAGGATTCAGACAAGGCGTTTCACTGTCTTGTGATTCCTTTAACATCGTTCTTGAGAAGATAGTGCTGAACTCCAACGTCAACACCAGAGGCACTATGTTCCATAAATCTGTTCAACTTCTCGCGTACGCCGAAGAAATGACCAGCGTGATGTCAATGGCGCCTTTGTGAGAATTAAGACAGAAGCGGCAAAAATGGGTTTAGCGGTAAATTAGGGAAAAACGAAGTATATGCTGTCTTCGAGGAAAGACACCCAACACCGACGGCTCGGGCAGAACGTCACAATAGACGCATATAACTTCGAGGTAGTAGAGGAGTTTGTCTACCTAGGCTCCGCTATTAAACACGGGCAATAACACCAGCGCCGAGATCAGACGAAGAATAACTCTTGCTAATCGTCTGTTTCTTTGGGCTAAGAAAGCAATTGGAGTGGAAAAGGCCTCTCTCGAGCACTAAGGTAAAACTGTAAACACATCATCCCAGTCCTGCTGTATAGTGCGGAAGCATGGACACTGACAAAATCGGATGAAAGTGCCTTAGTTTGTTTCGAGAGGAAAGTTCTTCGGATCATCATTTGTCCCGTGTGCAATGAAGGGGAACGGCGAAGAAGGTATAACAGCGAACTTTACGGGTTGTACAACGACATGGACCTAGCCAGAAGGTTCATGGTCCAGTGAATCAGATGGCTCGGTCATTTAGAGCGGATGAACACCAATGCTCCGACCCGGAAAGCCTTCGACGCTTTTCCCGAGCTACGTAGGGTGAGAGGAAGACCGCGACTCAGGTGGCGCACTCAAGTAGAAGAGGACCTCAATCAACTTGGAGTGCAAAACTGGAGACGACTAGCTAAGAACCTAACTAGCTGGCGGAGACTGTTGATTGAGGCCCAAGTCCACAACGGACTGTAGAGCCACCATAAGTAAGATGAATATTCAGATAAGTTTATTTGCCAGTTTGTTATTTGTAGATTTTTCGATGAATGAAAAATCGGGTATTAATGAGAAATTTTAACCTGTATGGAATAACTCTTATTCTATGACCTGAGGAATAAGAGTTGGGTGGGCATTTTTTATTGACATGGCTGAAATTTCTATCTGTAACCTTTTCTAACGATTTTGAACGTCTGTAGGTAAATTCCATGTGTGGGAAAAAATAAATAAATTCATTTGGATTTCGGGACATAGATTGCTGCCGCCACCACCGCATCCCCGGCCGTCGCCCTCTTATTTTTAGGAAAAAATAAATATTATTTTCTCTGCATAAGCATAAACTTCGTTATCTCTGATTGAATTAATTTTTTTTCGCTTTCATGTGTACCCAGACCCACCTCTTATTTAATGGAATTATTTTATTCTCGAAAATATGGTGTCAGTGATAAGGAAAATGACTAGTTTATTTGGGTATTGTGTTTTTGGTTAAGGCTAATCACTGTTGTCGACATAATTCAGAAAGCAAAGTCTCTAGAAAGCTTACAGATAATAATCGCAGTGGTTTAATCACTTGGGTGGGTTTTGAAGTAAGGAATGAAACGAATGAAATGATTGACTGTGTTCTTGTCAAAACAAGGCGGACAGAAACTTTTCAAGAATGTTGGTGAAACAATCCACCGTGTTTGAGTACCTTCGATTTGACATGTTGTGAAGTCTTGGGAACAAACTAATGAGAAAAGTTTTAATTAGAATCTTCTTGATGAAACTTGTGATTTGTTTTTTAATTTGGCACTTTTATTATAACACTAATGGACATGTGGACATCAGTAAGAAAAACAAAAAATAGAAACAAGAGCGTGTTAAGTAAAATACTATTACTAATACCATGAATTTGAACACACGCAATTCTTATTAGATTTGTAAGCATGCGAAATTTAACAGAATTCTTATGACTGTTTTGAGATGTTTGCACTGTTAACTTCAAAAAATTTGTTTTTAATTTTTCATCATAAAAATGGCTACGCTAATTCTTTGCTGTATTACTTTTAGAAATAAAGAAAATAAATATGCATTTCTCTTAAACTAAAAATAAAAAATAGAGTGGTGCACAGCTCTTAAGAGCAACGTAAGTGGTTACTCTCTCAACATTCTCTTGGTGCGTGTGAGAATTGAGGAACTTCATTTAACCCGATTCGACGGCAAAGTTCGAGGAAGCACTTTTTCATGACAAATGATATTCTTGGAAGTTTTGTCAGTTTTTCGCAAGAGGCAGTGCCCGTGAAAGATGAAATAGCAACAATAGGCACGAGTAGGACTCGAACCCACTGGTCTTAAATATGTAAGCGAAATTTTAAATGAATCTTTAAAGTAGCTTTGCGAGATAAATGCTTTGAAAAAATTTTAAAAGTTATTTTTCACCAAAACGGAAACTGAGTTTCACTCACAATTGAATTGAAATCATAATGGCCGTTTTTAAGATATTAATCATCGGAATCTAGAAAGAGTTATACCTCATCAAAAAGTATTTCTTTTTCCTTTCTTATCTCATCTTGAGTTGTTTAAGGACAACGCTCAAGATGGTAGTGACATTTCTCAAGCTATTAGAGAAGTTTTCGACAAAAAATGCAGTGTCATTGACAATATTGACAGCTTTAAAATGTGAGCAGGCCGCACACACTAACACTTTGAAATTAGCCAAAATTATCTGGACATCTTCTTTAACTCATAAATCACCATTTTGAGAATTTAAACACAACAAAAAATAAATCACAGAACAAAGAGTGCAACTATTCATGAACTTGTATACTTTAACACTTCCCAATTAATGTCCACATTCAAATTAAATTCAGTTTGCGTGTTTGTTGAGCTAAAAGTCATAACATTAAAATATTACTACCGTGCCGTGCATCGCGTCGTCGGTCATAAAATCCGATTCAATGCATCCATTGCTATTTGAAAGGAAATCCATTATTCAAATAAAAAACGGGAAACGGAAATCCCTTTTCTCCCATTACAAAACCGAAAGCTTGATTTGAAATTAAACAAAAGAAAAAATGTTACAATAAAAGCAAAAATGTATTGTACTCAGTACTCCTATCCATTAAAGCGGGTGACTCTAGCGGACACATAAACGATTTATATTGCAAATAAAGAAACAAAGGAACTAACAATCTTCCAGGTAATGCATTGGTTGCTGCAATATGAGTTGACTTTGTTGGAAAATAATACCACTCACTGGTCGCAACAAGGTATCGTAGTTCATTTACAACAACAGGGAAACGTAGAAAATAACCTTAACAATTTTCACTTGCTTGTTTGGGAAATGTCAAGATTCCACCAGCAGTGCATCGTCATGATGAATGATACCCCTGCACTGCGCTTTTGGTGTCAGCAAAGATCTGTGCACTCACATGACGTTTTTGAACAAAGCAGAATCGCTTCCAAGAAAATGCACATCAGAGAGTCGACCAAGATGGCACCAGACAAAGACTGTTCAGTTGTACAACTGCAGCCATCTGGTACTGTCCAGTGACCATGCAATATGTTATTTCCCTTTGAGCTGAAAATGAAAATAAAGTGGATTCTTTCGTGTAACGGAGATAACAACGTTCACAAATTTGTAAGTGTCAGAAGAAGAAGTCTTGCCAGTTCAATAAAATTTCAAAGGAAAAATATAGATTTTGACTATTTTTATTAGGCTGAAAAAAGTCAAGTAAAATTTTCTTTGTTACGTGCTACTAGTGGTTAAATCTATGGCGACACTAGACAGAGTTTGCTGTTGACTCTGTTGACTCCTTTCGACCTATTTTAACAGGGAAATAGATTTATCTTGCAAGTATAATTTTCATTGCAGAATAGGTCTTTCCACTTAAACTTTTGGAACAAATTAATTAATACAGAATATCGAAGGATTAACCTTTATTTTGTGGATTAAGTAAAAAGTGGTATTCATAAAAAATAAAATTTCTCCTAACCGACGTTTATTTACTTATTCTACCGTGGAGGATGGTTTAGCGGAAGAATACAAATTAAATGTAAAAACACATTACTCAGTCAGTTCATTAGATAGCGCCTCAATCGATTACCATATGAATAGCAAGGACAACAACAAATCGGTCATATTAATAACAACAAAATTCCCAAATGGAATTTTTGGTATATGTCAGTTTGCTTGTGGATTACCACTTATTCTATGGGCAAGTAAACCTGTAGAATAAGAGTGAAATAGGTGTTTTTTTTTATGTGACTATTACAGGTTTAATTTTTAGATATTATATGTTTTTTTTTTAATACTAAGGCTAAGTATACACGATTGGAAAATCTTCCAATATTGGCCGAAATGTAAAAAGTCTTCCAACAGCAACCAATGACCTTTTGCCAATTTTCTATCAAATAAAAAATGTCTTGGTTTCATAGAATTGGAAAATTTCATCCGACAATTTTTAGGGATCCAATTAAAAATTGTCTGTTTACACGATTGAAAGTCTTAAGTGAACAAAAAATTGGTAAACCCATTGGAAGAGAATTTTCTTCCAATAAATTGATTGAAATATGAAATTTAATTTCGAAAGTCAAATAAAGGGTTTTCCAATAAGAGGTGTTATCTTGAATAGCCCGCTATTTCGGTAGCTGTCACTTTTGAAGCTGCCATTTATTGTCATATCACAAGTAGAAACTACACCCTTAATAAAAATGGAACGATACACGGACACGCTTCAAGAACGCATTGAAATAATTAAAATTCACTATAAAAATGCCACACAAGCAATGAAACCATCGATCTTTTACGGGAAAAGTATCCGGACTGTATTATCTCTCGAAGAGGTGATCACACTTGGCCACCGAGATCTTGTGATTTAACACCTTGCGACTTCTTCCTTTTGGGCCACGTGCAATATAAGGTCTACGCCAACAGCCCGTCAGCGTCGATTCAAAACCTCAAAGATGGAATTCGTGAGGCTATCGGGGACATAGGGCAGCCACTTTGCGATTTGATTATGCAAAGTTCATGAAGTCATAAATTGAACAAAATTTAAAAAAATAACTTAAAATATGAAGAGAGAAATAGCGACTATCTTGGCAGCATATTTGTTGGAAAGCAGCGAAGAGGAAGATGAGTTGACACAAAGGACACATCGCAAAGTTTGGACGGAACATTGGGTAGCGCGTCGTATGGAGGAGGGGCTTTACTGTAAACTGCTCGTCGAATTTCGAAGCGGGGAACCGGAACTTTATAATTTTTTGCGGATGGACTCAAATCAATTTGATTTCCTTCTTTCGCAAGTTACTCTATTAATCGAAAAGAAAAATACAAACATGCGCGAAAGTATTTCAGCTGGTGAACGTCTTGCGCTGACGTTACGATCCCTTGCAACAGGCGATCATTTTCGGTCCCTGCATATACTCCGCACAACCTGCATCCCACAAACATCGCCTAGTCTCAATCTCCTAAATGAGCTGCATAATTTGTTCTCGAGTCCAATCCTTCTTAACCTTTTTGCTTGTAGGACTTCTCATCCATTTACGTTGTTTAAAACAGAAACATTTGTTTTTTTTTAATTTCTCCCAACTACAAATGAAAAATGGTCTTCCAATTCCAAAAATTGAACGAAGTAGTTGGATAGAATTTTATCCAGTGACCAATTAAGGGCTTACTATAATGACCAGAAGCAAACGGAAGCTTGTGTCAGAACCGAACGAAACGCTCCCTTCTTAACTGAACTGAAACGGAGCAATCCGCTATTTAGGGCACAATATACGAATTCCTTGTGATCGCTCAGTTACGGACGGCTCCGTTCGCTCTGTTCCGCTCATTATAAATAGCCCTTTAGTCGACAAACGTCCAAATTTTCGAAAATTTGAAAAATTGTTTGTTTAGAGTTTGGAGACCAAAAATTGGGGATTTACATGATTGAAAGAAAATTGGTGAAAATTTGTTTTGAAAAATCTGCCAATATTGGAAGATTTTCCAATCGTGTTTACTTAGCTTAAGTTATTTTTTCTGTGGCTTAGTGGTTAGGTGCGTTGGTTGCTAAGCCGAACGTCGTGGGTTCGAGTCCTACTCGTGCCCATAGTTTTTATTTCATCTTTCACGGGCACTGCCTTTTGCAAAAAACTGACAAAATGTCCAAGAGTATCATTTGTAGTGAAAAAGTACTTCTCAACTTTGCCGTTAGGAATCGGCGTTAAATTGTAGGTCCCCTAAAGTCACACAACCTAGAAAATTGTTGATGAGAATAAGCCACTTAGGTCTCGACTCTTCAAGAGCTGTCGCGCAACTCTATTCATTTCTTAAAGTTTTTTTTTCTCAACTAGCTGATCTGCCGCTCTTCGTTCAACATAAGAAGATTAATTGCTGTTGCAATTAATAAGCAAACACAAAATTAAAAAATCCTGCATGCTAAAACTAAATATTTATGATTACTTAAATTGCAAAAAGTAGTGTTAAAATAAGAGATATACTTTAAGCAATTCTGATTACACTCTTACTTACAGCTTACACGTAACTCACAAAAAAAAAACTCAATATATAAAAATAATTAGAATTCATTAAGAAAATTAAAATTTGAAAATGAACCTCGTAAAAACATTTCATTCCAAAAATTTAAATTCCAAAAAAATTCAAACCTTATTCTTGATTTATTGAATTTTTTTTTTGAAAATCGTCGGAGCCGTTTTTTTTTAAATTAATTTTTTATATATAAAATTTTTCAAAAATGTTTTAAAATTAATTTGAGTATGCACTTTTTAAGACTATGTAAATATACATATTATACTCCAACTTGGATTCTTAAAATTGATCCGTTTTTGAGATACAGAATTTTGAAAAAAAAAGTTAAAAATATTTTTTAAAAATCCAAAAAAAAATTTTAAATTTTTTTGAAAACACAATATTATTTGAACAATATATACGTACTTTCAAAAAAAAACTTACGCTGATCGACTTTCAGTTTTCGAGAAAATCTAATAACAAAAAAACGGTTCTATGGGAGGTACCGTTTTGGAGCAATACAAAAATTTTTTTTTACATAAAATACATGAATGTTTAAAAAAATTAAACTCAAGAAAGTTTAAAAAAAATCTATCGGGCCGTTTTGGAGAAAAAAAAATGTTTTGGTTTTTGGCCAAAAAAATCGTATGGTGGCTACCCTAACTTTTGATCTTAAAACAAAAATAAAAAAATTGGGATATGACTTTTTGCTCAAACCTCTAATTTTCAAATTTGAAGTCAATCGGACCAGTAGTTAAGGCTGTAGATGCCTGTAAACTTTCCGACAGACAGACAGACGGAATCGCCGGACCCACTTTTTTCGACTTCTCTATCATCGTAATGTCATATCTCATCCTCATCTCAAATTTTTTTTTTTGTACGAATTCAATACTTGCCATATATTCTATATGTCGCAAGTTATGCTTAAAGCAACTGTTCTATGTGCGTAGTTAAACCTTAGGGATTATCTTTGTATGTAAGCCTTGTTATACAAAAAAAGATTATTGCTAGCACAACCCGTAGATCACAGTCAAAATATTTAGCCAAAACCCCAACTGTGAACAAAAATCACTTAAAATCACATAAAATATTAGACGATGAAAATAGGGCCAGCTAGTCAAAAATTAATTTTAAGGGTTTCGGGCTGATATTCGTTATATTAATTTCATTTTATTTTCAGACGAGTTTAAAAATGAAATTAGCGGGAACAGCGTCATCTATGAAGTTCTTCATCTTTTTAATTTTTTTCATATGCACAAATTCTACAGTTCCACAGTAATGAACACGGCCAAAACGATTATTTTTTTTTTAATATAACTATATTCAAGTACAAATTTGTAGATCCCTGATTTGAAAATAATCTAGAAACCGAAGCTGCACGTCCAAATCAGATAACCAATTTCAGAAAACGTAAAGTTCATCATAGAGTCAAAAACTCCACTCCCAAATGTCGGTCCCCACAACAAAAGAGGAATAAAAAATGCAAACATTTTATTTCTCATCTGGCCACTCTCTTGCTAAAAAAAAAAAAAAATAACAAACAAAACGCAAACACAAAGTGCAAACGTGATCTATTGCTGATGATGCTGATGTTGATGTTTTTTCGTGGAAGATTGTTGACCTTTTGCTCTGCTCTGCTTCTTCTCCAACTTGTGATTGTGACTTCTCGTCGTCATCATAGTCGTTGGTCTTTGTCGTTAGCATCCCCCCATTAAATATGCAACATCCACTAATTCCAAAAGCGTTCCGTGTTTTTTGTTTTCATATAATCTTTATTCCATTGCATTTGTTTAGACTTCGCTGGAATTAGAATTAAAGAGCTCCAAATGTACATAGAGCGAAGTTTGTTGTTTGTGATGGTTCAACCGTGTCATAGTCACAGAGTCACAGTGCCAGAGCATCCACTTATTATTTTTTTCTTTCTTGTTTATAATAGTTGGTTTAGTGGCTTGGGGATTGTGAAGATGAATTGCACTATGATGTGGTTATAAGGCTATGAAAAATCGATGTGGTGCGCGGTAGATAAGTTTTCCGGTTTTCAAAGATTTTGCTTCTGTTTGCTGTTTTCTTTTTTTTTCTTAAGTTCTTTGTTGCGGTTATTCGGTTTGCTTGCTTCCATAATTCTTCTTCACTGTTGTTTAAATTTTTAATGTTTCAACATCGTAAAACATGTAGAAGAATGAGCAGCTGCTTAAGTTGCTTGCGATGATGTGCGCTGTGGGCAATGAATTTTAATTTTCTGATAAGAAGCCGATAATAGGGTGTCAAGATACCAAGTCTGCCTCCCCCTTTTCACATTTTTCACGAATGCATGTACATAAATTACGATAAGCTGGGATGTTGGAAGGGTACGGGTTAGGGTTAAGTGTGGGAATCTTATTACATGCCACTTAATGTGAAAATTGATGATGTGGGGAATAGTTTTTGGTTTTGAAACTTTGTACAAGGTGTCTCTGCACCAAAATACAAACAGAAATCCAGCGTGTTGGATAAGTTCTGGTTGACAGTGAACAGAAAAAATATAATTTTTATAAATAAAATTGGTATAGAATGTATTGTTTAAAATTCTATTGAACTAACGTTTCAGAAACATGTCTTCTTAAGTCAATCGGCTTACTCATGTAACAGCTATTACCTACATGGAATGACACCGATACTAAATATGGCGCACCTATAACGTAGCATTGAAACTGTCAAAGCAAAAATAAGACATTTCAAATTTTCTGGCAAGACACCCTGCACCATGTATTTTTATAATTAGATTCTTGCCAAAGATAACGAACACGAAACTCCAAGAGTTTACATACGACGATGAATAAATCTTTTGGCTTTCACTTCGAAAGCTTAATTCATCTTGAACTCACAAATTTATTCCTCCCATAGTGAGTCCTTGCACTATCGACTATCCGTTCATGCACCACAAAAACTGTTATCCTCTATTTAACAAAATGTCCTTCCATTGTCCTCCCAGATTATTTTGGCTTACAGACCGACCGACAACGTCTACTCCCTCAAAATTGGCCCAAAATATTATCAGCGAAAGTCCAAAGTAATTTTTGGAATACTGATGACATAAATATCGCCCAAACACACATTCAGATCAACAATCCTTTACAGTGGGAGGCAAAATCTGATTTCAAATCACCACCCGACCATTTGGTCTATTTATAGAAACAAGTGGTATAGGTTGTTGCCGCAAGCGATATTGTGTTGAGTTGAGATTTTTGCGGTGCGATGCGATGTACCGTGTCTGTGCGGAGGAGCATGCTGGACATAAATTTAACATCCTTTTTCCAAATAGCGATGTGGGCATGTGGCACACACAACCGTTTTCGAAATTCGATTTTTGGTCAAAGTGGGTGGGCAATAATTTGAAGATTTATCTACATTTGTCGGACGATGGAAGGATGGGTTGTCATGATGGTCGATGGTGCGGTGAATGAGTGTGTTTTACAAACTACATTTCTTCGAAAATGGCTATTTTTAGAATTTAGTGGGCGGGTTCGAAGTTGAGTGTTTTGTAGTTACGAGCAATTCAACGACAACGACGTACGACTTACGACGACATAGCGACACGATCCGATGTGAGAGAACTAAAGAAACATTTTTTTCTTTCTCGTATTTGTCGAAATTTATTATCAACAGCAAACTGTAAGGGCTGGGCGGTTGTTGTGTTTGAATGGTATATGGCTTATCCAGCCGCTTAAAATTGACCCATAAAACGAATTGAGGCATTTGAGACTGTTGTAAAAGGGTTTGGTGTTATAAACACCAGCACCAGTTCGAGTTTAAATCGTGTCCCTTTTTTGGAATTCAAATTTATGATCTCGAAATGGGGGGAGAAGTTGGGACTGTTTGTTTCTATTTTTATGCTGACAAGCATATTGGAAGAAATATTGGTGAATATTGTTTTGATGAATTGAGTTCGACATGGAGACAAGGCAATATTGAGAGCAATTAGTAGCCCCGATGATTAATGCGAGTTTTGGGAAAATTTATTGAATAAAACAAAAGTGCTGCTGCAGGTTCCCCTTTTTCAAAAATAAACAATTCAAGTGAAACCGAAAAGGGGAGAAATTCGAAACTCGATTATATAAAAAAAATCAATTAATTAGGGTCTCATTTAGTGTTGCCTTTGGGAATGGCTAGTTAATTGCCTGTGAGATTTTGCTGTTCCATGAAACTTGAAAGGCACATGCTTGGTAATTATTTATCTGTCGAATTATTTGAATGAAATTAAATTGAAAATAAATTTGACTGAAGGCTTTTTTTTCTGGTGAGCCCATTTCTATTGATTTTATAATAATATCCACTTAAAGAAACCCATCAGTTACAAAAAGTTTGACACTGACGAAAACCGAAAAAGTTAAATCGTTTTTATTTCCCCGAAAGGAAGACGGAGAACAAAGTTAACAAAACTTTTATCTCTCTTGATCATGTTGAAAAGTGAGTTTTCCAACTTTTCAATTTTCAAACTTCGGCACACATTAACGAACTTATGGTTAACCGACTGGGATATCAAAAGGATTTCAGATTAAATTTAGAGGTGAGAGAAAGAAGTAAGAATAATGGGTAGGTGCTTAGGAGAAGACAACAAAATTTTAACTGGAATTGATAAGTTGCTTATTTTCAAATGTCTTTATTTTATGAATTCTTTGAATGGGCTTTACGATAAGCAACTTAACCAAACTCAGTAAATCGAGCTCTTAAAAATGGAAATGTCAATAACAGCTATAAAGGAACAAAGGAATACCACTGCTTCCTTTGAATTATTAAAAAAAAAAATACATATGAAATGTTTTCAAATACAAAAAATAAAATAAAAAATGGAGTGGCGCGACAGCTCTTAAAGAGCCAAGGCCTACTCTCATCAACAATTCTATTGGTGCGTGTGAAGAACTAAGGGGACCTACAACTTAACGCCGATTCCGAACGGCAAAGTTGAGAGGCACTTTTTCATGACAGATTGATACTCTTGGAAGTTTTGTCAGTTCTTCAAAAGAGGCAGTGCCCGCGAAAGATGAAATAAAAACTATGGGCACGAGGAGGATTCGAACCCACGACGTTCTGCTTAGCAGCCAACGCACCTAACCACTAAGCTACGGACACTACAAATACACAAGGACAAACATTTTCAAATGCAACTCGACTTTGTTCGGATGGCCGATTGACGCGTTTACAGCGGTCGATTGGTTGGACTCAATGACACGGCCAAACATTGCGGCCAAAGCGGCTGTTGTTTCCCTCTGAATGTTGGCTCTGAGTTCTCCCAGCGTCGTCGTCGTCGTCGGCGTGTTGACATTAACAAATGACTTAACCACTGTAACGAAGTCACACGCTTCTCTATAAATAATAGATGAAGAATCGGAAAAATTGTTTAAAATAGGAAAAAAATGTCAATTATATTTTCTTAAAAAGTTTTATGAGCAATCTAAAATTATAACATGCAACATGGAACCTTATAGCACTGAAAAGATTATAGGAAAAGGAGGTTAAATTGTATGAAGATAGAACAATGTACCTACTTCGACGGAATTGAATTTTAATAAATCTTTAGTCTTATGTTTTTAAGTATATGAAAAATCTGCCAATTTGTGAAATGAGAAGAAAAATTAAAAAATCATTTGTACCAGGGCTGCCGTTTCAAATTTTCACAGAGGAGTAATTTCAAGTTCTAGAGGGAAATATTTTGCTAATGAAAATAGAATACACAAACGAACAAATTTTTATTTTAAAGGAACACTTTTAAATTGGGTAGAAGAAAAAAATCAAGTCTTGACAGCTTTGAATTTAACTTATGAATGCACCCTTTGACTAGTTCGCCCCATTCTGACATACGGATCAATTATTTGGTGGCCTGCCCTAGACAAAAAATATAACATCGATAAGCTAAAAAGAGTTCAAAAACTGCCTGCATTCGTACAACGGGTGAAATTAGATCATGCTATGCTGATGCACTCACAGTAATTTTGAATCTTTTTCCCATCGACCTTCACATTCACAAAACAGTCTCCTGTAGTGCTTTAAGACTGAGAGAATCGGATGTGTGGACTGCAAGCCTTTCGGTCATACTAAAATTCTAAATATATTACTAGAACCCTCTTACTACAAGTTATCAACCTTAAGCTTTGGTAAGCAATTTAAGGTTGAAATTGGAAAATTAATAGCCCTGCAAAGGTATTTGACAACACAGTTTACACTGATGTTTCCAAGATGGAACTCGGTGTTCTGGCAGGTGTCCTCTCCGAAGAACTGGGTATTAAAAATCCTTTAGACTGCCCCACAAATGAAGTGCATTTCAAGCTGAAGTTCTAGCGATTAGACAAGCATGTATGATTCTAAAACAAGCAAGCAAATCTTACGAAATTATAAAAAGTTTGCAATTTATTGATAGCCAAGCAGCATCAGAATCTTTCGAGATTGCAAGCAAGAGCTCGCAAGTTTTAACTACAACATAAACATCCAATCTAGTCGTAATACCAGGGCACAACGACATTCAAGGTAATGAAATCGCGGATGAACTGGCCAGGACCAGGATCAAGCCTTCAAATATACCTTGGTGAGGAAGTAAGGATTCCCTTCAGAGTCATGAAAACAGAGACAGATATGGCCCACTTATGACCACAAACGTGTACCAAGGAACTTCAGGAAAAACCTAGGTCAGACATTGGAATAATAGTTGCCACTGTGCACTTTTTGTGTGAGTGCCCGGCCCTTCTAAATGCCAGAACAATGGCTTTGGGTGCTCCCTTCTTACGAGAGCTTAGCAAACTTGTAAATATTAAGAGTAGGAACTTGATTATCTAGTTTAACAAAACCAATTGGATGTATAGACTCCAAAACACTATTATGCTTAAGCACTGTGCTGTATGTATCTTTTTATAATTTATTCTTTTTAGGTAACTTAGAGTTTATGGTATCAAAATGGCGCAATTGAAGCGCTAATTGTTTTCCTGGGCAGAGGCTGACAGTGGTAAGTTCGAAGTTTCGAAAAAATCGCTGCCGTTCAGGCGTCCGTAGCAAATGATCCAAATCAGTCAATTTCAATTACATGGCGTTCTGAATGGGCAGCGTTATCGCACCATGATTACCGATTAGGATAGTGCTGCAAGCCACAAAGCACACTTCACAATCACAAGGGTAGGTTTGATCGGCAAGTTACTTCAAGAAATGGGCGAGTCTATTGCCCGCGCCTCGTTCGTGCGATTTAACACCACTAGACTAGTTGTGTTCGCTCAAATAATGATAAAAATAAATATATAAGCCCGGTACTTGATATTTATAATTTTATAATGTTCTTTAAAGTTTCCAAGAGGAGTATTTTCGAGTATAGCGGAGTACGGGAGTACACTGAACGCAAAGGGAGTACAAATACTCTCTTGGTAGTATTTTTGGCAGCGCTGAAGAATATGAGAAATGTTTCTAATTCATTGAAAACATGGGACTTTTCGATTTTATTCAATGGTATTAAATACGAAAAGGTTCCATGTGAACCAAAGTGTGCAAAAAAGTTCCATGTAACTTAAGTGCATTTGATTTTTAAACGACATAAATTATTTAAATGGTTGCATGTAGAACATGGAACCTTATAGTATTAAACAGAAGTGCGAATGCAATGAAAGTTGTACGTGTTTTTTATCTGTAGGCTTGCCAATAATTTTTTGAAATTTTTTATTTTTCTTTTATCGAAAAGTAGGTCCAATTACGAAAATTTTGGTGTAAAAAAGTCGTTTTTGATGTTTTGTATGACATGCAACCCTAAGTGTAGTGTCCGTAGCTTAGTGGTTAGGTGCGTTGACTGCTAAGCAGAACATCGTGGGTTCGAATCCTACTCGGGCCAAAGTTTTTATTTCATCTTTCACGGACACTGCCTCTTGCGAAGAACTGACAAAACTTCCAAGAGTTCATCTGTCATGAAAAGTGCTTCAACTTTGCCGTTCGGAATCGGCGTAAAATTGTAGGTCCCTCAATTCTTCACACGCACCAGAGAATTGTTGATGAGAGTAAGCCACTTAGGCCTTGGCTCTTCAAGAGCTCTCACGACCTATGGTTATGCCAACATGCACTATGTTATACCACGGCTGGATGGAAGATCCAGTACTTGATCAATGTTTCCATTTGGAGATGAAAATCTTGAGTTAACTGAAAGAGTTGAAGACAGTTCGATGATTAGAAAATGGATGCGTTCACAAACTCATTTCAATATTGTCAAGTCCCTATTTTCCACTTTTAATTTTAAGCCCATCTAATTTTTCTGCTTCAAAAAACGCAGACTCCCATTTTGGGCAAACGAATTAATCCTTTTTGTCTGTTCTCTCATTGATAAGAACCCTAATTGGAGGATTGTAACTTAAAAGTCCGCTCCAAAGCACTCCACTTCGCGGTACAACCTCTTTTCACACAACCAAACTCAAATTCCCAGCATTCAAGTTCATAACTGAATTTCGTGATATTTTCCAACTTAAGCCCATGAATGACCTTTTGAATTCATTACCAACTCAAATGCAATAACTTTCAATTTATTTGCATAAACCTTCTCCCATCGCTTTTGCTTCCAAAAATTATTTTCACGTCGAAAATTATTACCTTGAGCCTTACGTCATTCAGCATGCGACTAGCGAGACGCTTCCATATGCTCCTCAAATGGCCCGAACAATTTCTCATTAAAACACAAAAATTGCGAACCAACGCAAACGCGCAGCCTTTAGCAAAGCAACCTCCTCTGCAATGAAAACCTTTCAACCGTGCATAGGTACGGGTACCTAGCATTCCGGTTCCGGTAGGAACCTACGTATTTCCATTGTTATGAACATATCTTACTGTTTCTGTTATCGACGTCGATGTCGGTCTGGCCAGGCCAAGACTGAAGCTGGAAGGCGCAAATTTCAAAGTGCAATTAATCTTCAACCCTCAACTTCATTCAGGCGTTAAAATCACACCTGTTTACTCCATGCTGCACGCTGCCTGATGCAAACTTAATGGCATATGCTAAGCGAGATGCAGAGCGTTTGTATAGCTGAAGGTGCCGTCACGATGCACGCCAATGAGCACAATATTTCCGCACGACGGAAGTATGCAGTTCCAGAGATCCAAGCCCAGACTCAGACAGAAACTTTCCCTCTTGCTCTTCCAGTAGTATTTCGAAACAACACAGAAGCCTACTTATAACTTGATTTTCGAATCGCATCTATTATGCCAGACGTGAACCTACCCAAACCCAAACTCCTCACATCGGAATGCGTTCCATTTCATGCGCCTGTGGATCTGTATTCTAACTGATGTTTGCGCGGGGAACAGAAATATATAGTGGGTGCGGCACGACTGGTTACAGCCACTGGCGTACCCACAAGTAGTGACGGCAGCACTATACAGAATAGTGGCAGCAGTATAGTTTCATGTTGATTGAGACGTGAAGCAAATACGAATCATGATGACCGCAATGACCATGAAATAGGGGGAACTTTACACACTCCAATCGCTAGCTTGCTCTAAAGGTGCATTATTGCATCTCGGAAGCCTGCAGTCTGGGCTTCAATCAAGCGAAACGTTGAGCTAAACTCAAATATGTGCATAATGGACGTCACCATTAAATTGCGGACTCCGCCGCAGTCACAGTGGAATGTTAGTTATTTTATGGAACTCACTTTTGGTGACAACTCGGTGATATATTGCGGTATTTTATAGTTATTGTGTGTGTGGGTCGGATGAGATATGGGTTTTAAAATATTCAAACCTCCTCCGCTGTACCTACGTCAGTTGTCAGTTAGGACTAATGTACAGGCAATTTATCTAACGGAAACGGAGTTTTAATTATGTGAGAGGCAACACATTTGACAGATGGTGATTAATAATTTACAGAAAGCTTTGGGATCCATTCCGTGTGTTTGTGGAAAAGTTGCGAAAACTTGTTTATTTTTCGGAAGTTTGTTTTCTTATCCTCGTCCTTGTCATTTTATTGTCATTAAATAATAATAAAATATCATTTGTTTTTGACAACAAAGCTTGAAATGTAGGAAGTGCCTATAGTATTGTGTATGTATGAGGTCGAAGCAGGAAGGACCGAGAGAGAAAAAGGAAAGAAACGAGTTCTGCACTTAAAACAGCATACCTACTTTGACCATAAATGGCAGCTTAGGATCCGTAGATGGATGATGCACTGGTCGGTACCAGAACATGCCCAAAGCCTGCAAACTAAAACCCTCGAAATCCCGACATTTTTTTTAGGAAAAACATAAAAGTGGAACTGACTTATGCAGGATTATTCGTAGGCATTTGACGTGCCTTCCCTTTGACACGAACAGTTTGAAACTGATAAGCTTTGTTCAGCGAGAAAAAAGACAGCACAGTACAGCACAGCGCATTACAGCACATCTTCTTGAAAAATATCAGAACAATTTGGAACAGTTTAGAACACAAAAAGTGTTCTTCCTAAAAAGATGGAACAAAAAATCCTGTCCTAAACTGTTCCAAACTGTTCTAGACAGATGTTAGGAGCCAGGATTCCACAGGGGAGTTCTTTGATACGTTGTAAGAAGGCAGCGGCACGCTTGTGGTCGCACGGACTAGCTCGTCGGATGGGGTAGGTTCTTGCCACTTCTAAAGGTATCTGGAATCCTGGCTCCTAATGAAATTTGTTTCAATGGTGTAGGGATTTAGTTAGTAGTTTAGCATAGGGTATTTTGGTGTTGGGTTATGTAGGTTAGTTAGGTTAGAATTAGGTTAGTTTTTTTTTTTTTTTGTTATCCATATGAAGGACTGATCTTACCTGTCCTTAGATGATACTCACGTACCTTGGTTTGTGTCTCTCTTCTTACCCTTTCCGATCCTTTTAACGTAGATTTCCGCATCTTTTTTCCTGATCCTTTACCATTTTTCTTTTTTTTCTTCTCCTGGCACGTTTTTTTTTGTCCGTGGGACGACAAGTGTGCCGCTGCCTTCTTCCAAGGTATCAAAGAACTCCCCTGTGGAATCCTGGCTCCTAACACAGACTCAATGAACGCCAAATCAGAACAGTTTGGAACAGTAAATGAGTCAATGAACACAAAAAAGGTGTACTTTTCTGTGCCAAATTGTTCCAAACTGTGCAGAACAGTGTCGCTGAACAATCAAAAAAGAATTTGTTTATAGGAAATTATTTGAACGAAGAATTATTTTCCTTTGTTCTCCATAATTCTCAGCATATGTTGTCTCCTAAAATATCTGTTTTCCAAAAATGTTGTGACCTATTTCAAGACTGTTAGAAAAGTTGAAAAGAGTTCCAAGTTTCGATCTCCTTAATTCTCATAACTATCAGTGACGAAAAGGACTAAGTTGTCATGAAAAAAGGTAGGATATTTTTGAGGGCAGAAGTACTACGGGAAAGTAGTTTGCGGTCAAATGGCTTGCGGTCTTTTTGTCTTCCGACCCCAAACCTACATCATAAACATAATACTAGACCCGATGTCTTTGCTATGACAATCGGCAGACTCAGAGCTATAATTGAAATTCCTTGGACTTTTCTTGTGGAATAAAGAAGAACCGATGTTATGCATCAACAAGGCCTCAGAAAAGGATGGAGCCAGAATGCGCTACTGTGTAGCTAGTCGAGCTTATTGAGCCTGTTTTGTTTAATTTAAAACATTTGCCGATCATTTACAATTAGGCCTAGACACAATCCGCATCAAAGTCTTGGTATTAAGTTCATTTACACTCATGTTCTCGGAAAGAGATAAAATATCCTATCGCCCTCGGAAGGAGATAGAATAGTCGCTTCCACAAAGTGACTGGGATTCTCTGGGTATATAAAAGCAAAAATAATATTAAGACAAAGTAAGGAACTTGTTGCTATTCAACTAGTAGCGGTGGGAGAACTAGTAATTATATTGTTGGATAAAGTAGTTGTTGGTTTTTCCTAACGAAATTCGACTTGGTAACTTTTTCGCAAAAACTACCAGCGAATTATAAATTTGTAAAAAAATAAATTAAATTATAAAAAGAGGAGTAACATATGTGGTTGTCTCGGTTGATGTTATCCACATGTAACTAGCGATGTTATAGTCTGGGCTGTAGGGCTACTAGCTATTTCATAGTCTGGGTGAACGAAGTCGTATTTTGTGATTTTGGTGGCTTGATGATCGGGGTAGCTATTAACAGGAAATAAACGGTTATTCATTTTGCGGTTTCAAAATATAAAACACATAAAATATTTTGTTTTTATGATATAGCTTTTTTATTATTATGTAATGTCCATGGACTAGTAATTAGGTGTGTTGGCTGCTAAGCAGAACGTCGTGGGTTCGAATCCTACTCGTGCCCATAGGTTTTGTTTCATATTTTACGGGCACTGCCTCTAGCAAAGAACTGACAAAACTTCCTAAAAAAGTGCTTCTCAACTTTGCCGTTATCGGAATCGGCGTTAAATTAAATTGAAGGTCCCTTCAATTCTTCCATTACACCCAGAGAATTGTTGACGAGAGTAAGCCACTTAGGACTTGGCTCTTCAAGAGCTGTCTCGCCACTATTTTTTTATTTTTTTATCTTTTTTATAATAAAGTTTGAACGTTGACAGTATGTGTAAAAATCTACATCATTTAAATGACCACCACGCGAATTGTTGCAAGTATCAATTCTTTTGAAGTAATTTTTGACCACTTTTTGACACATATTGGGCGGTATATCAGCCATAATGACTAATCTTGGTTAAAGGTTTATCTGCATAAATACGGTCTTTCGCGTAGCCCCACAAAAAAAAGTGCAACGGTGTCAAATCGCATGATTTTGACGCTACGAGAAATTACGCGGTCACGAAATGTCTTTTGCAATAAAGTCATATTCGCTTGAGTTGTGTGGCATGTGGCACCGTCTTGTTGAAACCTCATATTCTCCAAGTCGTATTCCTCAATAGCAGGCAAAAAAAGTCGGTTATCATATGACCATAATGCTCTGAATTGACGGTTACAGTCGTTCATCGTCGTTTTCGAAGTAGTCAGGCCCAATTGCATCTCCGGACCGAAGAGCGCACCAAACAATGACTTTTCGTGGTTGTAAAGGCCTCTCTTCAATTACTTGAGGGTTCTCAGAACCCCAAATACGACAATTCTGTTTATTAACACACCCACCGAGTGAGAAATGTGCTTCGTCGCTGAAGAAAGTTTTGTTCGAAAAATCACCGTCCACCGCCTGTTGTTCAGCGACCATTCGACGTTTCTATGACGTTGTGAATGGTCAGCTGGTTTCAGTTGTTGTGTGAGCTGGACTTCATTTGGATGTAGGCGTAGTTCCAAATGCAGAATACGCCATAATGTGCCGTAAGATAGTCCAAATACTTGAGAACGACTAGGAATCGGCATATTCGGGCCTTTAGCAACACTTTGACTTACAGCACTGATATTTTCAGTGGTACGAGCGAAACGATGATGCACAGGGCTTACAATATCTGTAACCAATCCAGTTTCTTCAAATTTTTTCGCAATTTTTCCAATTGCTTGCGTAGTTGGACGATTATGTAAGCCATAATCGCCTCTTAAAGCACGATATGTAGATGTGGTAGAATCACCCTTTTTGTAGTAGGTTTTAACAATTTGCATGCGTGCGATAAGCGATCCATTTTCGTTAATGTCAGAATTTCAACTGAAAAAAAAATTGGTTTAACAACTTAGTTTGACAGATGTCGAATTCTAGCTCTATACTTCGGAAACCGCGAAATTTATATCCCGTTATAAATGACAAGCCAATGGTAGATTTCGATTTGGTTAATTTTGTAGTTTAGTAATTTGATTCCTCTAGGCCTTCTACTACATATAAACAAGCCACTTTAGACGATCATAAGAGGCTTGTCTTCGACAAGTTTTGTTCGAAATAATGCAGATCATATTTATAACATTGAACTCTAGAGACCATAATCATGATCTGAAAACCAAGTCCATTCTCTATCAAATTGTCAAAGTTATTTTTTTTTTTCTATTTTTGCTCATTTACATCTTCTATTTCCTTAAACATTCCGCAAGCTAAAAATCTCAAATAAAATTCTCCCCAATTCGCAAAATTAGTTCCAAATGCGTGTAAATAGATGACTCTCACTAAAAAAAAAGTAAAAAGAAAAAAGTATCAAAGCACTTATCTTTATCACACACATTCCACTTCCTTATCCCAATCCGCAAATTGCCAATTTCTAGTTTATTCTGATGTCTGACCCCGATAGTACCTACTCTTAAAAATTTGCTTCACAAAGAATTCATTTGCATGCAAATTGCGTAAGAACCCCAAAAACAGACGCATGAATGTTTGGAAAACTTTTAAAGCTACTCTTACTTTAGACAATTCAGCCTTTTTGTTTCTTTCACCGAATTCATGTGCCATTCTACTCCAAATTGGGAAAAAAAACAATGTTGAAAGTAAAAGTCTTAAAACCAAATTACCAACAAAAAAACGAAACCCACCTCATCTTGTTTAAGAAAGACCAATCTACAAATCTCAAAAAAAGAAAAACGAGTAAAGCTTTGGTCAGCTGGTATAGTTGCCCAGTTTTGTTAGAAATGATTTACTATCCAACAAATAGCTTCTCTTAAATTTTATTGTTTTGCCAGTTTGGCAGTTGAGAAATAAAAACAAACATTTCGTGTTATAATTGTTTGTGTTATAGAAACTGAAAGAAAAGTGATAGTAATTTTTATTTATGGCATAATTGTCGGCGAGGAAATGAATGGGAAACAACAATAAATAAAGCTAAACCTTTTTCTGTCAGAACGGGGTCAGTAGGAAAGCTTTATGCGTCTGTCCGACAAGGTTGTGTCGTAATTTTAACTGAAATATGTTTCGGGAGGTACCTTTCTGCTAATGGATTTCTATGTGTTTTTTATTATTATTATTTTTTGTTTTGACTCAATGTATATGATCCTGAGAGAACCGATTGCTGGGTGCAAGGTCGTCTTTGAGAATAATACGATTCATCGTCTTAGGAATATCAATTCAATTGAACAATGAATTCAGCATTTTAATCGAATTTAAATTGAAGCAAAATTTTATTTTCAAAACAGAATGGAATTGGCCTCGAAACTTTTTTCCATCAGCAAATAAAAGGATTATGTTTACTCCAGAAGATTAATAGTATTTGCGTTTTTAAGGACAAACTTGTGTACTTTTTTTAAAACAATTTCTGTGTTAATTCATTGATTTTATTTTTATTTTTTAGGCAGTTGAGCATTTAATTTAATTCTGATATTGACACAATGCATTCAGAACTGCAAAAAACATTAAATACGATTTCATAGTATTTCCTGTTGTATCCTTTCAAAAATAAAACAAAACAAAAATTCAATTAACTTTTTTTCTGGGTATTATCTGTCACTTAATTGCTTACATACATAATTAAACTCATCGGTGGATTTAACTTGCGCGGTCACGGTCGTTAACTTCAATGTGAATGAAATTAATTTAAAATGAAAAAAAAAATTCGCTGATTAGCTACTATGAACTAAATGGGCATTTTCTTGTAAATTAGACAATGTTGTTGTCATTAATTTTCGACTCCCCTTGTCGTTCTCCTTTTACAATTTATTATACATCGTAATTTTTCGATTTCCCAGAACTCTTCAAATCCCCAATAAAGTGTCATATTAAATAAAGTGTTTTTATTTTTGTTTATTCTCCTTCAGTTTTATTTTTGTCTAATTTTGTGTGTTTATGAGGCTTGACGTCTGTTGTTTGTTTGTTCAGTTTTTTTTTTTTTTTGTCAATGATTGGTATCAGAATTTTTTATTTTAGAATTTTGTTATTTCGAATTCTTGTTGGAATTCAATTTAAGAAAGTTTAATTGATTTTGTGTACTTAACATTATATAACTTAAATTTACGATTTACTTGAAATTCAATAAGAGATTGATTGATAGCTCCAAAAATTGCAAGAAAAAAATCTAAGAAAATGGGTGTGTTTAATTTACATAATTTAATTTGTAGGCAGATCTTCGCAAGAGGCAGTGTCCGTGAAAGATGAAATAAAAACTATGGGCACAAGTAGGACTCCAACCCACGACGTTCTGCTTAGCAGCCAAAGCGCCTAACCACTAAGCTACGATCTATATGTGGGTCATTCAAAACACTTTAAAAATGTAGGTTTATTTTACATAGAAAATGAAAGGCCCTAAACAGAGAATTAGTATTTCAAAGTTTCAGCGGTTTTTTTAGTGCTCGATTCTTTGAAATGTCCTCTCAAGTCTTTAAAAGTAATAATAATAAAATAAAAAGGAAGAGTCAACAGAAGAAAAATAATCAAATAAACAATCTTTGCAATGTGAACAAAGACAGAATTTATAAATTTACTAAAACAAAAATATTTGTTAATATGATAATTTATCAGGTGTTTTACTTCAAGTGTGAGTTTCGACTTTCAACCAGAAAAACACTAACTTGTGGAGCTTCAGACCTGCACACTGTTCGGGTGTTAAACAAAACTTTCAGCACGTGCAGTTTTGAATTGGAAGCTTACTTACTTACTTACTTATATCCGGTTCACAATCCATGAAGGATCTCAGCCTTCCATCGTGATCGGTCCCTCGTATGCACTCTCTGGTTTCTCGCCGAAACCAAGCGCTCTGGCATCCGCAGTTACTTAGTCCTTGTACCGTAGGTTCGGTCTTCCTTGCCGTCTCGAACCTGGGAGCTGGGATGAGAAGACTTTGTTGGCTGGAGCGTTGTCGTCCATTCGCTCGATGTGGTCGAGCCAATGGACTATACATCAACACCTTGGAACAGCTCGTACAGTTCTCGGTTGAACCTTCTTCTTCATTCGCCATCGTCGCATACGGGGACGAAAATCCGTCGAAGAATTTCTCTTTCGAAATTGCCCAGTATCTATTCCACTTTAACTTATCGTTCAGCACTCGGCGTCGTATAGTAGGACTGGTAAGATCAAAGTTTTGTATAGCTGACACTTTGTCTTTCGAGTGAAGAGTTTTGAACCCAGTTGTTTTGCCAAACCGAAATAGCAGCGGTTTGCTAGGGTAATTCTTCTTCGGATCTCCACTAAGGTGTCGTTTATGGGATTGATGTTTGTTCCAAGGTAGGTGAACTCCTTAACTACCTCGAAATTGCTTACTACCAACAGTGAATTGGAAGCACTCAGCAACATTTTGTGTAGATTTGTAATCAAGCTATAAAGTTGTTAAAAATATAAAAGGTATACCTACCTGCTTACGTTTTGAAAACTATAAAGAAATAGTAAGTATACGCCACAGTATTCAAACTTTTTGCTATACAAAGTGTCCGGTAATTCCTGTGCCATACTTTGGGAAGTGATTCTTTGTCATATTCCAAGAAGAAAAAATGTTTACACTAAAATCTGATTTTGACATCAATTTTTGAGGATTTAAAAAAGCTAACTTTGGTGTACCTTGACCCATGTTAAGATCAAGTTCTCTGTCAGTACTAATGTAGGGCCTTTTTTGGACTTTTTTCTTAATAGAAAAATAATTTTATGACCAAAAATCACATCCCAAAGTATAACAGACAATAACTGGACACCCTGTTTACAACCTCCAGAAGAACATTAACTTGGGGAGCTTACAACGTCCACTGCCTTGAGGACAAACCTCGGTGCTAGGCTGTTATGCGTCAAAAGCAAATAGCAAGGGGTGAAGTTGTTAAAGGAACATAAAAGCACGCTTTGCAGAATACAGAGAAATAGCAAGTATACACCACAGTATACGACAATTTTGTCATTTGAATTGTTTAAGAAATGTGATCGAATATCATGGTCCACAAGAACGTTCTTAACCTAAAATTTGATGTTTTAAATGCAATTAAAATATTGAAACCTGTTTTCCAAAGAGCAGCTTTTAATTTCAAACTCGTTCAAATGTTTTTGTGACAAATTGTTGAATTTTTGAAAATGAATGTTAGTTCATTGCCTGCTCTACGGATCAGGTTTCTATTTGTTTTTTTTTTATATTTTTTTGAGACCAGAAACAAATTTTCAAAATTCTTAGCATCACGAAAACAGTTTGGTTATATACGATCCAAAAAAAAATTATTTTTTTCTTAAGCAAAAAACAAAAATGTTTCCCTTTTCTAAGACAGAACTCATACAACGATTTGTAGCCAAATAACAAGCTCACCCTTACATCTTCTTCATATCCGTCTGTCCGTAAGGAATTAAGAGGTCTTCAATTCAATGAAGATTCCGAATGGTGGCGGTCAGCTAAAGGCCTGCGTAAGAGCCATTGCACTTCACCATTACCCTCGGACACTATAGTTTAACTTTAACTTCGGTTACCATTTTTAATATAAGCTTTTAAAAATTGAAAACAGCGCAACAGTGCATGACTGCTACAAAAATTTATCATAAAATTTAACGCTTTTAAACTGTTGTCCGGCCTCCCCTAAAGCCAATACAAAAAAAAATCAACTTTTCACTTCCTGTGTTTCGTTCAGAGTCATAAAATGTTTCAATTCCTCTTATATGAAAAAAGAAAAATAAATATTCTTGCTTTCAAGCCTTATAGCTAAATGAAAAAAAAAAAAAAAAAAAAAACAATTTTTTACGACCACAATAAAAAAAAAAAACAAATACAGATAAAGGTGTTCAGAGTCTTAAAAGCTTGCCGTTAACTTAATGATGACATGCTCATCATAAAATTCCCTCCAGACTGTTGCTGTCAGGAAAGGTATCAATCATATTTTTGTTATGAAAATATAATTTTCATCCCCCGTGCAAAGCCTTAAAACCTTCCGACAATCCCATGCTAATTCTATCGCTTATGAAAGGTAGATTTCATCTCTAATCCCAAATTCTAAAAACCGCATTTAATTCCAATAGCCTCAATTAAATGGAAAATTCCCTTTCTCATTATTAAAATTTCCTCCATTTCTGTTTTTCTTTGATTGCAGATGACAAGATAACCCAAAAACACCAAAGCCTTAAAGGAATACCACCATCATCGCCGCGCCGCCACCATCCGAGATCATAAAAACGGGCGAATCTCCACCATAACACCACACGACACCACCTTTACACAGAAGACATCATAAGAAAGGACGACGGCAACAAAGACGTCCGACCCTATCTTCGCAACAACCAGCCAACACAAACGAGGACATCGTTGCCATAATCAAGAACAACAAGACTTTAGAGCTAACCCGCCAATTTGGTTCGAGAACAAAAAAAAAAACTTAAACAAATTTCATCCAAGAGCCATTGTCCCAAAGTAAACAACGAGGACAAAAATCAATAAAATAAAACTCAAGCAACCAGGAAACTGAACCCAGTCAGACGGACAAAAGAAATAAATTGTCCCATCCTTATCCCTAGAAATCGTTTTGAGGCCTCGAATCGACTGGAATTACAAACGAAACAAAAAAAAATGAATGAACTTCTTGCACAATCAAGAAATTGCTTCATCCTGTGTGCAGAGTGAAAAGAAAAGACGAAAAAAGCCATTAAAACCGTTAAACCCTGTGTCCGTCCATTTCAGCACACAAATATTTACGGAAAATCAACTTGAAAAATTCCCTGTGCTTTCCACATCCATCCAATTTTTTTCGTTTTGTTTTTTTCTGTTTTCTTCGGCTAGTTGCGAACAAAGATCATTCAAAAAATCCTTTTTTGCCAAACCAAACGACACCAAAATATAATAAAAGAAGAACAAGACACTCCGAACGCAAACAAAAAAAAAAAAAAGAAAAACACATAACCCCAACTTAAATTAAATTGGACTTGATAGAGATTGCAAAAAGCAAGGAAAAAAAAGGAAGACTTCATTCATCTTCTGCTTGACCTGCGACAATAAAGTTGTTTTAACAAAAAGGACATATTTCATTCACCTTTCTTATCTCATCAGCTAAGAGTGAGTGGGAAAGGAATTGCAAAGCAAAGGATTATAACAAGGCATTATTATAATTTTATAACAGACAAGCAAAAAGTGTGACTATAAAGAGAAAGCGAGAACGAGAAAGAGAGAAAATGAGACTTCCGTATCGAAATAAGAAGGCAACCCTATGGGTTATGTTCGGGATAGTTGTTGTCACAATGTTTGTGTTCAAATTTACGGAGCTGCGTCCGACGTGTTTGTTCAAGGATGACCAGGAATCTGTCATGGTCAGAGAGGAGGTGAGTAAATTCACAATTTTTCTTTATTTTTTTTTTTTTTTTGTCTTTGTCTTCGTTTTCTGCATTTTTGCATTTTGAAGTTTTCTATCTTCTTGTCGTTGTCCTTGTTTTCATGATGATAATATTTTTTTTTTATCTGCACTGTCCCACTCCCCCTCTCAATTGTTGAGCCAATGTTGTTTTCGTCAGGGCTTTTCTTCATTTCCTTATTCTTCTTGTTTGCAAAATGGTAATTGAAAATGTGTCAAGTTAAGTATCTTCCCTTGGCTCTTGCTGTTGCTGGTTTTCTGATCTATTTCTTTTTTAATAACACCTCTTTGCCATTGGTAAGTGTTTCTGTCTTTTGTGGGATTGAGAAGGTGAGTTGATATTTTCGAAAATAGGAATTGACATTTTTATTGCCTTTTTTTTGGCAAGCCTGTTCAACAGGATGAGAGGAGAAGAGCTATCTTAAAATAGACAGAAATGTTTTGATCAAAATAATTTTTGAGTGCCTACTTGAAAGGTTAAACAAGTTTCACTCCCAAGATAATATTTTATAATATTTGTTTTATTTGGAGTCCTTAAAATTCCCAGAACCCTAAGTTTAGATATAAACTAATCAAAAATATTCTCATAATTGGGTTTTCATATTATAATTACGGCAACGCTGAAATAGGAACCGATTACTGCAGGGTTCAATAAGGGAACATCATAGTAGAATCGCAGCCCATGCTGAGGATCTGGAAAGACCATTTATATAGACAGTAATTGCAACGACGAAAAGAATACCGTTCGCTGTCAGGCAAGAACCTTTCATTGGACACGACGATAGTCAACAATTCCGTAAACGTGACTTAGACCAAGCGAAATCGTCAATATCACTGCTGAAATCCAACAAAGCCGTTGAAGTAGATGGTTGCGGAGGAATTTAAAGTAACAAGTGAGGAACTAAAAAGGAACACCTAACAAATCATCTATAAGTTATAGTCGGAAGAATACATGGAGCCTCAGCATTGTTTGCCCGATGCTGAAGAAGGGAGATTCTCTAAACAACGCAATTGTAGAGAATCAACCCCCTTATAAGATCCTCTCTGCCGTTGTGAACGTCTGACGCCTTAGTCAACAATCTGATTGGTCCTTATCAATGTGGCTTCAGGCCAGGAAAGTCAACCATCGACCATATTTTTTTACTTTGCGGCAGATCCTGGAAAAGACTTATGAACTCCAAATCGAGAATCAACCATTATAATGATCTCTCTGCCGTTGTGAAGTCTGACGCCTTAGTCTACAATTGATTGGTCCTTATCAATATGGCTTCAGGCAGGAAAGTCAACATGACATGTTTTTTTTACTTTGCGGCAGATCCTGGAAAAGACTATGAACTCCAAATCGATCCTCACAACCTTTTCATCGATTTTAAGGCCGCGTATGACAACATCTACAGAGACGAACTGTATAACGCTATGTCTAGTTTTGCATGCTGCGAAGCTCTTTCGCTTGTGCAAAATGACGATTGAGAACTCACTTTGCTCCATCAAGGTTGGCTTACGGAATTTTTCGACGTCAAAAAAAGATTCAGACTGTCGTGCGATTTCCTTAACATCGTTATTGAGAAGATAGTGCAGGACTCCACCGTCAACACCAGAGGCACTATCTTCCAAAAATCTGTTCAACTTCTCGCGTACGCCGATGATATTGATATAATGGGAAGAACACAGAGTGATGTCAATGGCGCCTTTGTGAGAATTAAGACAAAAGCGGTAAAAAATGGGTTAAGCGGCAAATGAGGGAAAAACGAAGTACATGCTGTCCTCGAGAAAGGACACCCAACACCGATGGCTCGGACAGAACGTCACAATAGACGCATACAACTTCGAGGTAGTAGAAGAGTTTGTCTACCTAGGCTCCGCTTTACAAACGGGCAATAACACCAGCGCTGAAGAATAACTCTTGCTAATCGCTGGCTTATGGGCTAAGAAAGCAATTGAGTGGAAAAGCCCTCTCTCGAGCAAAACTGCTGTATAGTACAGAAGTATGGACCTTGATAAAATCGGATGAATGGCCTTAGGCTGTTTCGAGAGGAAAGTTCTTTGGGGTTGTACTACGACACGGGCCTAGCCAGAAAGTTCAAGGTCCACCGACTCAAATGGCTTGGTCATATAGAGCGGACGGACATGAACGTTCCGGCCCGAATAGCCTTCGACACCATTCCCGAGGGACGATTAAGTAGAGGACTGTAGACAGAGACAGTAAGCTAGGGATCTAATTGGCGGAGACTGTTGGTTGAGGTCCAAGTCCACTACGGACCTTAGCGCCTCCTTATGTAAGTAGGTAATGCTGAAACGATTCAGAAGCCTTTCAGCTGGATTCGCTGTAGCAGGCTTTAATATTTTCGAGATTGTTGGCCCAAATTTGTCACAAAAAATTCAAGCCACAGCTCTTCCAATGCGTCCAATTTAAACCGCCAATGAGATTTAAAGTAAGATAGCATCGTAGCAGGGTGTGTCATTCAGCTTGAATACTATACATTCAATTCATGTCCTCAGTTTCAATAGAAAAAGAAGTCGATTAAGTCTATCAAGTTCTGAGTCTACTAAACAGTCACAAACCAGTCCCTTTTCCTTGCAGAACCCACATTGTCAGAATATAAGTAAACAATAAACAAAACTCATCCCAGGTCCTCACAAACAGGTCATTGATTTGCTTCCAAGTAGCTCTCAAACACGAACCGAAACAACCTAAACAAATTCTCATTTGAACTTTCTTAATAAGATTTCACACTGATTGTGACACACTCCATGCATATCTCGACTTAACGTCCCCCCAAAAGTTTGTGTTTGGCTTTTCGAATATAATCTTAAGGAAGACACAATTCAATTGTGTTATCCTCCGAAATCGATTTGCTTTCATAAACATTTTTTATTTGTTTTGCTCTTTCCCCTCTCCCGCTATCCTCTCCCTCTCTCTCTCTCAGTTGGTAATAGAAAATGATAACAAAACCACAAAGGACATGACAATTTAACTGTCCGAGTGTTATCTCCAATAGAACTTTCCTTGTTATTGTTATTGCTTCCTTCCTAAGTCTGAAACCATAGCATTCTCTGGCGCTTGGTCAGACTTTTCCAAGTCACCTCCAGACTCTACCTATATGTGTAGGGGAAAACTACTCTGTCCAACCACAAAAAGCAAAAAGAACTTTTACCCTCTTAAGATCCTTGAAAACTAATTTCTTAATCAAATTTTCCACACTACTTGCTCGAGGTTTCTGTTCTTCTTTTTTTTTCCTTAGAAGTCTGTCACGAAGATTCCTTTTCAAAATAGATTAACGAGAACTTAGTGGAGGGGAAAGGCAAAGACGGAAAAACTTCAGAAAATCCTATCAAACAATTACAGTAATTGCCAATACCTGACAGTGGTTACATCCCTTACATAAAAGAATATATCCTTGGCGGTTCTTCTTTTTTGTCTGTCTTAAATGACTTTTGTGAGTTTGGGTTTTTTTTTCTGTTGTATTCTCAACAATGAAATGTCCTTCCTATATTCATGTCGTCCAGCAAGGACTCTTCTTGCGTGCCAAAAAGGAGCAAGATGACTTTTTCCCTGTCTGATTCCACTCGAAAAGTTCAGTAAATCTTTGGTGAGAGTAACTTTTCACAAAGTAAGAAGTAACCTGAAGTTGGCTTCTCAGCTAAGGCTATAGCTCTCTTTAAAATGAACTCAATCTGTGTTAAGAACATTCATCTTCTTGTTCCACAGAAAAACCGCACTAAATTAGGAAAGGAACCCGGTCTGAACTGGATGTGCTTGAGAGGACCAGGTATCACCTTTGCTACAGGGAAATATATTTTTTGTGGTCAGTTTCAGATGTGGTGTGCCAGATTTCTTGAAGTTTTTGTTTTTTGGCAAATTTACCTTTAAACTTAATAACATGGTCTGCCCAAAGAATAAGAGGAAAATGTAGAAGAGTTGCAGTGACATGAAAAATTCGGTTTTCAAAAACTTTCTAAGAGGTTGATGGTTTTGGCTTGGAGCAGTTTAAAAATTTACCTTTCACAGAAATTAGTTTAAAATTTTCAAATTTCCTTTTTTTTATTTTCTAGAAATATGTGATGAGCGAAGACCAAAAAGTCTACTCCTACAACAGAGAAATGCCATTAATTTTTATTGGAGGTGTGCCAAGATCAGGCACAACGTTAATGCGGGCCATGCTCGATGCACATCCCGATGTTCGGTGAGTACCACAAAAACATATCAACAAACAAAAAAAAAAAATAAGAAGAGAGGATAAAATGAAAAATTAGAAAACATTGGCCAAAGGTAATTGCAATATTTGCTCTCAATTCAAGTGGAACATGCGATTTCAGCAAATATCGTATCCTCTTAAAATGTGAGTTCAGGTACCAATAGAAAAAGTACAATGAGAAATTTTGTGAATCGTTTTGTTGTTAGGTCAATGACAATGTTTTCCTGAGATTCCTAACAATGAAGAGTTTTCAGGTACGGATTTAAATTTTCGTTAAAGAATTTCGAAAAGAAGAAAGTTCGTCTCTAACCTCAAGTAAGCCATTCGGAGTCGTCGTAAAATTGTAAACAGTCTCATAGTTATTAGTGTAAGTGTCCTAGTTATTGGTTTTTTTTTTGACGAAAATAAAGTGTGAATCATAAAATTCAAACTGTAAAATTCCGTAGGAAAACATTCCTAATTACAGACGATTCTGATTAAATATATTTTCAATTTATTGAATTAGCCATTTACCCAAAAACACCCAATCATTGCTCCATAAACGTCCGCCCCTGCACACCTGCACCAAAATTTGACAAAGTTTCCAGTGATACATTGTTGGCATTCACGATTAATTGTTTGGTTTTCAGAATGACCAAAATATACGGACATGACAATGCGGTAAAGCAGAAAGCAATGTGTATATGATATGCCTGCCATGCCAGAGCATTTTGTGATTTAACAAAAAACACCAATATGCAAGTACAGTTGCTCGTACAAAATTTAACCACATTTGTGCACTCAGAAGGATATTGCGTTGTTTGCAGAAATTCAAACCCTGTACAGGATCTATTTGTGATAGCCTGCATTGAGAATTTTGTCTGTGTGTATATATTTTTCAAACGGAAATATTTCCGCACACAAAACTATTTGTTTGAAATTTAGTTTTTTGCACTAAAGTTTTTTGCGGTTTCGGGTTTCATATGATTTTTTGTGGTTTTTGATTTTTCAAATAAATGTCTATATCATGACAGGAGAGTACATTTGTAATATTTTATATTTTCCTTACTGGATTTTTACAGAAAAAAAAAAAAATAATAAAACATAAATTGGATTTTATGAATGTATGGATCATTCATTGAAAAAATAAAGAGAATATGTTTTCCGGCCGTTAATATGAAAAATAAAGTTGTTATTTTATAATAGCGTTTTATAAAGGGGTTTTCAATAGAGACGCTACAAAAGAAGACCGATAGAGACAGCAAACGTAGCCATATTTTTTCCCGCTCTCTTGACATTTCTCTTCAGTAAGGTTTGCCATTTGATCATGGAAAGGAATACGATCCAACAACTAGTCGAAATTATTAAAATTTACTACCGAAATTCGGAGTCAGTGGTGAACACTTTAAGAGCGCTACATACAATTTATGGTCGTCATAATTGTCCTGCCGGAACGCCGGCTTCTCAGGAGGAAAAAGAGAGAGCATGAGAAGCGTCAGATCGAGGATGTTGAGAGAGACAACAGCAGGAATGAAGTTCGGAGGTTTTACCGAAAGGTTAAACAGCTGGCTCAAGGTCATCGAGCAAGAACTGATGCCTGCAGAGATAAACAAGGGAACATCATAGTAGAATCGCAGTCAATGCTGGGGATTTGGAAAGACCACTTCTGTAGATTGTATAACGGCGACGACGAACAAAATACCGCCGTCAGACAGGAGCCTTTCATCGGACACGATGATAGCCAACAATTCCGTGAACCTGACCTAGAAAAAGTGAAAACCGCAATATCACGGCTGAAATCCAACAAAGCCGCTGGAGCAGATGGACTAGCTGCTGAGTTGTTAAAAGCAGCAGGCGACGAGCTAGATAGGAGCATGCACCAAATCATCTGTAAGATATGGTCAGAGGAATGCATGCCCGATGAATGGAACCTCAGCATTATTTGCCCGATCCTGAAAAAGGGAGATCCTCTAAACTGCGCCAACTATAGAGGAATAAGTCTACTAAACATCGCCTACAAGATCCTCTCTGCCGTAATATGTGAACGTCTGAAGCCTTTCGTCAACAATCTGATTGGTCCTTATCAATGTGGCTTCAGGCCAGGAAAGTCAACCATCGACTAAATTTTCACGTTGCGGCAGATTCTGGAAAAGACCTATGAACTCCAAATCGATACCCACCACCTTTTAAGGCCGCGAATGACAGCATCTACAGAGACGAACTGTACAAAGCTATGTCTAGTTTTGGCGTCCCTGCCAAGCTCGTTCGCTTGTGCAAAATGACGATGGAGAACTCACGCTGCTCCATCAAGGTTGGCAACGAGCTCACGGAATCTTTCGACGTCAAAAAAGGATTCAGACAAGGCGATGCACTGTCATGCGATTTCTTTAACATCGTTCTTGAGAAGATAGTGCAGAACTCCACCGTCAACACCAGAGGCACTATCTTCCAAAAATCTGTTCAACTTCTCGCGTACGCCGATGATATTGATATAATGGGAAGAACACAGCGTGATGTCAATGGCGCCTTTGTGAGAATTGAGACAGAAGCGGCAAAAATGGGTTTAGAGGTAAATGAGATAAAAACGAAGTATATGCTGTCTTCGAGGAAGGACACCCAACACCGACGGCTCGGGCAGAACGTCACAATAGACGCGTATAACTTCGAGGTAGTAGAGGAGTTTGTCTACCTAGGCTCCGCTATAAACACGGGCAGTAACACCAGCGCCGAGATCAGACGAAGAATAACTCTTGCTAATCGCTGTTTCTTTGGGCTTAGACAGCAATTGAGTGGAAAAGCCCTCTCTCGAGCAACTAAGGTAAAACTGTACAACACACTCATCATCCCAGTCCTGCTGTATGGTGCAGAAGCATGGACCCTGACAAAATCGGATGAAAGTGCCTTAGGCTGTTTCGAAAGGAAAGTTCTTCGGATCATCTTTTGCCCCGTGTGCACTGAAGGGGAATGGCGAAGAAGCGAACTTTACGGGTTGTACAACGACATGGACCTAGCCAGAAGGGTCATGGTCCAGAGATTCAGATGGCTCGGTCATTTAGAGCGAATGGACACCAATTGAGGCCCAAGTCCACAACGGACTGTAGCGCCACCTTAAGTAAGTATAATCGTCCTGCTGGGTCAACAATTGAGCGTCTAGTGGAAAAATTTGAATCCAAAGGCTCAGTACAAAATGTTCCCGTGCCAGTGAGACAAAAAAGTGCCCGTAGTGTCGAGAATATTGCTGCCGCTAGCGCATCAATTGCGGAAGACCCAGAGCCCTGAGGCACACCAGCATTTATATTGCGAGTTTTAGACTTGAATCAACCAATACAACTTGTATAAGAAATTCCGAAAGAAAATTTCTTATCCAAGGAAGAAGGGACTCGTTGTTATCGAAACCACGCATTTTCGATAAGAGATCAAGACTAAAAACATAATTAAATACAAACAAAAGTTCAAATTTTGATATTCTGCTGTAATTTATCATTTTCCATTCAACGACAGCCTCCAATTACCTTTTAATCATAAAATCAAACTTCTGATTTGGCCCAGATGAAGTTTGACATAAATTCCAAACGAACCACCTCCAAAATATTTAATTTTCCATTTTCTAACTGTGGTCACAGCCGCAACACCTCAACCAAACCATCGAAATCACATCAACAAATTTGAAATGAGAAAAAAACCAACAACGAACGAATATGTTTGTTTCAAAATTCGAAATACACAAAAACTAATCCTAAATCAAAGTCACATCCTGTCCATTGCAAATTATGAAATATTCCACAAAACGTGATAAAACCTTCCCATTAAACTTTAACCTCATCTCGTCCGTTCGTGGAATCTGTTTGTCGGATGGTCCCCCTGTCATTGCAGAATGTCAGAAATACCATTGGAAATATTTATCCTTCACAACATTGAATAATTATTTTTGTGTTTATTTTTTTTTTTCGATGGAGAGACACTGGTATTCGATTTTCGTTTGCGGGCACTGATGGTTGTCCTGTGGCCTTCTGTGACAGCTTGTGGACGCATTGCGTGAGTATCGGCGGCAATGGCAGAAGCCATTGACTATACGGTTTTGATGATATATAACCTCGAAATCGAACCAAATGTATGTGATTTCGATTGAAAGTCTGGCTGTGGGCAGTTTTGTTACCTTGGTCCCTTTGTCATTATTATCCCGGTTCAGTTGGATTGTAGTTGGAAGGACAAAATATAAATTTATGATACTCGCCCACCTGCCACTACACCATCGCCATAGCACCGTGACCGATTGTTATCCAATTTTGTCAGGACATTCGATGAAAAGGACCGGATATTTATTTTGATGCTGCTGTGATAACTTTCAGTGGTTAGTTAGCACACAAGGGGCCGACTGCCCACCCGGTGGTAGAAGGTATGACGAGTATAGTGTAAATCGGAGGCATTGTGTTGTATCTGTTTTTTTTTTTTTTGGCTTTTAGAGCTTTTTCATGTTTATACAGATAAATAGATGGAGCGCCATGGGGTTTGCACCTATATGGTGCATGTTTTGTTCCAGCGGATGTTAAAAGTTATTTCATTAATCTGGATCCGGTGTAGTTTGCACAGGAAATGAAATTTCCTCATTTTTATATCATAATATAAGAGTAGGTGGTGTATCTACAGTTTTCAACAGTATCAAGGTTATTTTTGCTTTTTTGTAAGCTCTGTTTCCACGAACTGTCAAAACGTGAGTTATGACGTTGTTAGCAGTCGGACATGTGATCAATAACTTCATTTTTTGCTCGTAATATTTGTAGTGAAATGTTTAATAAAAATTCAATTGACCTTAATAATGTAAAATGTTGACCACAAAAAAATCATTTTCAGTGGCAAATTGATGGAGAGCTTTCAATGAACTGATAAATCCCGAAAACCAGAACTATTTTTTTTTTTTTTTAAACTGAACGAGAATCTTCCTGTCACTGTTCAACTGAACTTTCTGCAAGTACCTTATACTGCAGAAAACACAAAAACAACTCAAACATTCTTTTCTCAAAATTTTATTTCATTCCATGAAAGAAAATATCCTTCAATGTCCACATGTGAATTGACTCAATTCGTAATTATCACAAAAACCGCCGATTAATTGTCCTTTGGGTAGGGAGCCCACTGAGCAATTGGCTCGGTGTATGCTCCTTGTCCTCCATATCCATGTGATGGTTGTGAGCATGCAACTGGCGCTACTAGCGGCTGACAACTGAACAAGTAGCTCTTCGGACATGGTACATTTGGCAGATATACTGGCTGTGCTGCGGCTGGTTCACCTCCGCCATACGACCTGGCTGCCTTTCGAATCCTCAACGATTCCAAATTTTCAGCAGCGGTTTCGTCTGCTGCCTGAACATTACTCTGCTGCAGTGGTTCCAAGTCAATTGCTGCCGCATTGGCATTGCCTGCAGTGCAAACTACAACTGCGACCAGAACTGCTAATCCAACAAAGAATTTCATCTTATTCGAATTGTCACGCGTTGACTCAAAGCAAAAACTGATGTTGAGCAACTGTTCCAGTGGCATATTTATTGGTGTCGCTAAAGTGCAATATCAACATTTTCAGCTAAACAAAGTGTTAACACCAAAAAAAAAAAGATTTTTCGTATTTCAGCAAATTCCAGCAGTGACACCCGGCAAGTTCATAAATATTCGTGTCAGTAGGTTTGGCGAACAATGACGGGACGGAACACTTGTGAACAAGACTTTGTATGGCGAAATTCTCAAATCGCCGCCGCTACAGGGTCAAAGTGTCTGACCTCAATTTATTAGAAATGGGTCTCTTTTGGTCTTCACTCCAAATGTAATCTTTATTCCAACTCAATATGGTTCTTGCTGTACGATTAATTGCAAAGATTAGTTAGGAACTGCATTATTAATTCAATTAAGCTCATTTGGGGAGATTTATTATTTACGATCTGCTATTAAGGGTTGCTAATGGCACCACTCAGTTGCAAGGGACAAACTTAACTGACGATTTAATCGTTTTGCTAAGTCCAAAAAGAGAGCTCAGACAAATTGAATCTATACTAATATATAAAGTAAGACTTTTGTTTGTTTGTCGGTTGTATGTTTGTAGTCGATAAACCAACAAACAAACAAAAGTCATACCTTATAAATGCAGTAGAAATATTCTGCGATGCACTGAATGTGCAGTAGGATACTCTGAAAGAAAAAGAAATTATTATTAATAGGAAAAAACATTGATTTTAATATACTTACTCGAAAATTTTGTTTGGATATTCTAAAAAAACTGACAGCCGACATCAATTTTTTGAAACGTCTTTCTATTTTCATTTCATTTCATTTCATATCCGGTTCATTCTTCTAAATTATATTTAAGGCTGAACTCCTACTTAAGCTTTTGGACCAAAACAATGTTTACATGCGATCTCTTGGGCACGACTTTCTGTACAAAAGAAAATTTCAACATCGATGTTCAAAAAAAGCATGGATTTTATTTTCCAACCTCTGTGCATGAAAATTTCGCATTATGAAAATTGGTTCTCAAGATAAAACTGGAAAATTCCAAAATGGGTTTTCGAATGCAAAATAGAAAATTTTTCATGAAAAACTCGGAAAACTAATTGGTTTTAAACGGGAAAATTTAATGTAACTGTAGGTGCATTGGTTTTCAAATGGAAAACTGGAAAATTTCAAAATGGGTTTTCGAATGCAAAATAGAAAATTTTTCATGAAAAACTCGGAAAACTAATTGGTTTTAAAAGGGAAAATTGCATATAACTGTAGGTGCATTGGTTTTCAAATGGAAAACTGGAAAATTTCAAAATGGGTTTTCGAATGCAAAATAGAAAATTTTTCATGAAAAACTCGGAAAACTAATTGGTTTTAAAAGGGAAAATTGCATGTAACTGTAGGTGCATTGGTTTTCAAATGGAAAACTGGAAAATTTCAAAATGGGTTTTCGAATGCAAAATAGAAAATTTTTCATGAAAAACTCGGAAAACTAATTGGTTTTAAAAGGGAAAATTGCATGTAACTGTAGGTGCATTGGTTTTCAAATGGAAAACTGGAAAATTTCAAAATGGGTTTTCGAATGCAAAATAGAAAATTTTTCATGAAAAACTCGGAAAACTAATTGGTTTTAAAAGGGAAAATTGCATGTAACTGTAGGTGCATTGGTTTTCAAATGGAAAACTGGAAAATTTCAAAATGGGTTTTCGAATGCAAAATAGAAAATTTTTCATGAAAAACTCGGAAAACTAATTGGTTTTAAAAGGGAAAATTGCATGTAACTGTAGGTGCATTGGTTTTCAAATGGAAAACTGGAAAATTTCAAAATGGGTTTTCGAATGCAAAATAGAAAATTTTTCATGAAAAACTCGGAAAACTAATTGGTTTTAAAAGGGAAAATTGCATGTAACTGTAGGTGCATTGGTTTTCAAATGGAAAACTGGAAAATTTCAAAATGGGTTTTCGAATGCAAAATAGAAAATTTTTCATGAAAAACTCGGAAAACTAATTGGTTTTAAAAGGGAAAATTGCATGTAACTGTAGGTGCATTGGTTTTCAAATGGAAAACTGGAAAATTTCAAAATGGGTTTTCGAATGCAAAATAGAAAATTTTTCATGAAAAACTCGGAAAACTAATTGGTTTTAAAAGGGAAAATTGCATGTAACTGTAGGTGCATTGGTTTTCAAATGGAAAACTGGAAAATTTCAAAATGGGTTTTCGAATGCAAAATAGAAAATTTTTCATGAAAAACTCGGAAAACTAATTGGTTTTAAAAGGGAAAATTGCATGTAACTGTAGGTGCATTGGTTTTCAAATGGAAAACTGGAAAATTTCAAAATGGGTTTTCGAATGCAAAATAGAAAATTTTTCATGAAAAACTCGGAAAACTAATTGGTTTTAAAAGGGAAAATTGCATGTAACTGTAGGTGCATTGGTTTTCAAATGGAAAACTGGAAAATTTCAAAATGGGTTTTCGAATGCAAAATAGAAAATTTTTCATGAAAAACTCGGAAAACTAATTGGTTTTAAAAGGGAAAATTGCAGGTAACTGTAGGTGCATTGGTTTTCAAATGAAATACTGGAAAATTTCAAAATGGGTTTTCGAATGCAAAATAGAAATTTTTCATGAAAAACTCGGAAAACTAATTGGTTTTAAACGGGAAAATTGCATGTAACTGTAGGTGCATTGGTTTTCAAATGGAAAACTGGAAAATTTCAAAATGGGTTTTCGAATGCAAAATAGAAAATTTTTCATGAAAAACTCGGAAAACTAATTGGTTTTAAAAGGGAAAATTGCATGTAACTGTAGGTGCATTGGTTTTCAAATGGAAAACTGGAAAATTTCAAAATGGGTTTTCGAATGCAAAATAGAAATTTTTCATGAAAAACTCGGAAAACTAATTGGTTTTAAACGGGAAAATTGCATGTAACTGTAGGTGCATTGGTTTTCAAATGGAAAACTGGAAAATTTCAAAATGGGTTTATATACACATGCCAACCACGCCGACCCTTAACCAGCCCCCCACACCGGTATCCCCCACCAAGGTAAAAATCCCCCTGGTGCCCCTAGCCACTCCCAGACGGATCCAGTGGAAAGACCCCCCAGGTGCACCCCAGGGCCCCCAATACCCCCCAGGGAAAAAAACCGAAAGCACCAACCGACCAGTACATTGTCATTCCCAGCCCAACACGTGCCCACTTCCAAGGTTTAATTTTACCCCCCGTGCCCCCAAGCCTTACCCCAGCCCCGGGACGCCAAGGAAAAAACCCCAAAGCCGGACAACCAGACAAATATCCACCTGTTGTAAAACGCCTGCCCCCAAACCCGATAAGATAACAAGACAACCACACGGCCCCCCCACAGATGGAATAACCCCCGGGCCCCAATACCATGCCCAGACTGATGACCTAGGAAGAATCGCCCATGCCACACTGGCCCCCAAAAACCCCCAGGGAATAGATAACTCCATGCCCCCACTCCCCCAAAAAAACCACCCCCCACGGCCCACCCCACCAATGGTAAACCACGTCCCCAAGGCCACACCCAGACCTGGATCACAATAGTGAAAAACCCCCAGGCCCCCCAGGGACCCCATAACCCCCCCCTTTGAAAATTCGTCCCAGCCCCCACGCACCAAAATACCACAGCCCCCCACCCACGGCCCCCCACCCAAGTTAATAACCCCGGGCCCAATCACACCAGACCCTTGACTGAGTCCAAGGGGGTGTTAAAAACCCCAGTGCCCCCAGTGGTGTCCCCCAAACCCCCCATGGAAAAAAACTGGCCATCCCCGCACGCCACTAAAAAACCCAGCCCCCCACACCTCACGGCCCCCTCAATGTATATACAAGGAAAATTGCATGTAACTGTAGGTGCATTGGTTTTCAAATGGAAAACTGGAAAATTTCAAAATGGGTTTTCGAATGCAAAATAGAAAATTTTTCATGAAAAACTCGGAAAACTAATTGGTTTTAAAAGGGAAAATTGCATGTAACTGTAGGTGCATTGGTTTTCAAATGGAAAACTGGAAAATTTCAAAATGGGTTTTCGAATGCAAAATAGAAAATTTTTCATGAAAAACTCGGAAAACTAATTGGTTTTAAAAGGGAAAATTGCATGTAACTGTAGGTGCATTGGTTTTCAAATGGAAAACTGGAAAATTTCAAAATGGGTTTTCGAATGCAAAATAGAAAATTTTTCATGAAAAACTCGGAAAACTAATTGGTTTTAAAAGGGAAAATTGCAGGTAACTGTAGGTGCATTGGTTTTCAAATGAAATACTGGAAAATTTCAAAATGGGTTTTCGAATGGAAAATAGAAAGTTTTTCATGAAAAACTCGGAAAACTAATTGGTTTTAAACGGGAAAATTGCATGTAACTGTAGGTGCATTGGTTTTCAAATGGAAAACTGGAAAATTTCAAAATGGGTTTTCGAATGCAAAATAGAAAATTTTTCATGAAAAACTCGGAAAACTAATTGGTTTTAAACGGGAAAATTGCATGTAACTGTAGGTGCATTGGTTTTCAAATGAAATACTGGAAAATTTCAAAATGGGTTTTCGAATGCAAAATAGAAAGTTCTTCATGAAAAACTCGGAAAACTAATTGGTTTTAAAAGGGAAAATTGCAGGTAACTGAAGGTGCATTGGTTTTCAAATGCAGTACTGGAAAATTTCAAAATGGGTTTTCGAATGCAAAATAGAAATTTTTTCATGAAAAACTCGGAAAACTAATTGGTTTTAAACGGGAAAATTGCATGTAACTGTAGGTGCATTGGTTTTCAAATGGAAAACTGGAAAATTTCAAAATGAGTTCAGGTCTCTATTTGAAAACAAGTGCAATGCACTAACACAAAATTGCTTTGTTTAAAAATGTTCATGACTTCATTCGTAAAATGTCTTTCTATTTTGCATTCGAAAACTAATTTGAAATTTTCCAGTTTTTTATTTGAAAACCAATGCACCTTCAATTACATGCAAATTTCCCTTTTAAAACCGATGAGATTTCCGAGTTTTTCATAAAGAACTTTCTATTTTCACCATAACGCAATGCAATAAAAAATTGTTACGTATTCGTCATAGTGTCCACTGTTGACCCTATTATGAATTTGCACTTTGGTCTGATGCATCCCTAACTGAATTTTTTTCCTGAGATTTCGGAGATGAAAATATTTTGGATTCAATTCAATTCCATTTGTGAGGTCACCGTAACTATCTCACTGAGGATTCAGAATTATGTTCCGCTAAATGATTTTGTTATAGTCACATTGAAATCTTAGTAAAATGTTGGTTATAATATAACTAATTTTGGCCGAGACCAAAATGTACCCAATATTTATAAAGCGAAAATGTTTATGCACAGAAAATCGTGCATGTTCGGTGTACACATTACTTGGTCCAAAAGCTTAAGTAGGAGTTCAGCCTTAAATATAATTTAGAAGAATGAACTGGAAATGAAATGAAAAATAGAGAGACATTTAAAAAAATTTGCGGGTGAGCAAATTAAAATCAACTGTTTTACTATTAATAATCAATATATTACATCAAACAATGATGAATGATGAATTTTCTGGCGTTATTACCTATAGCTCTCTCGCAGAATTTCTCAAACCCGGCAACGCAGGGTATTTTAGGCTAGTTAATAAATAAGCCAGGACTTCTGTAATGAAGCGGAATAGAGGCAACAAAAAAATGTAGAAAGTGAAAGAAATTGAACAAAATTGAATAAGTACATACTTGATTTGAATTTTTGCGCATGTGCGTTTAAAAAATAAGTCCTTGTCGTTCTTTTGTGTTTTTATTTCTTCGAGGATAACATGATTACTCAAATTTATTTCTTTCCAAATATTTACTAAAAAATGTATTTGCAATTCTATACCAAAACCATTATATGTGTTCATTTTGATATGATTTTCCTTTTTTGAATTTGCATTCATGCTTCTGTAGAAGTTTGCGGAAAAACATATTTTTAGAAATTCTTTTGCTTTCCAATTGAAATCTGTGTTTTGAATGAAATAACATCATCAAATGCATACTTTTTCGCTGTATGGGGTCGATTGTCTTTAAACTCAAAATTGAGACATTTGAAAAAAGTGTAGGAGTTTCTGATTTTCTACCGAATTCTTATACCGGATATTTGTCAATTTCTAACAAAAAAAATCCCTCAATTCGTCTATAAAATTTTTGAAAAACTAAGAAAAAAAAGGAAAAGAGTTGAAAGCGCCAACTTAAAGTTATTCTTATTTGAAAAGTCATGTTTGACATTTTATGGAATTCAAATTTAAGCTATTTTTCTCATACCACAATGAGAAACTGTTAATGTCATCCTGCAGAAGAATTCTCTCATTCATTGAAGATACATTCTTGAACATCTTCATATCATCTACAAAGATAATAAATTTGCTGTTATGAAAACATAGCAGTGCATCGTCATATAAATAGAAGGGGTCCTAAATGACTACCTTGAGGAACACCGGACTTGGCCATAAATGATTCAGAGACATGATGACTGAATTTCATCTTATAAGACCTGTCTTCAAGATATTTAGATGTCCTATCAAGGACCCGGTGTGGGCCTCTTTCAGCAAGTTTAAACTGACGTGCTGTCTCCTCCCAAAAATTGTACATCAAATGACATTCTGGGCCGGTTCCTCTTCACTCATACGATCTGGGTGTCCAGCTCACCGGAGCCATCAAGTCTGCTTCACGGTAGATTTGATATAGCTCGTGCTTCCTCGAAATCTCACAAATGAGGCAAACAATTTTCCGTACAACTTTTCTCTCGTACTCTCAGCTAAATGTTCATGGTGCCTTTGGCTAATCACCTCGGATCTGTAAGTAAGTATTGGTAGGACAATCGTCTAATAAAGCTTTCAAAGAGCGTTAAAAGACTAAGGTAGGTTCTTTTGGCTTCAAGAAGCCACCCGTGTATTTCTTCTTCCATATTGTTATCGGCTACTACTGACCCAAGGTCATTGAAGGGTTGCCCTACTTCAAATTCGTGCTCCTCCCATCTAAATAGTTGTTCTTTTACTATTGCAAACGTTTTCTCTAGACAGAGCCAGAATTTACAATAAGTTTGTCTTATTTATATGCAGCCATAGGTTTTTTGCCGCCTGCTCCATGTGGATAATTGAGAATTGTACAGCTTGTGGGTTCCATCCAATGATGACAATGTTGTATACCAATAATTGGATGGACTTGGTGACGATAGAAGCTTTGATAGATGTTCTAGAGTCACGAATAGCTTTCTCCAAAGCCAGGTTGAAGAGGAGGCAGGCCAGTTCATCCCCTTGTCAGGGTCGACTGAAAATGTTGACGGGTCTGGATAGAAATCTGGATATTTAAGTATCCAGATTTCTATCCAGAAACGTTGAAACGTTGGTCATGGTCATCCTATATATTCTTATTATTTATTTGGGATGAGGTTGAATTCTAGACAACTGCCTGTCTGAAACCATATTGATATTTGCCTTTCCCTGTGTCAATTGGCAATTTGAAAGATAAAAGAAGCTTCTCATTTTTAAAATCAGAAAAGAAAGTCTTTTCCAGAATCAGAATCAGAACCGTCAATTTTGCCTGATTAATTAATTAATTAATTAAGGTGGCAAGTCCGTTGTGGACTTGGGCCTCAATCAACAGGTTCCGCCAGCTAGCTCGATCCTTAGCTAGTCGTCTCCAGTTTTGCACTCCGAGTTGATTGAGGTCCTCTTCCTCTTGAGTGCGCCACCTGAGTCGCGGTTTTCCTCTCCTCCTAGTCCCTCGGGAATAGTGTCGAAGGCTTTCCGGGCCGGAGCATTGGTGTCCATTGGCTCTAAATGACCGAGCCATCTGAGTCTCTGGACCTTGACCCTTCTGGCTAGGTCCATGTCGTTGTACAACCCGTAAAGTTCGCTGTTGTATCCTCTTCGCCATTCCCCTTCAATGCACACGGGGCCAAAGATGACCCGAAGAACTTTCCTCTCGAAACAGCCTAAGGCACTTTCATCCGATTTTGTCAGGGTCCATGCTTCTGCACCATACAGCAGGACTGGGATGATGAGTGTGTTGTACAGTTTTACCTTAGTTGCTCGAGAGAGGGCTTTTCCACTCAATTGCTTTCTAAGCCCAAAGAAACAGCGATTAGCAAGAGTTATTCTTCGTCTGATCTCGGCGCTGGTGTTATTGCCCGTGTTTATAGCGGAGCCTAGGTAGACAAACTCCTCTACTACCTCGAAGTTATACGCGTCTATTGTGACGTTCTGCCCGAGCCGTCGGTGTTGGGTGTCCTTCCTCGAAGACAGCATATACTTCGTTTTTCCCTCATTTACCGCTAAACCCATTTTTGCCGCTTCTGTCTCAATTCTCACAAAGGCGCCATTGACATCACGCTGTGTTCTTCCCATTATATCAATATCATCGGCGTACGCGAGAAGTTGAACAGATTTTTGGAAGATAGTGCCTCTGGTGTTGACGTTGGAGTTCTGCACTATCTTCTCAAGAACGATGTTAAAGAAATCGCATGACAGTGCATCGCCTTGTCTGAATCCTTTTTTGACGTCGAAAGATTCCGTGAGCTCGTTGCCAACCTTGATGGAGCAGCGTGAGTTCTCCATCGTCATTTTGCGCAAGCGAACGAGCTTGGCAGGGACGCCAAAACTAGACATAGCTTTGTACAGTTCGTCTCTATAGATGCTGTCATACGCGGCCTTAAAATCGATGAAAAAGTGGTGGGTATCGATTTTTGCCTGATTGAAAGTATTCAGAAAGCTTATTTATTTCCGAGATTTTTAAAAACGCCATAAACCTTTATGAATTTTTCGCTCACTTTTCATAAAGCTCCATTTTGACGATCATATCAATTTCAGTTTCAGTTGAGCAATCAGTTAAACTTTCAGTTAAACTGAAGTGTAATGCTCGTTTGACTGAAACTGAAACCGATGAAATTCCCATCAGTTTTCAGTTAAAGTTCTCAGTTTTCGTAATAAATTTCCATTGCTAACAAATACCTAATGTGAATGCTCAACTGAACTTCTGACTGACGTCTTAAAGAGACAAACAAATATCCGACAAACAATCCTTTTGTCCTTGTTAAAAGCACTTGACTAATCAAAACCGCTTTCATCATGACAAAGGTCTTGACATAAAATCATCAGTTGTAAAAATTGAAAACAAAAGGACACACAAAAATTGTTATTATTTTTGTAACGCCTCCAGAGTACATTTATTATCGTAATAATAACTTTTGTATAATAAAACTAAAATGTTTTCACAAGAGCATTCACATCCATTACAGTAATCATCGTAAGGTCCCAACATGCCTGTAAATTTGTCCCGTCAACCTCTACCTACTCCTACTTTTCGTAACATCATCAAAATAACTCCCCATAAATAAATTGTCCCTTAACTTAAATAGCTAGTAGCACTGCAGAAAAAACACATACCAGAGAAGTTGAGAACGAGTATAATATGGTGAAATACAAATTATGCCCTTGTCCCGCTTGGGGGTGTGTAATAATAAAAATAATTTGAGTGTCGTTCACTTAAACGGAACGCTGTCATGATGTCTTTTGTGCGTTATTTCGGTCCAACAACTCATACCACCCACCTGCCCACATTCAACACACCATCACCCACCGCTAGAAAGCTCGTTATTATTGTTGTTAGTTATGTCGCTCTAAGGACTCCCTCGCTGCATAGAAAGTCATCTCCTTTGTGTGTAATATCCTTAACGACAATTTTACTAAAAAGGTCCTTTTTCTCGTCATTCCAGTGTTCTAGCGATACGTTCGGTTTATTAGAACAAAATGGCGTTAAATTAAAATTACTTTTCTTATGACGATGTGAGAATTTACTTTTTTGTTTACATCACTCACTTGAATTTTACTTCGCATTCTTCTCATTGTCGCGCTGCCGAACGCTGCTGCTTTCCTTCCTCGCCTTTGTACTATCCTACGATAGAAGTTGATCAAAACAAGCGTCCACATAATAAAATTATACAATTTGCAACTCTGTGTGAAACTAGCGGTATGGAGCCTCGTCCTGCCAGCAGCCACACTACTTGTAAGCATACTTTTTATTAAGAGAAAATTTATAGTGCATGTTATACACACAAATTCAACACAACTTCCATAAAACGAAGGACCCATGCGAAAATTGTTTCAAAACACAAGCAGGAAGCAGGACACGAAAAAAAACATTCAAAAATAATGAAGGTGATTTGCACTTAAACGAGGACGGATTTTAAGTGTCAATGTTGACGTAATAGTTTTTTTGTTTTTTTGTTTTGTTTTTTGGTGTTTTTGGATTGAAAAATTTCATGGCGTCTTAGAGTTTGATTAATGGTTGCATTAAAAGGATCGTTTAGGTTTAGTGAGGGGATTTTTCATCGTGGTGTGAACCCTAAGTTTACATTAGTGAATTCTAATGGAGACAAATTGAAAGTTTCAACAAAAAAAAATTAATTGGTTTGAACTAACAGTTTTTTGTGTACCACATTTGCTCCGGAGATGGTGTAGTTAGATTGTCATTTGTTATTCAAGATTGATTAATTGATGTGTTTTGTGGGATTAAAGAAATAAGCTTTTGATGGAAATGTATGAGCTTTTTTCTCAATGACTTTTCAATAATCTAACAGTTCGATATTCAGTAAAAAGAGCTCGAAATGACCCGCTTTCTATTCCAAGCGACGCGGACACCAACTTCACAGATGAGAAACTAGCTCATCATTTTCAAATCATTCAATACGCATTTTCTAATAATCCAAACCTTTCCAAATAAAAGTCACTAAAACAACTCAATCGCTCAAACGAAACCACACAAAAACCTGACTTTTCATTGCCATTTCGATTCGCGACCTCAATCGATTGATATCATTTCAAAGAAAATATAACTGCCACAACTTCATTTAGTTCCATTTGCTTTTTCTCTAAAACGCATTCCCGTCGCGTCTTGATTTTCAGTTGAAAAATTCTTGAAAAAAAAAAAACGACAAAGCTCGAGGGACACAGACAACACCATCAGAATTGCATTGAATCCACTGGAGTGTATTCCTGGAAAAGAAAATGACAGAAGCATACAATACAAAACTGACAGACAGTAGAAACACAACCGGAATGAGGATGCGGATCTGAAAGCTGGAACAACGAAAAATGTCGGATAAGTCGAACAAAGGAATGAAAATCGTTGTTTCGTATTGTTTTTTGTCTTCCGTCGTCGTCGGTAGCGGCGGCGACGTCGTTATAGACGGACGTCCTCAACGTGGTATTATTTTCTGGAATGTCGAACAATGAAACAACCAAAATCAGAATACCAAGCGGACTAGTTGCCATGACTTTCTCGATTTTTTTTTTGATCCTGTGTCAAAGAGACTCAGCAACATCGTGGACATATGTTCACATACTTCCTCTACATGAAGGCTGAATCATTCGACCACTGATCCAGCAGTTGCCATATCGCCACGCCCTCCACTGCCTGCCGTTATTGTCATGCTATTGTGAAAATTCCGCTTCCGCCTTTTCAAAGTGTTTTTTGAATTCAAAAAATTGGAGAAAAAACAGTTCGCCAAAAATGCTTTTTTCTGATTTTCGGTTTTTCCTTCTTCACTTTTTGTGTACCAGCAAAAGAAGGTGGAATCACTTTTTTGTTCTGCAGTTTTTTTTTTCTCAAAAATAAAGAAAAAGAAAAAACAGGATAACGTTGATTTGAAAGAAAAGTTTTTATAAACATTTCCTCACACTGGAGTGTCCTGGCCGAGTTTTTTTTTCACTAAGCACAACACCAAAGAGCAAAAACTTGAATAGAGGAAAGGACATTTCTTTTGTAAATGGCCTCTGGAGGTTGGACATTCGAGAAAAAAAACACATTTCGAATAAACTACGGTCATATAAACAACCAAAGAAGGTTTTTCACTTGATCATCCAAAAGGGACTTTGAGTTTTTTTTTTCTTGCTTTTAATTTTGTTGAGGATACAAATAGATTGTCATCCTAATGACGTCGCATTGTCCGTTTGGTGTTTGATAAACGGCTCAGGCTTTTGTAAAGCGAAAAGAAAAATGTAGGCGAATAAGAAGGAATGTTTATGCTTTCTTTTGATTGTCCGGATATCATTAAACAAACCGGTGATTTGAGATTTTCTTCTTAAGGGTTTTGTTTTTATCTTGAAAAAAAAAAGAATTTTGGAATGATGACAACTTTGAAGAACGAAATGGAGGACATTTAAATTTCTGTTTTAAGAAAATGAAAAACAAAACAAATTTCTTATTGAAGTGAATTTTTAGCGAATGATTTCTCTGGTGTACAAATTAAAAAAGAATTTGATGTATATTTTTTTTGGTTTAAGAAGTGAATTGTGAACAAAATTTTAATTTTGTGAAAAAGAAAACCCCAAATAAAATCTTTTGAAAAACCTCAAAAAACCGGGATAAAATTTCGATACATACGCAAAACTGATTTACATCTTTCCGTACGTGAAGTCCGACAAGGAATACTTTTCACCAAGTCGAAGAAACCAAAAAATTAAATAGTGTTTGGGTGGCTGTGGCAATGGGCTAGTAAAATATCCTTTAATATATTTAAGTGGCACAGTTGCAAGAGCTTTTGATTTAAGGTGGTTTCATGGCTAACCATAGAAAAACTTTATTCGACAGCTTAAAGACTGCAACATAAGGATCTCAAATTATCATTTTCTACGTCTGCGAAAAAAGACTGACGGTCACCTGACCGAAGAAATGACTGCTCCATCATTTCAAATTGGAAACATCATGCTGCAGCCACCAAGCATTTATGAAGTCAAAAAAGTTATCAACCGACTAATAGCAAACAAAGCCGCAGGTGCTGATGGCATGCCAGCCGAGCTGATCAAACATGGAGAACCATCACTATACCAACTAGTACATGAAATAATAGTTCATGTTTGGGAACAAGAAGAAATACCGCGAGACTGGCGAAAGGGAATTTAATGTCCCATACAACAAAGAAGATGCCTTAGAGTGCAGCAATTATAGGAGTTTAATATTATCGAGTACAACCTTACTTGAATCCAACACGATCGGAAAGTGAAAACTTAAATAATCAGTGTATCAGGCGTACCAGGCCGATCGACAATTGATCAGATTTTTACCAAAGACTGGCGATGGAAAAAATTCTAAAAAACAACATCAAAACATACCGCATACTCACGGTAGAACTGTACAAAACCATGAGAGAAATCGGTATCCCAAATAAATCAATAAGACGTTTCAAGCCAAATTAACATTTTCAATGGACTCCGATAAAGGGACTGGTCTGCCTCCTCTTTAACCTTGCGTTGGAGAAATCAATCCGTGAATTCGGAGGAGGAATTCTTTTGGAGGAACTATCACAACCAGACGACATTGACATTTTCGGAAGGAACCCACAAGCTGTACAATCCTCATTTATCCAGATTGAGTAAGCGGCAAAAAAACCTAGTGCTGAACATAAATGAGGGTAAAACCAAGGGTACATCGTGGACCCGTCTGCTGAAAACGTTGGTAATAGTGGAGGATCATGAATTCGAGGTAGTTTGATCGTTCAATTACGTTGGGTCAGTAGTAGCAGCCAATAGGGAAGAAGAAATATTCGGGCGGCTGCTCAAAACCAACAGAACTTAATTTAGTCCTTCAAGGCTCCTTAAATGCAGAAATCCAGAAATCTTGCCATTATACTTACCAGTAAGTGTACCTACTCATTTACGAATTCGAATTGGCACTCTGAAATCTTAGTAGCGTTCGAATGAAAAGTCTTACAGAGAATGGTCGGCCCAGTTTATGAGGTGAGGAATGAAAATTCTGGAGACGATATCTAATATCAAATCTACCGCGAAGCAGACTTGATGAAAAAAATTAAGTTTTTAAGACTTCGGTGGGGCTGAAAACCTACATAGTTCGTATGGGTGAATATACTAATCGGCCCAGAAAGTCCTGTGTGGTACAAGTCATGGTAAGAGACAGCGTGGCAGACTTAATCTGCGTTGGGAAAATGACGCAGACCAGAACACCCAAAGCTTTGAAGTGCGGAACTAGATGGCGTTGGCCAACAATAGGAATACCTACTTGAAAGAACTTGCTGAAGAAGTACCGGAACGGACCGGAAGGTGATGATAAACGGTCTGATAGAGAACCAATATGATGGCACAATTTTAATTTTAATTGAGCAATATAAGAGTTGATGTTACTAATGTGTAGACAACGCTCTACCTCTGTGTATCTATCAAAGGATTTACAGTAAGAAAATTTACAACGGAGTTTGCAAGGTCAACGCTGATTACGTTTAATTGATTGGGTCATATTTGTTGTACTTTTCATATAATACCCTTCACCCTTTTTAGTATCTATCTGTGTTCCTCAAGGCTGTCATCTTGGTCCAATGCTATTCATGCTAGCATTGAATGATGATAAAACTTTTGCTTGCTATCGCTTTTGAGACCTTTCAAACTGTGACAGACACTTCAGTGATCGATTTCAACTTATTAATCTGCGTTCTATGGAAAAACGATGTGAAGTCTCACATATAACCCTAATTCACGATTAACTTACTCGAAACATGTATTTCTCGGCATTTCTCTTTGCCCTTTCAATTGTAATGGCAAAGCAAACCCCATAATCTCAGGACTATTCCCTTAATTCACAGCCATTGCCAGTGAGAAAATTATATTCTTATTTGATTCCCTTTCCCAGCATTAAAAATTAAATACACTCAAGCAAATTGTTTGACCTCTTTCCTAGTTTTTTATCATAAAGTGCGCGTTCCATTTTCAATTTTCTTCGGTGCAGGTGGTTTGGTTTAGCTCTTATTTTTTTTTTTTTTTTTTGAATTGCGTAGGAAAGAAAATTTAAAAACAAAAATATTTCAAAACGTGACAACATTATGATTAATGATTTCAAAAATGACATTTAAATGAATTGCATTATGAAAGCTTTTGGCCTTCCTAATATTTCATCACTGTGTCTTGTGTTTTTCAACATTTATCATGGCATGTAAATTTCGTTGAAATATTTCTTTAAATATGTTAATTTTATGCGCTTTAGTCTCAAACAAAAGTTCACATCGTATTTTTTGTTCTTATAAATTGTTTTGGGAAAAAAATGAGAAGAGGAAGGTAAACCGAAACTCAATGTTTTTTTTTTCTTAACGAGTAAACACAACAATACCCCGCCCATTTACAATGTCCAAATGCAAACTTTTGGTATTGCGAGTTAAAAATTCAGTCGCCTTCTAATTTAAATACCTGGTCATGTACGATGGTTTTATGAATTTTATTTCTATGGTTTAGCTATAAAAAAGAAATCAGTCCATCCACCTATAAATACACACCTCCTATTCTCAAACTCACAAAATCATTCAATCAAACTGTTATCCAGATCAAAAGTGATAGGTATACTATCAGAAATTCAAATAAAATGTTTAAAAAAAACATAAAAAACCTAATTCAAAAAGTAAACCGACAAAGAACGAATATTTATTATTAAACCAGTGTCTACTTTTTTTCCCTGTCAGCCACTCACTCTATATTTCCTTTTTTTAATGCCAATTTTTGTATTCCAAAGGTGGAGGGTTCAAAAACATTCTTTTTTATGCTCCATCATTATTATTTATTGGATGCTTCGGATTCATCAATTCTCTGACATTCTCTTCCTCGCCCACTTTCATTGAAGGACTTGCAGGATAAAAATTTCATCATGAACTGATAACTTTTCTCGTTTCTTTTTTTTCCCTGTGCATCAACAGAAAAGCTGTGTTCTATTTTTATACATTCCTAAATGCTTCCGGGGGGATGGCTTCTCCCACCTCACTTTTAACAACTAATCGAATTGACCTCAAACATCCAATTTTTTGTCCTCAACGACAACATTTGATGGAACAGAAGAAGGACGATAATAACGAAAAATATAAAAAACGAACGACCTGAACTAACGAAGGCCGTTCTGAATAAGCAATGTTATAGCAATAGCAACAGCTGGTAGAGACTCATGATGATTATGACCATGAGGAAGCAAGAGGACAAAACTGGTGAATTGAATATTATTACCATGAATATTGTAAGACACAAAGAAGATGTAACTTCACTGATTTTATGTTCTCCATTCTCCTTGAACCAATCTTCGTTATGAAAGAAAAACAAAACTATATATATTTTTCCAAAGTTCCTATCGGGAAAGGACTTTCATAAATTCCCATCGATGAACTCAATTGCATTTAGCAATTCTTAGAAGCTCTTACAAATCCAATGCCAGCGACGACCGAAGGATAAGAAAATAAAAAATAAGAAACTAGGGCAAGGATTGCTTCCTGATCCAATAAAATGATGTCGTGTTGTCTCGTTTTAATGCATATTTGAAGATTTTTCCAGTTTTTCTTTTTTTTTATTTATTTGTGTTTTTGACAGAAGAAAGAGTCTTAGCGCAATGCTGAACTCGGGTTGCTCAAGAGGAATTCTTAATTAATTTTTTAACGTCTATTTAAACAGACAGAAGAAATGTCTGTAATAAAATGATATGGATTCAAGGGAAATGCTTAAGTGGCAGTTGAATTCTTATAGTTGGATAAGCTGTTATATTGATTTTATTGCTTCATGCACTTGGTCGAATGAAAAACTTTTAAAAACAGAGTGAAAAGAAAAGGAGGAAGGAAGGAAGAAGTGGAATTTATGAATTTTGTCTCATTTCATCATTTTAATTTTTATGATTGAGTTTTCCGAGAGGATGGATTTTCCATTCAAGAAGAACGGAAAAGTTAAATGAGGAAAAAATTATGTACCTATTTGCAGTTTTTTTTTTTCGTTTTTTGAAGAGCCAAAAAGCAGTGATGGTGAGTAAAATGCAATTTGCACTTAAAAGTTTTTAAATAAACTGCGCTAATTTGATTCGTGTTATTGCAAAAAATTGCAAAAAAGAAATAATTGAATTTTAATTAGAATGAAACGAGTAAGACTTCTGTTTCTTGTGTCTGATTTGTTCTTTTATTTTGTTTTAAATTTTAATACCGATTTCTCGTTGTCTTCACTTTCTTTGGAGCATATTTCCGTTCTGTCAATTTGTTGAAAAAAAGGATTATAAGTAAATGAGGGTTGATTTTATTTTATTGTTGGGTGATTTTTTTTTTTTTTTTTTGTGGGATAAGGCAAAAAATGTAAGAGCAACGTTTTCAATATTATGAAAACACAATTTGCATCTAACTGTTTGACATGGTCGTTTATGTCTTTTTAACTTGCGACATTTATATTATTATGCCAAGTTGTGTATGTAAATTTTTTGACATTTGCCAAGTAGAAACTACGCCATTAATAAAAATGGAACGATACACGCTTCAACAACGCATTGAAATAACTAAAATTCACTATAAAAATGGTGAAAACTTGGCAGAGACGGTTCGTAAAACTAAACAATTTTTGGGTCGTCGTGAATCACCTTGTCGGGCCGCAATACAGAAATTGGTGGACAAATTCGAGCTGTTGGGACAAGTTAGTGCTCGGGGGGCTCGGAAAACCAAAGAGTTATTGTTGAAAAGCCTATCCATCCTCAACGCGTTACTGTTTGGTGCGGTTTATGGTCCGGCGGGGTCAATGAATCTGGAGCAACAGTTACGGTCAATGGATTGCGCGGGATGATTAATGATTTTGTATGGCCGGAAATTGATGATATTGATCTGGACAACGTTTACTTTTAACAAGAAGGCGCTACGTGCCACACAAGCAATGAAACCATCGATCTTTTACGGGAAAAGTTTCCAGACCGTGTTATTTCTCGAACAGTTTCTCACAATTGGCCTTCGAGATCTTGCGATTTAACACCTTGAGAGCTTGAGACTTATTCCTTTGGGGCCACGTGAAAGATAAGGTCTAACGCCAACAGCGCAGCGTCGATTCAAGAGCTCAAAGATGGATTTCGTGAGGCTATCGAGAGACATAGGGCAGCCACTTTGCGATTTGGTTATGAAAAACTTCATGAAAAGGATATGGTCCAGTAAGCGTGGTCGTGGCGGCCATTTGGCTGATAATGAGTCATTTATCTCAAAAAATGCCATTTTTCTTTGAATATCAAAATAACACCTTTTATTGGAAAACCCTTTATTTATAAAAAACATCAACTTGAGATTTTGTTCAAATATGACATAACGATGATATCGTAGTCGAAAAATGTTAGTCTGTATGTCTGTCTTTAAATGCACTTACAACCTTAAGCATTGCTCCGATTGATTTCAAACTTAAAAATTAGAATATTGAATATATTTTTTTATTAGCGTTATTTTATCTTTTTTTTTTACAAAATGGCAATTGCACAGTTTACATAGATATGGTTTCGATACCTTACTGATGTCAATAATATAGTCTGAAGAGACGTGAAGGAAGACCTATCAACAGAACTGTTAACCGGCTGAAACTTATTTTTTATGAAATTAGTTTGTTAAAACATATATGAATAAATGATAGCTTGCCTAACGAAAAAGTGTGCCAGGCTATATTAAATTTGACTTTACATTTTGAACAATAACTAACTCCTACTTCACCAATAATGAATAAAATAAAACGTTGTGCACATAGACATATGTAGTAAGTAGGCTTGAGACAAGAAAAAAATTGTATGGGGAGGAGGGCCTATTCCCCAAGTTTAAGCCAGGAAGGAGATTTTCTGAAAAATTGCTAATATTTTGTTTTTTTAATATTAAAATTCAACGCTTGGCACACTTTTCGTTAGGCAAGCTATCATGATTCAATAATGTTTTGCAAACTAAATTTCGATAAAAAAAAGTTTCAAGCCGTTAACAGTTCGGTGAAGGTTGGCTTTCAGCGGCGGCTCTCCTACTAATATGTTTGAAAAAAAAAAATTGAAGGAACGTGATCAAATATAAATTGAAAGGAAAGGCTAATGATAAACAAACCTTCATCAATGATAACATAGTAAATATGCTTAAAATAAGGTGTGACCGAGAGTAGAAATGGTAGTTTATCTAAAAAAATTATTTGCAAGGTACATTATTGTTTTGCAGTTTGTGTAACAAATAAATAAATTAAATAAATAGAAATAATGCTAACGTAGTATTGTTACTTTGTATTAATTTGAGATATAATTATATTTTCAAAAGTCGACACTGAATAAATATTCAGTAGAAATAGAAAATAAAAAAACATTCTATGTGTAGAATCAACGATATACTGTCTTATTATCGAATACACTAACAATTGTAAATAAATATCAAGTACAATAATATTTTTAATAATAGTTAAATCAATATTTTCATTTTGACAGAAGTAAATAAATAAATGAAAAATAAATAAATAAAAAAAATAAATAAATAAATAAAAATAAATGAATAGTAGTACATTTATATATTAATAAATAAAAAATAAATATGTTAGAAATAAATAAATTAATTAATAAATAAATAATAACAAGATATTAAATGCATAAATACAAAGTATACATACAAATGAACAAATAAATAAATAAATAAATAAATGAACACGTAAACTAATAAATTAATAAGTGAACCATAATGTATTATAATATCAATAGATGGACTAATTAATAAATAAATAATTGAAGTAACTTAAACAAATTTATTATATAAATATAGAACGATATGTTAATAACTGTAAGCGCATCTATAAAATCACTTGGTTTTATTTTCTATTTTATTTTAAGAAATTAACCAAAATCGATTATTCTAGTCTGGCATGTAAACAAATTTAATAACTCATCTTGTTTCGAAAGTCTGAAGTCTGAAATTTTTCTCACAACCCAAAATCCATCAGGAATTAAGACTTGAAAACTATTGCACATATACAATTTCATACGAAATGTCGATTTCTAAAGTTAAAATGTTTCCATTTTCGGTCAGATTTCGATTTTTCCGAGTTTTCCACGGGAACCATTCAATAATATGCTGAGTATGAAATGAAAAAAAAAAATGTTTTATGTAAAATAAAACTCACACCCTAGCCAGAAGTAAAAATAAAAGAAGAAGAATTTTCTTCTTGTGTTTTTTCTCTTTCCTACTCATTTGCAAGAAAGAGTCGCCTCACTTCTAAGAGAATCATTTTGAGTTCAAATGAACACCGTCAAACGAATGACAATATTTTGACAAAATGAACACCTCTTGTCATGTTGACAGTTCTTAAAATGTACAGCGATTGTATTTTGAATAGTATGGCTAAAGCTCTGTTCACATAGTGGACGTAACAAAAATATCCTCTCTCCTTTTTAGTTGTCTGAACTACGAATTGCTTTTTGTAAAAATATGCAACAAAACGATGTAATAACGGGTGATTTTTTAGCTGCTTTGGAATGTTCGGTTCGAAATGTTCATCGCGCGCTGCTTCCATTTTATGGTCGGCATTCTCGACCTTCTGAGCAGTCTATTCGGAAGATTGTGACCAAATTTCGCACCAAATTTACTTTGTTGGACATTAAACCACCAACACGTTTACGTACTGTGCGTAGTGAAGAAAATATTGCGGCCGTATCAGCTAGTGTGACAGAAGACCGCGAAATGTCGATTCGGCGCCGTTCCCAGCAGTTAGGCCTTTGTTACAGCACTACGTGGAAAATTTTGCGGAAGGATTTGGGCGTAAAGCCTTTTAAGATACAGCTGGTGCAAGAACTAAAGCCAGCCGACCTACCACAACGCCGAATTTTTGGTGAATGGGCTCTTGCAAAGCTGGCCGAGGATCCGCTTTTTTATCGAAAAATTGTGTTCAGCGATGAGGCTCATTTTTGGTTGAATGGGTACGTAAATAAGCAAAATTGCCGCATTTGGAGTGAAGATCAGCCAGAAGCATTGCAACAGCTACCAATGCATCCCGAAAAAGCCACTGTTTGGTGCGGTTTATGGGCCGGCGGCATTATTGGGCCATATTTCTTCAAAGATGATGCGAATCGCAGCGTTACTGTCAATGGTGAACGCTACCAAGCGATGATAACAAACTTTTTTTTGCCCGAAATGGAAGTTCTTGACTTGTATGATATGTGGTTTCAACAAGACGGTGCCACATGCCACACAGTACGCGAAACAATGGCGCAATTGCGAGGCGAGTTTGGTGAACTGTTAATTTCACGTTTCGGGCCGGTCAATTGGCCGCCTAGATCGTGCGATTTGACACCATTAGACTAATTTTTGTGGGGGTATGTCAAGGCTAATGTCTAAAGGGACAAGCCCGCTTCGATTGACGCACTGGGCCGATATGTGTGAAAGAGTATGCCAAAATTGGACTCAGCAGATGGGCTACCTGAGACGCAGCCGCGGTCAACATTTGCATGAAATTATCTTTAAACATTAAATTGCAAGGTTAAAACTATCGATTCAAATAAATATTTTATTCATTTTTTCGAATTTTTGTGTTTTTTTTTGTTTTTAAAGTTCTAAACCTCTTAAAAAAAACACCTTTTACAACGTTTACTTCAAAGTAGGTACAAAAATGTTATGTGTCCAAGATCATTAAATCAAATCGCTTCTATTTCTATCACGGATTTCAATTCTCATTCGATTTTTAAAATATACTTTTAAATGTCATGTCATAATGTAGTGTCCTTGGCTTTGTGGTTAGGTGTGTTGGCTGCTAAGCAGAACGTCGTGGGTTCGAGTCCTACCCGTGCTCATAGTTTTTATTTCATCTTTCACGGGCACTGCCTCTTGCGAAGAACTGACAAAACTTCCATGAGTATCAATCTGTCATGAAAAAGTGCTTCTCAACATTGCCATTCAGAATCGGCGTTAAATTGTAGATCCCCTCAATTCTTCACACGCACCCAGAGAATTGTTGATGAGAGTAAGCCACTTAGGCCTTGCCTCTTCAAGAGCTGTCGCGCCACTCTATTTATTTATTTTTTAAGAAAGTAGGTCTGTAATTAAAGTTTGAGGTATGAAGAACAATAAAAAAAATTATTTTCCAGATGGTATTAAGAAAAAGAATTTTTAAATTCTTTAAGCTCTTCACTACGCAGGAACAACACAGTCCATTGTCCATTTTCCTTTACGTGATGAATTTTTAAAGATCATTATTACCCTCGCCTCCCTTAAAAAAAAAATCTTTAATAACTCAGAAATCATTTTGAACTTAATTAACACCCACCAAACAACCTTCCGAAGGTAATTCTTTTTCCTTTCTTTTGTATATGGGATCAATTTCCTCTTTACGCTTTCTTCTGTAGTATTTGCTCCCAAGAATTTAATAAAGAACTCATTTCAAAGCAAAACAGCCATTTCTTCTACAAATTTTTTTTTTTGCAAATATTTAAGGTAATTTACTCGAAATAATGGACACTCAAAGCACTACCCAAAAATAAAAAAAAAAAAAACATCCTCGAGGTATTAGCAGAGTCTATGCCTCTCTCTCTGTCATGATTTCTTTAATGAAACGCATATTCACCTTTTGGGTCACAGTTCATAATTTCTCATTATCACAAAATATAGAAGTGAAACTGCTCGGAAACTTTCAAGAGTCGCACCATAAAATCTTCAGCGCAGAAAAAAAAAAACAAATTTTATGAGAAAACTTCTTTCCTTCGCGAAAGAAAAGTTTCTATGACAAAAAAGAAAAAAAAATGTAATGATTCAAATGAAAAGAAAGAAAAAAAAAGCAACAAACACGAGATGATAATAGCTTTCGGAAGAAGCCCCATCATCATCATGCCAGCCTATATTCATAACAACCCGAACTCTGACTACTATGACAACCCTAACAACGGCGGCGTATAACTTGACTACGTGATCCGAACATCTAGATTCGCATTAAGTTTAGTAATGATGGCCTCATCGTTTCCACAGAAAACACAGTTCGTGCTTCATAACGGAGCTCAATCGAAAATCCATTGTGGACAGAGTTTTTAAGTTAAAGAATATTATAACCCTGCGGAAGAGGTTTATTGAATCAGGCCAAAGATGTGTGAGGGTGTCTCTCTCCTTTTTGTTCGATATTATAACCAAGCAACGGTTCTTAAACGTTGTTCAATAATAATATCATCGTTTTCTTTTTTCTTATTTGCAGATGTGGCCAGGAGACACGTGTTATTCCACGTATCCTTCAGCTTCGTTCGCACTGGCTTAAATCGGAGAAGGAGAGCCTGCGACTACAAGAAGCTGGCATCACCAAGGAGGTCATGAACAGTGCCATCGCACAATTTTGTCTGGAAATAATTGCCAAGCATGGAGAACCAGCGCCACGGTTGTGCAACAAGGACCCACTTACCCTCAAAATGGGCACCTATGTGATAGAACTTTTCCCGAATGTAAGTTTGGCTTTTCGATAACGTTTTAAGTGTGTGTTGGCGGCTCCTTGAGCTGTTTTCCATGAATGAGAGGATTTAATATTTTTCCTTTGGTATCGACAGGCGAAATTCCTTTTCATGGTTCGTGATGGCAGAGCGACTGTGCATTCAATTATATCGCGGAAAGTCACGATAACCGGATTCGATTTGACGAGTTATCGCCAGTGCATGGCTAAATGGAATCATGCGATTGAGGTGATGCATAATCAGTGCAAGGAAATCGGAAAGGAACGTTGCATGATGGTGAGTCCTTTATTTCATTTCATTTCTATGAAATTTTAATGGCTTCAAGGATATTGGAGAGCTTTAAGTGATTTTTTTCTCTTTTAAACAAGTGGTTTACAAAATGCACTTTAAGAGTTTAAGATGCATCCTGGGCCATCGAAGTCCTTGCAGTAAAAAATTGATAAAACGTAAATCAGTTGGCTTTTCGACAACTGCGATTTTTCTGAGCTCCATATGTATTTTTTTGTTAGTTACGTTAATGTAGTCACCGATATGAAAATGCATTTTTGACCGAAATCGTTGACTAATTCTTAGAGCAGCTTGAATTGGTTAACCCAAACTGGCATAGTAAAGTAGGTTTGGTAAATGTTATAAAAAGAACTACTTAATATTTTCTCAAATTTCTTTTTTATTTGAAAGAACAATCCTTTCGGTTAATAATGGAAAATGATTTCATTCAATTTTCTCTGGCTTGTCGATGTATTTCTTATCTTTTACGGCACCCCACAAATAATAGTCCAACGGTATCAAAACGCAGCTCCAAGGTGGCCAAACGACATTAGCTCTGCGGCTGATAATGCGATCTTCAAACACAGGCCGCAAAACATCGTGATCGAATGTAGCTTCTGCTGTGTGGCACATAGCGCCGTCCTGTTGAACCCAAATGTTGCCAATATCCACCTCTTCAATTTTTGTGAACAAAAATTCGTTCAACATGGTAATTGACTGTAACGGCCACTATTTACTCATTTTCGAAGAAAAATTACCAAATTATGCATCTGGACCAAAATCCGCACGAAACAGTGACTCGTTTTGGGTCTATCGGCTTTTCAATGTTTGCGTGCGGGTTTTCTGCGCCCCAAATGCGACAATTTTGATTGTTTACATACGAGCCAAAAGCAAAATGAGCTTCATCTGAAAAGGTGATTTTTTTGGCAAAATCAGAATCTCCTCTAAGTCGATCGCAGGCCCACTTAGCGAAGTGAAAACGCATTCGATGGTCAGTTGGCTTCAACTCCTGAACCAATTAGACTTTGTATGGTGTCATACCAAGGTCTTTATGCAAAATTCGTCTCAATGTTGTCTCCGAAATGTTCAATTCAATTCTCGAGTGTACGCACTGTTTTTGGCTTTTCACGCTTTGGTTTGTCGATGAGAATGCCAGTTTCTTTCACTTTTTTTCACAAGACGGAGCTATCGGTGCTTCTCTGCTTCCAAAATCCGTACGCAATGTTCGCACACATTCTGCAACATTACCATGATAGTCAAAGTAATGTCGCAATATTTCCCAGCATTGTTCAAGCGTACACTCTAAGAAATTTTTGTTGAAAATTACTCCAATTATTGTATGCAACTGGTCCGTTATAATAATTATAGTAATTTTCAACACGAATTTTCGTTGTTTTTTATTCTACATTTGGTCGAAAAAAGCAATTGTTTAATTTTCAATAAACTAAAAAGTAAGCATTTTCATAGATCGTATATCGTAGCTCGTAAATCAACAAATAATGTCCAATTTTCTTCAAAAATAAGAAAAAATCGTACCTTTTTCAACAAATAAGTTTAAAAATAAACAATATATGTAGAAAATTAAGCTTTTATTTTTAATATTCAACTCGTTTTGCTGATATTTCAACAAAAAAATCTGACTTTTCAGCAACTTTACTTAATTTTCATCATTATTGTTCACTAAATGCATGAAGTATTGTTGGCTTTTAAGCATACTTGCTGAATTTTAATTGAAGTTTGCTGAAAACTTATTTTTAATTCATTAAAATTCAACATTATCTTGTTGAATATGAAACATAAATGTTTAATACCAATCAAAATTGAATAAGAAATTCAACATAAAAAGATTAGAATTCAACATAATTGTTGAAAGAAAAACATATTCTTAAATTTATTACCAAAAGTTTGCTTAAATTTAATCAACAGTAGATGATTTTTCAACAAATTAACCCTAAGCACAAATGCTTAAAATTAAAATTAAAAACCTAAATATTCAACATTAAAAGTTGCTTTTTCAGCAAAAAAAATGAAAATTCAGGAAAATTAAACAAATTTATCCACAGCCACATTTAGTATTCAACATAAAGGTTTAAAATTTGTGAAAAAAATTGAATTTCCGATTATTTGTTTGGGTATTAAACAAAATTTATTGAAAAGAAAACTGCATTTACTATAGTATTACTAAACTAAAATGCTGTTTTTTGAATAATATTTTATCAAAATCCAGTTAATTTTATTGGAAATTCACAATTTTTATATATTTTTATTTATTTATTTTTTTCAATAGTTCCTTAAAAACTAAGAATACATAAACATTATTTTATTAACAAAAAAAGGTAATTTTATAAAAAAAAACAATGATGAGCTTCATGTCTGTAAATAAAAGAAAAAAGAAAAGCATTGGTTTATGTCAATGAAAATTAAAGTAATTTACATAAGGATAAGATATAAGGTTATTTAGTTATATTATAATGAAAATCTAAAGCCGATACTTATAAAAAAACAAACTTTGAGGAGGAGATCCTTAACGAAATATAAATGGGAGACCATGACAATGACTATCATCCAGTTGCAATTTTCTCGCTGTCACAAGAGAATATATACATTTTTTTTTATAAGAGAAATGTCAATTATTGTAGAAAATTATTAAACAATTTAGTTGATAATTCAACATAAAATTATGATTCTTTCTAAAAAAGGTTGAATTTTCAACAGAAATGTTGAATTTCCAACAGAAATGTTGAATGTCACATATTTTCTTGATAAATACCACAATGGTTTAATTCCTTATTGTTATTGTATTTAACATTGCAAAAGAAATTCCATGTTAAATACAATAACAATACAGAATTAAACCAAGTGGTTGTTGCATTTATCGTGGAAATAAGTGACACAAAAAACTAAATGACATACCTAGTAATAATAATAATAATAAAAATAATAATAATAATAATAATAATAATAATAATAATAATAATATTTCACTTACCTCACTATTTTCACTTTTTTTTTTAACAATCGCACAACCGCACTCTAAAACCACTAACTAATTCATGACTGATAGATATTGTTTGTAAAAATGCACATTGAAAATTCAACATTATTACGAGATTATGAAAACGATCAAATTAAATTAAACCAAAACTGTTGAAAGAGAGAAAAACGATACCTATAAAAATACGATCTGGGAATTTTTCTATTCTCTTCTTTTTTCCAGATATTTGATTAATATTGAACAAACTTTAACGATTTTTAAGCAAAAATGTTTAATTTTCAGAAAAATCTGCTGAATAAGAGAAAAAAATGATTTCTCGTAAGAAAATACGGTGTTGAAAATTCATCACCCCTCTTAATTTAAACCAATCTATTCGTTTCTCAACAAAAAGTTATGAATTTTCAACAGCGATGCTTAATTTTCATCGAAAAATGTTTAAATATGTTGAAAATTAAACAAACATTCTAAACTTGATTATTTTTCAACAAAAAAATGTTTATTTTTCAACAAATGTTGAAAATTACTACGATTTCATATCGATGCTACAATAATTGTAGCAAAATTCAACCGGTCAACACTTATTGTAGTAAAATTACTATTATTGTTGTAAAATAATTATTTTTTTTTTTAAAGTGTATACACAACCATATTCGTTCAGCGGAAGGATAAAACTAATTACCTGTCAAATCAGACAAGAGCTAAGTGTTACCGTTCACGAAATAAGCACTAGTTAAAAAAAAAAACCTTAAGTTGGTGGACCCTTTATAATCAGATAAAGCCAAATCCGCACACATGAAAATATGACGATGGCAGCGATGTGTATCGATTCATGCAATGAAATCTTTTCATCACAAATCGTTATCTGAAATTCTTCACAAGATCTGAGGAATTTGTTAAAGTAAACAACTTCAAATGCCAAAATCTGTTTTGAAATTCCCTTGTCGCATTGCTCAAAACCAGAGAAGATAAACACCTTCTTCAACAATCCCATCAGCATCCAATTTTCTTAAAATTAAATCAAAACCATGTACTTTTCAATTTATCATTTGAAGTCTCAAAAAAAACTCCTAAATTTAAAACTAAAACACCAACTTTGCTGGAAACAAACATTAATTAAATACAGAATGTTCCTTAATTGAAAGCACGATAATTCACCGTGTGCCCCGCAGGATACGACTCTCAACAGTAAACCATCTGTGCTTCGCAATTGCCTACGGACTTCTTAAGCTATTTTTTATATTTAATTTTTATTTTTCTGTTGTACTTCATTCCTTCTCAGTCGTAAAATGCTCTTTGCTGTCTGTTCTGATTTCTCGAAATGAATGAAAAATGCCCTTGCGAGGAAAAATTTCCAAACAAATTTATCTGCGACAGGAGACAATTTAAAAGTTTGTCATCGCATATCAAAAACAGTGTTTTTTTTTTTTTGGCATTTCCTTTGAGGCTTGAATAATTTTTGTTTTTGGTGGGGAATATGTCTAAATTGTTTGTAAACTGTGTGAGAGGGAAAATATTGCACAAAGGATAACAAGTCTTCCTTTATCATTGAGCTCTCGTCATAATTTTGGTCTATATGTACCTACTCTACTCCCAAAACGTTGAGGGCTTCTCTTTGCGATGACGAAGCACTAAGACGACCGACGCGACGAGGATGTTCGCCGGAAGTGATTAATGTTTTCCATTATTTTTATTGTTTTTGTTTTTTTTTTTTTTTTTTTTTTTGATTAAATGAGCCTTATTTATTTTTTAATTATTTTATCAGCAGCACTTGGTGCTTCCCATTAGAGATATCCTTTTTTTGATAATTTTACCAATGAAGTGGAAAGCTCTGCCAAACAGTAAATAGCCATAAAATGGCTTGGAGGGAACCTTAGTGGTTATCTCTACCCTTCGAGGCTGATTTATGTATTTTGATGTTTAATTAATTATAATGGAGATTTTATCGAAATGATTTTACGGTTACTGTGATGATAGTAATTATATTAACAGTTTTATAATGAATGAACGAGTTGATTTTTCGTTGAGGTAATCGATGAGGTTTGTGAGTGGTGAATCGCAGAAGTTGAAAAATAATTCAATCGAAAACGTAAAAAAAAACATTAAACAATTATGTCGAACCAACGCTTAACTTAGGTAAGTGCGTTTGCAGTACGGAGTGTGGATCATTTAAATGTTTTTGGCATTGCCAGAAGTCATCCACTCGAAATTTTCAGAATTGCCTTTTAAATTCCCTTAAACTTTATGTTTTGAATCTTCATTGCTTAACCCCCTGACCGCCGCACCGCCATTATTGTACCAACTACAACTTAGCGTACGAAAACAACATTTTGTGTTTTTTAATCTCTTGCTTACTTCCTTCACAAGTGAAAACGTTCAACTAAGAACAACACGAACATTGAACGACAAAAGGCATATTGAAAGCATTCCAAAAGCTAAATAGCTTCAAAATTTGTTTTCAAAATCCCAAAAAAAAACCGAACAAAGAAGAGAAAAAATGGAAATTCATTGTTAATTTTCTTCCATTCAGTAGAAGGATTTTCTGATTTCCGGGTTCCGAGCACAAAATTCCTCTATATGAAAATATTCTCGCCCTCTGCTGGTGCAATCTATCATGTGGATTAATTCCTTTACTCCTAACTCCATTTTAATGGAGAATTTTCCTGGTGGCCCTTTTCTCCACGGATTCTATCTCCCGCAAACACTTATTCGCTGTTACACTGGGTGTTGGTGTATTTGACGTATTTATCTATTCCTTTGCTTTTGTTTATTTATTTTTTTTTTTTTTTCTGAAAATATGTATATCCTGACTCTGAGATGTGCTTTCTTTTTATAATTAATTGCAGGTCTATTACGAACAACTGGTGCTTCATCCCGAAGAATGGATGAGGAAGATTTTGAATTTCCTAGATGTGCCATGGAATGACTCAGTGCTGCATCATGAGGAATTTATAAACAAACCAAATGGTGTCCCACTGTCTAAGTGAGTTTCATAAAAAAATTTCTTTTTGTTTTTATTTTTATTTAGTTGGCAGAAGGATGCGTACAATAAATCACTATGATGGAAACAGTTGTATCTTTGTGATTCATTAAAATTATTTTACTATGTAACTACTCACTAGTCGGTGATGAAGTGTAGTCTACATTTCTTGCTTTATTAATTTGAATCTAATTTTTTTTTATAGAGTGGAGCGATCTTCGGATCAAGTAATCAAGCCGGTCAATTTGGAAGCAATGTCCAAGTGGGTGGGCCAGATACCGGAAGATGTAGTCCATGATATGGCTGACATAGCTCCAATGCTGTCGATATTGGGTTATGACCCGTATTCAAATCCACCGGATTATGGTAAGCCAGATGCTTGGGTGCAGGATAATACTTTTAAGGTATGTGGCTTTGGTGTGCGTATATACTGCGTGCGTGGTGGTTTTTTCATGAATTTAGAACTTTAGTTTTTATTTCTTTATTATTACATTTTATGATACAATTATTTTTTAGGCTAAAGTATTCTTTAGTAATTTTATTTATTTGCATATGGTTTTAGTGGACAAAGATTTTTGGCTTGAAGTAGTTTCTTGGCAGATTTTAGATGCGTTGCGTAGGTATATTTGATTATTGTTTTGCGTAGACTTTCAGCCCTCTGATTTTTAACTAAAAAAATGTGTGTATGATGTTCATTAACTATAGTCATTTATTGTGAATGAATGCTAATTATATACCCCAATATGTAACAGTCCTTATTTAAAGGTAAAAAATGTAATTTCTTTAGAATGCGTAGCCGACCGACGACAATGTACGACAAGCGCGGGACGCCTTAACAGAAAACAAGAATGGAGGGTATAAGTACAACGAAGTACATAGAAATAGTTCGATATTTAACTAGACGAACACAAGTATTCATTTCAAGTCAGCGATCGCGTTCCCTCTAATTATTATTATTCATTCTTGTTCGAACCATGGTGCTGGCTGGTCGTTGCTTAGTTTATCTTGGTCGGTTATCTTTAAAATTGTGAATTCTTTAAAATCAATAAATAGTGAAAAAATTGGAGCCACGTTTGTTGGATAAGGATTCAAAAAAATATGTTAAAACATGTTTTATCACTTGTTGTCCCGGATAAGAGGTTATGATTTCTTTAGAAAAAGAAAAACTTGGTTGGTTTAAAGTGTGACTTTTTTCAAGCCAGTAATATTGTCTTGGGACACACTTCCTAGCAATTGCATTCTGACTGTGGTCCATTTCTTCCAGGGATTTAAAGTTTCTCCTTCATATTATGCTCAACAACAGGGAGAAACAGATATGGCTGCAAACTTGTCTTTTTCCGCTGTTGTATCTTCTTCGCCATTCCCCTTCAATGCACACGGGAACAAAGATGACCCGAAGAACTTTCCTCTCGAAACAGCCTTAGGCATTTTCATTCGATTTTGTTAGGGTCCATGCTTCCGCACCATACAGCAGGATCATCCCAGTCCTGCTGTATGTGCGGAGTGTGTTGTACAGTTTTACCTTAGTTGCTCGAGAGAGGGCTTTTCCACTCAATTGCTTTCTTAGCCCAAAGAAACAGCGCTGGTGTTATTGCCCGTGTTTATAGCGGAGCCTAAGTAGACAAACTCCTCTACTACCTCGAAGTTATACGCGTCTATTGTGACGTTCTGCCCGAGCCGTCGCGTCGGTGTTGGGTGTCCTTCCTCGAAGACAGCATATACTTCGTTTTTCCCTCATTTACCGCTAAACCCATTTTTGCCGCTTCTGTTTCAATTCTCACAAAGGCGCCATTGACATCACGCTGTGTTCTTCCCATTATATCAATATCATCGGCGTACGCAAGAAGTTGAACAGATTTTTGGAAGATAGTGCCTCTGGTGTTGACGTTGGAGTTCTGCACTATCTTCTCAAGAACGATGTCAAAGAAATAGCATGACATTGCATCGCCTTGTCTGAATCCTTTTTTGACGTCGAAAGATTCCATAAGCTCGTTGCCAACCTTGATGCAGCAGCGTGAGTTCTCCATCGTCATTTTTCACAAGGGAACGAGCTTGGCAGGGACGCCAAAACTAGACATAGCTTTGTACTGTTCGTCTCCGTAGTCAATGTATCCGTTCGTTTCCGAGGCCTGTTGTTGCTTCGCAACTAAGTTATTTTCTACGTGGTCGGGAAGTCACCCCGACGCACAACCCCCAACCTGGAGTACCAGGCACTTGATGTGACTGCAAGTGCAAAACCGCTCCTTTTACGGCCTGGGCTTCAAATAAGTCGAAGTAGCCCGTTAAGGTGTTCACCAAGTAGTTCGGCCTAACTGGAACTGGAGACGCCACCGTTGATTCCAAAGAAGAAATTTATTCGCTGCCGTCTCTCGGTGGGAGTGCCTTGGTGGGATCATTCCTTCGTTGTGGGGTAATTGGTAGTAACAGCCTACTCCGCTTCGACCTGTCGACCATGGGAGGCCCTTCTGCGAAATCAAGTTTCGCGATCGCATAGCTCTAAGCTTCATAGTAGTAGTTACCGTAAGCCGCTCCGCCACGTCAAGGCCTACCCCGTGGAAGGGTATAGCCCACATACAGACACAAATGAAAATGGAAATCGAAGATTTGACTACGTCCGAGCTAGCTGTTGTGGCAAGACTACTTAAACAGTTTACGCTAAGCACATTAGAATTAAAAATTAAGAAAATCCGAACACCTACTAATTTCTAGCTTTTATTTGCTTTAATACTCCTAATGCTTTAATACTCTCCACTTTAATATTTTCCACTACTTCAACGCTTTTCTGTATTAGTTTTAGTTGCCTTGCCTATTAATTTTAATTATATTTTTGAACATTTTTTGGAACAGCAATAAAATTTTAATTTTTTTTTTAATTCATTGAATACTCACTTTTTTCTCCAACCAACTAACTAAATTTTAGCTAAAAGCCAACAAAAAGCTATGGGATAATCGTGCCAAAGAGGTACTTCAACTCCTTCCAGTCGATAAAGACACCAAATCGGACGAAGATAGTCTCAATGACTTATTCTCAGACATTCGTTTAGACAAAAAACTACAGCAACAACAACAACAACAATTGCAAAACCAACAAGCCAATCAGCAAGAAGACGAGGATGAACTACAAGCCGATACTAAACCAAAGGACTCACAATCTAAATCGAAAAAACTCACCATCGGGAAGACATGATATAGAATTCCTATTCGCATAAATCATAAAAAACAATTTATATAAATAATAAAATAATTATATTTTGTTTTTATTTTTGATGTTTTAATATTTTTTTACCATTGATTAAATTTAACAAAATAAAATAAATTCAAATCAACAGCAAATTAATTGTTATAGTTATTTTATAAGTCAGTCGCTTATGTGAATGTTAAAATTTTTTTTAATATAAGTTTTTTTCTTTTATTTTTTGCAATATCATTTTTATACAAAATAAATATAAATGTACTATAATATTTGTAAAATTTTAATGGGTTATGCCATTTTATTTAAAAGGTGAGAGTTTTCCTTTTTACAGAAACCGAATTATGATGTTGTGAGTATCGAATGCATTTAATTGATTTATTTTATATTTAACAATTAAAAACAATATAAGCATATGAAAAATTTTTTTTTTTGCCAGGGAAAAAACATAAGATATAACTGTAAAAATAAATCTAGTAAGGTATTGTTATGAGCTTTTATATATATATTATATATATGGAATGTATATGAAAATTATACATAAAAAGTAAAACAAATATATATTTAACAAAATAAAATGTGTGTGTATAGACAATGATAACAAATTTAAATAAAATTTAAAATTTCGAATAAGCTTTAGGTAAATAAATAAAGAAAATAACAAATAACAGCATAATTTTATGAATAAGAGAGTTTATAATTATTTGTTGTTAATCTCTTAAATGACTGAGTATGTTTTAAAAATGTTTAATCTTTCTTAATTTTTTCTTCATTTTCTCAATACTATCAACTTTATATTTTGATTGCTTTCGACAATTTATATAAATATTATAGTTGCAATAGATATTTTCCTTAGAAACTGGAAGACAATAAAAATACTTTGATACTTTATGAACAGAATTTTCCGAATTGAAAATTTAAATCTGTTTTGAATTTATTCTCAAATCAATAAATTTTGTTTAATATTTATTTATATTTCATTAAATAAAGTGAAGGTGTCTCGCCTGACACATTTTTCTTTTTGTTAAAAAAAAAACTCTGCTCTGACAATGTTAATTGTTGAAATCTTAAAAAATAAATTCTGTATGCTTGCATAAAGCAAATCTTACAATCTTGCAATATTGTTTTTTGTTTGTTGTTTTTTTCTCATTTTTACAATTTAAATCGAACCATAATATTTTCAGGTTATTTATTATTTAACAAAAATATCGGGCTCAAATTTACAAAACCATTTTAAAACTACATAAAACTTATAGTTTTTTTTTCTTTCTTTTAAGTTGAAATTATTTTTTAACAAAATGAACGATATTTTTTTTTACGAAAAAGAATTAAACTAAATGAAATTGTAAAAATCTTTTTTAAAAGTGTATATTTATAAAAATGAATTTTGAAATCATATATTTATTAAAATATAAAATTACCGACAAACAAAAAGAAAATCATAATTAAACTAAGAAATTAAAAATATTTTAATAATTGTATAGATAAATAATTTAAACAATGTATACCTAACTAAAATAACGAAAAGAAAATCTCATTGAGGGTTTTATAATAAAAGATAAAGGAAAAATGAATGAAAGGAGTTTTTTTTTTGCAATTGAAGACATTTCCGGATAAACGTGGAACTCCTAATATTTGGTACCCAACCAACTGAGTTGAAAAACGCTGCTATTTTCAAGGTGGTGAAATCAGCTTTATTGCATATCTTTTAGGGTTCTCATAGGCTCCTTCTGTCTGGCTAATGGTGTCCGTCCTTACGTCTGCCACAATACAATTTTTAGGCCAAAAACCAAAAGTTTCAATTTTCTCGAAAACGGCTCCTACGATTTTGTTTTATCTTCCTAGATTTGATGATGATGATGTCTTTTATCTAAATTTATCGCTTATAAGAAACACGCTTATAAGAAAACCTCGCTTAGAAGAAACTTGAACAAAAGCACCGTGAACTTTCCAATATATTTTAATGTTGAATTGAGTGTTTATAAGAAACACGTTTATAAGAAATACACTGATAAAAGAAACATTTCTCAAACACAATCTTTTATTTTTCATGTAAAGTTGGTTGGATCTTGGATATGAGAAACTTGCAAACAAATCACGAAATTCAAAAAACATGAACAGACCCTTAAGAAAAATTCAAAACAAACGTAGCAAATGGCATTTATGTACATATGATGTTGTTTGACATTTGAATGAATAAATTAATGAATGATTGAATGAATTTCAGTGCAGTGTTCATTCTGACATTAAATTTGTTATTTTTTGTGTTTCTGTTCTTTCTGTTGTGTTCCTCGTCGTTGAAAATGCCGCGTAATAACATTTCAGTTAAAACCAAATTGATTATTTTGGATGAAATCAAATCGGAAAAAAGTCGAAAAGAAATTTGTGAAAAATTTTAAATTGCAAAAAGCACATTGTCTAAAATAATAAAGAATGAAAAACAATTCGAAAAAGAAAAATACAAATGCAAGAACTTAAACAGAAAAACAAACAGGGATGGTTAATACGAAATTCTAGACAAAACTATGAACAAATGGTTTCAAAATATGTGCGAAAAAAATGCAAAGATAACAGGTCCAATTTTACTGGAAAAAGCACAACAATTTGCGATTTAGTTGAATATTTCAGACTTTAATGCAAACGGTAGTTGGTTGCAACGTTGGAAAAACAGATCTAACATTTCTTTTAGGAGGCTTCATGGAGAAGGTGGTTCAGCCGTACGCTGAAGCCGCAAGTAATTTTGTAGAACTTGTTGTGCCAGAGCTATTGCAAAAATATGATGTAGAAAACATTTATAACGCGGATGAGACCGGATTGTTCTTTAAAGCTCTTCCTACTGGGACCCATGTCGAAGATGGCCATGATATACAAGCGCAGAAAATACCAAAAGATAGAATAAAATTGCTCTTCATATGTAATGCAACCGGCACAGACAAATTTGTGTTTGCTATTGGGAAATATAAGCAGCCCAGATGTTTCAGAAACCAAACAATTCCAGTCGCTTACAAATTTAATAAAAAGGGTTGGATGACAAGTACTCTTTGGATTGAAATTATAAAAGAGCTTGATGCTTGATGAAAAAGAAACAAATTCTACTCTTAGCTGATAATGCCTCATGTCACAAATGAATTTTGAACCGACAAATATTGAGATAAAATTTTTGCCAGCTAATACAACGAGTCTTATACAACCCTTGGATCAAGGTATGTAAGTGTTCATTATTTTGCATTAAAAAACAATAACAAATTCTTTTTTTGTCATACCTGCACACAGCACACCTGCACTAGGGATCATCCACTCATTCAAACCACACTACCGAAAGTGTTTGGTTAGGAAGCAAATTCTTGCTGTAGAACTCGGTGATATGAAAAGTTTCTTACGAGAAATTAATTTACTAAATGCTTTGAAGATTGTAAAACGATCTTGGTGGCTCGTTTCCCCGCAAACTATACAAAATTGCTTTAAAAAGTCTGCACAATGTTTTGTTACATCATCTGAATTGGATTATGACATGAGTTTTCAATTTTACAATTAATTGAGTGCAATGAAGCAGAACCAGAGTTATTTAACTTCGGTGAAAATTTATGGTGAGGAAAATGAAAATTGCTTTGGGGAGTTGGACGATGCCGAAATTTTGAACGAAGTGCGAGATGGTGATGGCGAAAGAATTGACCAGCAAATCGAAGACGAACAGCAAAATGAGCAAATACCATTGCCAAAACCAAGAAGAAATGAAGCTCTGCGTGCTTTTTTCGTTTTGAAAAGTTATTTAGATAGTGATGATGACATCATACATGATATCGAAGATATTCTGGTCAAGAAGCGCAAGGAAGACTTGATTCAAACAACAATTGATGATTATATGTTTTGAAGAGTTAGGTAAAGACTTAAATAAGAATGTACAAAAGTACAAAAAATAAAATTTATTTATTTACTGATAAATGTTAAGACCGTGTTTGAATGTTTGACACTCTAGGGTATATCATAAGAAACTTGTTTCTTATATCCATTTTAAGGATATAAGAAAAACTGGGTTAAAAAAAAAAAAAAACAAATATTTTGCAAATTTTGAGTTTCTTATAAGCGTTATGTACTGTAAAATATTTGTGTATTGCTCCAAAATGGTACCTCTCATAGAACCGCAGCGTTCGGACTTTACTTCGATCGAAGTAGATCTACTTCGATTTTGAAAATAAAAATTAATCTACTTCCCTACTTCTCTTTTTTAGGATCTACTTCACTTTGAAAGAAATTCTTAACCAACATATTAAAAGACAGCGCTGATCACTCTTTATTACGCATTACTCTTTGAACGCATTTGATCTTATTTGCTTCTACCTTCTTCCATCATGTGTCCTTGTGTTTTTAGATTTCAAATGATAGTCAAATAGAGCAAAACGATTTGCCTAGATTTTGGTATTCTAAAGGGTTTTCCAATAAGAGGTGTTATTTTGAATAGCCCGCTATTTCGGTAGTTGTCACTTTTGAAGCTTTCATCCAACACTTCTCATTTCACACTTCTATTGTCATTGTTCTGGCATTTGATAAGTAAAAACTACGCCATTAATAAAAATGGAACGATACACACTTCAACAACGCATTGAAGTTATTAAAATTCATTATAAAAATGGTGAAAATTTGGCAGAGACGGTTCGTGAGACTAAAACATTCTTGGGTCGTCGTGAAGCACCTTGTCGGACAACAATACAGAAATTGGTGGACAAATTCGAGATGTTGGGACAAGTAAGTGAAGTGAAGAATTAAACCCGTGCACGTCGCTCAAGAACAACTGAGAATATTGCTGTTGTAGCCCAAATTGTTGACGAAAACCCAGGTTTGTCCATTCCTCGTCGTTCTTTAGAATTAGGCATTCCACAAACGTCATTACACCGTATTTTGCATAAAGACTTGGGTCTTAAGGGTTATAAAGTTCAGATAACACAAGAACTCAAGCCGTCTGATCATCAACACCGTCGTGTCTTTGCTGATTGGGTCCTTGAAATGCATTAAAATGATCCGGAATTTCAACGAAAAATGATCTTGACTGATGAGGCCCATTTCCACCTCGGAGGCTACGTCAACGAGCAAAACTGTCGCATCTGGGGCGGTTTATGGTCCGGCGGGGTCATTGGACCTTACTTTTTCGAAAATGAGGCTGGAGCAACAGTTACGGTCAATGGATTGCGCTATCGAGAGATGATTAATGAATGGCCCGAATTGGATGGTATTGATCTGGACAACGTTTACTTTTAATAAGACAGCGCTACGTGCCACACAAGCAATGAAACCATCGATCTTGTACTTGAAAAGTTTCCTGACCGTGTTATCTCTCGAAGAGGTAATCACAATTGACATCTTTACTTTTTTTGTAAAAGAGTTTTGAAATCTGACAATATGTTATGTTAATATATATTTTTTTTTTAAGAAATCTTTATTTATTGATGTTATATATTAATACTGTTATTGCTATACCAAATAAACTTCTGTTAATAGTTTTTATTTCGAAAATTTGTTTTTGTTTTTGTATTTTCTAAATCTGCTTCGAAAATTTTGGATCTACTTCAGTTTTTTTCTGCATTTACTTCATAAAATTTAATCTGAAGACCCTGTAGAACTGTCATTTTGTAAAAAGATTTTCTCAAAAACTAAAACTCCGATCAACTTGATATTTTTTCCTAAAGAAACGTTTATGGTTCATATTGTCCAAACAATATTATTTTAAGAAAAAATCGGAAATAATTTTGGATTCTTAGAAAATACTTTTAAACATTGTTTTTTTTTTCAAAATTCTCTACCTCAAAAACGGATCAATTAAAAATCGAAATTGAAATTTAATAATTAATTATATTCCCATGCTCTTAAATACTGCATACCAACACACATTAATTTTAGAATGTTTTTGAAAAATTTCATGAATAAAAAAATAATTTATTAAAAAAATGCTCCAGGAGTTTTTTTACTTTAAGAAATAACAGCTTCTTAAGAAATCTTATGCCTTCAATTTTTCTTTGTCAGATAGAAGGTGTTTTTGGCTTCAAATGTCAATTTCAATTTTCCTTATGAATTTTTTTCATAAGTGTTTTAAGTTCTTAATGTTTTTGTGACTTTTTTTGAAAATGTGAAAATATTTCAACAATTTTTTAAATACTGTATCACATTTTCAAGAAGATTATAATATTAAAAAGAAATACGCTTAATAAGACAATAATTATAAAGAAATGTGCTGGCATTAACTGTTTTGATGACAAATGTCTACATTCTACTTACATATTAATTTGAAATTTTGGTTTACTTCAAGCAAGGACTGAAATACATTCAAACATTTTTTAACTTAAAAAGAGAAATCCAAAGGCCTAAATGTTCATCAAATATATATATTTTTTTTTAATTTAAAAAAAATAACCACCCTTTTCGATCCTCATGCAAGTAGGTAGTACTCAATTCTTATAAATACAACACCATAAATTCCTTGACCTTAATTTTGGTTGCATTCAAATTAAAATCAAAACAAGAAAATATTTCAATGAATAAGTATACGTCAAGGGGCCAGCTTTCTCTATTTCAATGCCCAAAGGTACGTATTATCTTCCATTATAACATTTCTATGACCAGCTTATATCTAGCATTAGCAATAGCACCACGCAAACACACACACAACTGGTGTGCTTTACTTCTAAAAAAAAACCTTCCCTACAGGTTGTGTTTGACTTCAGTTTCAACGTATTCATTCTATTTCGTTTATTTTCGAGATTTTCCTGTCAGTAGGACCAGGGACAAGCTCCTTAATTCTGTTGACCGTCTTTGAAAAATTCAAGGAGTCAGTGTACAGTTATAATTATACTTTCAACCGGAAATGTGTAGAAAATTAAATTTCCTCAACGGACTTGCACATAAATAAGTGCTGGCCATGGAAATTGGAATCGTGTTGCAGAAAGAACTTTTGACCGAATTTGTGTTATTTAATTCAATTTCGTTGTCCTGTGTCCTTGGGGTGGATCTGTTGGTTCTAATCAATATGTGAAATTGAGAACACCGTAACTTGTCCTTCTTATCTTCGGGCTACCTACAAGCATACAGATTACTTCCAGTACATGCACTGAAAATGAAAATTGAAATATTGCGAGAGAACATTTCCTGCATCTTTCAAAAGGCATCTGATTTACATGAATGAAACTAGGATAGATTATCTAAAGTTATTCAAATTATCCTCATGTGAGAGATGTGTAGACAGTATTCAAAGAACTCAAAACTAGGTAGCTTACGGCTGCAGGCGATTGAAAGAGTAGCTGAACTTTACTGAAACTTCTGATAAAGTAAGCTACACAATATCACATGCTTCAACTTTCAAGATAGTTGAAACTAAGATGAAAGTGCTTTTTGAACTTTCTGGAAGACTAGGTACATTTTCGGAAACACTTTGAACAAATTTGACGTACATTTCCTTTGAATTTTCATATTCTTAAGGTAAAATGTTTTAAAATGGATGATTTGGTTTTGTCTGTTTACATTTCATGTGTCTTTTGACTTGAGGTGATGATTCTTCTGTGAAGGATATAACATGAGAAACATTGACATTATTGACGCAGGATTAATTTGTAACCTGCTTAAACCCAAACCAATTTAAAAGTGAAATGGGAACAAGTTAATATTAATGATATTCAGATCACATTAGAATCAATTTTTTTTTTCAAAACGGTTTACCTCCTTAAAAGTCACGTCGTCATTACGCCACACCTACACCCAATTTACACCGATTCCTCGCCAGCGGTGTAGGTACAATAAAATCACATTACTCAAAGAAATAAGTGCTTGTCACAACGAGTAATATATTTTTAATATCTCACCCTTCAGAAAAACACTTTCCGGATAAAATTTTCAAAACGAATCAACGTCTCCCAACCATTCCGCATTTCAAAAAATCAAATCCATCGCTATTTCTACTCTTTGCCAAGCAGCAACACTCAGATTTTCCAACACCCAAAATTCACAAAATCGGGATATACAGAGTTAAACCATCAAATTTTAGGATTTTACGTACACACTTGGTTTCCCTAATCGATGTTTATTCGTTTGAAAGTCACTTGGTTCCTTGAGGCGTTTTTCCTGCCATCAAGAATAATCCACATCTACCCATTCACAACGCTTTCCGCACGAAGCGAGTACAACATAGAAGAATTGTGTTTTTATTTTCAATTTTTCATTCCTTCGCTCCTGGTTGATTTTTTCTTCTCTCCGGTGCTGACGCCTTGAGATTATTTGACAGCGATAAAGTCAGATACACTCGAGTGTGTGTTCACCAAACAGGAAAACGTGAACGACACAAACCAAAATAAAAAAAAAAACCACACAAAGAAACGGTTAAAGTTGTAAGCAGTCCTATGGAATGCCAATATAAGAAAACCGGAAGTTTGTAATCGTATCGTTTTCATTTCGCATCTTTCTGCCAAAATTTCACACCACAACACTTCGCGTCGGGCGGGCGAGCGTTAGGCGGACCTTTTTTCACCACCACATGGTTTTTGTATTGCTAACGAGATTTTGAAAGAAGTTTTTTTTTTCAATGAAAAGAATTTCCCCCCAGTTCTACTGATGTTGCCATCATCGCATCATATCCTTTTCGAATTTACAATATGGAAAGATTTTTACAAGAATTTTCAACTTGATTGCTCTTCAAGGACTGCTGCTAACCGAATTGCTGTATACAACGACCAAGAAGAAGAACATTTTAATTGAAGTTTGATTCGCAAAGTTGTGAGCTTCCTTGGCTGTGTGTCTGTTTTGTGTGTTGGTGTGTTTACTTCAAAGGATAACATTTCAATTTGAAAATTCCTGAACAAAACCGAACCGACTCCCGACTCCGATTCAGATTCTGACAGCAGAACAGATGCTGCTGCAAACGTCAAAAGTGAAAAGTGATTCAAGTGGAATTAAGAAAGACGATGGAAAACATAAAAATGAATTTAATTAAAACTTTTTCACTGCGAGGAGGGTTTGGTAAAAAGTACCTTTCTAATATTAAATTGGTGAAGATGAGGACTCTTTGAATGATTGGAAAGGAATTTTTTTTCAAAGCAAAAAAAAAGTTAAAATGTTTTATGACTCGAGGTGCTACTAAGAGTTTGAGCTTGAGAGGTAAGTAACCAAAGAAGATAACAGCGTTTGGAACATTGAATCCGTTTTTCTGAAGGATTTGATACCTCATCCAGGAAAGAGCTAGAGGGAAACGAGTTAAATTTAGGTGCAAAATATGATTTTTCTTATGACCTTTTCTAAATGATTGCGTGGGAAACACTTCTTTTTCGTTGACTTTGAAATTTGTTGTAGCGAAATGGAGTGATCTGACATTTAATAAATACACGTTGGTGAAAGGTCATAGCTTGCCTAAACGCATTATATTTTAAGACAAAAATGTGAATCTCTTTTGTGTTCACTTCTCCATGGTGAAGTATTCAATTAAATTCTTCCCCTCAAGCAACTTAACAGTAGCAGGTAAAAAAGTCTGTGATATTGTAAGAAATAGAGAGCAAGAAGTCGCAGAAGATCTACCAATCCGTCCACGCTGCATCTACTGTTAGGACGGAAAGGATAATCTGATCACCGATCCCAAAGGCATTCTGGAGGGATGGGAAGTGTGCTTTAAAGAATTGCTCGACGGCCAGGTTACCGAAAAAATGATGGCTCCACAATTTCTAGATAACAACATCATGGTGAAGGCAAAAAAGCTATCAACGGGCTAGAGGACAACAAGACCGCAGGTGCTGATGGCACATCAGCCGGGCTGTTCAACAGTGGAGGACCATCAATTCACCAACTAGCACATTAAAATCTATTGCACGTATAGGAACGGGAAGAAATGCCGAAAGACTGGCCAAAAGGTATGTACGCTAGAGAATAAATGTCACAGCCTGAAACAGAATGTGTACACTTACACTATTCTTGGGTAGGGGCAAACTAATAGATATTATCTTCAATCCAACCAGATGGGATGGCCCCTTGAGCGGATAACCATAATTGGAAAATACTAGTGTGCATTCAGACCGGGCAAATGTACAAGGCCATGAGAGAATTCGGCATCCTAAATAAATAAAGGAAACCTTGAGAGCTGACCATGACTAACATTTCAAGCCGAAATAAAGTCTGCAGACCCGTCAACATTTTCAATGGACTTCAGACAAAGGGATGGACTGGCCTGCCTCCTCTCATTGGCATTGGAGAAATCAGAACTGCTGCTGTATAGGATACGATAACCTCATCAGTACTCACTTACAGATCCAAGCCAAGGTACTACTCTGATCTCTTGGCCGCGTTCGAGAGCAAAGTCTTACGGAATTCGAGAGAAAGGATGATTCCAGAGACGATATAACCACGAGCTATATCAAATCTACGGCGAAGTAGAATTTTTGGTCATTTGTAAAAAAATAAGAAGAATCCTTCTTTTTCCTCAGTCCCTACACTCGTTGACAATAACATTCCAGTTGTTAGCTCTCTCGCGAAAGCTAACCCGCCGGCGCCGCACGTCAACGATTCCATGCGATAAATCTTCTTCTGCACTCGTGCTGTAGTGAGAGTCCTAAATGATCTCAACACACATAAGTAAGCTGGTCCAGATGATATCCCCGCTATTATTCTGAAGAGGTGTTCTTCCACCCTGGCAAAACAGCATTTGTCCAGTCAATCAATTGCACTTCCGTCAACTTCTTTCTAATGCCGTTTTTAATTGGCAATCTGGAATTTAAAAAGAAGCATTCTGGTTTTTAAATCAGAAGGGAATTCTCTTCTTTTCAGAATCAGAACTGTCACTTTTGCCCAATTGAATGCTTTCAGAATGCTTTTTTTTTACTTCCAGATTGCCAGTTAAAAACGCCATAAGGTCACGCTGATAAGCTATTCGCAGCAACAGGTCCATTGGTCATCTGATGGTTTATCTCACCGAACAGTCTTCGTTATATATACATCATACATAAGTACATCGTTTTGGAGAAAGTGAGATTGTTACACTTGATATATCCTAGGCATTTGATAAAGCCTGGCATCTTGCTCTTTTATCGAAAATGCGTGCTTTCGGTATCGACGAATCTCTACTTCGTTGGATTAGAAATTTTCTTTCGAACCGTTCAATACAAGTTGTATTGTGGATGGATTCAAGTCTGAAACCCACAATATAAATGCTGGTGTGCCCCAGGGCTCCGTTTTGTCTCAGACCCTATTTCTTATTTTCATAAATGATCTGTGGTCTGAAACTCCTAATCTAATAAATTGTTTCACTGTCGATAGTACCCTTAGCTTTTCTTATTCGGTTCCAGACTCACATCCCTCCTCTTCGGATGTGGAATTGCAACGGCAACTTAAACAGCATTGTACAATGGGGAATAAAAACTCGTGTAGAGTTTAATGCTTCGAAAACCCAATACTTTCTTGTATCGTTAAAGAGAGATATACCCTCTTTGCCACTGTCCATGAGTGACACTTGCATCAATGAGACCAGGCATCTGAAGATTCTCGGTATTTGCATCACTGACCACCGTTTGTGGAATCAGCACATATGCGATGTCGCCAAAAATTACCTTAGATGTTTGGGTTTCTTAAGACGGTGCAAGACTTTCTTCTCCCCTTCTAATCTGGCTACTATCTAAAAGACCTATATCCGTCCAAGGCTTGAGTAAAACTTTCATCTCTGGGCTGGTGCTCCAGCTACATACTTAAGCCTCTTGGATGGTACTCAAAAAGAATCACGAATCCGTACGAGACATTACTGCGTTATTCTATTCGTTAGATCAACTTCGTAACGTTTCATGTCTCTCTCTATTCTATCGTTTCTTCTACGTTAAGTGCTCTAGAGAAATAGCCAGTGCCCAGTTGCATTCCTCCCCTAAAACAATTCGCCCGTAATACTCGCGCTTCCAGGAATGTCCTTCAATTTGCCCTCGAGCCCAACTTCGGAAGTATGATCTCAAGTATAGAAAATCATTTTTTAACCTACGCGAATGTGGAACTCTCTTCTACACTCTGTCTTTCCCAACCATTACAATCTTCAAGAATTCAAAACCAATGCACACCGACACCTTCTTTTCGACACTTTGTCTCTGGTATAAAAAATCCCTTGAGTTGAGAGGGCAAATTATAAAAAAAAAAAAACAAAAATATGAGTGCGACCCATGTAGTCCATATGACTAACTTCCCAGAAATGAAAAATAAGTAAAAATATTAGTTGTTTTCGTTGTATAGTTGACAATGTACACGCACGTTTGTTTTCAAAGTCAAATTCCATAAAACTGATATTGTTTTTTTTCACACTAACTATAAGATTTTTTGCATTATTGTTGAAATTATTGCAGAAATTATCATAATTTTCATTATATTATGGTTGTCTTAGATTTTATATTGCCACTAAGAACCGTTTTCGATTTCGCTCAAAACCTAATCAGCTTTTAAATACACAATACCGCGTCCAATTTTATGACAATACGATAAGTGGTTCGCGAGATAATTGAGCTGAAAAAACGTAGAGCACATCCGCATAGCGAACACACAGACATCATCATAAAAAGGGGTTGATTCGGACTCTAGTGATACAAAATCGGCCTAGTTACAAATATCTTCCTCTGGGAAGTTAAAAATAATTTGACAATGTTTGTATAATAGCCTGCAATAACATAGGCTTTCATATAAGTTACAAGTTATAACTAAGCGGGATAGAGTCCCCGACCGGTTAAGCCAGTTTTAATGTTTAATGTTTTAATGTTTGTATCCATTGCTAATTGATAATGGTGGCAACAATTTGATTCGATTTCTCTTTTGTGTTTTTATTTTCCTATGTTCGATGTCTGCTGGGTAGGGAAATAATTAACAGAGAGGACAAAAATGTGAGAACTTTAAAAAGGCTCAAAACATATTTTTTGAATATACGTATGTCTGTGCTCAACAAAAATATATTTATCATTATCATATACAAATTAAAAAGAAAATTCCACTTCAAAACTTTGTCATGAATTGCAAAACAAAATCACACCATTCTAATATTTTTTGTCATCCTAAATCGCCCTTCAGTTTCCTAAACTTTTTCTATGTCCCTTGTATTATTTAACAATAACAGCGATCCTTTCAATTTAATTTTATTTTCCTTCAGTATTCAAATTAAAACATTCGAATGACACATAAATAATTTATAGCCATTGTTTTCTTTTTTTATTGTTTCATGAGAACAAAATGAAACGAAAAAACAACTTTGTCAAGTATTCAAAAAGTTAACTGGAATGGATTTGCGTTGTTTTGTTTCTTTTTTTTTTTTGTCAAACTCAGACCCAAGCACAAACAAAAAAATCTATTATATTTCCAAAGCTTTTTATTATTCAACCGTAAAAAACAAAAAAAAATCAAAATCAGAATTATTTTGTTGAATTAACATAAATCCTTTCCTATTTTTTGTTTTCTCATCATTTTTGTCCTGAATGCTAATGAATTTATATGAGCCAATTAACACAATTCGAATTATCTTGTCGAAATATTCATATTCAAGCTGTTACTTGCCTTCCTACTAAGGACTTTGATAGGCATTAAAAACCTCATAATAAACCGGATCATAATACTCTAGTTACTTATGGAGCAACCCAAATTTGTAACTGGCTGTAACAAACCCGAACTTAATTACCAAAGAGTTTCAATTTCGTGTTCATTCTTATGGTGAAACTTTTGTGCTTACAAGTTCAAAAATGTAAACCATAGATGGGCTAATAACACCAAAATCTCTTAAACCAACTGACTTAGACTCAGACATCATCGCAAACAAAAAAAAACTACGGTAAAGGGTTTCTACTCTCTTGGTTGGAACTGTAATTGTTAGGTAATTCTCGTACCGCAATTAAATCCAAAAACAAACTTTACAGGTTAATTTTCTAATCTTTCAAATTTTCTTCTTTATCTTGCAAAACACGCAGCCAAAGTTAGAAAAGTCCCTTTGGGCGTGAGTGGGTTCATTTCACAGAATTATTGGACAAAAAGAAAAAACACCATCCCCACATTTGCAGACCGAACCCAAGTAGAACGACGAGCAACACAAAGCATGAATATATTATACCAACGGAGGAAAAAATATACATAATGTAGGTCTTTCGACTTTAGCCTGGTCCTTGCACTCTGCGGGGTTGGTGTCCAATCTCGGGAGACAGTCATCAAGGACAAACTCAAACTACCAACCATTCATCTCTCAGCAGGGCAGAAAGTAAACAACAGACAAGACACATACGAGTACAGACAAAAACACAAATCATTAAGTGTCCTTAACATCACGAAAAAGAGGGAGATAGACAGAAAAATGAAAAACAAAGAAGAGACAAGCCTGTCGACATATTTAGGTGACTGAAAATTCTAAATTTACTTCAATATTCACGAGCAGCAAAAAACAACACATAGGATGCTCTCCGATCCACAACAAAGCTTTTCCTTTATTCATTAGCCAAACATTTTACAAGTTCTGGTTTTTTGTTTGTGCTTGTGTCTGAACTGTGAACTGAACTAAAATGTCTGATATTGGATTTTAAAATAAGTAATAAGGATTAAACAAGCTCATCGTTATGGGAAGGGATTTGCCGGCGGAACATATTCGTAGCAAATATTAATTCAGTCGTCTGTTGGTCGTCATCGGTTCGGTCGTTACTATGTTCATTTCATTAATGTAAAAAGTTGGCTATAAGATGTGTTGCTACAAATATTTGCATTTAGTGTTGCCAATTTGGGTTTTCCAATGTCAACAAAAAGGAGGAAGTGTTTTGTTTAGTTAAGGACTAAGAGTACTTTACAAACTCATACTTTAATAATCTAAGATTTCAAGACAATGAGAACTCATGGTAAGTAACAGTTTGCTTTTTAAAAGAGAACAAATTTTCACAAAATAATTAAAGAATGAGCTTCGTTCTCCTTGATTCTCATGCATCTGATTGACCAAAATTGTAGCTTTCTTTTATTTTTAAATTATATTTTCTGTATGGGACTGCTGTTTAGGAGGAAATCCAACCTACAGACTGAAGGACGAATGACACCATGAAGAACAAAACGGTTTTTGTTTTCATTCGAAATCATCAGTGTATGTAACTTCTTTCAAGCTTTCTTTTTAATCAAAGAAAAACAACAATTTTGGTAACGTAAAGTTGGCAACTCTGTGTTTAATATCATCAAGATTGATACCAGTTTAAACCAAAACTCTATAAGATTCTTCTGACTCATATCCATATCACGTCTGTCGTGCCAGTCATGACAGTATAACTAAATCGACAACAAATTTCGCGAGGACATGCATTAAGCATTGCAAAAAAAATGCTAAAGATATTCTTACCTCTTTCATTTGTTTGCATTTCCACCTGCATCGGTCGTTGTGCTCAGTTTATATGTGAATTGCAAATGTTTGCTCTTGAATTGCACACTTGTGTTGGTACTTGCCATTGAACAAGGATTTCACAACATAACAAGCTTGCCACAGCCGAACACCATTCATGCACACGAGTTTAAACGAGGGAAATGCATTTTTATCATAATTGAAAACCCAAAGAAAAGGAAAAAAAGTTAAATACATATGGAAGAGAAAAAATTCAAGGATATCTACCAACCATTCTGTTAGTTGCTGGAAACCTGAATGCAATATCAGGTGGATTTAATACAAAAGAAAAGCAAGAAAAAACTTGCAAAATGGCAGCCATATGGCATAACGGCAAGTGTAAGTAAGAGAATTACCTGCCGTCGTTGGCGAATAGGTATGTAAGACTGTTTTTTCTTTACTTCTTTTGTACATCAGAAAAAAAATCTCGGTTGTGATGTAAATTAGCGAAATTAATATTTTTCTCCAGCTAGCTATAATCCTCTCAGTCTTCTTTTCGTCCATTTTGTACGTTCGTTCGCCGTTGGGATTTTACTTTTATACCAACATGGGAATAAAGGTTGAAGGTCAAAATAGGTTATGGTTATGGATGGTTTTTGGTTCATGAACATGAGGTTTTGTTTGTGGTTCTTAGTTCACTCGGATGTAGCTATGAATGTAGGAAAGAGTGATTTTCAATTCTGTTGGGCAACATTTTGAGGCAAGTCTTTAAAGACTTAAACATTTTGCATGCATAATTTTTTATTTGGCCGCAACCATGTGGAAGGATATGTTTTTGTTTTGATGTTTTTGAGTGAAAAATTGTTATTAATTATGTAGGTTCATCAAAATAGAGTGGTTTTAAGTGAAATACTGTAAAAAAGAAATGTTGTTCCATGTTGGGATTCAAGCATGAAGATTTGCTTTACAATTTTTACATTCTGTTTATTTACAACCGAATGAAAGAGAGATTCTACGAAGGAACAAGGTCAACGAAATTTTAAAACAAAATACTTTAGGTCGATATTTAAGTTTTGTTTGGTAAAATTAATGTTTTAACAGTTGGTTTTGACCAATTTCAAAAGAGAATAAATTAATTTAGGGTTCAACATTGGGTAGTACGTATAAATCTGCTTCTATGCACAGTGATTAAAAGAATAAAAGGGGAGGAGCATACGTTCCGAAGAGCCAAGCGCAAGAGTCTAAAGTGGCTTTCCCCCTTCCAAAAATCGTGTGAATGTGTGAAAAACCTAGGGAACCTTTACTTTTCTGCCAATTCCAAATGACGTTAAAAGTTAAATTACTTTTTTTGCTACAAATTGATACATGAGTATGAGAGAAGTTTGAAAATTTTTGTGCAAACTCTTCCTGAATGATGCAGACAAATATAAACACGACTCGGATTGGAACTCAAACATTCTTGGTTCCTACGTACCAGCCAAGCTCACAGCCATAAACATCTTCGTCACATCAGCGCGTAAATTGAATTCGCAACTTTATCTTTCGCTCCTTAACACTTAGAAATAAAATAAACTCCTTCCCTCATGGAATACTTCAGCATAATCTAACATCCACGTCCTTAACTTTTCAAGCGACGATTACAGAAGCATCCGATCTATTTAACCGTTTCAGCATTTAAGCAACTGAAAACTTAATATGAACTTCCACGAAAAAAATATCTACAAAACAAAAACAAACAAAAAAAACTTACTTCGCTTCAATATAATTGTGTTATACATAAACTTCCAAGGACATACAAACAAAAGTTCCTGCTGTTTATCCAACAAATCAATTAGAAACTTTTACAAATGTATTTTCTCTCCCGCTTTTGCCGCTAAACATAGTTTTTGCTTTGCGTTGCTCACACAAAAGAGAATTATAATAGAAGAGGTAGGAGTTTTCTATAGTTAAACCTTGCACAAAGGATATAAACGAAAGGAAATATTTACTTCCTGTTTTTCAATTCGCAAAAACAAAAGTAAAATACAAAACAGACAAACAACAAAAATACAAAACATTAAACAGCATTAAACTTTTTCATGTACACAAAGCCAAAGTTAAAGCAAAAGAGCTGCGTGTAGTTCATAGAAAACGGAGTACAACGGTATGTGTTGATGTTTGGAAAATTGTACTGAGCTTTAGTGTCGTAAGGACACGCACAGGCGGATGGAAGTTTTTATTATTTAACTTCCGTATTCGTTTTGCAAACAATGCAAAAGCAATATCCTTTCTAGTTTGAATTTGCAGACGCAAAGTTTTTTTTTTTTCAAACAGAGTAATATGACCCATTTTTATATATTGAAATGCAAATGAGTTTAAAAAAAAGTTTACTTTAATCAAAAACCCTTATTAAACTGTCTGGATTTGAATTACCAGTTTTGAAGTCAACTGACAACAATTAAGCGTTAAGGCAAAATGCTAAAGGACACACAATTGTGCATTCAATATACATCGGATCTTTCAAGAGAAACAAACACTTGCACAGTGAACTCGATATTACACACCTAAGCCCACTAATGAACATCATTTAATACACTGCCATAACAGTTGAAAATCAATGAATTTGGCAAACCATTGAATAACCTCATTAAAATTATTTGAATAGCTAAGCTACTTGACTATTAAGCTACGCAATCAAAAACAGAATTTCAATTTGGAACACAAAATCCTGCATTTTACACAATTTTCAAATCCACTCTCTGTTTAACTAGTTACAGTAAGTTTGCGAGGGGCTTTACAACTCTATTCTCTATATTGTTTTTCCCAACTGTTGAAAGTCGTTGCTATCGTAAATTCGCTATTTTTTGATTTTTTTTGTTTGCTAACAACAACAACTAACGAACTACATAACTTGCGCCAAGCCAAACCTGCATATGAGTACTACTGAGCCTTAAACAAAAAAAAAGGGAAAATGAAACTTCCTGCTGGTAACCGGGATTTCAAGCACGCAAATCTGCATTCACGTTTATCTAAACACTTTTAGTTTATAACAACCGTTTGTTATTGTTAGCTGGCCCAAGTGGACTGGAATATTAGGACTCATCTGGACTCATGCAATGAAAACCATTCTAACCGGAAGAGTGCAAAAATTCACAGATATTTTTCAAAGTCCGTTGAATGAAAGAATATGGCAAACATAGGCTTGGCTTTTAGGCAAAACCGTTGCACAGAACATTGCGTTTAAATTTATGAGAATTGAATTTTTAGGATAGTAGAAGTTATTTTTTGTTGTAAGCATTCATCTGTTATAAATCCTGAACTCGGGCAACTTCAAATTGTTTCCATTTCCTTTGTAAAGTTCCTAGAAAAAACGATTTTCGACATAATATCTATATCAATACTACTATTGACCATTTTTCAAAGTAAATATAAAGGACCTTTCCAAGTCCAAGACAACTTGCAAGAAAAACAATAAATTATATTCTTTCAAAGTAAATATAATGAATAATATACTCGATGAACCCTAACAAAATTGGAAACTATTTGCTTTCATAAACTGTTTTCATAACTTGAGCATAGACATAGACGCCAATGAAGAATTTTTGTTTTCTTCGAAGGAAAACTTGTATTTTCTTTAAAAGTCTTCTCATTCCTGCACGTCAAAATAAATGTTGAAGTTTTATTAAAGAAAACTGAAAACAGACAGGGTTGTTAAAATATATTTAAAATGAATTTTAAAAACCCAATCAATGTTTTTATAACGACAAGTTCAGATTGGTTGGGTTAAACTTAAGACTTATTCGGAATTAGAATTACTCACAAATGGGCCGGTTATCGAGTGTCACTACCGAGTACTGACTCAACGTAGTTTAAATCTTGCATAAGGTTCGAGCTTACATTGTCTACCGTTTTTCTTTTAATTTTAACCAGAAGAATAGAATTAGTTCTCTCATAAACTCAGAGAGCTGAAATTTGGTACAGAGTTAGCAGTTAGTGATTAAGGAAAAACTATAAGAACTAGGATAATCGAAGATCTGGAGTACCTATCTGGTGACCATGATTAGAAACACAAGAAAACACAAATTATTAGAGATCGACATAGCGTAACGGGTACAATGGTTGGCACCCCTAAGCATTTTTTCACTTTAAATTGCAAAATGCTCTCGCATTTAAAGAGTGAGTTATATGTTTTTTATGTCAAATTATAGTTTAAAGAATTTCTAACTTGAATATTATCATAAAAAAATGTTAAATAAATAAAGAATCTTATAAGAACTTCAAAATAGGAAAAGACTGCGAAAAGGCACAATCATTGGCACCAAGGTACAATTGTTGGCACCTTTAAAAATTAGCTAGCTTTATTTATCAAATTTTAGTTAAAAAAAACAAAACGGTTTATTATAACAAAAACAATTCATTTAACGCAAATAAAAAAAATTAAAATTATATTTCATTAAAAAATCTCTAACATACATTTTAAATTTTAAGTTTTTTTTAATTGCTTCATAATTTATTTTAAGACATTTCAACATGTGTTTCAGTCGGTATAGTCCCTTCTGGGAAATTAAAAATCGTGCCTTTTTTGTCCCATTTTTCAAAGTGAAATTTACAACTGATACAGGGTACAATTATTGGCAGTCTCTAAAATACAATTATTGGCAGTGCCAATAACTGATGCCCCATAGCACGAATAATTGGCACTCCCCTGCCAATAATTAAACCACAACTTTATATTGGACCAATTATTGGCACCCCTGTTTTAACAATTTAAATTTTTTTTTACAAAAAAAACAGTTGAAAATATTTAATTTATTATATTTCTATATTTAAAAAAAATAAATATTCATCCAAAAACTCAAAAAAAATTGAAAAACGGACAGTTACAAAATTTAGTCTCCTTAGCGGAAACAACGGTTTTTAGCGCTTTTTCCACGAACTTAGAACGACTTTACTTTTTCACTGATAAAAATAAAATGAGATTGAAATAATTCTAAATAAAAATGCAGAATTGTAGAAAATTGATACATCTTATGAAAAAATATGATTTTAAGTTCTTAGGCATAGTAGTTTTTCGTACATTCTTAATTTCATGAGGGGTTCCAATAATTGGTACAAAAATTGGGGGTGCCAACCATTGTAACCGTTACGCTATCCCTGGCATACGTGTTCACTTGTACAGGGAACATTTTCCAATCTGTGTGTGATGTTATACCCTAACAATTGACAAGACATTGACACCTCCATATTCTCTTGTGGCCAAGCCTACGTGGCGCTTTCACGAGTAACCAATCTTCATAGGGTGCACCTCTTAAACATTGACTTCAAGAGTATAAAAGCTCAAGCTTCAGCTATCACCGAATACAACCAGCTTAGGCGTAAATATTGCGCCAATCGTTCAGAAACTACACTATTGTCCCAATCTGTCGCCAGAACCGATAGCCATTAACGATGGCATATTCTTACTCAATCAAAGTTTCTTTTGGTGTACTCCCACGTTTTGTTCTAGCAACAAATGAAATCGACCTTTTTTTATTTACGATGATGATTTGAAAATCTGTCTGCTTGTAGACGTGCTCTAAGCATGCTGAACAGTTTCAAATTGACTTGAATACATACTTCACTTTGTGGGAACAAAGCTTTTTAGAACTTAACATTAATAAATGTCGAGCAATAACTTATTCTAAGAAACGTCCACCTTAGCCTCAAAGAACCTATCATTTTAAGTAATGAACCCATCGCCATAGTCTCTTTAACTTGTGATTTATGGTTTCAAGGCAATTATTTCTTTAATGAATTAGAAGATCTTTCACAACTCCCAGTCAATCGTCTACTGAACTTTGTCAAGTCCACCAAATGGCTCCACCAATCATAGAAATCACACTTTTCAGAAATTACTTCAGGATATCACAAGGATTGATATAATTGATCCAAGAGTAGGTATCACAAGGGATCTACATTGATGTGATTGTGGCGGTAAGAATACCAACTGTCAGCCAATATAACCTAACCTAACCTAACCTAAGCTAGGGTTTCTATGTGATAGTCAAATAAATTTTGCTTCCCATATTGGCAACCTCATTAACAAGGCTAACTCTACACTATGTATTATTAATGACTGGTTTTAGAAATTGTCAAATCCGTACGTTACTAAATTCAAGTAAACAACTTTTGTTCGACCGATTCTTGAATATTCTTCTCAAGTTTTGGTGTCCATGTTATCAGATTCACATTAAAGTTGTAGAAGCAGTTCAATGCATATTTATTTTGTTAGCTCTACATGGGTTAAGATAGGTTGACCCTTTAACCCTTCCCCTTGCGAACGTCGCTAGAAATTACTTGGGATGCAATCCTTACAGAGGCGTAGGAAAAATGCTGACATTATGTTTATCCATCAGCTTATTGACTGTCTAGAAGTACCAACTTACATCTTATCCCTTACAAAGAATCCCCTACCGACGAACTGACTATGACCGAAATTTGACTGAAAAGTCAACAAGTCAGCTCTTTTGATTTTAACCTTTCGAAAAAATTATCTGAAAAAAATTTCACACTACCATCCCATGTGCCAACGCAACATTTTCACTGCACAACGGAAACGTTAAAAAATAATAAAACTAGAAATGAAGATAGGGAGCAACGCAACCAAAGAAATTTTCAATTTAAACAAAATGTGTAACATCTCTGACTTTTATCAAAAATGAAAATGAAATTCAACTGAGATGATTTAAATGAAATTTATCAAGGCATGATTTTGATTTATTTGCATATGTGTGAAGCTACACCATCTGTTTCAGCTTCCAAAAAATTAAGTTTTTTGTTTCTTTAAGAGAGCAAATATTTTTCTTCGAAGCAAAAATTGAGTAAACCTTGTTCTGAAACTGAAAGACATACGTATATTATGTATTTGCATTAGGCTTCTGGGGTTGACTTGGGTCGACTTTAATTTAAGACAGATGAAGAGGCAGGTTTTCAAAAACCTTAGTTGTTTTTCAACAGTACTTATGAAATATAAGAGTGTTCTGCATCGGAATCAACGGAATTACAGTTTTTATATTCAATAACTTGTCTTCAACTAATTCTCAGTATAATCTGAAATCAGATATCTGATATTCCGCATTCAGATGAAAAATGAAAATATTCCGAAGATTGATTTTCTGTCTGGATTGTAAAATTAAAGCAAAGTAGTGACACCCACCCTCGTGTTCATTTCATTTTTCGTGTTTTCTGAATTTTATCTTACCTCCAGTGAAAATTAACGGAAAAACACCTTTAAACATTGCTATCAAAGCAATTACTTGGCCTGCAGCGGTTTAAGGATTTCCAATAATTAATTGGATTAACATTTTTGCTAAAATAATTTTGTAAGGTGGGAGAAGAAATTTTCCTTAAATTAAAAAAAAGAAAAACTTAAGCCAACAGACATTCAAAGTTTAATGAAAAGCAAACAAATCGATTCCCCACGGGCGTCTGCTTGGTTCGTCCTTCTTTGGTAGTGTTAAGTTTATAAACGCAGGCTTACATTAAATCTCAAATAATTAGAAGTGAATATTTTCTTTTGAATTTATAAGACGATACTGCTATAAGTAAGGAAAATTGGGTTTCAACGGACGTTGAAAAGAACAAACGAGGAAGAAAAAGTAAAAGTGTTCCATTACAAAACTTGGGGTCTATAAACCATATTTTCAGAAAACTTTAAAAAAGAAAACGTGCCTACCAATGCAAAGGCAAATTATGTATTATAGCAGGAGCCCACTTCTGAATAATAGAATGAAGCCATTATTCATGATTTTTGGAAACAGGAACCGTGTTGTTATATATAATTCCTACCTATTGATTAGAAATTATCGTTACATAATTAATTATACTTTAAAGGATATACACTCTGTTTTATGATTTTAAATCATAACAGCTAATATATTCCTTTTTAATTTGATAACTTTGCAATCAAACTTTAATAAGGATTCCCATAAATATACTACCATGATATGAACTGCCTGTGTTATTAAATTCCAAACCCCACTCTATTACACTTTACTAGATACCTTACAGGTATCCCTAGTTGTGATATAATGTGGGAGCAAAAAGTAAATATCGACTCAAACCATTATTCCTGATTCATTCTCTTGCTTGAATGTCTGCAGTAATTTAATCTGCATTAACAATCCTCAATCTACGTCATATTTGTGTTGCCAGGAATTAAAACTTAATCGTCCATAAATCCTCCAAACATTAAACATGCATATTTACAGGTCTGTGAATGTTCAAGTTTTGTGCAGATAGAAAATATCTGACTCGACTCATGTCCTTTCGTATTAGTATTTGGGGATTCAGAACTAGAGATTTGCACTGAAGGTGCTATCATTGTTCGACCAAAGGACATTGAGCTGGTATTTGCTTGGCCAGAATGTAACACAAATCCTTTGATGTATATTTAGGATAAAGGAAGTTATTTTAGTCAAACAAATTGAAAATTGTCTAGAGGAAAGAAGTTTTAGAAAGGATTATGAAGAAATTCACGTAGTCTGTGTACCTATGTTACCCAAAAAATTATTCATACGATATTTTAATCTTTCCGGAAAAGCTTTCTACTTTTTTTCTCATTTCTTATATGTAATTAAGTTTCTGTAGAAGTAGTAGAAGGACAAACACTTGAACGAAGAATTTTTTCCATCGTTCTCCATGATTCTCATCATTTCATGTCTCCAATTTTTTAAGGAAAGGTGAATTGTGTGAACTAATTACGAATCAGCAATGGAAAATGGAGAAAATTTCGACATCTTTAAGTCCCACAGTTTTTTTTTTTTTTTTTTTTTTTTTTTTTTTTTTTTTTTTTTTTTTTATAATTTGCACACACTAAAGGGGCTTTTTATACCCTTATTATGCCAGAGACACAGTGAGCGCATTAAGAAAAGATGAAGGGGTTTAAAAGCAAGTGTCGGTGTACATTGGTTTTGAATTTATCAACATTGCAATGACTGGGAAAGACAGAGTGTGGAAGGGAATTCCACATTCGCGTAGTACGGCTAAAGAACGATTCTCTATACTTAAGAGTACGTCCGAAGTTGGGCTCGAGGGTAAACTGATGGGCATTCCTGGAAGCGCGGGTATTACGGTTGAATTGTTTAAGGGGAGGAATGCAACTGGCTATTTCTCTAGAGCACTTACCGTAGAAGTAACGATAAAACAGAGAGAGACACGAAACGTTACGACGGTGGTCTAAAGGAGTGAATGAATCAGTAATGTCTCTATCACCGATCATTCTTACGGCTCTTCTTTGTATACCATCCAAGAGACTTAAGTAAGTTACTGGAGCCCCAGCCCAAAGATGGGAATTGTACTCAAGCTTTGGACGGATATAAGTCTTATAGATGACAGCCAGATCAGACGGGGAGAAAAATTTCTTACATCGTCTTAAGAAACCCAAACATCTTGCGGCATTTTTGGCGACATCGCGTATGTGCTCGGTCCACAAGAGGTGGTCAGTGATGCACATACCGAGAATCTCGAGATGTTCGGTCTCATTGATGCAAGTGCCACTCATGGACAGTGGCAAGGGGGGTATATCTCGCTTCAACGATACAAGACAGCATTGGGTTTTCGAAGCATTAAACTCTACACGGTTTTTAATTCCCCATTGTACAATGCTGTTTAAGTCAGAGTTTAATGAGCTTATCATATTTTGCCGTTGCAGTTCCACATCCGAAGAGGAGGGATGTGAGTCTGGAAACGAATATGAAAAGCTAAGGGTACTATCGTCAGCGAAACAATTAATTGGATTAGAAGTTACAGACAGGAGATCATTTATAAAAATGAGAAAGAGGGTCGGAGACAAAACGGAGCCCTGGGGCACACCAGCATTTATATTGTGGGTTTCAGACTTGAATCCGTCCAATACAACTTGTATTGAACGGTTCGAAAGAAAGTTTCTAATCCAACGAAGTAGGGATTCATCAATACCGAAAGCACGCATTTTCGATAAAAGAGCAAGATGCCAGACTTTATCAAATGCCTTTGAAATATCAAGTGCAACAATCTTACTTTCTCCAAAACGATGTAAAGATTTGTTCCACTGTTCGGTGAGATAAACCATCAAATCACCAGTGGACCTGTTGCTGCGAAAGCCGTACTGCCGGTCATTAAGAAGCTTTCGGTCTTCGAGATATTTCTTAAGCTGATAGTTTATCAGCGTTTCCATGACCTTAGAAAGAAGGGACGTAAGTGCAATCGGACGATAATTGGAGGGAGAAGAAGATTCGCCTTTTTTTGGGATTGGCTGGACAAATGCTGTTTTCCAACTACTCGGAACGAGCCCAGAAGAATAGGATAGATGGAAAAGCTTACGCAGGGGTTTTGCCAGCGTGGAAGAACACCTCTTCAGAACAATAGCGGGGATACCATCCGGACCAGCGGATTTATGTATGTTGAGATCCTTTAAGACTCTCACCACAGCACGAGTGCGGAAGAAGATTTGTCCCATGGAATCATTGACGCGCTCAAGAACTGGAGGAGTCATGACACTCACTGGCAGCAAAGAGTTGGCAGCGAACTGCCTAGCAAAAAGGTTAGCTTTCGCTAGAGAACTTACAACTGGAGTGTCATTGTCAACGAGCGTAGGGACCGAGGAAGAAGAAGAATTCTTCATATTTTTTACAAATGACCAAAAATTCTTACTGCCTTTGGGACATTGCAGTATTTTTTGCCTTAATTTTTGATCATGCAAAAATTTTGTCCGACGAATATGGGCATTGCAGGCCTTCCTGGCTTGTTTAAACTTGTTCCGGTTTTCCTCAGTTGGGTTGGCTTTAAAACACCGGAACTTTACTTCTTTTTCCCTGACAACCTCTTTACAGCTTGAATCAAACCATGACTTTTCCTTGGGTTTGATGCTCTTAACCCTATTCGGGATAAAAGTTTTCATTCCCAAAATAATCATATTAGTAATCATATCTGCGCTGGAGTCTACGTCACTATCGAGGAAGCATAGTGACCAGTTAAAGATCCGGAAGAAGTTATTGAGACCGTCCCAGTTGGCTTTCTCGTATTGCCATACGGTTCTCTTCGGAGTTCTTTCTTTAACTGGATTAGTTTGACACGAGAAATTTGCAGATATGATACTATGATCTGATCTACCTAGAGGCGTTAATACACTAATAGTGTATTTATCAGGGTCAGACGTAAGAAACAAGTCAAGAGTATTTTCCGCTTGGCCATTAATGTCCGATATTCGAGTAGGCTCAGTGACAAGCTGAGTTAGGTGGTTAAACTCAGCAAAGATTTCGACACACAATCCTTCGGGTGTTGTCGGGCCCGAATGGAGAAGCCACGAAGAATTGTGTACATTGAAATCACCCGTAATAACGATTTCAGTGTGAGGATACAAGGAAACAATTCTTTGAATGGAATCAGACAGAGCATCGAATTCGCGAGAAGTTGAAGCTCTGTCCAAATTTGGGCTTCGATAAAGAAAACAATAGTGAATGATGTGCTTATTTACGGTGAACTTGAACCACATAAAATTGAAAAAAGGGTTGGAGCAGCGTCCATACTGTGGTAAGAATTGGTAAGCAACATCATTCCTAATGTAAACGGCGAGACCATGGTGGAGGAAGAATAATGGCACTAAGCTATACCCATGAATGAGAAATTCAGTAGGATCGGAATTCTCACCTACTTGGGTTTCACTCAGCGCCAAAACAGCTGGCCTGTTAGACTACGGGCGAGAAATTAAGTATCGTCGGCTAGCAAGAGGGGAAGGCTTAAATTAATGTTACAGAAAACTTGGCAGGATGCCTTATGTTGCGCCAATTCAAACTTGTGATGGTTTCTGCTTGGAAAACGTCAAGAATTGCGGACACATTTCTCAACACTGCCTTAACATTGTAATGACTACCAAGATTGTTGAAAAATGTTTTGATGCTTATTCAAAAGGCTTTCGACTCGTTTATATTGTTTTAAGTGAGCTCCTAGCCACTATAGTAAATCAAAATGTTCAAGTCGTTTTTATTCTTCAAAAGCTTGTTATATTTATTTTGCTAGCCCCTTATATGAGCTATGAAAGAGGTTACGAAACATCATTAAGATGCCATCAACGTGTATTTCTGAAACAGCTTACACAGAAACTGTATACCAACACTATACATTTACACACGTTAAGATATTTAGCAAAACATAACCTCACTGTGCTTCTGGCAAAGTCCGTAATTAATTACGCTTTGTTGAAAATATTTTGTTGTGTGTCTAAGTTCTTATGGGGAACGTGTTTAATTAAAGCCCACACGTTCGTCCTTACAATGAGAGTTCTTCTATGAGAAAGTCAGAAAGTTTTATATACATTATACCTCCACAAATTTTAAGTTCTGATATGTGCATTTTGTGTTTTGTAATAAGGACTTGCTTGGTTCTTTTCGGTAAGAGTTAACGAGTGTGAACTGACTCCATGCATCGTAATCACCTGCCTTGGATGAAAGGACGTATTACCCTTGTTGTTTAGGACTTTTCACTTCTACTTCCGTCTGTATATAGTCCAAAATAACGAAGACGGGTACGTTGTCAAGCTCTGCCTTTGCTGGTATTTATGTCCAATACCCACTGTCGAATCAAAAACTCATTTATCCTCTTTTCGTTTTGTTTATTTTTTGGACCACATCCAAAAGAAAGACGGTGTTTGTTTTTTAACCAGAGTTTCCATACTCAAAAAACTTTTGTGTTGATGTTCACTCTGAGTTTATGAATCACTTGAGACACTACTTTTGATTGCCATGTCAGTGATGTTTGTGTTTGTAATTTTACTTTTTTTTACAGCCCACATACCGATACTCGAGCGTACTTGTGTACCTGATGATGGTTAAATATCCTCTACAGGTTTATACATTGTGGAAAGAATTGCGGTTTGAGGTAGTCTAGTTTTTGTATTTTGTATGTGGCTGATGGCAAACACAACTTTTGCCAGAGAGACAACGGAAAAGGATCAGGACAGGAATTGAGACCAGACACGTTTCACAACACTGACTGGCATTGAGAATTGCCACATATAAACTGCATCCTGATGGTTTTCGAATGATGATGGAGCTGGAGTTGGAAATGAATGATCGTAGGACACAATGTATTGCAGGTATACAATGCTCAAATACATTTACCCAGCAATTAATTAGTCTTGAATAGAGGATGTATTATACGTTTCGGTAAGATGGTTTATTAAGCAAAATGAGGGCGGTAGAAGTAGAGGGTAAATGAAAGTGCTGAATGTTGTAGGGCTAGTAGGGATTTGGTGCTCGAGTGGTAAGAGTGCTTACCGATGGTTGACAAGTTTGATTGAAGTAGAGCTCAGTAATGTAAGCTTGGTTGAAGTGTTGGTTTTGAATGTAAATTATATTAACATGAAGATGAAAAGCAGAAATCGTAATCAATCGATTTTGTGTGAAAATTGGTTCGAATTCAAATTAATTAATTTCAGTTTTACTTTAGTCTTTTAAGGGGTTGGAGCATCTGTTTTCACAGTTCTACGTTTTAGACTTCTGCTACGTTTTAAACTTCTGATTAAAACAAAGTTCAAAAAATGTTTTTTTCAATAATTGTGAGGTTAGTTGTAATTATACGAAGTGGAGGTTGAATATCATGACCATGTTTCTGACATTTTCTTTTTACAGTAATTCGGTCAAGCTCACACTTTATTGTACAAAAGCATTTTGTTTATTATAAGTGCAGGAAACAATAACATCAAAATATCCTACACGTATTTGGAAATACATATATTTTTGCTCTACTTTACTTCATTCCTTCGCATTCCATGCGCAGTAAGACTTTGTATAGTAACGGATTCGCTGCTTACTTACTTACTCGCTATTTCTCATTCTGAAAAGGGCCGCTTAGAGGGAGAAAAGTGTCTTAAACCCTACATTTTTCGAAAATCGTTGTCGAGTTTGTTTTATATGTAAAGAAAGTCACTGTGGCGAATACTTACTATTTTTTCGGTTTCGAAGGTAAGGCTAAATAAAACATACAAAGATACATTTTTAACGGAAATTTTATTTCATATTAAGTTTTGGACTTTGCCATTTAATAAAACAAAAAATCAATTTCATTCAAATTGCCACCTCGGAAGTCTTTTTGTAGTTTGCGGGACTTTGAGTTAATGTTTAACCACTTTTTTGCTCATATCAGGCGGTATCTTGGCCAAAATGAACTTGAATAATGTTATTTTTTAACACGTCTAGAGTTTAGGAATTCACGTAAACACGGTCTTTTGAGTAGCCAAACAGAAAAAATCTAACCGTGTTAAATCGCATGACCTTGGTGGCCAATTAACGTCGTCAAAACGTGAAATTGCACAACCAGGAAACTTCTCACGGAGTAAGGCCATAATTGCTCGTATTGTGTGTCCAAGTCATTATCTTCAATCGCTGGCCAAAAAAAGGAGGTTATTCGACGATATCGCTCCGAATTGACTGTACCTGTACGCTGCACCAAAGACACCTTTTTAATAAAGAGCACACCAAGCAGTCACTTTTTCTTTATGCAATGGCACCTTTTCGATCACTTAAGGGTTTTCTGAGCCCCATGTATGCCAACTTCGTTTGTGAGAAATGTGCATCATCGCTAAAGAAAATGATGTTCGAAAAATCGGTGTTTTTTGTCTGTTGTTCCAACACCCAAGAAGGGTATCTACGACATTGTGAATGGTCACCAGGCTTCCATTATTACATTATTATGAATACGACAAGTTCAATTGCTGCAAACGTCGATAAATCGATAAATGTGTACCATCAGCAACACTTGTGCTTCCAGCAGCAATATTTTTGACTGAACTTGTATCACGATTATGTTCAGATTTTGTGGCATCAGTAACGCATCCGTTCTCTTCGAATTTCTTCACCATAAACATCACGTAATGCTCCAAAAGTAGTAAGCCTTGAACATTTTAATGTGTTGTTCAGTTGCTAAGCTATCCATTTTCGTAAATGGCAATTATTCAACTAATATGATGACATTTTAGATGACAGTTAAGTTTGGCACGTATCAAATGCCAGCACTACCAACTTTAACCCAAAATTAATGAGTCCGAATAAAATTGTATGTTTCCTGTGACATGAGGAAATCACATCGTTAATTTCTATTGTAATTTCATAAGCAATATCCAAGCTAATATCAGTCCCAATTATGCATCCAACATCAATTCAACAAATCGATATACCGGTTTGTATAACAGCATGACTTTAGATCCTTTTAAATTAACCAGTTTGACTGCTTGAGTGTTCTTTTCTCTAATTTGCATAATCTTGACAAAATATCATGACCAGCATCTATCTGCCAAATTAGTGTCGCCAGAGTAACCAGACGCCAGATTGACCAGACACCTCATAGTGGCAACACATACATAAACTTATCACTGTATTTTATTCGGGTGGATTGAAACTAAGAGATAAGGGATAATTAAGAGGGGATGACTATAATGTCATCTATGCGTTTGCATTCTTCGAAACCCATCCCCTAATTGTCGTACAGAACCTATACGTAGTTGAGACAACAAAATTAACAGAACTACGGAACTACAAAAGGATAGCCTCCAAGAAACCACAAATCACTTGAGCCCATACACATCTATCTCTGGTTGACCAGGACCATATTGAATTTCCTCTCGAATCACCGGAATCATTTGTCGCAGACATTGCAAGACAATTGAATTATCTTGTTTTGTCCTTTTCCTTCCGCTTCTTCTACCAACAAGACAAGTAAAGGCAATACAACAAAATCATGTGGAGTTGGATTAGATTTGACAATCTCTTGTTGTTGTGTCAGAAAACGGATGGAATTTGTGTGTCAATAATCAACAAAAGCGGTGCAGAAGCTTTTAACATGTCTCTTACTTTCAACGAGTGTTAGATTTATGTTGAGTGTTTCATTAAGTTCGATGATGCAATGGAGTATGAGGATAACTTCTACTCTAATTGAATCCTTACAAATACAAATGTATGAGTATCCGTTTCCACCAAAAACAGAAATGTGAATGACACAAGTCTTGAGTTCATCTTGAATGTGGTAATCTACTCGAGTGGTCCTTTGTCTTTCTGTCTGTCTGCATTTCGCGCACAAGTACATTATATCAAACGACACCCAAACACAAAACTTCCTTTGTGTATGTTCTTTGTCTTGAATTCGATTTTGCCGACATGCAAAAGGATGTAAAGGACTTCGTCAGAGATGTGATGTTGAAGAAATAACTGTCAGACTCTGGACAGGAATTATTGTTAAAAGGATGTGCACTTGGTTGCATGCATTTTGTTCTCTGTTCAGTGCTCTTGTGTAACAGGCTTTCTTCTTCATTTTACTGCTCAACTTATCTATCAACCTCGACTCTGATGATGCGATAGAGAAATGACAAGCAGATTTAATATGTCCTTCTGTCAACTGCCGTTATCCATTTTTGTCCTTTTGCTATTCCAAAAAAGGAGGTCTTATGACGTTGACGGTGATGCCACACAACGAGGATAGGATGATGATGTTCATGTGCTAGTAAAAACAAGTCTAAATTGGCAAGACTTCAGTATATACAAGAAAACGTATTTGCACTGCAGTGCATTTAACGAAGGGATTAAAATTTGCAGAGGGAAATAGTTGACTTCACGGATGAGGTTCTCAAAAGCAGTAATGCCATACTATGGTTGAATTAATTTGAATTAATTCTATTTTATGTCAAGAACTTAAATAAGAATTCATTGGTCAAAAGATCAAAACAGGAAACGAATTTTTCCTGTAAACATTGACATATACAAGCAGGTTTTTGCATTCAAACAAAATATGGTACTCTTGAAATTCAGTTGATAAATAAACCAATGTAAAGAGATGTACTTTAAAGCGAACTGTTGACCAAAATGTACATTCTTTCACTTTACAGCAAAAGTTTTAATTAAATTTTCCTCTTTACAAAAACACATTCACAGATTACAAGGAAAATGTAAAATTGTAATCTGTCATTTAATTGTCAACTTCGATAGAGTTTGCTTTCAGCAAATGGTCTCCATCACCATTATGCATTCCACGGCTGTGAAAATAACATTTACATTAAAAACATTTTTATTATTATTTAATTAGCATTTATGGCGGTCCTTCCACTGAAATTAATTGAAGCTTTATTTATTTCATTCGGCTTGTTGGGCTATATTTTAACATTAAAAAGCATTATATATGCATTATACAGGGTGATTCACGAGCGTTGTGCCAAAAAGCTAGAGCGTGTAGGTTGAGTTGAGATAAGAAAAAAATCGTATGGGAGGGGGGGGCTATTCCCCCCGTTTTAGCCAGGATAGGCAATTTTCTGAAAAATTGACTTATTTTATAAAAAAAAATATTAAAAATCAACGGCTTCAGTAACAACACTGTGCCCACGGCCCCCAGGCATAATAAGAAAAATGTCAGGTCAGGTTTCAGTGGTTATCAATGAACAAAATGATTAATCCAGGGAAAATCCAATACTTTTCTAGTTTATTTGGGCCTCATAAAATTCCAATTACAGAACAAATATTAAAAGAAAGGTTAATGTTTCATAATAAATTAATAAAACTAAAAGTCAAGATAGGTAATAATAAAAACAAAGATTTTCTTAGAGAAAAGTGGTCCTGGTCTTTTTTTTATTTCTCAAAAACGAAAAGACATTTTTGCATCCGGTTTTTTGTTTTCGACTAAAAATTAACAATGGCATTGAATTTTGAAAACAAAATTAGTACTTAATTAAATAAAATTTTGAAAAAATTTGGTTCAAAAATGATTATTTTGTTCTTTTTTTTTGAAAATTTTGAGTTTGAAAATTAATATTTTTTAAACTATTCGTTCAAACAATTTAATTTAAAAACCAAATGAAAGAAGATATTTCTGACTTTCAAAAAGGTATAAAACAGTGTTTTTTTATAAAATAAGTCAATTTTTCAGAAAATTGCCCCTCCCGGCTAAACGGGGGGGAATAGACCCCCCCCCCTCCCATACGATTTTTTTCTTGTCTCAACTCAACCTACACGCTCTAGCTTTTTGGCACTTGCAGAGGAGAAGAAACAAAAGCAGATGCAACAACAACTACAGCAGCAAAAACAACAACCACAACAAGAGAAGCAGCAGCAAAACCAAGCTGCTCCAAGTAAGCAGGTGGCACCCAAACCACAAACGGTGTCCCAGCAACAACAAAAACAGCCGCCCAGACCAAATACAGGGGCGGCACAATCAGGCCCCAGCACATCGGGGGCCTTCAAACCAATGGCGGCAGCAGCAACACAGCGCTCCGCAGCACCAGCAGTAGTAGCTCCAGCGACAGCATCAACAGCAGCACCACCAGTAGCACCTCTAGCAGCGTCAACGACACCAGCAGCGAGGCAGCAGCAACAGCAACACCAGCAACAACCTAAGCCTAAGTCCGAGAAAGTGCCACCAATCAGGACCTACAAGGTCGACCTACAGGACATAAAACAGGTATGTAAGTCGGCCACTGGTAGCAAATTTTATATAAAAATAATAAATGAAAAACAAAAGCGGTATTCGGTCCAATGCTTCACATTGGCCGAATACAAATTAGTCAAAGAGTGTCTGAAAGAAGCCACTGCTGAATTCTTCAGCTTCACTCCTAGGAGTGAAAAACCGAAAACGGTCCTTTTAAAGGGCATCAGTTCCTGCACGGAACCAGAAGAGCTCCTAGCTGAGCTCCGTCAGAAGGCCAGCGATGACCTCGAATTCATCGGAGTCAAGCCTTTCTCTACGGTAAGGTCCAGACGGGAGGGGCATAAACTGCCAATCTTCATTGTAACTTTGTCGCCCCAAAGTAGACTGGAGAGTCTAAGGAACATCACTGTCCTAGACTACCAGGTCATACACTGGGAAAAATTACAGAGGCACGACGACATGCTACAATGCATGCGCTGCCAAAGGTTCGGTCACGCTGCAGCCAACTGCGAAATGCAGTTGCGCTGTGTGAAATGCGCCGAAACCCACAATAGGGGTGAATGTAGGTTAGGGACTGAGCGGGTCGAAGACATGACCCAGCTCAAGTGTGTAATCTGCGGGAACGAGGGGCACCCTGCAAACTATCGGGGCTGTCCTAAGGTCCAAGATATACGGGAGAAACAGGCCAGCCAAAAGGCCGTAGAAAGTCGATCCGTACGACAAGCTCCGACAACAAACTCACTCGTGAGACCCGGTCTTTCTTACGCCAGATCAGCGAAAGGAATGGGTAAAGCGAGACAGGCTCCACCACCGGTCGCCCCACAGGCCCAAGAGCCCAAGGCGCCGGCAGGTCAGCCAGACATTGTGGCCTTGTTGGTTGCCATTCAAGGCCAACTAGCAGGACTACAAAGTCAGATCTGGGAGCAAGCCTCAAGAGTGGATCATCTCCACTCTTTGATGACTGGCCAAGCGCAACTTCAGGGTTAAGGGCGCGCTGCCGAAGACGCGCCTTAAGATCCTAGGTTTGAATGTGAATTCATTGATTAGGATCGAACGTAGAGCCAATTTGTTCCAGCTGTTGAAAGACCACAGTCCTGATGTGTTTATGGCTAGCGAAACCAAGCTAAACCAGAAACACAAACTGACTAATAACAATTACAATATCGTAAGAAGAGATCGACCCGACTCCACTCAAGGAGGCGGTGTTGCAATCTTCATACGTAAGGGCATTAATTATAAAGTCATATACAATAATGATTTGCGAAAGCTGAGGACGCTAGAAGTCTGCGTCATATGCATCTCTCTCACTCAAGGGAAGCGGATGTATATGATTGCGGCTTATGCGGCTGAAGCTCCGCAGGCTACTACCTTTATATCAGAGCTCGAGGTTATCTTCAGGGTACTAAAACTGAGCTTGGAAGAAAACTACTTCGTAATGGTCGGAGATTTGAACGCAAAACATGAAGATTGGGGAAATCAAACTAACAATCCAAGAGGTAATCATCTTTTTAATTTGATGAATCTTTGTAGTGTTGAATATGGTGTCGACTTGCTGGCTACAGAAAGGCCATCGTTCCCAAGGAGCGGTTCCTTCCTGGATCTTTTGCTGTACGACACCAGACTGACAATAACGGACAAAGTGGGTAATCACCCTCGAAACTGCTTACAGACAGTCGAGTACGACAGTGACCACTGCGGACTCGCTGCTGTAATTCAGATTCCGAACGAGCGCGTGGAGTTGGATGAATACGTTCCAACGCATTCTTACAATTACAGTAAGATGCGGTGGCCTCGTTTCACCCAAGTCCTAGCGAGAGAACTTCGTTCGAGTGACATAGCCCCACCAAACAACAGAAACTTGACAAATACAGAAATCGACCAACACCTTGAACAGATGGACAACATAATAAAACAGACAATGGAACGGACAATACCGAAGTACAAGGAACGCGACCAAAACAACGTCTACAGTAACGCGACCATAGACGCACTGCACAGACAGAAAAGCGGACTACTGACAAGACTTAAAAACTTGTACAGACGATTTACAGACCCGAACGACCTGGAGATTAGGACACTGAAGTCGTCGATTAAGAACGTCAACACCCTGATCAAGGAAAACTACAGGTTATCTATTAATTTGTACTGGGACAAGAAAATTCGGGCCGTTAATTCTAGCGACCCGAGTATGTTCCCTCAAATTAATAAGATATTTAGGTCCAAGAATCAGAACGACCTTCCGTGTCTTAAGCTCCAGAGGACAGTAGCGAACAGAGACGTACTTCTGACAGCGCAAGTAGATCCTGAGGAAGCCGTCTTGGACGATGACTTCTTTGTGATTGAAGATCCGCAGGAGAAAGTGGAGACAGTTGGTGCTGCTTTCCAGCAAGTGTATAAGGTGAATGCTTGCACTCGCCCGAACCACGACCTGGAAAACAGAGCCTTACTTCATCACTTCTACCTAAGGAATGATATTTCGCAATGGCGATCCGAGAACCGTGGTTTTACCCGGTTTGATGACGACTTCTTAGCAAACGCTATAATCGCCGATCGAACGGGCTCAAGTCCCTTGCTCATCACGAAGGTAGAGCTCCAGCTCATCTTCGATTCAATAAAGAACAAGAAGTCAGCAGGTGTCGATGGTATATCCAACATTGTACTAAGACACTTACCGATTGAGGCAATAGACATCTACACCACTCTGTTCAACAACGCGCTGAATAATGCATATTATCCAGTGTGTTGGAAGACAGCTGTGGTTCATCCTCTCCCGAAAAAGGGAAAGGACAACTCCAATCCGTCAAATCTTCGGTCGATAAGTCTTCTTCCAAGTATCAGTAAGGTATTCGAAAAGATCATCAATAGAGCTCTGATTCAGTGGGCTGCGGACAACACAATAATTCCGGATAATCAGTTCGGGTTCAAGGCAGGACATGACACTATTCATGCCGCGTCTAAGCTCGTTTCTGATATCCAATGGAACAAGTCCAAGAAACAATGCACGGGTGCTGTTCTGGTGGATTTGGAGAAGGCCTTCGACACCGTATGGTTAGAAGGTTTGTACCTAAAACTCACCAGACTAGGCATCAGTAAACCATTGTTGTATATGCTTTATGATATGCTCAACGGTAGAAAGTTTGTTGTCAAAAGTGGCAATGTAACTTCTACCACCACCTTTGAAATTAAAAACGGTCTTCAACAGGGAGCGGTGAATTCGCCGATCCTCTTCAGCATTTACACCAGCGATCTTATAGGTAGCTTAACTAACGCAATTGCGTATGCCGACGACCTGATTGCGTACAGAACGGCTCGAAAGGTTGAAGTTATTAGAATTCTCTTGCAGCGTGACTTCGAGAAGATTCAGCGATACTGCGACGATTGGAAACTGAAAATAAATGTCCAAAAGTCGGAGACAATTTTGTTCCGGACTCCGTTGGCTAAGGCTTCGAGAGATACGTGTAAGAATTGGCGCAAGATGGTCATTGTTGATCCTCACGGACAGGCATTGACGAGCAAAACTGTAGTGAAGTACCTCGGTATCTGGTTGGACCAGTATCTGTATTTCGACAGACATATAGATGCTGCTCTGACTAAGGCCAGAGGAGCCTTTGCTCTGACGAAACGGCTGTTTTACAGCAGTCGGCTTGACCCCAGAGTGAAGGTAATTTGCTACATGGCCCTCATACGGCCAATGATCGTTTATGGTTGTCCAGTGTGGTTCAACATTGCCCCTTCACAAATGGAGAAGTTTCGGGTGTTCGAGAGGCAGTGTCTTCGGCGCTGTCTTGGTTGGTATCGGACACCGGAATCTTCTTATCTGCATTATTATTCAAACGAGGTTCTATACAATGGGGCTCGGATCAACAGAATTGACAATTTCGTGATAAAACTTGTTCGGGGTCATATTGCGAGAGCTATGACTTCGACCAACAATTTGATTTTCGGGCCGTTCTATCCGAACGAAAACTACTTCGAGAATGCACGCTTGAGCGGCTTCATTCCACCAGAGGCATTCCTCTATTTAGACCAGTGCGGCATGATACAGGATAGATTGGCAGTACCGCTTATCTACCACGTCAGGCGTAAAACCGTAGACCGGCGACTCCTGTATGAACGAGGCATCCTCGCTCGTGATGGAGCGGAGCTGCTTCGGTTCAGTAGGGCTGTGTCCGAACAGGACCGCATTGATAGGGTGAAGCAGGAGAACCAGTTTTGGTGGCTTCAAACGGCATTTGACAATGGGTAGTCCGGCGTGGGGTATTTTTTGCCTTGCCGGCTTACATATTTGTTTTAGTCTTAGGTCTTAGGTTTAAGTAGAGTAGGTATGGTGGCACTATAAAATAAATATCAAAAAAAAAAAAAAAAAACAAGGAAACATAAAAAAAAGAAAAAAAAAGTGAAAAAGTGAAAAAAGTGAAAAAATAAACAATAAACAATAGAAGAATTAGAAAAAAAAGAAGACAATTACAAAATACACAACAGAAAATAAGGACATAGTTTTTGCCGCTGTGGTTGTTCTAGTTTTAAGTAGTTTGTAGGTAGAATAGGTAATTTTAAGTTTTATTTTAAGGACCCTAGTATGTAAGTTAAACCCCAAAAAACAAGACATTGGCATTAGTTTTTTAAATTTTCTAATAAAAAAAAAAATAAATGAAATAAAAAGGAATAAACTTAGTTCGTAGGCCGAAAGGCATTAATTTTAAGATTAATGAATTGCTTAGAGCGCCCGACTAGGGCCAGTAAGTTATATATAAGTAGAATTAATTAGGCTAGTTTCACATTTTTGTCTAGCATGTAAGTAGATTTAAGTTTAAATGAATAAAAAAAATGAATTACAAAAAAAAAAAAAAAAAAAACGAGTGTTGTTGTTGTAAAAGTTCTACACCCAACTAAGCACATTAAATGCTATTTCGTTTCTTGCACCACGAGCACTCATCCGTCTATTTGCAGTTCTACTCGAACTTAATAGGATCAACAGCACAAAAATAAAGATGTGTAACTTGTCGCACTATGTCACTCTTTCGAAACGTATCGATATTTAACAAAAAAAAAACGTTATAATTTTTGACTTAAGCTCTGTAAAAATACCAAAATCCCTTTTACAAAAACTTGCAAGCAGAAAAATAAAGAAAATTGCTATTTTGGATTCCTTAAACAGTCCTTAAAACCCCCAAAAATAGGAGGATCTTGAGAGCTCTTGAAAACATTACACCTCGAATAAAAAGTGAAAATGTGAATGTGTTTTCGGTTTAAGTTGAAAAAAAGAAATAGCATTGGCAGCGCCCTTGGCCAACACAACCAACGCTAGATTTAAATTGACATTAAATGGACTTAGATACAGCTATTTGGGTAATTGTCTTCATCTTCTACCCTCTGGTCTTTTTCTTTCTGGGGAAAAAAAAAAATTAAGGAACGAATAGTGAGAATGAAAGCAAAAAACAAAATTGAAGCAATTTTCTCGTCTGTTGCTGTCAAGTTCTTTAGCTTCAAACTCAGTCTTATCCCTTCTTAACATCCCACGAAGCAATGGCAATGGTACAAAATGCAATGAATATTTTTTACACCAAGGAACAGCTGCATCCAACATTTAGACTTCAAAGAAAGCTAATGATGATGACAAGAGTGTAGTCGTTGTGTGGTGGAAAAGAAGCTTTTTAAAGGCTTATCCTTGGTATGCTCTGCAATTGGATATTTAAGGAATTGCAGGATTACGGATGGAATTGCTTGTTTCACTCAAGGAAAGTGGAACGGATTGGGTATTTTATGCATTGCATTGGTACTTATGGTCTGAAAGCCAGATTAAAATGAAACGACGAGCTATTCGTTTGGATATTGAACCGAAAATCGAAGTGATTTGTCAGGTAAATTTTCATTCACTCTTTCAAGTGAATAGTCATTTTTTGATGCAATGTCTGGCAGGTATTTTTAAGATTTTTTTTGTCGAAATGAAAACAATTAATCAAGAGCATGTTCCAAAGTAATCCACTTTGCTGACTGAAAACCGAATTGCCTCAAAACTTAATCACACTTTTTCCAAGTTAAATCACCAAAAGTACACAGAATGTATAAACAGCTGAATTGAGCAGCCATACTTTCGAGACAACAAAAAACAACTTTCAAAATGTTTTTACTCTTTCAATTCACTCTCAAGGGAATTATCATATCTCTCCCAATTTATTCAAGGCCTCTTATACTTTTTCAGGACTAAAACCTAAATATATTCAAAACCAAACAAATAACAACTCTCATCTTTGAAGAATAAAAAACAAACAATTTGCTTACATCCATACCACTTCAAGATTCATTCATTGAGTGCTTGTAACTTTTTTACTTAACCAAATAACCATAATGTTCCCACTTGCCATCTCACAATATTTAACTTTCCTCTAAAAAAAATAAGAAGAACCACAAACAAATAAACTACTTCCAAACTAACGACAAAAACAACTATAAAAACTACCATAATGGTTCCAATACCCACCATCTCTACCACCGAATTCACGAAGAGATTAAGTTACGGCAAGAAAACTTTACGTTCTGCCGATGGAAAACTTCTTTGGCCTCATAAGCATTTCATGAACTTCTTTATTTTTTCCACAGTAGTTGTTGCACTCCGACATCGTTTGAGGTTCACTGTGTCGTATGTGCAACTTTTTTTTTGTTGTGCTCGTTCGTCTAAATCTGAAAACTTTATATTCTTTTGAACTCACTTTTCCGAAGATAAAAATTGTTGCATTTCCTCCGTTAGACTAGGAATAGATAATTTTCTTTAATGATGACTTTAAATGGGTCGATGTCTAAGGCTGCACTAAAATTACAAGACGAAGCTGGAACACAAAAAAAAAATAACCAGCCATGTGAGGAAAATATTAATCCTCTCGGGCAGACATAAAGTCCAGAAATTTATTGCTTTTAAGCAAGTTTTATCCGATAATTTTTGTGGTCTTTCTCGTCCTAAACTTGCTGTTTGTCTATCTCCTTGCTCTAGATTCTATTCTCCATCAAAGAAGATGAAGTTTTTTGTAAGTTTTACGACTTATTTTTATTTCAGTGAGAACACCATAACGTGATGGAAGTCGAATGCTCAGCAAAAAAACGATGCTTACTCTTCAATTCACTTTCAACTCAATCGGGGCATTCCTACTTATGACTTTCGTGAGGTGTTCGATGTTCAAAGGAAACGAACCAAATGCATTTGTGTTCGAGTTGGAATATCTGAAGAATACAAAAATCTTGACGCTGGATGGCGCCCCATAAAGTCATAACGAAAGTCCTTCGAGTGAAATGTGGCTTTATGAACCGGAAAGTTTTCTGGTGTGCCACATTGGTGTATTTGTAAATGATTATGTTTACGGAGGATTTGCGGCAGCCAAAGCACTACCCAACCAACCAGTATCCGGTCGACCAAATATCGAGTAAATATTCCAGAAAGGAAGTCTTTGGCAGAAGAAGAAAACAAAATTTAAGTTCTTATACTTTTTAGAACTTACAGAAGTTGAAAGGCAAAGAAACACCACAGACGGTTTCTGTTACTCGGCATTATGTAGTTTCTTATGTTCTTAGTTTTATTTTCAATGCTCTTATTCAATTTATGAGAAAACGAATAAGAGAAATTGCACTGTTGGAAAAAATTCTTTCTCCAAAAAGAAGAATCTGTTTTCTTTAAGAAGGAGGTAATATTTTTGTTTGTGCTATTTTCATGTGGTTTGAATCGATGTGCCCTCCACGGGGTAAGCCTTGACGTGGCGGAGCGGCTTACGGTAACTACTACTATGAAGTTTAGAGCTATGCGATCGCGAAACTTGATTTCGCAGAAGGGCCTCCCATGGTCGACAGGTCGAAGCGGAGTAGGCTGTTACTACCAATTACCCCACAACGAAGGAGTGTTCCCACCAAGGCACTCCCACCGAGGGACGGCAGCGAATGAATTTCTTCTTTGGAATCAACGGTGGCGTCTCCAGTTCCAGTTAGGCCGAACTACTTGGTGAACACCTTTACGGGCTACTTCGACTTATTTGAAGCCCAGGCCGTAAAAGGAGCGGTTTTTCCGGCTCTTGCACTTGGAGTCACATCAAGTGCCTGGTACTCCAGGTTGGGGGTTGTGCGTTGGGGTGACTTCCCGACCACGTAGAAAAAAGTTTAGTTGCGAAGCAACAACAGGCCTCGGAAACGGACGGATACACTGATGACGACCCAAGCAAATGTACAAAGGACAACGATTTTCGGATATGCACGTGGAATGTTAGGTCCCTTAATAGACCGCGTGCTGCCGAACAGTTAGCGGAGACCCTCAACTGCTACAAAGGAGATATTACCGCTATCCAGGAAATGCGATGGGATGGACCGGGCAAAAAGAGGATGAAAAACTGCGACATCTACTATGGTAATTGTTACCGAGAGCAACAACAGCGACTATTTGGATGCGGATTCGTCGTGGGAAGCAGACTCAGGCAAAAAGTTTTGAGCTTCAAATGTGTGAGCGAACGCATCACGACAATCTGAATCAAGGCTAAATTCGGCAACATCAGCCTAATATGTGCGCATGCCCCCACAGAAGAGAAAAAGGACGACACCAAAGACGAGTTCTACGAGCTCCTCGACAAAACATATGAGCAATGTCCTAGTTATGACATTAAAATTGTCCTCGGCGATTTTAACGCAAAGCTGGGAAAAGAGGACATCTTTGGTGGAACGGTCGGAAAGCACAGCCTGCACGACACCACATCCGATAACGGATTCAGGCTGATCGATTTTGCTGCGGGGCGAAATGTTGTGGTAGCAAGCACCTGGTTCCCTCATCTCAACATTCATAAAGGTACATGGAGATCTCCTGATCAATCAACCGTCAACCAGATTGATCACATTGCGATCGATGGAAGGCACTTGTCCAGCATTTTAGATGTTCGAACTTTCCGAGGAGCTAACATCGACTCGGACCACTACCTCGTCGTAGCCAAGGTAGTGCTACGAATATCCCGACAACGGCCAAAACAAGGAAATGCTGCAAGAAAATTCGACGTCGGACGGCTACAATCGCAAGAGATCGCCAGATCATTCTCTGATCGAGTGTCAAGTAACCTCTTAAGGAGTCCTATGCCGCCAACATTAAGTATCGAAGACCAGTGGCAACATTGCCAAAGAGCAATTAGAGATGCCGCCTCTAATGTGCTGGGTTTCACACAGCCACCAAAACGAAACCCCTGGTTTGATGAAGAATGCAGGCAGGCCCATGCAGCCAAGCAGGAGGCATACAAAGCGGCGCTGCATAGAAGGACAAGAGCTGCTCGTGAGCTCTACGAGCAAAAGAGGAGAGAGGAACGCCGGCTTCTCAGGAGGAAAAAGAGAGAGCATGAGAAGCGTCAGATCGAGGATGTTGAGAGAGCCAACAGCAGAAATGAAGTTCGGAGGTTTTACCGAAAGGTTAAACAGCTGGCTCAAGGTCATCGAGCAAGAACTGATGCCTGCAGAGATAAACAAGGGAACATCATAGTAGAATCGCAGTCAATGCTGGGGATTTGGAAAGACCACTTCTGTAGATTGTATAACGGCGACGACGAACAAAATACCGCCGTCAGACAGGAGCCTTTCATCGGACACGATGATAGCCAACAATTCCGTGAACCCGACCTAGAAGAAGTGAAAACCGCAATATCACGGCTGAAATCCAACAAAGCCGCTGGAGCAAATGGACTAGCTGCTGAGTTGTTCAAAGCAGCAGGCGACGAGCTAGATAGGAGCATGCACCAAATCATCTGTAAGATATGGTCAGAGGAATGCATGCCCGATGAATGGAACCTCAGCATTGTTTGCCCGATCCTGAAAAAGGGAGATCCTCTAAACTGCGCCAACTATAGAGGAATAAGTCTACTAAACATCGCCTACAAGATCCTCTCTGCCGTAATATGTGAACGTCTGAAGCCTTTCGTCAACAATCTGATTGGTCCTTATCAATGTGGCTTCAGGCCAGGAAAGTCAACCATCGACCAAATCTTCACGTTGCGGCAGATCCTGGAAAAGACCTATGAACTCCAAATCGATACCCACCACCTTTTCATCGATTTTAAGGCCGCGTATGACAGCATCTACAGAGACGAACTGTACAAAGCTATGTCTAGTTTTGGCGTCCCTGCCAACTCGTTCGCTTGTGCAAAATGACGATGGAGAACTCACGCTGCTCCATCAAGGTTGGCAACGAGCTCACGGAATCTTTCGACGTCAAAAAAGGATTCAGACAAGGCGATGCACTGTCATGCGATTTCTTTAACATCGTTCTTGAGAAGATAGTGCAGAACTCCACCGTCAACACCAGAGGCACTATCTTCCAAAAATCTGTTCAACTTCTCGCGTACGCCGATGATATTGATATAATGGGAAGAACACAGCGTGATGTCAATGGCGCCTTTGTGAGAATTGAGACAGAAGCGGCAAAAATGGGTTTAGCGGTAAATGAGGGAAAAACGAAGTATATGCTGTCTTCGAGGAAGGACACCCAACACCGACGGCTCGGGCAGAACGTCACAATAGACGCGTATAACTTCGAGGTAGTAGAGGAGTTTGTCTACCTAGGCTCCGCTATAAACACGGGCAATAACACCAGCGCCGAGATCAGACGAAGAATAACTCTTGCTAATCGCTGTTTCTTTGGGCTTAGAAAGCAATTGAGTGGAAAAGCCCTCTCTCGAGCAACTAAGGTAAAACTGTACAACACACTCATCATTCCAGTCCTGCTGTATGGTGCAGAAGCATGGACCCTGACAAAATCGGATGAAAGTGCCTTAGGCTGTTTCGAGAGGAAAGTTCTTCGGGTTATCTTTGGCCCCGTGTGCATTGAAGGGGAATGGCGAAGAAGATACAACAGCGAACTTTACGGGTTGTACAACGACATGGACTTAGCCAGAAGGGTCAAGGTCCAGAGACTCAGATGGCTCGGTCATTTAGAGCGAATGGACACCAATGCTCCGGCCCAGAAAGCCTTCGACACTATTCCCGAGGGACGTAGGAGGAGAGGAAGACCGCGACTCAGGTGGCGCACTCAAGTGGAAGAGGACCTCAATCAACTCGGAGTGCAAAACTGGAGACGACTATCTAAGGATCGAGCTAGCTGGCGGAGCCTGTTGATTGAGGCCCAAGTCCACAACGGACTGTAGCGCCACCTTAAGTAAGTAAGTTGAATCGATGTGAGGTTACGGATTGTCGGCAAGCTGTGCCAAACACCGAACACAAATTCAAATAGGTCGTGAGAGATATTTTCAAAACGTCAAAAGATGACCCGAAAATTCACTTCAAACATCAATATTGATAAAAGGAAAGTGCAGTCAAATTTTTGTTTATTTTGGAGTTTTCCAATCCACCAATAGATTTTGGACACATATGTGTGGCTACAGTCCGGGGTGGACTTGGGCCTCAAGCAACAAACCTCTCCAGATAACAGGGTCCCTAGCTAGCGCGCCACCTGAGCATTGGTCTTCCTCTACTGCGCCTTCCTTCTGGGGTGGATTCGAAGACTTTACGGGCCCGAATATTGGCGTCCATCTTCTCCACGTGACCAAGCCATCTGAGTCTTTAGACTTTCACTCTTTTAGCTAGGTCAGTGTCGCTGTACAGTTCGTACAGTTCGTCGTTAAATCTTCCGTAGAGCTTTTCTATCGAAGCCCTAGGCCGGTTCCGTTTGTTGCAGGGTCCATGATTCTGCACCATATAACAGGACGGGATGATGAGGGTCTTATCAAGCGTCTCCTAGTTGTTCGTGAGAGGGCTTTTCTACTCAATTGATTTCTTAGCCCGAAGAAACAGAGATTAGCAAGAGTTTTTCTTCGTCTGATCTCGGCGCTGATGTCGTTGTCCGTTTTGATAGCGGAGCCAAGGTATACAAAGTACCTAACTACCTCGAAATTATATGCGTCTATCGTGATGTTTTGTCCAAGAGGTCGATGTTGGGTGTTCTTTCTCAATGACAGCATATACTTTGTTTTGCCGTCATTGACCGCTAAACCCATTTTTTCAGCATCTGTCTGTATACACGCAAAAGCACTAATGACATCACGATGCGTTCAATCAATGATATCAATGTCATCAGCGTACGCGAACAGTTGCACAGATTACTGGATGAGAGTTCGGCACTATTTGTTGCAGTATGATAAGAAGCCGCATGACAGTGAATCACCTTGTCTAAAGCCTTTTTTGACATCGAAGGCGTCGGTGACGTCGTTACCGACTTTAAGGGAACAGCGTGAGTTCTCCATTGCCATCCTGCTCAGAGTTTTGTAGGAATGCCAAGACTGGACATAGATTTTTACAGTTTTTCTCTATAAATGCTGTCATACGCGGCCATAAAATCGATAAAAAGATGGTAGGTGTCGATTTGGAGTTCTTGGGTTTTTTCCAAGATCTGCCGTAATGTGAATATTTGATCCAGGTCTAAGACCACACTGTTATGGACCTACCAGTTTGTCGACAAACGGCTCCCGCCGTTCATATAGTACTGCAGAAAAAGTCTTATAGGCGATGTTTACGAGGCTGATCCTTCTGTAGTCTGTGCAGTTTAGAGGGTCTGCTTTCTTCAGGATCGGGCAAACAATGCTGAGGTTTCATTCATCGGGCATGCTATCTTCTGACCATATTCTGCAGATGGTGCATGTTTGTGCCTAGCCTTTGTTTTTCTTATTTATTTCTTTCTTCAGTTTATTAAAAACGTTGTTATTTAAATGAAATTTTATTTCAAATTGAAATTTTATAAAACTTGATTTCGCAAATATTTCAACGATGAAAACATATGTATATATATTAAGTAATTGTGAAGTAGATCCCACTTCGGTATTATTAGCTGCAACAGTGCATGCTCCTTATCCAGTCATCACCGGCTGCTTTAAGGAGTTTGGCAGTGATGCCATCATCTCCTGTGGCTTTATTGTTTTAAGCTTTGATATTGCTATCTTCACTTCTTCAAGGTCAGGAAGACGGAAATCTTGGCTTGCGTCGTCTTTATTGAATAGTTCATCCTGCCTGACAGCGGAATTTGATTCGTCATTGCCGTTGTACAGTCTGCAGAAGTGGTCTGTGACTCTACAACGATATTTCCCTGTCAGTCTTAACCAGCTTCAGTTTGTGCTCGGTAACCTTGAGACATTCGTTTCACCTCTCGACATCCTCGACCGATGAAAAGCTTGTGTTCTTCTCTCCTCTTCTCCTCTTCTTGCTTGGCTGCATGTACCTGTCTGCATTCATCATCAAACCAGGAGTTTCGTTTTGGTAGCCGCGTGAAACCCAGGACATCAAAGGCAGCATCCCTAGTGGCTTCCTGGCAATTCTGCCAATGGTTCTCAATGCTCGATGCTGGCTGTAGCCGGACTTCTCCTGAGGTTACTTGACACTCGATCGGAAAAGGATCTGGCGATCTCTTGTGATTTTAGCCGTCCGACGTCATACTTTCTTCTAGCACTTCCTGTTTTTGGCTTTGGTCGAGATATCCGCTGCACTACCTTGGCTACAACGAGGTAGTGGTCCGAGTTGATGTTGGCCTCTCGGAAGGTTCGAACATCAATATTGCTTGAAGAGTGTCTTTCGTCGATCGCAATACGATCAACCTGTCTTCTCTTCCTAGTTTGACTTTAAAATCTCAAGACGATTTCAGCGTCACAGCTAGGAGATTTCTCGAATATCTTGTCAAGATGTCGTCATCTTTCTCTTCTGTTAGGGCGTGATGGCATATAGGGCTTATGTTGCCGAATTTAGCCTTTTTGTAGATTGTCGTGATGCTCGTTGACGACTTTGAAGCTTAGGCCACGCTGCCTAAGCAACGATGAAGCCACATCCAAACAGACGCTGTTGTTGTTCTCTGTAGCAGTCGCCGTAGTATTAATTGCATCCTCGTAGCCTCGCATCTTCATCCTCCATTTGTTCGGCCCATCCCACCACATATCCTGGATGGCGGTTATATGCACCTTATAACTGTCTTGGGCCTCCACTTAATGTTCGGCTACACGTGGTCTATTAAAGGACAAACATACCACATATAGATCCGAATCTCGTTGTCCTTATTTCGTTTGCATGGTTTGTCATCAGTCAATCCATCGATATCCGAGGCTTCTTGTTGCTTCACAACTATTTTTTTCTTTATGTGATAGGGAAGTCACCCCGAAGCACGACCTCCAACCTGGAGAGCCAGGTCCTTGTTTTAACTCCAAGGGCAAAGAGCTGGATACCACTCCTTATGGGCCTGAGCTCCAAATATGTCGAAGTAGCCCGTATGTATAAGGTGTTCACTGAGTTGTTCAACCGAACTGGAACTGTAGACGCCAGCGTTGGCTCCATCCTGGGAATTCTGCCACCTGGAAAAAAGGAGTAGTGTCCCCACCCTCTCTCGTTAGCTGTCACCAAAGCCTTCAGTAGGGGTTTTCACCCTAACTCCAGCTAAGGTACTAGACACCCAGTGGTCACCATCGTGGGGTGAGAGTAAGACTTGGTAGACAGAGGTTGTTGAGGGTCCTCATGAGTGCATCGTTATCTACCATTTGACGCACCAAAAAAAAAAAAAAATGTATGACAAAAAAAGAGTAAGTACTGGTTAGGTAGGATAATGAGAGAGGAAATAAAATAAAGTACTAGTTCGATATTCGATTGCCAAGTAGTGTCCGTTGTTTAGTCCTTAGGTGCGTTGATTGCTAAGCAGAATATCGCGGTTCTAGATTCGAGTCCTACTCGTGCCCATACAGTTTTTATTTCATCCTTCACGGGTACTTTTTCTTGCGAAGAACTGACAAAACTTCCAAGAGTATCAACCTTTCATGAAATAAATGCTTTTCAAATTTGCCGTTCGGAATCGGCGTTAACTTGTAGGTCCCCTCAGTTCTTCATACGCACTCAGAGAGTTGATTAGAGTAAGCCACTTAGGCCTTGGCTCTTTAAGAGCTGTCGCACCACTCTATTTTGTACTCATTCGATTGTATACTTTAGAACTGATCGGACTTTTTTTTATTCCTGTGAAATTATGTCAGACATTTTTGTTGCTCAAAGTAAAATAATTTAAGGGGCCGACCCATAGAATCCGTCAATCCGTCAGCGTCAATGCATACGTTGCTGCCAAAGTATTTGCCGGATGGAACCGTCCCATAGAATACGTTGTACAGTTTGACAGTCTCATTTGCTTGTTGTTAAAATTAAAAATTATTCCAAAAAAACGGAAATCTAAACAAAAAAATTTAAATCAAAATATGAAAATCGTGTCAAAACTTTTTTTTTGCTCATAATTTTGATAATTCATTGCTTTTCCTTGTTGCTGTGGAAACACATTGAATTGACTGCTCGTTAAATTCAGCTGACAAAGGATCAACAGACGCAAAAAGTAGAAAGTTGAGTAACTCTATCCGGTGTATCCGTCACATGTGTTGCTTATGAAACGAGTTTCATTAAGAAATGTATATTCTATGGTGCTGTCAGTTGAAATCGTCAACGCTGACGCACTGACGGATTCTATGGGTCGGCCCCTTTATGCTTAAATAAGTAAGAATTTAGTACGAAAAAAAGTTTTTCTTTCGTACAATGAGTATAGTTTTTTTATGCGTAATAAGTACAAAAGTAGAGTACCTACATACTTAAATCAAAGACTAGAGAAAACAAGCGAGGGACTGTGACCCAGTGGGATTCTCCAATATACCAGGTTGAGTTTCTGCTTGGAGCCATTTAAATACATAAGAACGTAAATAATTGCATCCAAAATCAAAATTTTATACCAACAAGCTCTTTCTTTCACAATTATAGTAAGTGGCTACTGGCTACCCAAAGAGGTCATGCGAAATGTCTTGTCCTATTATTATGTTAGAGAGATGTTTCCGTTCATGGACATGGAAAGACATGAAAGGGATAAGGTTAAAAGGTAAGCCAAGAAAGCATTTTTTGCTTCCTAATTGGTGTCCTGAAGGATACAAGTTTCTTTAACGTTTCATATCCTTCAACAAAATAACAGATATACAGACCTTCTCAAAGTAAAAGCAGCAAAGTGAGCCAGAATCAGTAAAATGAGTGAAACCTGCCAATTTGATGAATGAAGAAGATGAATATTTTCTTGTTTCACTTTTGTATGTTTTTGATATTCAAAGAAAAACCTGATGGACACAGAAGGGATTTTACAGAAGACTCTGTTTTGTGCATTTAACAGGAAATTGAAGAATGTCGGGAAGAAGAATGAAAAAAAATCGAAGTAGTTATTGGAAAAATGTATGCTTCGGTGCTTCTTTTGTGGTTGTTGTAGTTTTTACTTGTCTTTCACGTTCAGCAAGAGATAGTCGGAAGTTGAGTGGAGAGTTAAAGTGACATGGTGTTAAAAACACTCCATTAGTTGATGTTATGTGTGATAGAAAGTTGTGCGCTTATTGAGGCTTTTAGCCCAAATCAATTTTTACTACGGTCCCGTACCTACAAACCTTGCATCTCCCTTCCCAAAATCCAAGCTCCTGTGTTTGTATTTTTTCAGTTTTTAGGCCAACTGAATGCTGGTGTTCTTGCATTTGCTTGAAGTCAGGGATTTAAAGCTCACATTCAGTTTGGGTTTGTGGTGGTAATAGAACAATGAAAGATATTGCTTTTTTGAAGTGGTTTACATTGTGCTCTAGGCTTACTTCTGATTCTACCTACTTTGTTACTCTTGCTGTCATTAGAAACATTGTCATCTTAGCTGCCTTAATTTACTCTCATAGTGCCTGGGCTACACAGGGATTTTCCAAGCTACTGAAAAATCACGTGCGGTGGCTACACACTGTTGTGCTTACTCACGTTCTTCTTTTCCATTTCGTTGCGGGGAACGTGAAATGTCTCTTTTTTGTTTGACTTTTTTGTTAAATTATGTCAATCACATCACAACAAATAAATAAATTATTAAAATCAAATCACTTCGAAGGAGATTACAAGCGGTCATTGAACACCTAAAGGTATGCAACTGTCGACTTTTGAACTACAGTCATTTCGACCGTTTTTTATGTTTCATTTTTCTTTTAATTTCTTTAGAATCCCAATTCCCATGCTTACTTATAACAGCTCAGTATTCTGCGACTGAAGTGAAAGTGGTCTCCGGCGAGACAAATAAACCCCTAGAATTCCTGAAGAAGTTCCCAACTGGCACGGTACCACCTTTAAAACAGCTGACGACGAAGTACTGAGCGAAAGCAATGCCATCACTTACTCGAGTCCACCTATTTGGTGAACGCATCACCAGTTTGTCTACTTGCAAGAAAACAATAAAATCGAGTTTTAAAACAAGAAATAAAATCCGCAGAGGATAAGAAAGATTCAATCAAACCTTTTCTGTTTGATAGTTAACTTATTTGTTAATTATAATTCATTTTCCGACAAATAATAAAAAAACCAAGATAACATACAAGTTCTTTATTTATAAGTTCTTAACAATGGAATTACAAATGTGTTTCAAGGCATCGACATATGGTTCACTTAAATTTGTTATGTCCTCGCCACAGTCGCAAGCCTTTGCGATTGCTGGATCCACATCCTCACACATTGCAGTGGCACCTCCTACTCCCGCAGACAAAATAACTCATATTCTCAATAACACCCAAAATAGGAATGTTCTGTTTTTTTGCAGAAAGAAACTTCCTTGCGAACATCAAGAATCTGCACTTCTTGTGGCGTTGTGATAATGAAAGCCATGAGACTTTGTTCGTTTTCGTCCTTTAAGTAACACAACAGATTAATGTTCATCGGTTTGAGTCTCACATGTTCTTTTCTTCGTTAAAATTGTTGATTTCAATCGGCTTGGAGTTGAGTATTATTTCGGAATCAAATAAAGTTGCAGCCATTTCAGTATCCTGCAAAACATAATGTTTAACAATGCTGCGGTCAAAGCAGATGCTAAACTTACCTTATTTATGGTCTCCAAATTGGAAAAGTCGGTTTCTTGTCGTAGGAAAATTCCCTCTTCGAATTTGTCCTGAAAACAAAAACTTTTGTAGATGTGTTCAGAATTCGAATCTTGTTGTTGTAGACATTCACATAATCTCGCATGTTCATTTGCCTTGAACCAGTGTGGGCAATAATCTGCATATCCTGTATCTTGAGCTTGAGCCGACTTTTTTCTTCCTGTTCATGAGCTCTCTGACCACTTGGCGGTAAGTGATTCGGCGGAGTGATTGAGTTCAGGAATTTCCTACAGAATTTGCTTGACTAGGGTCTATGTTGTCAGCCCTTTTTGGCCAAATACGTGAGGTGACTGCGATTCAGCATCGATGTGTGGCGCGGTGTCAGGTAAACGATGAGAAGTCGAAGTAGGTACGCTTCTTGCTGGTATCTGGTTCTGGATTGAAGACGCGTACAAGAGCAGTGAGATCGTGAAGAGTCGCGTCCTGCCAGGTGTAGATTTCGAGTTCATTTGGTGGAACATTTCCGTACATGTACTCGGAAATTAAATGGTGATGACGCCCTGTGGAACAGAATACTCGGAGTAGTTGGCAGGTCTGAAAAGAAAAAAGGTTAACTGATGTGTTTTAAGGGGCGACCCATAGAATCCATCAGTGCGTCAGCGTTGACGTTTGCAACTGACAGCACAATAGATTATACATGTTCTTATGAAACTTGTCCCATAAGCAACACATGTGACGGATACGACGGATAGAGTTGCTTAACTTTCTACTTTTGCGTCGTTGATGCGTTGACAACTGAATTTGACGAGCAGTCAATTCAATGTGTTCCAAAAGCAACAAGGAAAATCAATGAATTCTCAAAATTATGTCCAAAAATAATATTTTTTCACGACTTTGATATTTTAATTTAAAATTTATTGTTCAGATTTGCGGTTTTGGGAATAATTTTTACACCAAGCAAATGAGACTGTCAAAGCTTACAACGTATTCTATGGGACGGTTCCATCCGGCAAATACGTTGGCAGCAACGTATGCATTGACGCTGACGGATTGACGGATTGACGGATTCTATGGGTCGGCCCCTTTACATACGATTGCTTGGTTAATTTTTCAAAAGTTCAAATTTTTTTTTTTTTAATATGGATCAAATTTGAACAAAATTAATTTGAATTGAATGACTATATGCTAGATTCATAGGCGACAGAGTCCGAAAAAATAAACAAATATTAAAAAGAGGAACAATTTAGGAATGTTACTGTATTGCTCACACAGAAAATTCAGTTCCGTTCGTGAGCATCTTCTCTCTCCACTCCTCACCCCTTTTGCCTACAAACTCACTCGTTAGGGCATTGGAAAATCCCTGGCAGGCACATACTCATACACATTAGCTGCAAACATTACAAATTCAAAATAACATAAATTATATACCAACATTCACTACAAACACAGAACATTTGAAAGAGAGTATTTATTTGGATTTTTACAACTTGTTTTTGTAGGAAATGTGCATAAGGGAGCGAACCGTCTACGATAAAATCAGGTTGAGAAGTTGTAACACTCTATGCCTCCTATAATATTGAAACTTATCATTCAATCAAAGTATACTCCCCGGCCTGACAGGTTAACCGCCGTTGAAAGCCGGAGGAAACTCCGTAGATAACAGGTTTTAAGCCGTTGATGAGCCAAGGGAAACCTTTTCGAAGGATTGTTGGAAACCAGAGAAATGTCCGGCCTTGTTGAAAGCCTGAAGAACCTCCGTTCATAAAACGGTTCAAAGACGCTGATGATCCAAGGAAAACCTTGTCGCAAAGTCGTTGAAAGCCGGAGAACATTCCATTGATACCCAAGCCTTTTCAGAACCGGTTACCAAGCCGTTGAAAGCCAGACGATGCTTAGTTGACACATACGTAAAAGACTTTAGGGACATATCCATACGTCGTGCTCATTTTTAATCATCACGGTCGTCATTCTGTGTGACATCTGCTTCTACACATATTGCTCAAAGTTCATTTAGTTTAAGTGGAAGACACAGTCCTTAAGGTACTGAAAATAAAATCCCAAATCTACAAGATTCCAGTTTGTAACTAAGGAATGCATACGTATTTTTACTTGTTTTTGATGTGAGTTAAAAAATGAATTTCATACCAAAAATAAAATTACTCAAGTCTCTTATGAATTTTTTCCCAACTGAACAAAAATGTAAAATATGCCAACATCGTCTTCACCGTCATCGTCATACTTAAGAATCTCATAGAATAATAATTATTTTTATTACTTTTTCTTGTGTGTGTGACATCATCTTGGAAACTTTTTCAAAGCCAAGTACAAAACAAAAAAAAAATTATAAAATTTTAAAATTCTCTCTGTTCAAGTAAAATAATGAATTTTCCACACTTATCCAGGACCACTCACTAGGAAGATGGAGCGAAAGTTTTGAAACAAAACAAGCACAACAACAATCCTCCTTGTTCCTTGTAAATCATATTCATAAAGAAAAGAACGGAATAATGTAGGGTAGACCGCAAGTTTAACATAGGAAGGTACATGAAAACCAGAATTCACCTCCTTTCCAGCATCATCAGAATGTTCTTTGGCTTCGTGTCGCTCTTGTCTCTTCTTTTCCATTTCATAGACATAGGAGTTTTTTGGTCGAAAATTGAAGGACGAAGGAGAGGGGTAGAAGCATGTTTTGTTTCGACCAGACCAAACCACATGCACGCACATCCCATACCTTTATTTCGATACACATTTTCTTTAGAAAGATGCTTGTTTTTGGTTTTGCTCAAAAGAAGCTTGCTCTTGATTCCTTTTAGTTGCGACAAGAATCCCTTTTTGAAGGAGCATCACAGCCTGGCAAAACATATTCACAGTCTGAAGCTCTGAAGCTGTTAATGTTTTGTTTTGAATTTCAAATTGCTCATGAAGTGTTTTGGAGTCATTAAATTTGTATGCAGATTGCAGAATGATGTAGCTACAGTTGAAGTAGAGAAAACAATATGTTTCTGGTGGATGTGTGAGGGTGTGAGAAAAATGTTTACACTTTATATTGTGTACGAGAAATCATAATTTGCCAAATTGCAAAGGTTGCAGTTTCTTTTAAAATTCTGTAGAACTTATGTGCTTAGGTTTAGGAAGCTTAAACTTCAAGATGATGTTTTTGAAGTTTGATCTCTGAGAAAAACTTTTGGACCATTGTTTTCAAAAGTTTTGTAGCAAATGCGATTGCCATTTTGGAAAGAGGGATAAGGAAAAAGAAATCTCCCTAAGGTAATGAAGAACTTTTACGGTGCAAACAAATATCCCTGCAACTATAAACCAGTCCCCAGATAACGGATATCATTTGTTATTTGCTAAGCTCAAAGAAAAACAGATCCATTCCACTTGATTGAATATATCAATTCCTTATCTTCTGTATATTATGAGCCATTTTTATTTTACTTCTAAATAGACTCTATTGTCTTTTGGATATTAATTACATACACTTTCTTACTTTCATCCTCTGACCACACTATGCTTGTCAATCGATAAGACAAACAAAAAATAAACAATTTATCATTTCCTAAATAGAACTAGCTAGCGAATCGACTGAGATTGTGGGTTCCTCATTTTCAGAGTGTTTTCTTAGTTATCACAAGAACAAAACGGATATCCTCTCTCATATCAATTAATCGAAATCAAAATAAACAAACATTAATTCTGTCGTCACACACCGCCAGCCGCTTTCTCTGCCGTAACCGTTACCGAAACCGTAACTATAAATCAGTATCACTTCTTCACACAGACAAAAACTGATATTGAGACTTTGCTTGAGATAAGTGATTTATATTCGCACTCAATTCATGCCATAGGTTTTATCTTTTATCTCGTTTCAACTACTTTTTCTGTTTTACAGTCTCCTACACTCGGTGTCGCATGATTGAGCTTTTTCGTCAGTTCGTAGTGAACATTGGAACACCAAAAGTCCAGAAGGAGAAAGAATTCAATCCAAAGGTTAAGAATGTCCTCCCAACCCAAAAAAAAACTATTTTCATTCAATTGATTCACAACATACTTGGATGATTTGGAAGAGCATAGTGCAGAAACACATATACCTAACCCATAAAAGTTACTTGATACATATGTGATACGAGTACAGATACCAACCGTTTACAGGATGAGGATCAGGACATGTTGTAACCAATGCAAAGGTGTTGGTTTCATTGAAACACAGACAAACTAGCTTTCACATCTAATAGTTCAAAATCGAATATTGAATAGAATCACATTCGATACGGAATAGTTTCCAGATGTCCTTTTTCTGAATTCTTTCTTGCACTCTTATTCTATTTAATATTTTCCATCTCCATAGTTCTGTTCAGTTGCTTATTGCTTGATGCTTATGCAGTTGCTGGAGAGACATGGTGTAGTATCCTGTTATGTAATATCCTTTCAATCGAGTGGAAAGAGAAAAATATTAAAGGAATATGTGAGATGGTTACTTGCAGGAAAAAAAAAATAGACGAATGAGTATGAAACTGAGTTTCGAATAAATTGATTTATAAAATTGCAGAAACGTTAAGGTCTTATTTTGTATGTTTTTTTCCTTTTGTATTTTTTTTCCTTTTGTAGTTTTAATAAATCCTGTAGGGTTATAATATTCATGTCTACATGTATTCGTCTATATAATAATATACCTTAATGAATTCGTGTTATGAAATCGGCTAAAATCAATAGTCATTGATTTCAAGTCAATATGTGATCGCCTGGCTGTAATCCGCATCAAGGCCACACTAAAAGACACCAATCATCATGTTGAGGAGTCTTGCAAGGAGGATTTGTACAAAATCCTGCATTGAGACTACGGAGCCTGTCGACAGAGACTATGACGTCAAAATCGTTCTCGGAGACTTCAATGCACAAATCGGGAAGGAATACGTCTTTGGCAGATTAGTTGGAAAGCACAGCCTCCACGAAGTAATACGGTGATAAGTAGCACTAAGTTTCCAAGACAAAATATCTACACAGCAACCTTGCGATCTCCAGATGGTCGAACCATAATCAAATTTACCATGTGCTAATGGGCGCAAGACACAAATCCAACATCTTAAATGTTCACACTTTCCGAGGAGCTAATTTCTACTTTGACTACTTTCTGGTAGTGGCTTAGTTTAGAGATCGCTTATCAAATGAAAAAAGAAAACACAAAGAAAGAAGTTCAACATCGGTTGCCTTAGCTCTCCGGAGAATGCCAGAGACTACAGTGGGTGCCTGAGTGAGAGACTCTCCGCCACCGTCCTCCCAAATACCACAGAGGTCAGCATCTTGTGGAACGAATATGGCGGAATAATTAAAAATGTAGCCGAGACCACCATTGGTTACAAGCCACCCCGAAAAAGAACCGTGGTTTGATGATGCATGCGCTTTATTGAAAACTGAGACGGAAAATGCACGTTGCTTGCAAAAAATAAAAGCAGCAAGAGAAGAGTACCAAACAAAAAGGAGAAATGGGAAAATACTCTGCGAAGGAAGAAAAGAGCATCCAAGAACAACACACGAAGCAATAAGCTTCTGGTTTCAGAACTGGGACACAGGCTCTTCCGAACAGTGAAGGAAACCTAGTCACCGACGCACTGCGAATTGTAGATATTTTCAAGCAGCACTTCCAACAGCTGCTGAATGCGCATAATGTCGAACGAGCCAATGACGAAAGAGAAGCAAGACAAGTCAATGAAGACACAGTCCCAGCCACCAGTATAGAAGAGGCAGAAAGAGCCATCCAAAAGCTTAAAAATAACAAGTCAGCCGGATGGCATACCTGCGGAATTCTTTAAATATGGAAGATGTGAGAAAAAATGAAAGCCCACTGACTGGTCGATAAGCTCCATTTAATCCATCTACAAAAAAGGCGATCCTATGTCATGCAAAAACTATCCAGGCATATCACTGCTTAATGTTGCAAACAAAATCCTATCCAACGTACTGTGAAAGCGTCTTAAACCGTTCTGTAACACAATAATCGTCACGTTTCAGTGTGGCCTTAGGCCAGGCAAAACAACGATAGACCAAGTATTTACACTGAGGCAAATTCTGAAAAAGACCAAAGAATTTCAAGTCGAAACCCACCATCTTTCATCGACTTCAATGCTGCTTATGATAATATAAACCGGCAAGAGCTTATGATTACGAAGTCTGAATTCGGGATCCTGAACAAACTGATAAAGCTGAGGCGCATGGGTTTGTTACTCATCCGAGTTGTTTCAAACATGCGCAGGGCTTAGACAGGGACATGCGTTTTCATGTGATTTCTTCAACATAGTCCTGGAACAGAACGACATCAACGGTCGTTCCAAAAAAGCTGTGCTGTGATGGCCTATCACAGTAGTTGAAGAACAGGCAACACTCGTTGGTCTGGAAGTACATGCTATCAAAAAACAAAACTACATCTGTCCACCGCCTAGAACAAAACGTCACTGTTGGTAGCAGCAATTTCGACGTTGTTAAGGAGTTCACCTACCTTGGAACAAACATCAATCCCAGAAACGACACCTCAGTGGTAATCGGAAGAAGAATTACCCTAGGAAAAGCAGCTGCTTCGTTTGGCAAAACTACGGGTCAAAACTCCTCACTCAAAAGACAAAGTATCTGATATACAAAACTTTGGTTTTACCAGTCCTAGTCTACGGCGTCGAGTGCTGGATGTTTAGTAAAAAAGGGGAATTGATACTGGGCACTTTCGAAAGAAAAATTCATCGACGGATTTTCGGTCCCGTATGCGACTATGGCGAATGGAGAAGAAGAGAACTGTATGAGCTGTGGATGTCAGAAGCCAGAAAGACGACTACATTGGCTCGGCCACATCGAGGGAATGGACGGCAACGCTCCAGCCAAGAAAGTCTTCTCATCGCTACCCCCAGGTTCGAGACGATAAGGAAGACCAAACCTACCTTACAAGGGCCAATTCACTGCGAATGCTAGAGTGCTTGGTTTTGGCGACTAGAGAGTGCATGTGTGGGACCGTTCCCGATGAAAGGCTGCAGTGTCTTATACTGAGATCCTTCATGATTTGGGAGCCAGTGAAATAAGAAAGTAAATTAATTGTAACGTATCTTTATTTATTTAAAACAATATTCCACTCAAAGTACCCTAAGATTAATCCAGCTTTAATTTCAATAAACTTTTTATATTCGTGAATCTACTTTCGCAAACAATCCTTTTTGCAAAGCCCTAGAGCCTTAATCTTTATAAAGTCAAATATTGAATCTTCATCGTTATGTGCCATTTCCCAAGGAATAAAACCCTTGCAAAACTAAAACAATTATCCTACATCAATGTAAGCTTTATTCCGGTCGCAAAAATCCTTTTTCAGGATCAATAAATAATCCCCGCCCAGATAGATTGTTTGCGCTTCCTTTTCTGTGTATAAAACCTACAAGGATAAGTATCTCGTGTATGGTAGATTAGAACATCAGAACCGAAACAAGCTTTTCGTAACTTATCCCATACTCCAGTCGTAAAATTGTGTTCGTTTACAATTGTGTCATGCAAGCGAATCTACCAAGGACATTACCCAAACTCTTTGTTTCTCGTTATTTCCGCTTCCAATTTACAATTGCACTTGAGGGCAATTTCTCTTTAGCCCGTTACTAATTTATGCTAATGGTTGGCGTTTTCAATACCACCAAGATCTAACTCATTTCATTGTCTATCTTCGACTGGCTTTTTACACGTCGTCGTGGGTTTCATCAACAGGAGTCGTTTGGAAAACAATTGCTACAATTTATGATTGTCAAAATAATTACGCTAGTCAAGTTTGGAAGTGTTTTATGGACATTGATTTGTTTGTATTTAGGATTATGATTTTCGAGAATAAATGAAAATTAGCTTTGACCTCTGCAATAGGTTTAGAAAATGTATAATTTTCATCATTACAGAACTCCAAAACTTGAATTCTATCCAAACTGTGGCAATTAAACACAAGAACAAAAAATAACACTCATACGCCCGAGTGACCAGAGACAAAAATAACAATAAAATCAAGCTTACAACTTAATAAATAAATTCAACTCATAAAAACATAAACTTTACTTCTATCTCACATCCGAACTCAAAAAGTCACTTGAATGTCTCTTATTTTCTACTTCCTCTTCTTTCAAAGTTTTCACAGACAACAACAAAGACAAAAAGTAATAATTTCCACTCTAGGAAGACTTCATTGTGTGTACACACAAGCTGCCAAAAGAAAAACCATCGCCACGCCAGCAACGAGGAACCGCAAAAACTGTTCGAAGAAGACATGCAAAAAGATTTTTTGGACATTGTCCAAAGACTCTTTTTAAAACCCCACAATATCATAATTCACTTTGGAATCTCTGGGCTGTCTCAACCGATTTTCCATTTGCATGCCAGGAAAAATATTTGCATCACCATCCCACTGTATAACAATGACGACGTGACCGGACTCCATGCACTACGATGCAGAAAAACACGCCCAGGCTCATTTATTTCAAATTGTTTAAGAACAAGATTTTTTTCAATACAGAACGCCACACCAGGACGACAAAGGAACGATACAAGAATTCGATTTAATTCTTTATACAAATTTATCAAAATATTTTCGCGTTGCGACCAGATTTTCCTCATTGTCCTCATTGCCATCGTCATCGTATGCAAAAACGGTATCGTCATAAAAATTCTTATCTGGTCAAGTGTATCCTTGGTTTAAGCTTTTTACAGCTGGGGCGTCCATTCAATTCCACTAAATTCCATTAAATTGATCCAGACGGTCCACAATATTCGAGGAACAGATGCAATGGGCTTTTAAAGTGATTTATGGCTTTTTCACATCATATGGCCACACAGGGCACAGGATAATTTTTATGGTCTATTAAAAAAAAACCTTTTCGAATCATTGAAATTCACTTAATCAAAATACCTACCTATATTTTTGAAGGAGACAAGTTTAATTCGAGAATAATCTTTAAAAATCACAAATGTCCTTCATTGGCTTGAACTACGACTCCTTAATACTCCTTGGTCAGAATTGCATAATCTCCACACTTCAACACGACCTTCTGTGAAAAAGAAGTGGTGGGTAAATGGAAACTAAAACTACATAAATCGGCCTATGATTGATGTTTAAATTAGATTATTCCCCCTAAGGCATCTGCATTTGAAAAAGGTCCTTTTTCGAATCAACAGAATCTACCAACTCTGTGCGATATGGTGAGATATGAGATGATATTTATGTTTCTGTAGCCCCTAAGGATAATCAATTCATAAGCTCTTGTACATGGATATAAACTTGTTAATTTATTAATTGGTAATCAACATTAGGGCATACATATCCGTCCACCTTTTCACTCCCCAAAGCTGATATAGTGACCTATTGTGAAAATGATTAAAGTTTCAAACAAAAGTACCTATTATCTGCTTTGGGGCTGGCAAATAATCCTGTGGGAACGAAAACAAAATAAGGATGAGAATAAACATGCGGTCAGTGAATGTGATTTGAATAGACAAACAAAAGCAAAAAACTACGCCATCTAAATAACCACAACTCACAAAGAACAAAGAACAAAGACATCAACATCCTCGTACTCCAGTAAGTCCAGAGTTATCCTTGTACTTCGGTGTCACATCAATGATGGGAGTAACGTGTTACAGCTGGAGATGAGCTTTATTCTCTATTATCCTTTGCCTCTTTTATTTTCAGAGTGGAGATGGAGTTCGTCTGTTCTTTTGCAATTGAAATTCACTTTAATTAACCAATCCTCGATGAAAACAGAAACGTGCATCGATTTTTAAATGCCGATTAGTCACACAAAAGGATTTTTTTTTCAACCACTCTCTTTTGCTCTCTATTTCAAAAGTAATTTAATTAAGAGTTTTCCGTAATGAAGATGTTTTGTGCAGAGTTTTTTTTCTGGTTTTTCTCATTTTCAAATGAAAAGTTCTTTGGTTTGATTCAGTTGAATATAGAAAGGTAATACTTTTGTGATGAATTATTAATTTATTTTAGAACAAAAGGCATTTTCAATTAGTTTTGGAATTATTCTCATTGCAAACAACTCAATCAACATTTTCTCGTAATTTTATAATTGAATTTCAATATATGAATTCTCTTCATTCAATGAGTATAAATTCAATTACCACTTAACAGTTTTTTTTTTTGTTCAATTTATTTTACGCTAAATATTAAATTATTGAATGCATTTGAGCTGTGACGGCTTGAATGCAGGTGCTGATTGAGTTATAAATTTTAAATACGAAATTTATTATTTTTATGAGAATTTATAAAATAAATACAAATTTATTTCTGATGGATTTAATTAAAGGACGTAACAACTTGTGCAATCACTTATCGATTTCAAACCATTCAAACTACGATCAATTCTGACTAACTTTCAATTGCGAATAATAATAAATAATAATAGAGTGGTGCGACAGCTCTTGAAGAGCCAAGGCCTAAGTGGCTTACTCTCATCAACAATTCTCTAGGTGCGTGTGAAGAATTGAGGGGACCTCCAATTTAACGACGATTCCGAACGGCAAAGTTGAGAAGCACTTTTTTATGACTGATAGAAGTTTTGTCAGTTCTTCGCAAGAGGCAGTGCCCGATGAAATGAAAACTATGGGCACGTGTAGAACTCGAAACCACGACGTTCTGCTTAGCAGCCAACGCATCTAACCACTAAGCTACGGACACTACTTCAATTGCGAATACGAGGAATATTTTCATGAATTCGTTAAATTTTTCATAAGGAAAGAAATTTATTTTGAATTTCAGGAAATTGAATTTAAAAATAGAAAATTTTAAATTCCTTATGAATGAGATGAATGATTTTATTTTCTATCTGTTGAATTTGGTATTTTGTACGAGGTGCAGGTGTCATGTATTTTTGTACTTTTGGAATTTTGTCAAACATTTTAGTAAACTTACTTACTTACTTAAGGTGGCGCTACAGTCCGTTGTGGACTTGGGCCTCAATCAACAGTCTCCGCCAGCTAGCTCGGTCCTTAGCTAGTCGTCTCCAGTTTTGCACTCCGAGTTGATTGAGGTCCTCTTCCACTTGAGTGCGCCACCTGAGTCGCGGTCTTCCTCTCCTCCTACGTCCCTCGGGAATAGTGTCGAAGGCTTTCCGGGCCGGAGCATTGGTGTCCATTCGCTCTAAATGACCGGCCATCTGAGTCTCTGCACCTTGACCCTTCTGGCTAGGTCCATGTCGTTCTACAACCCGTAAAGTTCACTGTTGTATCTTCTTCGCCATTCCCCTTCAATGCACACGGGGCCAAAGATGACCCGAAGAACTTTCCTCTCGAAACAGCCTAAGGCACTTTTATCCGATTTTGTCAGGGTCCATGCTTCCGCACCATACAGCAGGACTGGGATGATGAGTGTGATTTTCCACTCAAATTGCTTTCTTAGCCAAAAAGAAGATTAGCAAGAGTTATTCTGTGTCTCATCTCGACGCTGGTGTTATTGCCCGTGTTTATAGCGCAGCCTGGGTAGATAAGGATAAGTCTTCAGACGTTCACATATTACGGCAGAGAGGATCTTGTACGCGATGTTTAGTAGACTTATTCCTCTGTAGTTGGCGCAGTTTAGAGGATCTCCCTTTTTCAGGATCGGGCAAACAATGCTGAGGTTCCATTCATCGGGCATGCATTCCTCTGACCATATCTTACAGATGATTTGGTGCATGCTCCTATCTAGCTCGTCGCCTGCTGCTTTGAACAACTCAGCAGCTAGTCCATCTGCTCCAGCGACTTTGTTGGATTTCAGCCGTGATATTGCGGTTTTCACTTCTTCTAGGTCGGGTTCACGGAATTGTTGGCTATCATCGTGTCCGATGAAAGGCTCCTGTCTGACGGCGGTATTTTGTTCGTCGTCGCCGTTATACAATCTACAGAAGTGGTCTTTCCAAATCCCCAGCATTGACTGCGATTCTACTATGATGTTCCCTTGTTTATCTCTGCAGGCATCGGTTCTTGCTCGATGACCTTGAGCCAGCTGTTTAACCTTTCGGTAAAACCTCCGAACTTCATTCCTGCTGTTGGCTCTCTCAACATCCTCGATCTGACGCCGGCGTTCCTCTCTACTCTTTTGCTCGTAGAGCTCACGAGCAGCTCTTGTCCTTCTATGCAGCGCCGCTTCGTATGCTTCTGCTGCATGGGCCTGCCTGCATTCTTTGTCAAACCAGGGGTTTTGTTTTGGTGGCTGTGTGAATCCCAGCACATTAGAGGCGGCATTTCTTACTGCTCTCTGGCAATGTTGCCACTGGTCTTCGGTACTTGATGTTGGCGGCATAGGACTCCTTAAGAGGTTACTTGACACTCGATCAGAGAATGATCTGGCGATCTCTTGCGATTGTAGCCGTCCGACGTCGAATTTTCTTGCAGCATTTCCTTGTTTTGGCCGTTGTCGGGATATTCGTAGCACTACCTTGGCTACGACGAGGTAGTGGTCCGAGTCGATGTTAGCTCCTCGGAAAGTTTGAACATCTAAAATGCTGGACAAGTGCCTTCCGTCGATCCCAATGTGATCAATCTGGTTGACGGTTGATTGATCAGGAGATCTTCATGTATATCGATGTTGTGATGAGGGAACCAGGTGCTTGCTACCACAACATTTCGCCCCGCAGCAAAATCGATCAGCCTGAATCCGTTATCGGATGTGGTGTCGTGCTCGTATGTTTTGTCAAGGAGCTCGAAGAACTCGTCATTGGTGTCGTCTTTTTTCTCTTCTGTGGGAGCATGCGCACATATTAGGCTCATGTTGCCGAATTAAGCCTTAATTTGGATTGTCGTGATGCGTTCGCTCACGCATTTGAAGCTCAAGACTTTTTGCCTGAGTCTGCTTCCCACGACAAATCCGCATCCAAATAGTCGCTGTTGTTGCTCTCGGTAACAATTACCATAGTAGATGTCGCAGTTTCTCATCCTCCTTTTGCCCGGTCCATCCCATCGCATTTCCTGGATAGCGGTAATATCTGCTTTGTAGCAGTCGAGGGTCTCCGCTAACTGTTCGGCAGCACGCGGTCTATTAAGGGACCTAACATTCCACGTGCATATCCGAAAATCGTTGTCCTTTATACATTTGCTTGGGTCGTCATCAGTGTATCTGTCCGTTTCCGAGGCCTGTTGTTGCTTCGCAACTAAGATTTTTTCTACTTGGTCGGGAAATCACCCCAACGCACAACCCCCAACCTGGAGTACCAGGCACTTGATGTGACTCCAAGTGCAAGAGCCGGAAAAACCGCTCCTTTTATGGCATGGGCTTCAAATAGCCCGTAAAGGCGTTCACCAAGTAGTTCGGCCTAACTGGAACTGGAGACGCCACCGTTGATTCCAAAGAAGAAATTCATTCGCTGCCGGCCCTCGAGGCTTCGGTGGGAGTGCCTTGGTGGGAACACTCCTTCGTTGTGGGGTAATTGGTAGCAACAGCCTACTCCGCTTCGACCTGTCGACCATGGGAGGCCCTTCTTCGAAATCAAGTTTCGCGATCGCATAGCTCTAAGCTTCATAGTAGTAGTTACCGTAAGCCGCTCCGCCACATCAAGGCTTACCCCGTGGAGGGAAACATTTAAGTAAAGTAGAGAATTAATAAAAGAGTGTCCAATATACTCAAATTGTAAAATGATTGTGTCCAATTTGGGCTTGGTAGCAAAATCAAAAAAGGTTGGAAACTTCGTTCTCCATGATTTCAGGGCTTTAAATTAGGGCTGTTTAATATGGAAAGCGCGAGTTTTTCTTGCGTTTTAGTTCTTAAGAGGAAATAGTAATGCAGGCAATAGTAAATCAGGCAATCGTAGTTTGTAACGAAACCTCTCGGTCTTACCCTCGCCCTTCCTTACCACCAGCACAACCCCAGTCTACAGGTCAAAGAGGCTGATCTAACCCGACAGCCGAAAGGAGAGGGTGTCCAGGACCACGATAGCATGGCATGCTTGCATATGCTCAACCTAGCTCGACGGTTGGGGGGGGTTCTTGCTATCGCAGTGCTGAACAGGGTTACGACTTCATGCCAGAATTACAATTAAGAAAAGAAACTTGATGGTGACCCGATTTGTCCATGGGTTGGGGAAGTGATGCCTATAGAGGGGGAGGGTCGTTGATGGTGATGACCCTCGGAGGTTTTGCCCACCCTTGTATACGTCGTCGTATACCACCTTGGTTACTGCAACCTCCTATTTGAGCAGTAACCCCTAACTCGCCTTACCCCACTATCTCACCTTACCAAATGACTGTCATCTTCACCTCGGTCCTTGGGTGATTAATCGGACATCTTAACTAAGTTCATGTCCTGTAACAGAAAAATCTGAACCGTCTTCCCAATCATGAAGCACCACCATATTTCATCCGTCGGAATTAAATAACATTGTTGAATATTTTCAATACGTTATAAAAAAAGAAATTAGTTTATTATATTGAATTAAAGATAAGGTAAACAGAATGTAATGTAATAGGTAAGTAAGTATATTTAATTAAGGAATGGAATAAATCTTAAGTACTAATTCTTCTTTTCAATTCTTAAAATAGGTATGTAATTCAGTGTCTCAGGTAATTCAGGTAAGTAAATCTTTATATCTTTAAATCTCTAAACTTTTCTAATTATAATGAATTTGTTTTTTTTTTTTTTCAGGTAGGTATGTAGGTAGGTATCGACTTCTGATTTTATTTTTTTTTTTTTTCTAATTTTGAACTTTAATTAAATTTTTTTTTTTTCAAATTGTCCCAGAATAAATAAAAAAAAACAAGATAGCGAATGGAAGCAAAATGAAATTGAGAAAAAAAAAAAATCAAATATAGATTTATGAATACGTGAAAAAATAAAAAAAAAGGAAAACTTACTTTTGTGTTGCGATTAGATTAGCTGATGTCCCACTGTAGTGCACTACTGTTGGAATCTGTGGTAAAAATTATTATTAAGAAATTAAATTTTTTTTTTCTTTTCTTTACTCTTCACTATATCCTTTCTTTTTCTTTATCACTGTTTGGAAAATGAATTTGAATTTTACTTTTTTTCTTTTATTTGATACCTCGTTAATTTTATACACTTAATTTTTCACTATTTTTCCTCATTTGGTTATATTACTTATTTTTACAATATATTTACATAATTATTTCTTAAAACTAACACACTGACAAGACGCACAGTAGGGTATTTGAAATAAAGAAAATATAAAAAAATATAAGAAATCAGCAATGATAACTTATTATTATATGAAAGGGGGACACGATGGACACAAAAAAAAAAACGACACAAAAGGGGGGTCTAATCCAGGTTCTCCTTTCTCCTCTACTTTTTCCTCAATTAGGTGCATCCACGAATTCACAGGCAGCAAATCCAGTATAGGTAAGTCTTTTAATTCTATATGCTTTATAGCAATATACGATATAAAAAGTCTCACTTTTAATATTCTCTTCTTATTTTTATTTTTCAGGAACACCAGGGTACGGTTTACGTAGGCGTAGGGTAAGTATTTATTTAACTTCACATTTAAAAATTTGGTTTCTTGTTTCTTTTTGTTTTTTTATTTGTTTAATTTTCAGGGGTCACTTTAGGTGAGTATAGTTTCTTTCTTTTGTTTTGTTAAGCTCACTTTTTGTAGGAATGGTCTTGTAAGTATATTTTATTTCACGTTATGTAGTTTTCTTTCTTTATATTTTTTTTCTATTCTTTTTAGGGTAAGTCACATTTGGTTAAATCAATTTTTTTTTCTCTGTCTTGTCTCTTAATTTCAGCACTAGTCTTTTGGTACTTTTCAGTTTTTTTTTTTAAATTTTATTCCTCACTAGAGTTTTATCTTTTATATTCTTCACCACTCTTAACTTTTCTCACCGACCACGCACTCTCTAACCCAAATCAAGACTGTCCAAAAAAATTAGCAACAGTCACATCTTCTTGATTGACAAAGCCTTTGATGTGTTTACTGACTGCAACGCCGTTATCTCTATCGTATGATATGCCCGTTGCAACCAGCAACACACCAAATCGGACCATTTGAGTTAGCGGAACGCCTTGCTAATCTCTGTTCAAGGTTAAGCTTAGGATAGTCATATTCCATTTTTTTGGTATTTATGTGGGTCAGCTCGCCTGATATGTATACGGTTCTTTTTTTTTTTCTTTTTGTTTGTTCTAATTTAGAGTCAATAGTTTTTTTTTTTTTTTTTGCGAAGTATGTATTGTAGGGACATTGAAATGCAAACTTAAAAAGAAAAAGGAAAATAATAATAATAGTAATAATAAAAAAATGTTTGAAACAGTAGCACCCTGTAGAGTAAACGAAAGGAATTCCGCGTAGAATCAGCTGTGCGCCCTTCGTTGAGTTGGCCGGAAATAAAGTGACATTTTGTCGTAAGACTAAACGAGATTATTTCGGAAAGAAAAGTTGAAAGGTCTTTACTATTTTTGATCTGGCCGAGTGTGGTTGTTCATGGGATTCCTGTGCGACTTTAATGTAAGTAGAGAGAACGATAGGTGTATATGGCACTTAATCGAAATAAAAACCGAGCGAGTTCCTTAAAATTCCTTATGAATTAAAAAAAAGTTATTTCCCAAATAGAAATAATTTGGCACCGAACGCAGAAGATTCACATTCACAAGATCGGCTCGGAATCGTGGGTAGAGCTATAAAATAGAGAACTAGTGCAAGGGTGACACGCTTTCAAAGTTCTCGACGCACCAGTCTGGTACGAGCAAAAGCCATCTTCCACAAGAAACGGAGCCCATTGCTGTCGCGGTCGTCCCAGGGGATTGATTCCGCAAGCGTGGAGCAACGGATTCCAGGCAACGCTCGGCCTTGATATTCTCGTCTCAACAAAATATAGCTGAGCGTCTCTCGTAGTTTCGGAGACGAAAATTATATAGTTGACAATCCCATTTAAGTAATCGACTTCACCAGCCTTGTTTGTGTTCTCGGCCCAATTAAGTCAAGGGAAACGAATTGTGGGCTAAGTAACGAATTGGACTTGTCTACGGGACCATTCCACTGACGGGGCACTGATCTTCAGCAAACTAACGTCGTCAAGCTCACATAGGGCATCTGGTAGGAGACAAGGGCAAAACCACTCGGAGCGAAGCGGCGGCGTATCGTAGGCTAGATTTATATGTTTAACAGAGCAGTCTGTAAACCATTCTGTGATCAACATAGTTGTTTGGCTATCGGAGTCGACGTGTCGCATGACAACCTAAAAAGTCCCGGGAAGTTAAGTGTTCCAATTAGTTTTAAGAATTGTCTTCGCTTTAAGAATAAATGTATGTTTTTCTTATTCTTCTTTTCGAAGTAGCTTAGAGAAAGCGAGAACACACGAGTACACTCTTATGAATGCTGTGCACAACATCCATCGGAGCTGCAATCGTCGTCGTCGGTAAGGAAGTCTAAGTTCATAAGACCTCAACAAATCTATTCAAACTGGGTGAGTCCGTAAACAATTTCCTAGTTTAATTGAAACGTACATTTTAACGAATAAGCGAAGAGAAATAACTAGAGACAAGCAACTTTCCATGTACAAGCTATACAAAAATTAGAAAAAGAAAAAAAAATACAAGACAAAATAATTAATGAATATTTGTGTAAAAGCAGTTTTTGAAACAGATACCTTCTTAACTTAAAAGAAGATAAAAAAAGAATAGAATTTTAATGTGCAAAATAACTTGTGCTTTACTTATAAACTAACTAAAGTACATTTCAAACTTAAGGTACGAGAAGAAAAATATGAATACAAACGTGAAATATATATATTTGAAGAGATCACAGATTGGTAGTAGGCATTTATTAAGATTTACTTTTTAGTTATAAGAAAATGCAAATTAAGATTATTAAAATAAATCAATGAATTTTTATATGTTCTTCAACTGGAATTCAAACGGTTTCATTTTAATTTTGGCGAAGAACAAGAATTTCTAGATGTTTTGATTCAATTTAAGGTGCATTAAGGGGGAAGGCAATATAAAGGCATGAGCAAAGGGTTATGGAGGGGTTTTAATTAAATCACTCCGGTTTAAATTAGGGGCTAATGCCATACAATTTCTGCGGGGCGTTAGCCACGGATGGTCTTCGTTCTTGGAACTCGACTGAGGGAGGGGCCCGCAAAGGAAACCAGTACCATCTTAGGTTTCCGACTATCTACGAATAATCCGCGAAACCGATTGACGATTTAACGAGTGTTTTGAAAAGTGTGGAATGAATTAAAACAAATGGCATGTAAAATTTAACGGGTCCGGTAAAAGTGCAAGATCCTACGACGCCGTCGAGCTAGCACGCGCGTATGCAAGCATGCCTGCTGCACTTCCTTATTCGGACAACCCTTCCTGCGATTAATGTGATCAAATAGGTTCCTGTCCTTATTTTTTTTCATGGTTAAGAAGCAAAAATAATTCGTCCACAGGAAGGGGACAACTTACCGTTACACAGGTGGCGCCCGAAACGTGGGGCAACAAAACGCAATAAAGCCAATAAAAATTTAGTCCGTTTATACGAACTTCTGAAAACACCAGATATTTTTTTTTCTGAATAGGTACGTTATATCGTGGATTATTGAAAATGTTTACATTCTGTGAATCTTGAACTAGACTGATTATTGACCTGATTATTAAGAATTACTTTTAATTAGCTGCAATAAGGAACAGTTCAATCTAAATGCAACTACTAGTCAAAGTGTATCGACCGGGATTATCGGCTCTTTTAAGCCACTATCTGTCAGCTGCGGTACATTCGAGATTAGGGTTGATACGAGATATAACAACCAATCAAGGAGGAGTTCTCGAGACGACTCAAATCATAAGTGATATTGTTCGCGATTTGTAGTGCGCCTTGGCTCTGTTCCTAGTGTTATTCATGTGGAAATAAGTACTTGGCATAGCGTATTTGCTCCAATTTAGCAATTTTTGACTCGTTAGAAAATCTAAATAGTTTCAATATGAATTTGAAAAAAAAAAAAATTGAAAAATATACATAATAGTTCGACCTCAGTAATTAAGCCATATAATTAGTGCATTCGAGACAGCGAACTTTTTTGTTTTGTTTCAAATGTGGAAGCGGATTATTTATCGTTAACATACCATAATGTTGACACACATCTTTTGTTTATGCATCAATTGCCCGAACCCTGGCACAAATTTACAGAAAAAAAAATTATATAAATTACAATTAAACTAAAGTATCTTACGAATACTCATACATCTTGGTGAACGTATGGTGGACAAAGATAAATTTAACTTCTAGTTAAGACCATATAGTCATATTGCGACCAAAAGAGACTTTTTGCAAATTTAAAAGAAAAAAAAAAATACCAAAAATGAAAAAAACAAGAGGGCAAACCACAAGCAATAAATTCACTGATATTAACGACCCAAAAGCCGTTCCATTGTCTGTAGGAGATTATGAATCAGAGTCGATCCAAGGGGATGATAGGCCTCATGGGTCCAATAGTAAAGCAGATGACGAAGTCCACTTAATAAGTCGAAATAATGAGAGGTTGACTGAACAAATCCAATCCATTGTCAACGCTGCAATCGGTCTGAATAGAACTGCTGAACTTCGTAGGAGAAAAGAGGAATTTGATAAAGAAAAGGAAGAGATTCGAGAACTTGTGGCATCGACGATCCGCGAAGCTATGAACGTAGCACTTCCTACACGGAATCAAGCGGAGGAGTATGACGTCACAAGACAGTCCAACATCCAAAATCCGATAGGTCAAACTCGAACCGCCGCGTCTACTCAGACTCGTCAATGTGAACAGATTTATAGCGAAAATGTTCAAGACTTTATAAATCGACTTGATACTCTTAACTTAAATTCTGAAACACCAAATCCACAACCACCGAGCAGAAATTCATCATCCGCGTCGTCGGTCAAGCCCACAGACTACCATAAATGGGGGCTGAAATTTGACTCAAAAAAGATGACTATCGACGACTTTATATTTCGCCTGAACAGATTAAGAGAGTGTTATAATGCCACCTGGCATGACATATTCTTAAATTTCCATCATTTCGTTACGGGAACAGCGGAAACCTGGTACTGGATGTATTTGCATGCCCATCCAAATGCCGATTGGTCCACTCTGCGGTTAGCGTTGTTTGAGCAATATAGGAGTTTAGAGACTGATTCAGAATTGTCTCGCGTAATGTTCGACAGAAGACAAGGAGCGAATGAAAGCTTTGATGAGTTTTTCACAGACATACAAAAGCTCAATTCTCGACTCTATCGACCCAAGCCTTCAAGAGAACTTATCGATCTCCTAAAACAAAATGTCAAAAGGCGCATAGGGGAACATTTGATCACGTTCTATACGAATAGTTTGCCAGAAATGGTCCATGTATGTCGAACTATTGAAAGGTATATCAACCAGCAAGATTCTTCACGAATTAAAGCAACGCCTTTTACGAATATAAGGATACAAGTTTCCGAGTTAGACTTGGATCCAAACTCCAATGAGGCTCAAATTGAAGCCATATCAAAACACGTAACTAAAGGCGATACTACATTTTACATATGCTGGAATTGCCGGCAAAGGGGTCACTCTTACAGGGACTGTCCCAGCTCACAAGCCAATTTATTTTGCTATAAATGTGGCTTACAAAACACGACATCTCCTAATTGTCCGAGGTGTGCGGGAAACAGAGTGCGGAGCGATGTGAATTCTGGGGACAATCGCTCGCCAGAGCAGAACCCGGAAAATCACTAAGTAAAAATTATCAAGAAAATTATTTATCAGAAAGAACCAACCCACATGACTTACCTTACTTACCTGAAAGAACAATTTCATCGGACTTAACTATTTCACCGGGGATAACCAGATCAGGTGATTTATCATACTTACCCGAATTGTCAGAAAACGAAATGAACCTGGAATATGGACCTAAAAATGACTCAACGTCCCAAACGAAAGCTAATAGTGTGCAAATTTTAATAAGGGCGAATGAGGAACGGAAACAACCGGAAACCAAAACCGAACCCAAAACGCTTCACGAAAGACTTCGAAACTATTATGAAGTCAGAAACCGTATCTTTGAAACAAGACCCTCTAAACGTGTTTTAAATCTTCGTAAGCGATTTAAGGAGAAAGCCAGTGCTTTTAAAGCTATTTCGGCAACGTGTCTTTGTGGATCTGATGATCCGCGTCCTTACGCAAATGTATCTATCTTTGGTAAAAATATACTTGGCCTTCTGGATAGCGGGGCGAGTATAAGTTGCCTTGGATCAGGCTGTTTAGAGTTGCTTGAAGCCATGGGGATCTCTTACAAGGATTTCAAGTCACAGGTTAAGACCGCCAGTGGCCAAAAACAAACTATAGTGGGTGAGATCTCCACGGAGATTACCTATAAGGGGAAGTCACACGTCTTAACATTTTACCTTGTACCGTCTTTAGAGCAGCGGTTGTACTTGGGTGTGAATTTTTGGAAAACATTTGAGATCGCTCCCAAGCTACTTGCGGAGATTACAACTAGTTTAACACTGAACCAGAGTGATCCAAATGCACACGAATTGTCAGAGGATCAATCCAAAAAGCTAGAAAATGTTATTCGAATGTTTCCTTCTTTTGCTAAGAGTGGCCTTGGACGGACACACCTCGAAGAACATTATATTGATACAGGGAATGCCGAGCCTATAAAACAAAGGCATTATCCCGTGTCTCCAGCGGTACAAAAACTTATGTACGATGAATTGGATGCGATGCTGGAGATGGGCATTATTGAAGAGAGTTCGAGTTCTTGGAGTTCTCCGATTGTCCTGGTTCAAAAACCAGGAAAGAATCGATTGTGCCTTGACTCTAGAAAAGTGAATCAATGCTCAAAGACAGACGCGTATCCACTTCATCATATGGAAGGACTGCTGAGTCGTGTTTCCGATACACATTTTATCTCTAGTGTGGACCTGAAACACGCCTTCTGGCAGATACCGCTGGAGAAGTCGTCTCGGGAGAAGACCGCGTTTTCAGTGCCCGGTAGGCCACTGTATCAATTCGTGGTTATGCCCTTTGGTCTTCATGGGGCAGCACAACGATTGTGTCGGCTCATGGACAAAGTGGTTCCACACCGATTGAGGCAAAATGTTTTCGTATATTTGGATGACCTTTTGGTTATTTCGGGTTCATTTGAGGAACATATCAATATTCTCACGGAGCTTGCGGAATGTTTGCAAAATTCAGGCTAACGATAAACCTGGAAAAATCTAAGTTTTGTTTCAGACGCTTGAAATATCTCGGATATATAGTAGGGGAAGGCTGCTTAAAGACCGATCCTGAAAAAGTAGCAGCGATTCGGGATTTTCCTATCCCCAAAACCGCTAAGCAAGTTCGTCGTTTTTTAGGGTTATCAGGATGGTATCGGCGGTTTATTAAGAATTATTCGGGAATCGCTGCATCAATAACAGATACGCTAAAAAAGGGAAAAACTTTCGTTTTTGGCCCTGAAGCAGTTACTGCCTTTGAACAACTTAAATCGGCCCTTACGTCAGACCCAGTCTTGATAAACCCAGATTTTTCTAAACCCTTTATTATATCATGTGATGCTTCTACTACCGGCATAGGTTGCGTCTTATGTCAAGAAGACGATGACGGCTCAGAGAAGCCTATTTACTACTATTCCCACAAGCTTAACCCAGCGCAACGCAATTATAGCGTTACGGAGCTGGAGTGCTTGGCGGCGGTCTTAGGGGTCGAAAAATTTCGACCTTATGTAGAAATGCAAGAGTTCAAAATAGTGACGGACCATGCGAGTCTGAAGTGGCTCATGAGCCAGAAGGATTTGAGCGGTCGTCTTGCAAGGTGGAGTCTCAAACTCCAACGATTCAAGTTTGAGATAGAACACCGGAAGGGTTCGCAACATGCGGTGCCGGATGCTCTATCACGAGTCTATGGGGTTGATGAGATGGCGTTCGGAAATCTGAATGAGGGCGACTTTGGCGACAGTCTTCACGTTAACTTGTCGGATCCGGCCTTCAAATCTGATGAATATGATAGGTTGATAGAAACGATAGAGAAAAACAAAAGCCAACTGCCGGGCCTTCAGGTAACAGATAATTTTGTCTACAAAAAGGTCAAATTTAGTACCGGAAATCCGATTGAGGACGACCGAACATGGAAGTTATGGATTCCATCTGCAATGACAAACAACTTAGTTCGTTTGGCTCATGACCCCCCGAAGGCTTCGCATGGTGGCGTTGCTAAAACGCTGTATCGCCTGCGTGAACGCTATTACTGGCCAGGTATGGCGGTTCAAGTCAAAGCGTTCATCGCGGACTGCAACGTGTGTAAATCATCGAAGGCACCAAATTCAACGCTAAGACCGCCCATGGGGAAATCATTCGTAGTAGAAAGACCGTTCCAACATGTTTTTATAGACTTTCTTGGCCCTTATCCGCGATCAAGAAATGGCAATGCTATATAATTGTTTTTACTCGATCAGTTGACCAAATTTGTGGTTATTCAAGCCATCCGAAAAGCTACGAGCGAAAGCGCGATAAAATTTCTAGAAGAGGGAGTTTTTTTCGATTTTCGGAGTGCCTGAATCCCTGCTCTCAGATAACGGAAAGCAGTTTATCGAAAGGACTTCCAGAAACTCTTGTCATGCTATGGTATACGTCACGTAAAGACAGCGTCCTATTCGCCACAGGCTAATGCGAGCGAACGGGTGAATCGCTCGATCCTATCAGCCATTCGGTCGTATATCACCAAAGATTCCAATCAAGTAAATTGGGATAAGCATGTCTCTTCAATAGGAAGTGCACTGCGAACAACCATCCACCTGGCGATTGGATGTCGCCACACGAAGCCCTATTCGGGCAGAGTAAAATTGAGCATGGAAATGACTACAACCTCCTTAAAAAACTTGATGGGCTCAATAATTCCGAGATAGACATATTACCCAAAAGTTGTCGAATGAACCTGATTCATCAGCATTTAAAAGAATCCCTAGAACGAGTCCATAAAAGCTATGAAAAAGTTTATAACTTAAGAAGCAAAAGATCAAACTTTGTCATCGGACAGAAAATTTTTAAGAGGAACTTTGTCTTGAGTGATAAGACAAATAAGAGATGTGCGAAACTATGCCCCAAATTCGTTCCGGCGATCGTGAAAAGCATTCCTAGCGAAAATTTATACGAACTGGAAGATATGAAAGGAAATAGATTAGGCGTTTTCCACGCAAAAGATTTAAGGAATTAGGTACCGACCAAAAAAATAAAACTCACTTCAAACCTTTAAGAGAAATGTCCGTTTTCATTTCACTTTTGGAAACTTGTGCTTCCAAAACTGAAAAGTTTTGTAGGGACATTGAAATGCAAACTTAAAAAGAAAAAAGGAAAATAATAATAATAGTAATAATAAAAAAATGTTTGAAACAGTAGCACCCTGTAGAGTAAACGAAAGGAATTCCGCGTAGAATCAGCTGTGCGCCCTTCGTTGAGTTGGCCGAAATAAAGTGACATTTTGTCGTAAGACTAAACGAGATTATTTCGGAAAGAAAAGTGAAAGGTCTTTACTATTTTTGATCTGGCCGAGTGTGGTTGTCCATGGGATTCCTGTGCGACTTTAATAAATAGTTTGGCACCGAACGCAGAAGATTCACATTCACAAGATCGGCTCGGAATCGTGGGTAGAGCTATAAAATAGAGAACTAGTGCAAGGGTGACACGCTTTCAAAGTTCTCGACGCACCAGTCTGGTACGAGCAAAAGCCATCTTCCACAAGAAACGGAGCCCATTGCTGTCGCGGTCGTCCCAGGGGATTGATTCCGCAAGCGTGGAGCAACGGATTCCAGGCAACGCTCGGCCTTGATATTCTCGTCTCAACAAAATATAGCTGAGCGTCTCTCGTAGTTTCGGAGACGAAAATTATAGAGTTGACAATCCCATTTAAGTAATCGACTTCACCAGCCTTGTATGTGTTTCTCGGCCCGATTAAGTCAAGGGAAACGAATTGTGGGCTAAGTAACGATTGGACTTGTCTACGGGACCATTCCACTGACGGGGCACTGATCTTCAGCAAACTAACGTCGTCAAGCTCACATAGGGCACCTGGTAGGAGACAAGGGCAAAACCACTCGGAGCGAAGCGGCGGCGTATCGTAGGCTAGATTTATATGTTTAACAGAGCAGTCTGTAAACCATTCTGTGATCAACATAGTTGTTTGGCTATCGGAGTCGACGTGTTGCATGACAACCTAAAAAGTCCCGGGAAGTTAAGTGTTCCAATTAGTTTTAAGAATTGTCTTCGCTTTAAGAATAAATGTATGTTTTTCTTATTCTTCTTTTCGAAGTAGCTTAGAGAAAGCGAGAACACACGAGTACACTCTTATGAATGCTGTGCACAACATCCATCGGAGCTGCAATCGTCGTCGTCGGTAAGGAAGTCTAAGTTCATAAGACCTCAACAAATCTATTCAAACTGGGTGAGTCCGTAAACAATTTCCTAGTTTAATTGAAACGTACATTTTAACGAATAAGCGAAGAGAAATAACAAGAGACAAGCAACTTTCCATGTACAAGCTGTACAAAAATAGAAAAAAAAAGACAAAATAACTAATGAATATTTGTGTAAAAGCAGTTTTTGAAACAGATACCTTCTTAACTTAAAAGAAGATAAAAAAAGAATAGAATTTTAATGTGCAAAATAACTTGTGCTTTACTTATAAACTAACTAAAGTACATTTCAAACTTAAGGTACGAGAAGAAAAATATGAATACAAACGTGAAATATATATATTTGAAGAGATCACAGATTGGTAGTAGGCATTTATTAAGATTTACTTTTTAGTTATAAGAAAATGCAAATTAAGATTATTAAAATAAATCAATGAATTTTTATATGTTCTTCAACTGGAATTCAAACGGTTTCATTTTAATTTTGGCGAAGAACAAGAATTTCTAGATGTTTTGATTCAATTTAAGGTGCATTAAGGGGAAGGCAATATAAAGGCATGAGCAAAGGGTTATGGAGGGGTTTTAATTAAATCACTCCGGTTTAAATTAGGGGCTAATGCCATACAATTTCTGCGGGCGTTAGCCACGGATGGTCTTCGTTCTTGGAACTCGACTGAGGGAGGGGCCCGCAAAGGAAACCAGCACCATCTTAGGTTTCCGACTATCTACAAATAATCCGCGAAACCGATTGACGATTTAACGAGTGTTTTGAAAAGTGTGAAATGAATTAAAACAAATGGCATGTAAAATTTAACGGGTCCGGTAAAAGTGCAAGATCCTACGACGCCGTCGAGCTAGCACGCGCGTATGCAAGCATGCCTGCTGCACTTCCTTATTCGGACAACCCTTCCTGCGATTAATGTGATCAAATAGGTTCCTGTCCTTATTTTTTTCATGGTTAAGAAGCAAAAAATAATTCGTCACAGAAGGGGACAAAACATAACCGAAACAGTAAGTTGTTAAGTTAGTTAGGTAGGTAAGTATTTCTGTAGGAATGAGAGTTCGTCTAATGTTTAAGTCAGTAAATAAGTATGTAGGTAAGTAAGTCGGTTGCATGCAGTTGGTAAGTTCGTATGTCGGTAAGTATGTAAGGTAAGTATAGGTATATAAATATTTGGTGTAGGTAAGTATAAGGTAGTATATTAGGTAGGATAATGGGTCGTGCGTAGGCGTCGATGGTTGGGTTATGGTGGTGCTAAAAATTTTTTTGTTATTTTTTATAATTTTTATTTCCACTCTTTTTTTTTTAAATGAATTTAATTTTCCGCCACAAGTTTCAGTCGAGCGGAAAGCGGGCTGTCGTACCCAACCCAGGAAGTACATTTCTTCGTAGTTTTTTCTGCGTTGTTTAATAACTTCGAAAATATTTTTGTTAAAAATATGAAAACAACATCTGATCACAAATATGCTCTAGAATATGTGTACCAAATTTCATTGCAATCGGCTGAGTAGATTTTTATAAATCGTTTGCAAAAGACGTATGAACGGTTTACGGAACCCTAAAAAAGAAGTATCAACATAACTTGCTACGATTTTTTAAAATTAAATATTCAAATGAGGTTTCTTTTTTTTTTGAGGACATTGAAATTATTTTAGCTTTGTCACCTTTTTTCTCCTTGTTCATTTTATACAAATAGAAGTCGAAACATGTAGGCACTTAATTTCCACTAAAGTAGACCAGTGGATTTCTTTTCTTTTTTTTTATTCATTTATTTTAATTAAAACAAATGACGACAGCAAAGGGAAATTCCGTTTTTTGTTGCACCCTACCTGGACACATTTTCACACAAGGGAGTAAAGGGATATGTAATGAGCACCAGGTCCATTCTTGAACACATCCAGTAGATTTCTGTAAACCCTTTTCCCTTGTTAGGATTTCAATTAAAACGTAACCCAGCTATGTGTTTCATACCCCATATTATTCTACCTATAATTATTTTAAATTAAACTCAAAACATTAATTACACACCAGCATTAAATCCAAATTGTTTCTCTTCTGGTCCAAGTGCTGGTGCAAGCACAGAAAAAAGCAATGCACAATGAGTTTCTATTGTTGAAGTGTGGCTACATACGAGTCTGAGTCCCTCATTATAACTGCATGAGGTGTTGGAAACTTTGTGAGGTTTTTGAATAGTACGGAGGAACAGAAAACAACATTTCAGGATATTTTTCAACGCTCATGAACAAGAAAGATTAACTTTGCATTAAGTACGACAGACAGAATTCAATGACTTTCAACAAAAAATCCCTCAGCGCATTTTTTTTTATCACCTAGCCAAAAATATCCAACATGAATTCCCGTACTATCAATGTGTAATTGCACATATTCCATTAGGCTTCTAAAATAGAAAAATATTTGTACATTTAGTAGTTTTTTTTTTTGTAATTATGACGAAATGCATATTTGCTATTTAAAATACCTGCAATGTTTTTAATGGGGAAGACAAAATTGCTGGAGCTCTTTTATTTTTTAAAAGGTTTTTCTAGTAGCGTCGGAATGCAATTTGTAAATTGCTAGACTGTGGGGTTATTTTTTAAGTGTGAAGGTAGAAATTGAGGACGTAGAGGGTATTTTTCATACCTATAGATGCGGAATGCGCTGACTGACATTTAATGTGATTTTTAGAAACAAACAAATACTTAGGTTAGGTTATGTTCGGTTATTTCAGGTGACAGTTGGTTTTGTTACCGTCACACTTAGATCAGTGTAGATCCCTTGTGATACCCTGAAGTATTGTAATTCTGAAAAAGTGTTTTAACCTATGAAAGATCTTGGCTTGGAAGACACTGCTATGGTCGGGGAGTCTGAATGAACTGGCAGTGTTAAGATTTTCTGGGTAGAAACCTGCCCCTACTCCAGTAATCATTTTCGAATCATCAGTAAAGATGTTTAAATTCGATTCATTATTGTAAGGGACACTGTTTTTCTAATCCTCTCTATTGGGAAAGCTGGTAATAAAGGTTTTATTGAAGTCTTAATAAGGGGCATGTAATCTGTACAAACGTTGTTTGCCAACATATTTTGTAAGAATCGTGGTATGGCCGTTTTGACTAGTTCTCCAGATGTTGGTTTGACTAAGTCGAGGCTGTCTGCAGCTGATTTTTGTAGAAATAAGTCTATAGGGGTGAGATTTAGGATATCTTCGAGACCTGCAGTTGGGGTAGTCCTAATCACCCCGTAGTGTTAATACATGCAATTCTTTGTACTTTGGTAAGGGTTTTTAAGTTCGTGCATTTCTCCAGAGCTTGCCACCAAACCAAAAATGCCTGTATACATCCACATGATTATCTTAGGATTTGGCCCCCAATTTCTTCCCAGAATCCTACTACACGAGTAGAGTCTAATCATGGCTTTCTTGTTCTTTCTTGTACGTTTCTTGTCTTTGTTCTTTCTTGAACGTTTAGACCCCAGTTGAGTTTCTTATCCAAGATAATTGAAAAGTTTCTTGCTTTTTCTGAAATTATATATGGGGTGTTATCAATTTTTGGTATTTCAAAAGAAAGTATTTTCATTCTGTTGGTGAAAAGTACCAGTTCTGTAGTACGTAGTTAATGCGTTTTCTAATTGTTCGCTTACAGTGGTCGCCAGAAGCACTTTGTCGTTGGCATATGCTATAACTCTGACAATACTGTTCTTGAGTTTGATGAGAATTTCATTCATCACCAAAGTCCAGAGAAGAGGTGAAAGGATTCCGCCTTGTGGAGTCCCTCTAGATAAAGTACATCTTTAGAGCAGAGTTACCTAGTTCACAATGGATTTGTCTACTTTTTAAAATGATCCATTTTATGAGGGTGGGTTCTATTTTAAGATCAGTAACTGCTTTTTCTATGGCACTATTGCGAACATTGTTGAATGCTCCTTCGATATCAAGAAAAGATGTAAATGTGTATTCTTTTACCGCAAGTGACTTCTCTATTGTTCTGACTGCACAGTGTAGGGCTTTTCCTATACTTCTGTCTCTTGTATAGCCGTGCTGGAATGGTGATATATCCTCCGGCTTTAGATAGCTGCGGATATGCATATCGATTAATATCTCAAGTGTTTTGAGTGCAAAAGAGGTTAGACTGATAGGTCTGAAGTATTTGGTTCTGTGTGACTGGGCTTGTCAGCTTTTGGTATGAAGACGACTTTAACTTCACGCCACGTCTTCGGAACATATCCTAACTTTAGGCTGTTATGGAATATGTTCATCAGATGTGATACCTATCACTGCTTTTTTACAGCATCAAGGGGAAGATGCCATCTAGGCCTGTAGATTTTTAAGGAGAGAAAGAGTTAATAGCCCAAATTAACTATTCTTCTGTTATAATTTCCCTACGCATTTCAAATAACGAGTGTATGGTTTTTGTTGACTCGTTATCTAAGTATGCGTTACATCCTGGGAAGTGTGTTTGAACCAGGAGCTTTAGACTTTCTTTCCTTTAGGTCTTTTTAAGGAACCTATGGGTGTGTTTACTTTGGAAGGGATTTTCCTTAGTCTTGCTGAATGGTTTGTACATTCAATGCTACTGAAGAAGTTTCTCCATGAGCCTTGCTTCGCCCTTTGAGTTTCAGTTTTAAATTTTCTTTGACTGGTTTTGTAACTTTCCCAGTCGCTCTCTACTCTAGTGCGTTTTGCCCGATTGAAAAGTTTCCTTGTTTCTTTTCTAATATTGCTCAGCTCAGCAGTCCACCAGCGCGATTTATTGTTTTTCTTCGCCGCTGTAATGAGTGGACAGGTTTTGTCAAAGGCGTTCCGTAGAATACCCGTGAATTCCACACTTAATTCATTTAAGCTATCTGTGTTAAAATTTGTATCAGTACTAAGCTGACCTATGTTCTTAATAATTTCCCTGTTGAAGACATGCGAATCGGTACGTCTGTTATATCTAAATGGCTTGTTTTCCCGCTTAACATCAGGGATATAGAATTCAATTAGACGGTGATTTGCAAAAGACGCGTTGTCGAATACCTTCCGTTGCTCTACCTGACAAGTACCTGAATTGAAAATACCTAAGTTCACACTAAAAAACTTTAAAGTCCTTTTTAGAGCTTTTTTTAGAAATCGTTGGACTTAAAGAAATTTTTTTTTTATAAACACTTTTTATAAACACTTTTTCCCTTATCATTTTTAACAGACTCGTTCTTCTGAGCCTCGCACTCGATTTTTCTTGCTACTCGACTGACATTAAATTAATTTGATAAAGTATCCTCCCACTTAGGTTTTTTCCTTGCAGTTGTCAATTTTATGATATTTTTTCTAACATTAAAGAGGGTATACATAAACCCGACTCCATTAGGCACATTCACAAAGACAAACACTTCTGTTTCTATTTTTAAATCCTGAAACTCTCTCGTGAGTACTCTGAAGGGATGACATCATAAAAAATAAAACGCAAAGCCATACATGAACGTAAAAAAAAACATAATGGACTGAAGTAACAAAAAAAAAAAAGAGTTTGAAGATTTTAATTCCGTTTTGTGTTTTCTTTTATCTGTTGTTGTTAGTAACAACAAATGTGGGCTGATATGTATTCATACCTGGATGCGATTTGCAAATTAAATTTGAAGTTCTTGTAATTATCATAAATTGTTTGATATCTTGCTCCTTATGAGGACATTTCGAATCATACTCAAATAAGCAAACATAACAAAATAAAAAAAATAAAACTGAAGTTTTGGGCTTCTTATGAGGCTGAAATTGCGGCAACACTTAAAAACTCAAAATATTCTCGACTTAATTTAGTTACTTTCTAACGCCTTTCGCTCAAAACACCTTGTATGTCCTTATTGCTTCATCATTTACTACGCAAATTGCCTAACTAACCTGGTACCCTCTAATTCCCTTTTTCTTTCTTCTTCCCCTCCTTTCTCGTTCAAATATGGGTGCTCCGAATTGAGATAGGCAATATTGAGTTCAATTCTTTTTTGTTCTTCTGATCCGTTCGCATCACGTAATAATTGGAATATCCTTTTTAGGATGTTATTTTTATTGATATTGTAATGGGCTTAACATTAGGTTGTTGGCAATCAAATTGCGAATTATATTACTTTTGTTTTCAAAGTTTGAAAAGAACAGAATAAGAAAGGACTTGAAATTGTTTGGTTAAATTAATAAACTTCCTGAACTAATTTTTGTTTTGTCTTCAAAAAAGTTCCCTTGAAAATTGTGAACTTAATGGGGTCTTCAAATGGAGGTTGGTTGTCTATTTTTCCAGATGGTTATCGTAAATTGAAATCGTTAAAAGAAAATTGAAAATAGTTTTGATTATCTTGCGTTTGGTTTTGGTGGCTAAACAAAATTCTCTATGAGTTCAATTTTAAAGTGACATTTCTTTTTTGTGAATTAGTTTTAGATTGTGAAATGCCAGTCGATTCTGAACCTTATTTTTTTTTAAGCAGTTACCGCGATAATTTACATCATTTTATCGTTTCCGGTTGAGGAAAATAGTCTTCGGGTTACTAGATACTTGCTTAAGACCGTTTAATAGTTGAATGTACTAACGCTATCGGCTTAGCGACGTTTGAGCTATTGCATCGAGCTGGCACTTAAAAGGATTCTGGTTGATTAGCAGATACTAACCTAGTTCTATTGATTCATATGCCAATATAAATCACACAAATGAAAATGCCTTCGTTGCATTGTCACAAGTCCGTTGCACATGAAATGAGAACCCCAAACATTCTAAATCCCAAAACAATTTTCAGTCTTTCATATGTGTTTAAGATTTGATTTAGCTGCGGAGTTTGATTGAATTAAACAGAATCCTTCGCAGAGGAATAATTTTTGACACCATATTTGGTTTAGACATTGCAGCAATTCAATTGCATCCGAGTCCATCCATAAATATAATTCAGTGCAAATTGAAAAATGAGAAGTGTCTAGTTCGTGATGCACCTTCTGTTCCCATTTCTATCTGATAAATCTACATATCGCCACCAAGGATTCAGCTATGATTCAGTCGCATTCACTCTTAGTTTTCCTTTTCATTTTTTTGTCTATGTTCTGCCAGGAAATCGTAATCAATTTCCGTCAGAGAGCTCCTGTGCGTTCCACCAATGTATTTGCATCGTCGTCATAACGTAGACAGATTATGCCATAGCAATCACTGGGCTGCTCTTCGAATTCAATTTACTCTGACGAGATTTACCATCATAATATAAAATGTAGGTAGATATGACTGGGATCCTTCTTCCTTGTACTACACACGCTGCTGACGTTATATTCTCGTTGACATCCTAAGCCTGTTGACAGCAACTGAAATGCTTCTGTTGTACTTCCACAGGGTGTTTTATTTCTTTAAGTTGGTTTTTCAAATAAGATAATTTTGATCTTGGAAGAGTTTTGGTCAATGTCAATCATTTTGAAACAAAAAACGGTTTACTACAAGTCAAATATGTTACGAATTTTGTTGCAAAACATTTTAAAGAAACTTTGAAAATTCTCACAGATCACCTTGTAAAGTATCGTATCATCTCTGACTACACAATTCGACTAGCATCCAGGAAAATGTGGAACGTGTATCTTAAGTTTTATGATGACCTTTATCCTTTATCATCCACCTACAACTGCCCTACTACAGGAACGACAAGTATCAACTCGTTCTACACAAAAATAAAAGCACACACAATCACAATAAAAAAAGATGTGAAAATATACATATTTCCATAAATTCGAGATCATTATTTCTCGATTACATCATGATTTCAATTTTCTGCCCTGAATATTGTGTCTAGTGTTTGTCAGTCGAAGAACTGACTGGCTGAAGAAGATGTTTTTGTAATGGCATTGGCCTTAGATTATCGATATGTCTGCCGTCCTTTTGCCTGGGATTAACTTTTTTTTCCTTTTGATATTGATTGATTTGGAAATTGGAAAACTGTTGCTGTTACATGAGGTGTGCTAAATTTGTTGATGTTTTTTTTTTTTAAGAAAAAACACTTAAACCATAAGACTCAGCACATTATCGTAACCACCGCGAGAAGTGACATCACTCATTGAATTTTAATTACTATGCATTCCTAAAACAATCGCAAATAATCACGCACTTAATTACAAATCCTTAGCACATATAATGTTGCTGATCCCACGTGCCAAAACCGCACATCAATTAAGCAACTTAAACCCTCTTATTTGCTTAGCGCTATTGAATTAAAGTTTATGTACCTAATATACACTTCAAATTACCTTGCTTGTTCATAAATTCATGATTTAAGGACTTTTAAGGATTTGAGATATTTTGAAATCAGAACAATTATTCGTTAGAACATAAAATTTTGAGTTGAGATTAACGATTTGGGTTTCCGCACTCAAAGGGTTAAACGGGACCATATTGTTAACACTCCGCTGTCACTAAACTGTATCCCAGGAACCGGTAGGTTAACCATTAAAATTCTAGCAGATGCCGCTACTTCAGCAAATACTAATAAACAGACGAAAATTAATATTTAAAGGGACGCCCCTCAACATACATCAAATTGTCAAAAACAAATTTTTGAGAGAATATAGTTTTGTAAGAATATTTTTGCCTTTTAAACATCGTCAAAAGCCAAACAATCCATGTAATAAAATTTTCAGTTTATACAAAGTGCGTCCTATTTTCTCTGAAAAAAGTAATGATTCGATGAATTGAATTAGGAATTTGCTTCGTTCTTCATGATTCTCATTGATTCGAGTGGCCAAATTTGTGTCTGGTAACAAAGTCAAAAGCTTCGTTCTCCATGATTCTCATGGATTTGAGTGCTTTAAATTAGGGCCGTTTATATAGAAAGCGCGAGTTTTTCTATCGTGCAGTTCATGCAAGTTTACCATTTTAAATCAATTTTCCCCAAGATCTTTATTTATAAAATCAGATTCACAAGGAAAACCTTCCTTTTCCTTGTGCGATCTCAAATCTTAAAAAATACTTTTAGAAAAAAAAAACATTCAAACCATTTCAGTTTTATAACTGACACATTTTTCACATATCTCCCAAGCGTCTGCTCTTTTTATAGCCAAACATTTTATCAAAAGAAATAAATCTCCTTGCAACACCAGTTCGAGAAATGAATTCACTTTATCTGTGCATAAAACCATTCTCTAAGTGCGCATCTTGAAGACATATTATATCGATAATGCAAACACGATGAATGCTTTGTGAAAAATCATAAAGAAAACTACAGTTGCTTAGCAATATTTGCAATATAGGTCTCACATAAAACAAACACTAACAGTTTTACAATTTTTACTTACAAGGACATGAAAAATAATGTCTCCTCTTAAAACAATGCTATCTATTTTTTATTGTACACTTACGAAATGACGAAACTGTTGTAATGCTGTACCTTTTATGGCCTTAAAAATATAACCGCTTTTAACTGTATTTTTAATAGAGCTTCAACGAACGTTGAAACACGATTCAAAGTCACCCCAATCCCCCAAACCGAATGGCATTGTGCGCGCTCGGGATCAAAAAGTTTCATGAAGAGAATATGAAATGCAAATTGCTTCTGTCTCATGCACGATGCACCCTGAGTGGAAAATTGAAATCGTCTTGGGAACAAACGACAAAGGAAAATAAAGAGCTAGTTGATACCATACCATGAAATACTTGAAGATTGAGTTTATCGATATGGTTGTAAGGATAGAGTGTGTCTTTCAAGATGGATGCGAAATTATTTATTGACGAATCAAAAGGATTTATCTTCTTAGAGACAAAGACATGATACGTTTTAAAATTGTTCTCTGGGATTTGAGCTATTGCATCATCAAAGACGAAGAAACCTTTCCATCAAGAATATTTGGGAGAACATTTCATATTCTATTTGTTTTTGAATTACTGACATTTCACTTTATGAGAAAAAAGCTTTCCCTCAATTTGACAAGATTTAAGTGAAAATTGTTCTGGAACTCAACAATACTTTCAATGACTGACAAGAACAATTTTTCGCTGAATAGTCAAGTCAAGAATTGATCATAGCAGAGAAAAAAAAATTAAATAATGAAAAAATTATCAGTGCCCCGGTTCTGTAACTTACGAATCGTTAAAATCAGTCGTTAAACGCTGCGAATTGAAACATATTGAAAATTAACGATGTGTTGTGGTTCTGTAACTTTGACAATCGTTAATTTTAACTATCGGAACAGATCTAAAAGAAACACTGGAAAGATTTCGTTAAATTGTGTTCTGTAACTGTTCAAATCGTTAATTTGACTGGTTTTAGCTGTCAATATATCTCACGGGATTTTAAGTGGCGATAAAATATTTTATGAAGAAAAAAGTAAGTTGCAAATGATTTTTTTTATCAGATTTAATTGCTTTTGTGACCTTTTGTGACGAAAGCAATCAAATATTTTTGATTTAAAATTTGTAAACAATTTATTTGTCAAAATTCCAACTTTTTAAAAACATTTTTCATTTTCAGAAAATGGCCAAACAACGACGAAAAAAACTGTTCTCTACCACCAAGCATTCAAGCTGAAGGACTGTCGCAACAACGCATTGAACAACAGCGCCAAGCAGCGCAATCGGCCAATCCAAACGATCCCGTTGATGCTGCTGCGTTTTTCCACAACCTTCAACCATCACTTAGGCAAGCTGTGAGTATCTTAAAAAGCCAATCCCTATAAAGAAAAATAATGATAACTTTGTATTACAGATTACTACGGGCATGCAAGACTCGAAGATTGCAATTTTGCCCCCAGATCTAGTTGCCGAAGCACAGAATCTAAGACGTGACTGGGAAAATCACAATCGTCAATCTTTCCATGAACGTTTAGTTACCCATTCGCAAACCAATTCAACACGAGTTCTTGGCGGAACAGGTAAACTTACTCTATTTCTCAAAGGTTCTTTTAACCGAGGTTAATTTTGTTCACAGCTTATCTTCCACCTCGAATTCTAACTATACAAAATCTACGATGTCGCCCTAGTTGGCACACAAACTCAGTTCGGTACACTTCACTTTCGTCATCACTAAACGCTCCAGGCGAAGGAAGCTTCCCTAAATTCCTGGGCAAACCGGTCGCCTTGGCCCTCATGGAAACCGAAGGCAGCCTCCTCGACGTCGACGCTTTATCGATCCAGTGTATTTTTAATCAAACGCGGAATTGCATCCGAGTATTCGATCTGTGAAGATCCATACTGTGGTGGTGAGGGAAATGCTATCCGAATTCATCCTCAAGCTGCCAGATATTGTGTCGCACGTCGCTTGATCTATTGATAACTTTGGCTCGTCATTTCCCTAGGGATTTGTTCCCTTTAAGGCAATTGAAATTGAACTTGTAGAGAAAAGCGAAACCTCGATTGATGTGGTGAAATTAAGAGGAGTCTGGTTCACCAATGTAGATAAAAAACCTAAAATCTCTCACACACCATCCCTCGCTGCCGATAGCAAGGAAGAACAACCAAAATTAAGTTCGTCAAATACTTCGAAATCATCCAAATCGGCTGTGAAGAAGAAGACACCATCAATTTTTGATGTTCTCCTCAAACTCGACTGTACAACGCGTCCCTTCAAATCGAGTTCCAAAGACTACAAGACAACATTTTTACTCAATCCACAGCCTTGTAGAACCAAACTGAAAATTTAAAAAAATGTATTATCTAAAAAATCTAACCAACATATTAAATAAAATATCATATTCAAAACATTACACGAGTAAGTGTTTTATTTCTGTAAATCGTATCCGGCTATTAACACGGGCAATAACGCCAACGTCGAGATTAGAGGAAAGATAACTTGCTAATCGGTGTTTCTTTGGGCTAAGAAAGCAATGGAGGGGAAAAGCAAGGACGAGAGAGGCGTTCGACTAAGGTTAAACTATACAAAACCCCAATTATCCCAGTCCTGCCTCAGGCTATTTCGAAAGACAAGTTCTTCGGGTCATCTATGGTTCTTAAAGAAGAACATATGGTCAGCTGACTTGTTTGCCTCGAATTCTCTAAGGTACCAATCAAGAAACATTCAACATAAATGTTTCTTGATAAGTATCATTTCCCCTTCCTCAATAAAACAATTTGTTATCAGGTTAAGGCTCGAACGCTCTGAGCCAATTTTATTCTTAATTTAAAAACGCATTGAAGTATTAGCTAAGCCCGTAACAATGCTTCGATTTAACTGATGAGGAAAATTGTAGTTCTTCACATTCAAGTCCCTAATTGTTTCGTAGTTTTGCTTAAAAATAGGTTGCTTCTTCAAATGGAAATATCCTCGATTGCCATGGAGTATTCGAATGCCTCCGTTTATGTTACAAACATTAACATACATGAAGTGATCTGGTCGATAATTAAAAATACATGGAAATTTCTGATATATCCATGCCAATCCACATATGATCGTAATCTTCGAGGACACTTCGGGATAACTCCGAACCGCAACTAATGTCCAGAACCAGACATGGTTCATCCATTTTACTTATACGATAATACGAGAATTGCTTGAATATTTCTTCGCTTCATCTTCATTGTAACAAATCTCTGGAGTTGCTGAATGTTCTGGTCTTCTCGACATCGTTTTGGAATGCAAATTCACATAATTAAATAGAAAAAGCTGCAGATCGTCTATTTGTTTGAAATTTGTTCAAGAAAATAAAAAAAATCCAATCGCTTTTGTGTAATTTTTTTTATAAATATTTTTATTTGAAGGAAATGTCAAAAATTTTAACGATTTCCACTGGAAATTCCAGTTCAATTAACGACGCACATTTGAGTTAACGATTGTAGTTACAGAACACAAACTTTTCCAGGATCGTTAACGAGGGAACAATCTGTTCCATTTTTTAACGATTCGCTAAATTAACGACTGAGTTACAGAACCGGGGCACAGAAGAGAGAAACCCTCTCTTCAATTACTTTAATAACAGGAACGAAACGGAAGAAGGACAAAACGGAAATTGTATAATAAAGAGTAGCTGCCGGCCGCCCGCCGCCGGGCATAAAGAATATGTAAGGTTAGTTAGTCTTAGTCTTCGGAAGTAGTAAGATGTTGAGACAAAAGATATTTGTACACAAGATATTGGGACAGAAGATATTTACGGACAGAAGAGGCTTGGACAAAAGATACTGAGCAACATTTGACATTGCGACAATGATCGTTGACTTAAAAGAGTGTCATTCTTTGTCAAATGGCCTTAAAATGAAAGAACAAAGAATTTTTTCGCGCGGAAATTATGTTTTTTAGAGGATTGGAGCTGTTCACAAGAAACAACACGCTTTCAAGATGAAAAAAGTCAAACACACGTTACTGGACAAATTCTGATAAAAAAAAAATGAATATCATCCAATTCGCAAATCATTCGAAAATACGGTATTCCGCTATGTATACTTATTAAGTGCTGTGTGCGTCTCAGTTACCTACATCAATAATAATTACTTCGGCACCTGTGTTGAAAATTCCTCCAAATTGCTTCAAGCATTTAGAACACGTATACAGTCTTCATCACCATAACCACTCTTTGGCAACAAATCCATTCCATCACTTAGAAATAGAAGTGTCTGTCAAAATCCATTTAAGGATATTCAAACCGAATCCTTCAGGCTTTATCGAACATACGAGAATACATTTTTATTTCTTTCGCTTCGAATTTTCGATTGTTCCCCTCATCCGCTCGTCCTGTTACGATATTTCAAAGTATTATATGTATGGTGTCGTTAAGATATGAATTTAAGTAAAATTTATGTCCGGATCAATTTTATTCCATTCGAGATATAAATCTCCACCAGTTATATTCAGATAAAGGATTTACGAACTGGTATGATTCTTTAGGCATTGAATTTCAGGGAATTTATAAGGTTCCTTCAGTCTCATACTTCAAAGACAAAACTCTACTGCCGCAACGTTTAAGCTCGTCCTCGTGTTATTATTTTGAAAAAAAAAAACCTTTTCCAAGTTGGCAATCCTTGGGGTGTGTATGAATTTCAATCATTTCCGGATGGAGGCATTTTTGGCACTGTCTCTGCCAACTGCTAGATATCTATATATTTCCAAAGGTTTTGTGTTGTTTATTTTTTTCTCTTCATTGAGGGAAGCGCTATTGTTATCATGGCATATAAATATACTCTCGTTTGTAAGGTAATTCCCTATGTGGAGATTATTGCTCATTTGCGATTGTGAGTTATCGTCCTTTGCCGGTCGTTGTTTCTCGAGTGCAATTCTAAATGTAAATTAGTGTTCATTGTTCGGTTTTGTTCGTGAAAATGAAGCCATATAAATTTTGTGGCGCTGCTGCTGCTGCTGGGAGGTGGTGTGATGGTGGGTTGTGCGAGTTATTTGAGAGGTGATGTGCGTTAATCCTGGCGGAACAATCAAAGCGGTAATAATGGAAATAAAGGCAGCAACATAAAATGGACATTGACTGCGAAGTAAGGAAGTATGTGCGCTGTATTCTCAGTTTATTACAGGATAATGATTAAATTAAATGAAAATTATTGAATGTTATCACATAAATTGGTGCGATCATGTTAATGAGCGAATAAATCGCGATTTTAATTTAATTTATGGACTCTTGCTAAGTTGAGCTTTAAAAAAGACTTTATGGGCTTATTATGCGCGGTGTACGTGTATTTTTTGTGAAAATTTATTAGAATAACGATTATATAAACGATTTAATGAATAATTTGGATACTTTAATGTGCAATCTTTCTTCACTTAGTAGCGTTATTAAAAATGTGGTCGGGTATTTTCCATTCGCCTTTCACGCTTATTGGATCGAATGTCCATCGAAACTCCCCAGTATCAATTCACTATTCTTCTTTAAGGAAATTACGTACTAATCTATCCGGTTCCCAATCCATGTAGGATCCCAGCCTGGGGCACAGCAGTTTCCTATCGGGAACGGTTTCTTTAATGAACTCTCCATCAGTCAAAACCAAGCGCAGTTACCTGATGGTCTCTGTACCCATGAATCGGTCATCCTGGTCATCCCGAACTTGGGGGCTGCGAGTTCACAGTAGAACCTTCTTCTCCGTTTTTTGTTCTGCCTGGCCTAAGACAGCTATAAGTCTCGTTAGTCATTGCATGACATAGACCCGTCTTTTTTTGATGGGGTAAATGCATCAGACTTGTTATTTTTTTGGGTGGCCTTTTCTACCTCTTATGTACTGGGGGCTGGGATTGGGTATTCATTATTTCGCGATCCTTGTTAGTTGTACAACTCCCTCTTCAAAATCTTTACTCTAAGAAGCTGCGCATTGCGCATGCTCTTTTCATTTTACACAGGCACTAAGGCTTTGTTTCGCGTGGAACATTTTTCAATGCGTACATTTTCATCTCCTTCTTAAGTTTTACTCTTTTGTAATCCAACATTATTCCTTTATACTGTTTAATGTGGTTGATAAGTTACCAACCTGAGGCCCCTGTGGAATGTCAGAGCACCGCAGTTCGAAGGACGAACAGTCTTAATCATTTGACAGAGCAATTACACTAACTAAGCTCTTTTTATTTCTACCGAACTTATTCAACTTTATCTTCCTTTATAGTTCCAATTATGCCCACTTTTGATTTCAAAAAGCATTTTTTTTTTCAATCTCCTTATCTCCTCTTCCCCTAACCAGAGACTTTCTATTGATGAAAGGTGTTAAAAGTGGTTTCAAATTCTTTGAAGATAAAATTCCTACAATTGACGGAAGTTTCATTGCTGTCAGTTGACACTATAGTCATCTGGGATGTTTTTTGTCGGCGCGGCGGTGGCGGTGAGTGTCCTTTGAGAAATGCATCCCTACGTTTCGCTTGACGACAGAATAAGGCTGACCTAAATAATCACCTCAGGCAATTAGAAAAGTATTTGCCCTAATTGCAGTCGGATATTTTTTTGCTTTCTTGTTCTCTTGTTCGTGTTTTACCCCAAGTGTCATGTTGCCTTTGGTTGTTTCTTTTTGTCTGTCTTTTATTTTATGTGCGGAAAAAATTTCTTTTATTTTTCTTCTCTCCTCAGAGAAAGGATAAAGTTGTAGCTCTTGGTTGTGAGTGTTTTTTTTTTTTATTTTACGGAAACTGAGGATTTGCTAAAAGGGATGGAATGAATTGAAAGGATTTCCAGATATAGGATCCTTCTCATGTTTGTACTTGTATTCTTTTTTTGTTTTTATTTTAACCAAGCGAACAGTTTGGTTGATGTTATCAAATTGAATTGGAGCTTTTAGTATATCTGGGAAGCTTAAGTGGAGTATGGTGCTGTTCAATCGAAATGCAGTAATCGAGTGCATATATATGCGACTCTATGTTCCTCTAGTCGTGTACAAGCGTACTTGACAAAAACATGAGACCAGGCTATCATTGGGGATGGGAGGATCAAATTATTGTCTCAGATATACAAAAGGAGAAGAAAAATATCGATTTGCTACAATTACTTTTGAGAAGATTTAAGATAACTTAAGGAAATTTTATTTGGTCTTATCTCGATGGTTAGTGCATCGGAAGAATTTAATTTGTTGACCAATAAAGGTTGAAGTATAAACAAAGTGGAATGGTCTGTATACCTACGTGCAACTGAACTCAATTAGTTTGTATCGAATTTCAAAGAGAAACTTAAGAGGTTAAAGTAATTGGTTGCTCCTCCGCAAAGGAGTTATAGTTACAAAGAAGATAAGTGAAACATTTTTTCGAAGAACTTCAATGTAATATTTATTTTAAGGCAAACAGGAAAAAAGGGTTCCATTGATTAAATAAGAACGAGCAAGTTTGCTTACTGAATTTAAATCACAAAAATGTTAAATTAGTGTAAGTTATTTCTTTATGAAACTTTGAAAATTTTCAAAAGTCATACTTAATAGGATTTGCAGTTTCCACATAATCTCTTAAGGACTGCTTAAGTACATAAATCAATAGTTCAACAGAAGTATTAAATTTGTTTGGTTTTAACTCAAAACCATTACAATGTTGTTGAGTTACATTATAATCGGTCATAAATTTAACTATTTTCATGTGGAACGATGGTTAGTTCCTCAAGCGGTTTTTATTAGTTCCGAAACAAACTTTTACAAAGCGCAATGCGGAACTTATGTTCAATATAAAATGCACCACAGCATCCGCACTATTGTAGAAAAAACACTTTCATCATCGTGAGGATATACAAAAGTAGGAGTGCATATCCCGAACGAAAGTCCTTTCATCCATTACTTTCCCGTTTGCACTGTTACCCGATTTTCAAGCGAACAACAAGTTACAACTTTAATTTTATTTCCAAAGCTCGACACTTTCTTGAGGAATGAATCTCCATCTTGCCAACGTCCTTTTTTCCTGAAAAGCCGCTAGGAGAAAATTTATTACATTTTCACACCGGGGAAACTTGATTTTCTCTTTTTTCTTGGTTGTAGAGAAAACATAATCCGATAGTCACGTCCGTCTAGTCGTCCATTTTTGTTTATTTTCTTTTTTCTCGCTTTTCATTGCTCCAAGTTCGTAGGGATACAAACAACAATAGCGAACTGAAAAAAAAAATAATAAAACACAATTGAAGTTGCGGGTGGATTTACGCTTCGTAAATGTGAACCTACGGAATTGTTATGTATCCTTCCAGGGATTACATGGTGGAGCAGATTCGTTGCCGCTGTGAAACTTATTTTGCGCTACCAAATGAATGCTATTAAATTCACACTCTGAAAAGAAGAATTTCCTAAGAAAAATTTGATTGGTTTTCAAGCTGAGTACTTTACCGGAAAATCGCAAAAAGAATTCTAATTGAATTGGTGAAATTCTTCAAGGCACTCTACAAAAAAAAGAAATAATGATCAATGGACAGACATTGTTATCCTTCTTTCAACATTGGCTTGGGTATTCACCAACTTTGAAGTAAATTCTGATAAGAGCTAATTGGAAGTTCGAACACGCTGCATGAGAGAAGTCAATTTAATGCTTCTACGAACCAACCATCATTGTTTCGTCAACTGAGAGAACATTTTTGTTTTTAAATAAAAAAAAAAAAAAAACAACAACCGCCACCGCGCCTTTCAATTGATCACTCAATTCTGTTTACTTTGAATGTGTGTATTCTTTGATCTATTTGGAATTTCTGTTGAATGCCTCCAGCGGAATTTTATTTGACAAAAACAAAAGAAAATGTTCGATTTATAAGCGTCTCTTTGATAGAATCTAAAAACCACACATTTCATTGCTTTTTATTTGATGTTTTCAATGAAATTTCATTTAAATTTTTATTCTGTTATCAGAGTTTAGAAAATCGAGTTGAAAATATTCTTTTAAAGCTTACAATTTTATTCTCTCTCTCTCTCTCTCCCTATATTTGCGTTAAACTGGTGCAAATTGTATAAAAGCTGTAAGCAGAAAAGAACAAAATTGGCTTAGCTTTTGTTGGAAAGTTTTTAAGGCGAATCAACTTTTGCTGTTGGTTAGGCAAATGGAAACCGTGGTCTCAAAGGAAGGACTCTATTTCTTTTCTTTTTGAAAAGTTAGGAAGGTATTAAAAACACCATGGAATCAAGTAATAAGCCAAAGCATCTTTTGAATGGTTTTCATTCCCTTTGATTTCCTTTCTGTAAAATAAAATTTGAGAAAGAAAAAATTAAGGCTTTATACTTTTGGAAACGACAACAATTTCGAAAAGTTTATTTGTATTTTTTTTTTATTGAAGAAAGTATAAGCAAAATAGAAGAGGTTGTCCCAAATTGGTTTCACGAAGACTAAGATCTAAGCTATTTGGTAAACTGAGTTTTAATTTTGTGCAACAAAGTGCTAGGGAGAAGCTCTTGGCAGTACCTAACTGAACTTTTAGGACTAGAAGTTGCGTCTTAGATGTTTTTATTTTATCATTCATAGCTACCTTTGCATTTTTGTACTACCCTTCCAACCATGATGTTGACAATGATACTTCAGTTTTTAGCTCTATCTCGAAAGCTTACCTTTTTGCTAGGCAGTTCGCCTCCAACTCTTCGCTGCCAGAGAGTGTCATGTTCTTGAGCGCGTCAATGATTCCATTTAACAAATCTTCTTCTGGGGAGAGTCCTAAAAGATCTGAACACACATAAATTCGCTGGCCCGGATGATATCCCCGCTACTATTCTGAAGAGGTCTTCTTCAAAACGCTGGCAAAACCGTTGTGTAAACTTTTCCATCTATCCTTTTCATCTGGATTCGTTCCGAATAGTTGGAAATCAGCATTTGTCTAGCCTATAGCCAGAAAAGGCGAATCCTCCTCCCTCCAATTGCAATAACGTCCCTTCTTTCTAAGGTCATGCAAACGCTGCTAAACTATCAGCACAAAAAATAGCTCGAAGACCGAAAGCTTCTTAATGACCGGCAGTATGGCTCTCGCAGCAACAGGTCCACTGGTGACCCAATGGTTTATCTCACCGACCAGTGGAACAAATCTTTACATCATTTAGAGAAATTAAGATTGTTGCACTTGATATTTCAAAGGCATTTGAAATATTAAGTGCAAGAGGCATCTTGTTCTTGCTCTTTTATCGAAAATGCGTGCTTTTGGTATCGATGAATCATTCCTTCGTTGGATTAGAAACTTTTATTCGAACCGTTCTATACAAGACGAAACCCACATTAAAAATGGTGGTGTGCCCCAGGGCTCCATTTTGTCTACGATCCTCCTTCTCATTTTCATCAATCCAATAAATTGTTTCACTGATGATAGTACATCTATCTTTTCTCATTCGTTTCCAGACTCAAATCCAAAGAGGACGGCTCTTCGGATGAATATGATAAGCTCATAAAACTCTGACTTAAACAGCATTGTACGAGTAAAGTTTCCATGAGTGGCACTAGTGGCACCGAAAATCTCGAGATTTTCTGTATGTGCATCCCTGACCACGTCTTGTGGAACCAGCACATAAGCGATGTCGCCAAATATGCCGCAAAATATTTAGGTTTCTTAAGGCGGTGCAACAAATGTTTCCTCCAGCTACATAATTAAAACCATTCGCACGTTCTACTCGCGCATCTAGGAATGCCCATCAGTTTACCCTCGAGCCCAGCTTCGGACGTTCTCTCAAGTAAACAGAATCGTTCTTTAGCCGTACCACGTGAATATGGAACTCCCTTCCACACTCTGTCTTTCCAAATCATTGCAAAAGGTGTTCTTAGGGGTCCTGGGTCTCTGGCATAATAAGAGTATGAAAAACCCCTTGAGTGTGTGGTTTATTTAAATGATTGTAAAAATTTGATCATGGCTTAATTTAACTTTTAAAAATACTCTAAAATATTAAAGTGAAAATCTATCTTCATGAACTCCCATAAATGTGCCAAGCAAACGCAAAATAAAAACCATCCAATTTGAGCAAGGACTCCCATAATCCACAATCCGCATCACACCAGCTCGCGCACCTTCTTAACGATTAATAAAAAAAGACAACATTTTAATTTTAACATCCTTAATTGATACAACGAACCCACACGTCAAAAACCCCAAACACGCATACATCAACTAACAAAAAAAAAAAAACGAAGGAATAAAAATTAATAAATTATGAACAAAGTTATTTCTCCCTGTCAAAAATAACACTATACATGGAAAATCATGGACCAACAATTAATTCAATGCCACAGGATGTGTCAATATAAAAGCAGACACCACCAACATCATCAACATTATCATCAGCATCGTCATGCAAACGAAAACAAGCTACCTCGAGGCCGAACCAAAAACATAAGTATATAGGACTAAATATCCGACGAAGCCATTACAGGCCATAACCATGGTGTTGACGCAATGTTGGTTGATGGGCTGTTGCTTGCGGCAGCTCTTATTTTTTTTTCTCTTCCCCTTTTCATATTTCGACCTGCCTCCGGCTCTTGCCTCTATTATGGCGGATGATCCCACTTATAGTCATTTTTGCCTTTTATTTCTTCCCACACACGGTGGCGTTGGTGTTGCTGTGCCATGCCGTATAACAGCTTAATTCGGCGCCTGTTTTAATATGGCACATTATTTGCATAAAATTTCCATAAAGCCTACATGTCATCCCACAAGAACACATTGACATGCGAAACAATAATGAACAACAACGCGAAATTCAACAACAACCCGAGCATCATTGTAGGTTAGGCTTAAATGCGGATACAAAACAAACAAATATATAAAAAATGGCGCCCAACATGAAACCATAACCATCTGGTTGAAAATTTTAATAAAAAGTGACAAGCTACATAAATGGCAAAGAGGTGTTGTCGCGGTTGCTTACTAACTAGACATGAACTAGAAACTCGAGTTGGCATTTTTTTTTCTCTGTCGTCTATAAGCTTGGCCATGCAGGCATTTCAACTGACATGACAGCTGTTCTCCGTGCGACAAGCGAAAGACTGCTCTGAATGGCATTCACTTTAAAATAAAAATATTGCTTGACGTCAAAATAAAGGAGTTCATGTTAAATTTGAATACATTCCTTTTTTTAATCATAACCCTTATGAGATGCCAAATTTGTCTTGAAATGTGCGTGTCGTAAGCTCGTTTTAACAACAACTTGTTGATTACGAAAATATTTTTGAAGGATAATGTTGTCTTACAACAGCTTATGGATGTAATGTCGAAAATTGGACGCGCCTCCCTCTCAAATTGTTATATCATTATCAAATCAGACAAGCTTATCCCCGGATTCGACAGCTTTGACAGCCACATGTACAGTTCCAATTCGATTGTCTGTCAGATCGAATTGAAGTTGGCATGTTGGCAACAACTTTAGGCACTCATGTACTCATAAATCATTTCGTACATAGGGCACAAAGTTTTTCCTTTTGCGGCGTGTTGGCGCCTTATATCCACTAAATATAACCATGAGGCATATTTTGGCTGCAAAACTTATTCTTATGCGATTCTCGTAAACAAGCTGTCAGTTATGAGAATTATGGCCTTGATGTCTTTAGTTTGGAATGTCAGTTTCTATGAGGTTTTCAAAGTAAGTGTGGTTTATGTTCTTTTTGAAATGTTTGGAAGTAAGGTCTACAATTGGTTTTGAAAAAAAGTTGTTGCCAAGACATAATACTGTGCTTCCTCAGCCTTGGATGGGTCCTGTTTTTCCTTCTTATTGAAATTGAAAGTAACATAAAAGAAACCATTTCAAAGCAAAATGAATAATACTTTTGGTTTTTGATTGATTATAACATATTCGCAGGATATATGGGAGGGAGAGTTTCTCTACACTGATGATATGTTTCTGACAATGTTATTTGCTTGTTGGGTGCTTTCATGTTGTAATTTTTGTTTACTTCTTCTCCGACAATGTTGAGAGCATGAAAATAGATTGATAGACCTCTTTGAAATTTTTGTTTGCCTGAACAATGTGTGTTCTTATTTTCTTTCATTTCCTGAGGATATTCTTTTGTGAAGACTTATTTCCGCTTTTGGGTAGTATTATAAATTGATCAATGATGTAGGGACATGTTCGTATGGAGTTGGAAGTTTTTTTTTTCAATCTTTATTGATAACCCTATGTTCTATTATGCATAAGAGTTCGCAACAATTTTTCTATTTCAGGGCCATTGATGGCATTCTTTAAAAAAGTAGGGTTGTTTTTCAACATTACCATAGTCTAGAATGACAAAAAAAGCAAACCTAATATTGACTTTGATTGAAGTGGGACGGGTCGCTCGTAAAAAATTCTATCTTTTTTACGATAATCTACTACTTTCTTACTCGAAATCTGCTACCTTTTTCGATTTTTGCAACAGCCCAACCTTTCTCAAAATATAAAATTTTATGAGACACAAAATATGAAACTATTTATCGTTAAAATATGCAAACAATATGCGTTCGGAACTTTAAAAAAATTTCAATAAACAAATAATTTCTTTTTTCCAGGACCAAAAAAGAAAAAATATATTAATTTCAACCAAAAATATAAAATAAAAATTTCGTAATTAATAAATAAAATAGGATGGCGTGACAGCTCTTGAAGAACCAAGACCTAAGTGGCTTACTCTCATCAACAATTTTCTGGGTGCGTATGAAGAACGGCAAAGTTGAGAAGCACTTTTTCATGACAGATTTATACTCTTGGAAGTTTTGTCAGTTCTTCGCAAGAGGCCCGTGAAAAATAAAATTAAAAAAATGGACACGAGTACGACTCGAACTCACGACGTTCTACTTAGCAGCCAATAAAAAAAATAATAAAATTCCAAAACAGTGCTTAATCCCGTAAAATTTTTTCAAAAGTAGTCAATTCCGCAAGGAAAAATGTTCAAAGATTTAATTACCCTGGATTTAAATTTTGCAGGCTTTCAACATAAACCAAAGTGTTAAAGATTCTGCTGACCGAAAAAATCATCAGGACTACACGTGGCTGAACAAGCGTGGCTACCCTTAAATGAGAAAAGGAATACTACTCTACACGAAAAAGCAAACATCGTTATAATTGCTTCTTGTTGCTCAATTAAATGACGGAACTAAAAAATAAATGTCTCTGCTTTTCAAGCAAGGTTTAAATTTTGTTCGGTAGCTTGATCTGTCATGGACGTAAGCTAGAAGGAAGTGCTTGTAACACAACTATTTTTTTAGGTTATGTAACGAAGTCTTTTCATATAAATACTTTTCCATACAGAATTGAACTCTGTTATTCAATTCACACTCAATCCCTTCGGAAAATATTATAAGTAGGCGAGAAATAGTACGATAATGCTAAAATCGCCTCTACTACTGCTACTGCATGATACTATCGTATCAACTAGTAATATTGGTCAAAGATTTAGTCTGAAAAGGCCTGACCATTTCATAATTGGAACTTCCCCCCTACCAGCGGTAAGGGGCTTCAATATTTAAGTCATACCTGCCGATCTGTGCCACCAGGGGCATTGCACATGCAGATCCGTGCCACCAGGCCCCAGGGGAATCAAACCTGCCGATCCTTGTCAGCAGGGGCATCATACCTTACCTGCCGATCTGTGTCACCAGGGGCATTGTAACTGCCAGCTCGCAGCCACATAATACCGATTTCATCCAAGTACCAAGGACTTGTCAAAACAAACCGGAACAGCAATCAACGGCCACGGCCGTCCATTTGAGATAGCTCAGACCAGACCGCAACAATAATAATAAGACTTATTCATATATCTACATATATTAAGCTATAAAAGTGAAAGGTGTATTCTTAATAAAATTTGTTAAAGAGGTCAGAAGACCTAAGATTGAAGTTTCGTGTTTCTTCAATAAGACCTTGGTGAGACCGTTGAGCAAAACCTCGGTTAGAAGCACATCACAGTTAGTTAAAAATTGAAAATATAAAAAAAATTATGAGAAGGCGTTGCACTTCTCTTCATTGAGTCAAGCCGCGTACACGTTATACTTGCTCGAGTAAATTCCTGTCAAGAAATTTGGAATTTATGGAGTCTTGTCAGCAACTCAACATTTTATATCAATTTACCAGTGTGTAAAGACATGGATTTCGCTTCCCCGAAGGCCTAAACTTTATAAAAAAAAAAACGGTTTGACCCAATGAGCATGTGTGAAACAGACTTTCAAAATAAAAATTAGTTTTCTAAAAAAATCTGAAACAAATTTTATTCATACACATCAACTGTTGACAGAAATAATATTTTTTTGAACTCAAATGTCTGTCGAATGTAGTAATCACCGTTTTGGTACTTTTTTTTTTTGTCAGAGATCTAAAATAAGTATGTTAGTTGAACAATTTTTTATAAATAAGAATTTATTCAACGTTACATAGATCCTTATTCATAGCATAGCTAATATACTGTATAGAGGTGTATAAGGAGAATCTAATAAATACGGCTGTATATATTTAAGGATGAATGAATTTGTAAAATCTTACAGTCTTGTTCCATTCGAACAGTTTGGTTTTAGAAGGCAACATTCATCTCCTCTGTTCCTAATCAAAGCAGGAGCGTTCCACAAGGTTCAACCTAATCGCCCCTTTTATATAACTTGTATATTACAAATTTTCCAAGAGATTTAAACTGTGAAAATGCCTTCTTTGCTGATGATACAGCTATATTCTGTTCCAATAACTGTCAAAGCTTATTAACTAGTTTACAAAATGCCCTATTTCATATCGAAAAATTTTATCACAGGTGGAAAATTAAATTAAACCCATCGAAATCCCTGGCAAATATTTTTTCTCGAAAAAGAGAAAAGCCTCAAACCTACCTCAATTTAATCTGTCAATCTGTAACACTCCAATTGAATGGACAACAACAATTAAATACCTTGGTATCACTCTCGATAAATCGCTCACATTTTCGAATCAAATTACTGCCTCTATCAAAAAAGTAAATGTTTTAATTAAAATCCTATATCCACTTTTAAACAAATATCCACTTTTAAACAACAATTCGCATCTAAGCAAAGACAATAAGCTTCTTCTTTATAAGGTCGTTATACTTCCGTCATAAGAATATGCTTCTCCTTGCTGGTATAAATGTGCTGATTTTCATTTGAAAAAATTACAAATTTGTCAAAATAAAACTCTAAAGATAATTATGAATCTTCCTTGGCATTTTTTTGACACACAAGCTCTGCATGACATTACTAAAATCCCAACAATAAAGGATAATATTACAACATATATACAATAATTTTAAGGATAGATGTTTAAGACATGAAAACGAACTAATAAGTTCACTTGTTTAGTTGTTTAAACAATCCTTTTAATTTAAGTTAGTTTAAATTAGCTTTTAAGATTCTTTTATTCAAAGTTTGGAGTTTTTTTTTTGCATCCATTGTGTTTTTTTTCACAATTTTTCTCATATCAAATTCCATTTCTATGTAATTTCGTATAATTTGTAATGTAATTTTTGTAATGTAATCGATTTCAACTTAAAAGAAATATATTTGAATTTGAATTTGAGAAGGCGTTGTTTGAAGTCGCCTTTTTTGGGGTTTTTCTTCATTTTGTAGAATTTTCGAAATATCTGTCATGCAGGCCTGGGCCCGGATTTTCCACGAACGAAAAGCATGTCCAACATCCAGATTTGTCGACAAGTAAAGTTATTCCCAAGTCATTCCTAGATACCTCTATTTTTCTGCGAATTTTGGGTTGTGAAAAGCTTACTCTACTATTAATGAGGATGTGATATCATGAAGGTGTTGTGTATCTCGGCTCTCAACTTACAAGAGGACGTTAAAATCGACAATCTGAACGCTTTCTATTCAGATTTGTTGTTCATACGTAATCGATGGGGTCTCATTCTGAACGAAAGTAAATTTGTGTTAGGAGAATGAAACGTTTCAAACACTCGCCAATAATTCGCAAAAGAAAAGATGCGAAAGTATTTTTGGATGCTAAAAACGCAAGCTCTGAAATCGAAATCATTCCTGAAGAAAAAAAAATTCACGACCAGCATCGTCGATTTGGTCATTGCAAAAATGAAGTGTTCGCTTTCTTATGGAGATTAACCACTTTTTTGATGAACATACTCTCCAGATCCAGACGTCTACGGATGTTTCCTAAGAGATATTTTTTTTATCTTTAGTAGTCACGCAAACTTAACCCAACCGATAAAGTGTTTCTAAGCATCAGTGTCCTTCATCTTGACGAGTGGAAATCTACTCCTCGAACCATATACTCTCATTATTATCATTTTTACTATATCCTCCTTCGCAGCGAACAAAGTAAATGAACATTCCACAATATCATTTTCACTTCTGTAAAGTCTGTCTCCTTTGTACACTACGGAATGAAAGGAATCCAAAGGACAAGAGCAATGAACAGTCACATAGTGAAACAAAATTCAATTTTTCAAAAACCACTACAATGTTAATTTAGTTTTGGTGCATTTGAAACATTTGTACATAATTTACCTGCAAAGTGCTATAGCAACAATATTCGCAAATTGTTACTCTTTGTACGAGCAATCAGGCAAACGAATATTGCAAATTTTTGTTCTACTCGTGCATCACTGACAAAGAGGGTTGCCAAACATTTCTTGAGGTCGCACCAAACTTTGATAGTCCTTCTTTGATTAAAATTCTTTGCAAAAAATTTGCCATTTCTTATGTCTATAAGTCAAAAATGAATAATTTGAAAATTTGTAAATTGATCGATGTTTTTAAAATGTGAATTTACTCTACAAATACATAGAAGAATGGCAACACTTTGCTGCACCCAGATGATGTTTGTGATAGTATGTCTTTTTACAGGATCCTCCCAAAGTCTGTTGCCTTTCAGCTTTGAGTGGGTACTTTCACGTGCAGTAAGCACGTATTCCGGTGTCATGTTGATGTGAAATGTGTCTGCAACTTGAAAACCTCCACAAATGGGAATTTCTCAAAGTGCCTTTCCGTCTTTCCGTTAACCAGCATTCTCAACCTTATTTAAGAAGAATTCAATTTACTTTTTTAGAGTGACTGAGGGAGCAGAAAAAAAGTACATTGTATTTTTTTCTTTAAGATTTAAATCAGTATAATTAAATTGAAACCTGGAAACCGTCTTTTTTTACTTTGGACAGTTGCAGCGAGTTCGAAAAGCTTGGAAAGTGGGTACACCTTGTTTTGGGTAAATTGAAGTATTTTCAGGAGTATCTACTTTTTTGCAAATGTACTCCTTAAATAAAGTCAAGCCATGAAGAACAGATGCGAGCAACATCAAGGGATGAAAAAAGTTCTTACTGAGAACCGAAAAAAATAAACAACCATCCCGAGATAAATTACACCACTTACCACTAACAAGCATAAGGATAGCCAAAAGTGGAAGTGGTGAAAGTGCGGGTACGGGATAAGGATATGCTAACATAAATAGAGAGATGGATCCAACGAGTGGATTGATGGATGGATAAATAGCTTTTTTGGGAAAGTGCGAGAGCTACGATAGCGAGCAAATAATGTGGTAGGGGAAAATTTAACACAAAAAACACCAACACCATCACAAGTATAGGTACTATAACAGCCTCTAAGTAGAGTCTCGGTCGGTAGAACCTAATTGAATTTTTGCGGTTTCTATGGTTCTTTTGAGCTTTTCGGTTGATTTTGCCTCTGTTCCATTGCTTTAATATTTGACAGACGAATGAAAGAGGAATTAGTCTATAATAAGATTGGTAAGCAAGTGGAATTAATTGCTTTCCCATGGAACAGAGAGAAAAATTCAAGGAAACAGCGAAGGTCATCATCGGATAAGTGCTAGTGTTGTTGATGGTGTAGCTTTAGCCTTTAGCCATTTGATGAAAGATAATTTAATCAAATATTTACTCAAAGCAAGTAGGTAAATGTTTAGGAAGCAAACGTTTGTAAAACGGTTTAAGTCATCGACTTCGTCGTCCTTGTGGAGAAGATCTGGAAGGAATAAATCCGCAGTATCAATTTGCTTTTGGTGAAAGTGAAAACATTTTGGTGGCCAAAAACCAGAGATTTTCATTCGTGAAAATGGGTTTGATGTAAGGTAATTGGAAAATTTAAATAGGCAACGAAGAGGTTTCAACTATTTGGTTAGTTAATTGAATAATTGTGAAAGAAAGTTTTTTTATTGAAGTTTTGGAAAACAGATTTTAAAGTTATCTTTTGAAGTTAGAAAATTAAAAATGTTGAAAAGTATAATATGAAATTTCTTATAAAAATTAAAATATATGTCTATTGGAAGAAAAATTGTGAGCTATTCTTATGGGGCCGACCCATAGAATCCGTCAGTGCGTCAGCGTTGACGATTTCAACTGACAGCACAATAGAATATACATTTTCTAATGAAACTTGTCCCATAAGCAACCCATGTGACGGATACGACGGATAGAGTTGCTCAACTTTCTACTTTTTGTGTCCGTTGATCCGCTGACAACTGAATTTGACGAGCAGTCAATTCAATGTGTTCCCACAGCAACAAGGAAAAGCAATGAACTATCAAAATTATGTGCAATAATTTTGACACGATTTTGATATTTTGATTCACGTTTTTTTTGTTCAGATTTGCGGTTTTGGGAATAATTTTTACAACAAACAAATGAGACTGTCAAACTGTACAACGTATTCTATGGGACGGTTCCATTCGGCAAAAACGATGGCAGCAACGTATTCTATGGGTCGGCCCCTTTAGGATTCCTAGTTTTTCAGGTAGGCCCATTCTTCTACAACAAAGAATTTAGTCAACCGGTCGTGGTCTTAATGATCAACAAACTTCATTCTTCACATGACCAGAAACGAAGTTGATTTTCTCATCCATAGAAACGTTAGCCACATTTGTTCTCCTGTGTTTTCAGTAGAAAACTTAAAAAAAATTCTGAAAATGAAAACAAATAAAAAATAGCAAGTATACGCCACAGTGGATATAGGTTTTTAGAAGCAAAAAAAAAAAAGAAATGATGACGCCTGCAGAATATTGACTCAATTTAACTAAACTAATATGCAAATTTTAAAGCTTTACATAATTAGCTTTGTTTTTGGTTTAATTTTTGTGTTGTTTTAATTTAGTGGTCAAAATAAACACCAAGAGCATAATTTACTGAAAAAAAAATCAATGGAACCACAACAGCCATAACCTCACTACCCAATTATCCCCACCTACAAGAAATCACCAGCGGTGAATCGTGTTCTAATATTTATGAAATAAACATTTTAAGGGAGTCGACCTTCTTTTTTCGGTCTGAAACAAGAGACTCATCCTTCGTGGGAGCATACCCAGGAGAAAAGCGCAAGTTCCATGTGTTGTTTACCATACAATTATGCTGACGGAATATGCAAATTTTGACCGATTTTCGTTTAAAGAAATTGTGTTTTTTTTTTCATTCACAGCCGTAAAAAAAAAATTCAAACAATTCTTATGCACTTACAGATTCACCATAAGCAATTAAACATATTGTTTTATTCATTTGCTTTTATTTTTTTGCTTGAAAAATAAAACAATGAATTTCGGTCTATTCATTTATAATATTTCCATACGCATCCTTCTGTTCCACTTAAAAGAACAAATAGAAAAATTGTATGCCATTAAAATATTTTGATATTAAATACAGCTTCCATACAATGTGTACAAGCTTTTTTTATTATTAGAGCACCATTTTTTTTTAATAACATTCGTATTATTGTGAACTAAGATTGACTTTTTTAGGCTTTTTCCTATTTTTTGCATTCATTTTATACAAGTATCGATTTTTCATGTGAACCGTGTTGTCTGAATACAAATCATTAAATTCACATGAGATTCTGTACAAATATTATGTTATGGAAATTGTTATTTGTTATTAATGGAAACTGTATTTTTCATTTCTTTTTTTTACATATTCTCCGGTGTTTATTTGTCTTCATTCAGTTCGTTTTGTTAATTTATTATTTTATAAGATTTTTTTTGTGAATCTTAATTTTTAAATGAATTTTAAAATATCGATTGTTTTAAAGGGAGGAACTATAAAGCTTCAAATAAAAAAAACCCTGTTGAATTGAGTCAATGGAGTCTGAATTTTTGTGCTTAGGTTATTTTTGTGTATGTAAAGGGGATGAATTAAGTTAAGTCCAATGTGAGTTTTAATACCTACGAACTATTGTATTATTATTTTTTCACAGAGAAATTGTCCTAAATAATAAAGCATCATAAGCTTTAAGGATTCAAATAAGTTCATTCGTCTAAATTTACTTAAATTATTGGCGTGGACAATTCGGGCTTGTCACGATGAATTGACTTGATGCAATTACTACGACAAACTTACTTACTTACTTATGGTGGTACTGTCCAGGTCGGACCAGGGCCTCACCCAACAAACTTCTCCAGCCAGCTCGGTCCCTGGCTAACTGTCTCCAGTTTCGCACGCCAAGTTGGTTCAGGTCCTCTACCACCTATGTGCTCCACCGGAGTCGCGGTCTTCCTCTTCTGCGACGTCCTTCCGGATTGGATTCGAAGACTCTACGAGCCGGAGCATTATTTTCCATTCGCTCAACATGACCCAACCATCTAAGTCGTTGGACCTTAACTCTTCTGGCTAAGTCAGTGTCGCTGTACAGCTCGTACAGTTCTTGGTTGAATCTTCGTCTCCATTCTCCATTAATGCAGACAGGACCGAAAATCACTCGAAGAATTTTTCTCTCAAAGCAGCCCAAAGCGTTTTCATCAGATGTTGTCATGGTCCATGTCTCTGCACCATACATTAGCTCCGGGATGATGAGAGCTTTAAACAGTGTCACTTTAGTTGATCGAGAGAGGGCTTTACTACTCAATTGCCTTCTAAGTCCAAAGAAGCAGCGATTGGCAAGAGTGATTCTTCGTTTGATTTCAGCGCTGGTGTTGTTGTCTGAGTTGATAGCGGATCCCAGGTAGACAAAGTCCTTAACAACCTCAAAGTTAAATCTGTCTATGTTGACGTTTGCTCCAAGACGTCGATGTTGGTTGTCCTTTCTTGTCGACAGCATTAACTTGGTCTTGCCCTCGTTAACCGCTAGACCCATCTTCCTGGCCTCCGTCTCAAGGCTCACAAACTCTCCACTGACATCACGCTGTATTCTTCCAATTATGTCAATGTCGTCTGCGTATCCTAGTAGCTGGACGGACTTTTGAAAGATTGTGCCTCTGGTGTTGACATTGGAGCTTTGCACAATCTTTTCAAGAATGATGTTGAAGAAATCGCAAGACAAGGCATCGCCTTGTCTAAAACCTTTTTTGACTACGACAAAGCTTGCATCTATTTGCAACAGAGTCTCTAATGATTGAAATGTGGAATTTGATAAATGAAATGAAATAGCTACTATACAAGGAAAGATTTTTCTTATCAAAGCACTTTCAAGAAAATAAAGGAAGAATCTTCAAAATGAGTTCAACGAAAGCGTCAAGTAAGGATGGACTATTTGGTAAAGAGCTACTCAAATACATTTTGAAAAGAGGCCATAAAGAACGGTTTTCCCTAAACGAACACTTGCGCACATGCACCCACAGTTCAAAAAGGTTGAAAAAGAGAATATCCTGGGTATGACTTAGACATTTTCCTTGATGATTTCAACTTCAAGCTTTAGATAGATGACATTTTCGGTGGCACCCTTGCAAGGCATAGCTTTAAGTAATGGACTTTCAGGCTGTGTGATTTCGCTGCTCTGAGTCAGTTCAATGTTGGACGTCTACAATCACAATGTCCTTTTTCGTTCACGTGTCCAATAATTTGTTACGCTTGGATTTTAGTTTACGATCAAAAGTAGTGATGGGCGCATTGGAATGATTTAATCGATTATAATCAAACTTCTCAAACCTACTACAACTACTACTACTACTACTACTGGTCTTCAGGCCATGACGGGAACTCGAATGAGGAGAACTTGAATGACGGTTAGGAGAATTCGAGTGAAAAGAACTCGAATAACGATGACGAGAATTCGAATGAAAGTAACTGGAATGACGATGACGGGAACTTGAATGATGATGACGAGAAAGCGAATGAGGATGACGATTGAAGAGAACTCGAATGAAGAATGAGAATTCGAACGAAAAGAACTCGAATAACGATGACGAGAATTCGAATTAAAAAAAAAAAAACTTGACTGACGATGAGGAGAATTTGAATGAAGAAAAATTAAATGACAAGAACTCGAATGACTATGACGAACACTCGAATGAAAAGATCTCAAATGACGACAACTCGAATTCATACGATTTCGTAATTCGAATGATCATTCGATTATCCAAATAATTGGAATACTTAATACTAATCAAAACCCCTGGACTGCCGACGAACTTATGTATCCAAAGAGGAACACTATAGACTCGGATAAACACAACTTAATGCGTTCTTTTTGTCTTTCATCCCAAATTTTTCAAACCTGTTTAAGTGTCAGACAATAGGATGATGGAGTCACGTCATGTATCAAAACGAAAAAGACTTTCTTTTGCAATTTTCTTCCCTATGCAGACGATTAAAGAACGCCGGTAAATGACCATCCCTTATGGAAGACTGCAGTTTTTCAAGCTTTTGCGAATTATGGGTCTTAACTACAATTTTCTGGTTTTTGTTCTCAACCATTTTTTATTCATAAACATGTCGGCATGCACAGCTCAGACTTACAGTTTTTAATTAAATCTTATATTGATCATAGGGTAGGTTAAGTTAAGGGGCTGACAGTTGATGTCATTACCGTCACACTTAGATCAATACAAATCCATTGTGATACCTATACCCGTGAGTATTGCTCAGTTAATCAAGCCATTTGGAGTCATTGATGATGTTCGAAATGTAAGTAAATGGAGTACTAGAGAGTTCTTCTAAGTCCCCGAAGAAATAATTGCTGAGCTATTTCTTCTTTTGGTGGGAAAGTGCGGGGCAGTGACATAGAATGTGTGAAGTGTCTTAATGCACCTCCTCGTCACCGCATCCTCTACATAGATATCTGAATTGATTCTCATCTTTTTCTTATGATACCATAACAAATTATTTCCGGTGATTATACTTACAATATATAGTTACAAATAGATCGAAGTAATCTCTTTGTCTGTCTTTGTGCTTTGACCCATAACTTTAAGGAGGATCTGAGCATATACTATGCCACTGTTTTTCCAGGCTTCAATCTGACTAAGTCGCAAGCAATTTTAAGCTGCAGATTATTGAACAAAGAGATCTAGGGGTGTTAAATTGAGGATAACTTCCAGTCTCGCAGTTGGGGTGGATCTCATTGCCCCTTTAATGCCTGTGCACGATAGTCCTTGTACTTTTGTCAGAGTTTGGATGTTCGTGCTCTTTTCTACAGCACTCCACCAAACCAGATAACCATCGGTTAGTATTAGTCTAATTATTGCCGAAAACATCCATCTTATAATTTTAGGGTTTAGTCCCCAGATTTTCCCAAAAATTCTATTGCAGGAGTAAAAGAAGATCGACGCCCTTTTATATCTTTTTTTGGTGTTTATACCCCAGTTTCGTTTTTTTATCTAAGATAACACCGAGATGTTTTGCATGATCAGAGATTTTAAGAGGACAGCCTTCAATTGAAGGTACTTTAAAATCGGGTATTTTACATTTGTTAGTAAACAGCACTAGTTCTGTCTAAGCTGGATTGACTTTCAGCCCACAGTTCCTAGTCCCTATTTACCAACGAGAGGGCATATTCGGTCGGTTCACTGAGAGTGGATGAGAACTTGCCAGTCGCTAGAAATGCAAGATCGTTAGCGATGGCTGTTATTTTTACTCCACTTGATTTCAGCTTAGAGAGACAAGACAAGAACTCAGAGTAGCGGTGAGAGGACTCCGCCCTGTGAAGTGCCCTGGTTGTGTATATTGATCATACAAATATTTGAATTCAAGCGAAAAAAATGAGCAATAAATTGAATTCTGCCTTGTGTTGGTCATATTCATTACAGGAAAAACCAAGTCATAGTCTATTAATTTACAGACACGACAAATTTGGTAACAATATTCATTTGAAAATTTCTTCTTTTCATAAATTATGCCTATATGCAAGGATTTTTATGGAATATTCTGTGACTTGCAGTAATTAGATTCAGAAATCACATACGATGTGTAGTTGTTGGGCTAACAAGTTACTATCATTCTCGAACGAAGAATAAACGTCTAACTTATTTTTTAAGCGATCGCCTACGAAGAATGCCTTGGAAGAATTCTTTGTTTTGTTGTTGTTTTTTTTTCTTTTTATTTTTATATTTATTTAAATTTAATGTATTTGTTCTATATTAATATTAATATACTCTTTTTAAAGATTTTCATATTAATTTCTTAGTATTTTGCTTTTCATTTTAAAAAGATTTCAAAACGTACTTTTTTTACAATAAATAAAAAATATAACAATGTATAAAAGATATTGGATTTATTTCATTTTGAAATGAACAGAAATGATTAAAGAAAAATAAATATATCTAAAAAGAAAAAAAGGAATATCGAGAGAGAGAGAGTTTTCTTGTTGGTGTTGTTTTGTTTTGTTTCTTCTTAATTTTATTTTTTCTTTCTTGTTAAAAATAGTGAGTGTTGGTGAGAGTGAAAGAGAGAGAGAGAGAGTTTTCTTTTTCGGTCATGAAGAAAGTTTCTTTTGTTTGTGAATTGATGTTGTTTGTTGTTGTTTCATATTGAATAAGTTTAAGAGAGAGATAGAGAGCGTATAAGTTAGGTAAAAATAAAATATTTATTCTTCCTCTTCTTCCTCCTCCTCTTCTTCTTCCTCTTCTTCTTCTTCCTCCTCTTCTTCTTCTTCTTCCTCCTCCTCTTCCTCCTCCTCTTCTTCCTCCTCTTCCTCAGCAACCTCCTCTTCTATCTCCTCCTCATCTTCGATAATATCTTCATCGGCCTTAGCATCCTCCTCGCCCTCTGGGGTTTCTGGATCTCCAGCTTTCCTGCCTGGTCGTTCGCCGAACCATTTGGGCAGTTTGGCTATAGGTAAGCAAATTAAAAAAAAAAAATTATTTAGTCTCATATCGAAAACCTCTTGAAACATAGAGGTTTGGTAGAAATCTTGTGGTAAGGTAAAAACGAGCAGGACGTTGTGGGATCTGCTGTGAGGATACATACATGGCATACCTTTCTGGCGACCAGAATATTGTTCTTTCTTTTCGTGCCACAATTTCTCGTTCACATCCTTAGTGATAGCATCAAAGCCCTGAGCAACATGAAACAGAAACAGAAAATTTGTTTGTTTTTTTGTGTGTTAGAGAGGTGATTGTGTTTGTGTTTGTATAGGATATGCAAATGTGTTTTGAGTATAAAGAACATCAAAATATTATAAAAGTTACCAAAAAGAAACAAGAGGTTACAGGTACATTATGCTGTGGCTGTTGTTTTATGCATTATTTCGAAAATGCGGTTTTTGAATAGTGTTCGTTTTTTGGATTTAATTTAATTTTTAAACCTAAGTTTTCAAAATTTAGAATTTTTAAAAATATTTTTCAGTTCAATCAAAATCAGCTTATGTCCGTACTGATTTTGTGACTGGAAAGATCTGTAAAAGACCTTAATGGAATTCGGTTCAGGAAAAAGAAAAGTGTCTACGGTGGAACCTTGTGGTACTCCTATTTTTAAGAACGTTTTTTCAGCTGTTGTTGTAGGTATTTTTCTTTGTGTGAAAATGTTGTTCTGAATAGTATTTATTAGAATGTAAACAGAGAGAAAAAGAGACAGAACGAAAACAGATAGAGTAGTAACTGAAGGAATCATCAAACCTGTTATAATAGAGTCCTTGGTGGCCGTTGTTCGAATACTTATCACATAAACACTCAACATATTTCATTATGATGAAGTCTTGTTTTTTCTTTGGAGGAAAAACGTTATTATGAAGCTTAGCGAAAATTAACGAGACTTAACGAAACTCAACATATATCAGAGAAACTTAACGATTCTCATATGAAACAATAACATTAAAAATGAAAACTTAACGAAACGAACATTTATAGAAAAATAAAACTGTATAAAACGCAAAAAACCCATCAAATTTATAAACAAAATTGAAGGCTTGCAAAATCTTACATTTAGACCGCTGCATAAATCTTTCGTTTCTTTCTTGCCATATTTTTTCTTTGGTTTCAGCATATAACGTATTGTAACCCTTTTTTGGTTCGAAATTGTTAAAAAGTTTAAGTCGATTTTTTTTCAAGAGATCAAATTAATTTTTAAGAAGAAATTTGTAAGAATGTTGAAAATACTTACACCCTCGAAGAGTTTTTTCTTGTCATCGTATGAGCGGGTATCGACACGTCGTTCATACTTGGATGCTACTTGAATTTTTGGCTGCATGAAAAGTGACAAAAAATTGTTAGAAATCGTATGCAGAGGAATTTGAAAAAAAAAATGTGTTGATTACTTACCGGGTATTTTCCAGTAAGAGCTTCAGGGTCAAGACCCTTCTTCAAGGCTTTATGCCTGAGTTGTTGTTTCTGTCTTTCCTTCAATTCTTTCAACTAAGTCGAAAAAGGATTTTTGAGTACACGAATTTTTTTAAGTAAGAAGAAAAAAAAAACTTACATCGTAGTCCTGACGTTTCTGCCTTTCTTCCAAGTCATACTTCTCAGTTTCCAATTTGACAATAGCTTCCCAAAGTTCTTGAGCCTTCTCGCGCAATTGATTCTCGCCGAGATTCTCAATGTTAAGGGGCTTAATGCGGAACGACAGTGAGATTTTCTTTTCTTCTTCTAATTGTTCCTTAGTCTTGTTTCGCTCCATGGCGGCTGTTGAAAGACCCAACTATTAAAAATTAAAAAAAAAAAAAAATCAGTGTCTTGATTTAATTTGTCAATATTGAATGTATTAGCTTACAACTCCAGCATCTTTTTTGGCAATGGTAAAGTTGGGACCCTTCTTGTCCTTATCTTTCATTGCTTGTACCATTGCTTGGCGTTTTCTTTCGGCCTCTTCGAGACGTTGACGTTTCTCATCGGCTTCACGTTGTTTCTTCTCTTCGACTTCACGAACGCGACGCTCTTCTTCTTCCTTTTTACGTTGAGCCATCTTTTGTTCTTCTTCAGCCCGAGAAATTTTACGCTTGGCTTGTTTTTCCTTAAGCTTTTTCAACTCATCTTCTTCCTTTGATCGCTGTTTGCGCCATTCATTAATGTATTCTTTTAATTGATCATCAAGATCGGAACGTTTTTGATCTTGGCGTTTAATGAACTCTGGATCACCTTCACCTCTTTAAATTTTTATAAAAACAAAAAAAATTATATAAATTATTAGTTTTATTTCTTAATGTTAAATAAAAATGTATATATATTTTTTTTATTATTATATTTAGTGTTTTTCTTATTTAAAGTTGAATTGGTGAAGCTTTTGTTATGAAGCTCATTTGAGTATTTTTAATTCTTTTTTATCTTTGTTGGATTTTTTTATTTAATGTTTAAACTAGGGACACACAAAAGGCATAGACACAACAAAATAACATTAACTAACGACAACTATAATTGGGTGTTTGGGGAATTAATTAAACATTTCACATATAAACGCTTGTCACAATAATTTTTTTGTTTGCTACATATACATAAATATTGATTTAAATTTATGATTATATTTATTTATTTATATAGGTATTTTATTAGAATAAAAAATATTTACAAATAATTAAATGTGATGATTTTTATTAAATAGTGTAGTTGGTTTAATTTATGTGTGTGGGTGGATATGTGTTTTCTTGTATTGGGGACGAGACATCAATCACATACAATATACATTAATACACAACGAATTAAAATATTATGTGGTGTAAACTTAAATAAATAAACTTAAAAAATTGCATGCAACGGAATTATTATTTTTTAATGATTTCTAATTTGTTCTATATTTGTGTTTGATAAGATAATTTGATAGTTTATTATTTTTCCTTCCTTTAAATGCAAGGACATTTTTTTAAAATATTTTAAAAAATTTGGAAGTTTACTTTTTTCATTGCAAATAAATTATTTTTGAGTGTTTTTCCTTGCAGTCAAGGCGGTGAATATGCTAATAGGGTTCAACCAAAAAAAAATCGTATATTTTATTTTTTATTTTCAATGTTAAAAAAGCATTAAATAACGCTTCATTTATTTTCTATGTATGTTTTAAGAAAGTTTGATTTTATTTATAAGAGACGACCGTTACCTGTTTAAGGTATAATAATGTGTTTTTCGTGTGATTTGTGACTTTTTAATGTGTGAAAAATGACTTTTGTTTAAGTATTAATTATTTACCTTTTTAAGAAAAATTGAAAAATATATGTGTAATATATTTTTCTGTTTTAGAAAAGTAGTAACTAAAACGGGGAACAAAAATCAAAAATTATTAAAAAAAAAAGGTTAAAAAACGTTTTTATTTGAATATACTTTCCCAAAACTACATAAAATGAAGCTTTGAAAATATGTAATTTTTGTTTATGGTAAATTTTATTTGTTTTGAAATTTTTGACCGCATTTTATCCAATTTTCATAAGAAATTTAAATTTAAAGCTTCATTATTATTTCACGTATTGGTTTGTTTTTATTTTTATCTTTGAAACAACAAAAATATAAGCCTTTGTTATAAATTAAACAAAAATATATATGTAGTTAAGATAATATTAAGTTTAAAAAAAAAATTAGGCTTTTTAGCAGCTGTACTTTGAGCTAACAACAGATTTTATTGTTTATCTCTAAGACTTACTCGGCTGATGGTGTTTGAGGTGGTTTTCTTTAATTTATGTATGTATTTTTTTATGATAATTTTTTTGCGTCAAAAATATATGTATTATTTTTTACACGATTCCCCGCATACAAAAAAGTTTTTTTTTTTTAGTTTGATTTAACATTAGTTTGTGAAATTATTTTGTCAACAAAAAGAAGAAAAAGAGAAAGAAGAAAAAATTTGTTTAAAAATTGTGCCTTGCTAACAAAACGAAAAAAAAAACAACTAAAGAAGAATATTTTTTGTACAAAAAATTCCCTTCAAACAAAATTTTGGGATTTAGCTTATAATATAATAATGGAATTTGAAAATGATAATTGTGCAAATGTTTTTTGTTTTTAAATAATTTTGAAATGAAATTTTCAAATTCACATTAAATTATTTTGTTTTCTGAATTGAAGAATTTTGTGCCCAATTATGTTTTTTAAATTTTGTTTTTCAACCAATTTTGAACTTTCTTAAAAACTAAAATGTGTGATTGTTTGTGTATATAATGGACTCATATTTGTACATGGAAACTCTAAATCGGGTTACACTTACTTGCTGCAATAAAAAAAGAGAAAAAAACAAAAATTATCAGTAAAAATTGTGCAGAGGTTTTTTCTAAGTGTGGTTAGTTCTTTTCAATAATGACTCTACACTTAAAAAAAAATATCAAGTTCGGTTATCGAAGTTTTATTTCTACTTTACTTTACTCAGAAAGACGAATTGTTTATATTTTGTTGTTGTGTGAACTTACGATTCCTCTTTGGTCTCCTCGACGACCTCCTCCTCCTCCTCCTCTTCAGAACTATATTATGCATTTTGATTGAAAAAATCAAAGGTAGGGGGAACACATAAATGACAATAAATGTGGGGGAAAAGAACATAAATTATTGTTTTTTTTTAAACATAGCATAAAGTGGTAAATTTGTACATAAGGACTTTCATAAATACTTATACTAATTTAACTCTCTCTTATTTTCCTCAAAGCAAAAAACTAACGTTCCCTTCGACGAAGACCTACACTTGAAAAAATTTTATTTAAAATTTAACTTTGTGACAAAAAGAAAATGGCAAAAATAGTGCTTAAGGGCTTCAAACTGTGCGAGGGAAACAAAAAATGTTCATGACAAAACTTTGAACATGAAACAAATATGTTTTGAGTTTAGGTAGGTTTTACTTTAACAAAAAATTATCACAAAAATGGTGAAACATCAAAAGTTCGTTGGGATACAAATAATTCAAAAACATTTAACAGAGGATAAAACAAAAAGTTTTCACTCAATTCATGATTTCGATTTTCAGCTTGACATACTCGCATGAATCAAATCAAAAATCATGTAGAAAAGAAAATTTAAAGTGCAAAATTTGTAAATTGAAAAAATGTTGGTTTTTATTTGTGGAAAATATTTTTACAAAATGTTTTTTTTTTGTGCTTATAGTGTCCTGTTGCTCTTAAGAAATATAAAAATGAATATAATTTTTGGTTTTAACTTACGTGTATTCCTCATCGTCGGACATGGTTATGGTTTGGGATTAAAAACCTAAAACGAAAGAGAAGCAAACGTTTTATAAGTTTCCGATAATGAATAAAAAATTGTAAATAAACAAAATTTAATAAGATAAAGTCTTAATTTAAATATTTACAAAGAAAATGTTAAATAAGAAAAACTTAAAAAAGGTATTATGCAGAAATCATCACTAATAAGGGTCAAACTGCTTTCTTAAACTCAATAAATTATATTTATTTGTTTATATATATTGCTTAAACAAGAAATAAAAATATGCTATTAATTAATTAAAATTCCATTCGAAAATAAAATTTATAAAAAAAAATATTCTTGCTCAACAAAATTAGATCATCATTTTGAAATATTTTTAAAAATAGATTTTTAGTCTCTATTCGACCGTTGTGTCGTGTTTATTTATTTTTTTTTAAACAATAAACACTTTATTGACTTTCCTATGCTAGCATACATTTTCTCCTAAAAGCCAAAAAAGAAAATACAAAATCAAAATCTTTTTTCTTTTTATTTTCTTGGTTTCTACTCAAAACATTCAGGGATTCATTTGTTGCTGACGTTTTTTCATCATTCATTTGCTCCCTGCTTTAGCTTTTGTTTTTCATTATTGTTGTTGTCTGCTTATACCTAAAATATATCACAGTGTTTGTTGGCCACTTGGTCGGTTGTTGTCGTTGCCATATAGTCATATCGTCTTAGTTCGTTCGTTCTGAAAAGTGAAATATTTCTGAGTGAGTGGCCAAAATGGGATGTGTATTAGTCTTGACGCTGATTATTAATAGAACTCGGGATTGAATTTCCTTAACGTGCGAATTCTTTATGCGAACGTACTGTGCATGAAAGGAACCACCCAACCAACAAACCAAAGAGTTTTTTCTCTTTCTTGAATGTGTTTGTGTATCTTTCTTTTATGTTGAAGTTGTTTTCTCTATATTCATTTTTTTTTTTGCTTTTTGTTAATAGCTCTTGTGTGCCTTGATTTACTGCAAAAATATTTCTGACATATTGTAGGTGGATAGGGGTACACCTGCCTTCTTGTATATTTATTATTTAGGCAAAGGATAGACATAGGTGAAATTTTGTATATTTGTTTTATTTTTAAAATTTAATGCTGTTCCTTATTTTTGATGTAGGAAGAGAGAGTTTTTTGAATTTCACTCTTGTGAGAGAATTTATTCATTCAAAATTGTCTAAAAATAATTTTTAATGCTAGAAACATTGGTATTTCAGAACATTTTACATGCATCAATGTTAAAATTGTAGGTGAAAACGACACAAACATTTACACATACAATTTTAACATACCCAACTTTCAATCAATTTTCGTTCGCTTCGGGGTACAAAATAAGGTTGCACGGCTATCGAAATTGCCCGTTTTTCTATTTTATCTATTCGCTTTGCTGTGAATATAATAAAAGTAAAATAAATGATGTAAAAATATTCCAAAAACCATTTTTTAACTAAAATTTTAATACAAGATTGGACGAAAAAAACTTGAAAAGTTTGAAGGTGGGTGTGGGTGGCAAATAAATTGGTTTGAGTTGATCAAAATTAGTCATCAAATAAATTATCCATTAAGAATGTCAGTTTTTAACAAAACAACAATCTCATGTTTTCAACAACATATGTGACCTTTAACAAAAATTTAGTTAATTTCGAAAAAGCAGTCGCATCATAACTAAAGGATTAACTATGATCACCAAAAACAAACGGAAGCTAGTGTCAGGACCGAACGAAAAGCTCCTTTCCGAAATGTCAAGTGACCAAGTTACTCATAGTAGACGGATGTGTACGGGAGTATTTTTCAAAATAAAATACCTATGTTTTTCGTTGTATGGCCAACGAATAAACAATTACAAGAAATAATTACTTACAATCGACAACAAATTTACTTTTCATCAAAAAATTAATAAATCCAGTCAGCTGTCAAATTTTCGTTCGTAAAAAGCGAAAGGGAGCGCCAACGCACCTTACCACGGCGAAATTGATCGAAAATTGACGAAACGGAGCAATCCGCCATTTAAGGAACAATATGAATTTCTTGTTCTCGCTCATTAATGGACAACAGTTCATTGTAGTTCTGCCCTAATGAATAAAATGACCCAATGGCACAACATTAAAAATTATCTGTTGTCAAATTAATTACAAATTACGAACGGATGTTCTTATGCTAATGCAAAAAGGAACACCATCAACTGTCATCAACTTTGTTTTGTAATTAGATTTGTTTGATTAAAAATAGATTGAAAAATAAAATCTATTTGTTTGTTATTTTTATTTCTATTTTTGTGAGTTCTTATTTAACATCTATTTGAATTATAATTTTTTGTCTTAAATTTTAATCACAAAATATGATATTGATAATGACAAATTGCTGAAGAATGTTTTTGAGGAACTATTTTTGTTTCGGTTCCTTAAATAAATTGAATAAGAGAGTTCAATTTGAAATAAGGTTTTCAGACCTCTAAAGTTTCGTTCGTTCTCGAACAGAGCTCGTACATGTTGAACAAAACGTCAGTGCTCTTACATCGTAATATTCGTTGAGCTAGGTTCTCAGCTTGAGTTCTCACATGCAAAAGCAACTGTCATTAAATTTAAACGATAGACGTTTTAAGTTCCTCAATTTCAACTCTGGTCTTATGAGCAGTTTGATTTGAACGATAAGTGAACATTTCCTATCAGAAGATTCTTTCGTTCAGATCTTTAACTAACTGTCAGTCCATTTGTTCTGAGAGCGTCGAGCAGCACTGTACAAGCCGCCATTATTAAACAAAAACTAAATACAACTTTGTGCCCTTGGACGCTCAGAGCAAAACACAAAATTCTTTTTGACAGTTCGGAACCTGCTCTGAACAAAAAATGAAAACCCCTTGAACTGTTATTTCAAGGTAATTATAATCAAAGAAGCATAATTATTGGTAGTTACAATTTCCGACTTGAAGAAGTAAAAGATACTTAATTTTCATAAGACGTTTTCTTAATATCGGTCGGAAGCAGGGGCTAGAAATTTAAAATTAATAGAACCTTTGAGCCTTAATGTTGAATGAGTTAAAGGTTTAATCTGTGGGCATGAAAAAAAAAAACAGAAATCTAGATTTTTTAGAATTTCAATTCCGGAAGAAATGCCAATAAAGCGTTCAAAACGTTCAAATGTCAATTTGACATTCTTAACCCAATTTTTCAGAAAATCTCGTATCGAATGGCAAACTCCACCTACATTTTTTTGGCAGGTGTGTTCGAGGAAAAAAAAATACATATATTTTTGTGTGACGTATGTGCGTGTGTGTGCTTGGTGAATGTGTGCGCGTATAAGTGTGTGAATATGTAAAATTTTCTTTTTACATATTTTTATTTTATACTTAAGAAACGTTCTTCAACTTTTCATCTTATTTTTGGGGATTTTTTTTTCTTCGATTTTTTTTTTTCAAATTCACACACTTTTAGCACACTTTTCTCGAAAACCACACCGACGCACACTGCCATAGTTATTCACATATTTCTTGTTCTTTTTTTTCGTATGAGATTGCTTTGCATAACTTTTTGCTTTTTTGACTTTCAGTACGTTTTGTGTATCATGTAACACTGAGCTCAAGAGATGTTCTAATTTTAGATCAATCGTTTATTTTAGAATTTTTTTCGATTTTTTTTTTCGAGGTGTATTAGATTGAGGTTGGATTTTCCTATTTTTTAAGAAGATTTTTTTAACACTACAATAGACATTTTGGTTGCTTTGAAACAGACACATTTGTGAAAGGGGAAAAGTTAATTCTTTGATCACTTTTAGAATTCCGGAAACACTGTTAATCCTTTCTTGTCCTTTTTGAAGAAAACAGCTTCCTTCCAGATAAATTTTCAATGAAGAAGTTACGGTTATATAACGGTAATTCACGTTGGGCTTAAGGTTATCGATGAAAAAAGGTTTTTTAAATTTCTCCAGTATCAAAAATATACCAAAACAAAAAAAACGTCGTCACTTTCATTTAAATTTTTACTAAAATTTTCTTTTTCTTTAAATTTTTATCCTTTTTTAAAATTTTGATGGAATTTCAGTTGGTATTGCAAAACTTACTCGAGGGAAAGAAACAAAATTGAAATCTCTACGATAGTCCGAGCAGCTGACGTCTGTGGAGCGAATGCTGCGGTTCGACTAAACTGACTGGCGGTACACCAAGAAACAACACGTCGTTCAACAATTTGTTTCTTTCTATCCCGAAAGAAATTTTCAATTTTCTAATTTAAAAACCATTTCTCAAATACACACTTGCCACACACATAAAATCACATAGTTGTTATTGTTGTTTTTCTGTCTAAGTGTTGCGAGCTTGATCGGTGTATATTTGTGTTAGTTGCCAGTTTTACTGAGCAACAAAACAGCTCATTTATGTGAAATATAAACTTTTCGATCGGAATAATTTTTGGGAATGTTCTTTTTTTCTATATTCAAAAACCGCCCACAAGAAAATTTTGAATTTTTATTTAAAAGCGAGGAAAAAATGATTTTTCCTCATAGATTCCTGTAGGTGTGGTGTCGGCTAACAAAGCACAAATACACTCACAGGCAATGATGGGCACTATGTTGGCTGAAAAAATATACCACTTTCCGATGAACAAAAATACATTTTTTTTGTTGTGAAGGAAAAAATTACATTTTTGAAAACTGTTTCGAAAATGAATATGAAAATATGCATTGCTGGGCGGTAAAACAGCATTTTCAATGCATCAAGAAACTTATATTTGACTTGCAACAAGCGTTTTGCTTTGTTTGTGTGTATGAAGAGGAGAACGCCAAGAAGTGACGACGAGACAGTGTACTATTCTGCTATTTAACCTGGTTCTAATTTCGTATAGTTTGGCGGCTGGTACAGCAATGGTGCAACTATTTTGTGCGGTATTTTTGATTTGCTTTCAGTGGCTCTTTTTTTACTTTAGTTTTCTGCTTATTTTCAGTGTTTAAAATTTAATTAAATAATGTTGTATACCCAGAGTACTTTATTTCTAGTTTTTTTTTCTCGACGAGGTATTACCTACAAAAATAATGTATGTAAGGAAGAGAGGAAGGAATTTTCACTTTAAACATTTATCATTGAGATTTTAGGGGTGAAGTCAGTTTCCTTGGGTTGAATAGAGAAAAAGTTTGAAGAATGAACTTGGTTTTTTTCAATTTGAAAGTAAAATACTCTTGTTGTTTGCATTAGAATTTTAATTAAATTGATATATTAGGAGCAGGTTCGCAAAATTTTTGAGATCATTGCTGTTCCTTAGAACTATAAATATTTACTTTAAAAAGCATTTTGTTTTGGATTTTATATAAACGAACAGGCTCTTTGGAAAGTCTTTTCAACGAGTCGGAATTTTGATAGGAAAGTCAGTTTTAAATTTCCAAGGAGTTCGTTTCAAACGAATACACAATTAACAACACAACATGTAGAACTTATAGTAAAAGGTCATAATTTTCAACATTTTCATAAACAGAAAATGAATCAAATTCGATTCAGAAAAAGCTGGGTAGAAAATTAAATTAAAGTGTGATGCAAACCAGCTAAGTTGTTTCATTAACAATGGAGATTTTACAAGTCCAGATGAAGACCCTTTCAATTGTTTATTCATCAACATTCAGTATTAAGCGTAGTGTCCGTAGCTCAGTGGTAAGGTGCGTTGGCTGCTAAGCAGAACGTCGTGGGTTTGAGTCCTACTCGTGCTCATAGTTTTTATTTCATCTTTCACGGACACTGCCTTTTGCGAAGAACTGACAAAACTTCCAAAAGTATCATCTGTCATGAAAAAGTGCTTCTCAACTTTGCCGTTCGGAATCGGCTTTAAATTGTAGGTCCCCTCAATTCTTCACACGCTCCCAGAGAATTGTTGAAGAGGATAAGCCACTTAGGCCTTGGCTCTTCAAGAGCTGTCGCGCCACTCTATTTTTTTTATTCAGTGTTCAGCAGTTTCGCTAAAATTCGATAAGTCCGCTTATAGCAGAAAATTGGTTGCTTTTTTTCAAATAAGTTTGTGAAAGTGTGAAAAAGCTTCCTTCTTGAAGCATTTTTTTCGTTCTTATTTTTTAAGTGCCTGGCACAATTTCTGTAGAGTAGTAGCAGTAGGAAAACTTGAACAAAGAATTTGTTTGCTTCGTTCTCCATGATTCCATCATTTCAGGTCTCCAATTTTTTCATGTTCGAGGAAGGGATTGACCATATTCCGAATGGTAATGGAAAAGATAAGAAATTTTGATTTGTCATAAATTGAACATTTAAACCTAGGACCGTATTATACGGAAAATAGGAAATTTTCCTCAATAAGTCAATAATTTTTCGGTTTCTTAAGTAGAGCTAAATAAAACACATACAACGATACATTTTCAATGAAAATTTTATTTCATTGAAAAATTTGGGCTTTTTCATTATAGCCCAGGAGCCCCCATACAAGAAATTCCTGACATTTCACCACATGGCAACAGGTATGCGCGACCTTTACAGCTAACTAAATTCACGCCGACCAAGCGAATCTTATTCGTCTTGGGTTTATCTTTTATTCCTCATTATTCCCGCGATGACGGGAATTTCTTGTATGTGTGGCTCCCCGCCTATTAAGTGTGAAAAACTATATCATTCAAATGGCCGCCTCAATAGTTTTCGCAGCATGCGAATCTTTCGAGGTTATTTTTAACCCCCTTTTCTCACATATCGGGTGGTATCTCTGCCAAAACTTGAATAATGTTGGTTTTTAACACTGTAGTCCGCTGAAAAAATCTAACGATGTCAAATTGCATGATCTTGATGTCCAATGAACATCGCAGAAACGTATTGAAACTTCGCGACCAGGAATCGGCGTTAAATTGTAGGTCCCCTCAATTCTTCACACGCACCCAGAGAATTGTTGAAGAGGATAAGCCACTTAGGCCTTGGCTCTTCAAGAGCTGTCGCGCCACTCTATTTTTTTTATTCAGTGTTCAGCAGTTTCGCTAAAATTCGATAAGTCCGCTTATAGCAGAAAATTGGTTGCTTTTTTTCAAATAAGTTTGTGAAAGTGTGAAAAAGCTTCCTTCTTGAAGCATTTTTTTGTTCTTATTTTTTAAGTGCCTGGCACAATTTCTGTAGAGTAGTAGCAGTAATAAAACTTGAACAAAGAATTTGTTTGCTTCGTTCTCCATGATTCTCATCATTTCAGGTCTCCAGTTTTTTCTTGTTTGAGGAAGGAGATTGACCATATTCCGAATTGGTAATGGAAAAGATAAGAAATTTTGATTTGTCATAAATTGAACATTTAAACCTAGGACCGTATTATACGGAAAATAGGAAATTTTCCTCAATAAGTCAATAATTTTTCGGTTTCTTAAGTAGAGCTAAATAAAACACATACAACGATACATTTTCAATGAAAATTTTATTTCATTGAAAAATTTGGGCTTTTTCATTATAGCCCAGGAGCCCCCATACAAGAAATTCCTGACATTTCACCACATGGCAACAGGTCTGCGCGGCCTTTCCGGCTAAGGGCCAGTTATAGCGATCATTGGTTTTCATCAGGAAAAATTGGAACAGGAGGAATCCGAATTTTTTTCCTGATGAGCGTTTATAGCAATCAGGAAATTTACGTCGCTGAAAAAATGTCACTTGTCCACCGCCAAAATATTTCCTGATTGAAATGCAGCCGGAAAATTTTTCCTGACAGAAATCTGTCATTGGAATTATTTAAAAATGAAACACAAAACATTGGAACGATTCGTTTTTTGACAAAAATTCATCAGCTGTTCAGGAAAACGAATTTCCATACGGAAAATAGAAAAATACATTTTTAACGAAAAATAAGTTTGCGAACTTATATTTTATTCTCAAAAAAAATTCTTTAAGAATTTTCCGGTCGACTGGTATATAAATTGCATTAGTAATCGAAAGAAAACTTAGTTTAATATCCATTCAAATATTTTTCCTGAGGGATTTCAATGATTGCTATAACTAAATTCACGCCGACCAAGCGAATCTTATTCGTCTTGGATTTATCTTTTATTCCTCATTTAACATTTTAGTGGGCTCGATGCAGGGAATTTCTTGTATGGTGGCACCCCGTCTATTAAGTGTGGAAAACAATATCATTCAAATGGCCGCCTCGGTAGTTTTCGAAGAATGCGAATTTTTCGAGGTAATTTTTAACCCCTTTTTCTCACATATCGGGTGGTATCTCGGCCAAAACTTGAATAATGTTGGTTTTTAATGCGTTTAGAGTTCGGGGACTATTCTCGTGAACACTGTCTTTTGCGTAGCCTCGCAGAAAAAAACCTAACGATGTCAAATCGCATAATCCTGGTGGCAAATTAACATCGTAAAAACGTATTGAAATTACGCGACCAGGAAACTTCTCACGCGATAAATCCATAATTGGTCGTGTTGTGTGGCTTATTGCCCCGTCTTGTTGGAACCATATATCGTCCAAGTCATGGTCTTCAATCGCCCGGCCTAGAAAGATTGGTTAAATTGGTAATCATTCGACCGTATCGCTCCAAATTGATCATTACTATCCGCCCATTGACATCTTCGAAGAAATACGGACCAAAGACACTTTTCGAGCATAAAGCACACCAAACAGTCACTTTTTCTGGATGCAATGGTACCTCTTCGATCACTTGTGGGTTTTCCGAACCCTATATACGGCAAATTTTTTGTTTGCATACCCACCGAGTGTAATGTGACTCACTCTAAGGAAAATGTTGTTCGAAAAATCGGTGTTTGTTGTCTTTTACTCCAACACCCAAGAAGCGTTTTGAATGGTCACCAGGCTTCAAATGTAGTGTGATTTGTATTTTGTATGGACAGAGATGCAAATCCATATGCAAAATACGCCATAGTGAGGTGTACGACACGTTCAATTGCAGCGAACGCTGTGAAATCGATAAACTCGAATCATCAACAACACTCTTGCGCTTGCAGTAGCAATATTTTCGACTAAACGTGCACGTTGCAGGCCTTGCAATATCAGTAACGCTTCCACTCTCTTCGTATTTCTTTACAATTTTATCGGCTGCTTGCGTAGTCCGTCGATTATGACGACCATAATCATCGCGTAATAATATAATTAATTAGGTCCGTTCTTTTACTTTTTCGAGAGTTTTTGTGAAAACTGTCGAAAATCGAGGAGTGGGGATGACATTTTGTGATTCTCCCAAAAAGTAAAAGAACACTTGACAGCAAAAACCCCTCAAATCCAAAAAATTATATCAAAGGTCAAAAAAAATTCAACGTACTTCTTTTGGTTTGACAGAACTTACAAAAACCAGAAATATTTGTGGCTTAAATCGGGAGATAGAGGAAATATTTTTCTCCTTCCAAAGTGATAGAACTTACAAAAATCAGGAGTAAAAAAAGAGAAAAGTGGGAGAATTTGGGAGTTTTAGGGAGTAAAAGAACACACCTTTTGTTGAGTGATCAAATATCGTAAATGGCAAATATTCAACTAATATTGTGACACTTCAGCAGACATTTAAGTTTGACACATGTCAAATGCCAGAGCTACCAATTTGAAACCACGAAATGAATGATCCTATGATTTCAGTCAAACAAAAATCTAATTTTAAATCGAATTTAAAAATATTTTATTTTTTCAACCGATTTTTAATTAATTTTTTCAAAACAATACAAAAACTTTGAATTTAATTCTTCCTCTCGTTACAAAACCCAAAATCGCAAAATGCAGCCCTGAAAGAAAAACCATTAAACATGGCGCAAAACGCTGCATTTTATTTAACCTTCACCGAGTACAAACATTAATATCATAAGCTCAAGAAAACACTGTTGCATTAAATTTGTTATAATATTAATTAAATTCCTCTTTTGAAACATGATATTGCGTCATGCTTTGTGCACTAGTCTCTAATTTAAAATAATTACAATCTGATTTTTCATAAAGCTTGGCGATGGCATCACCGAGACTGCATCACTTTAATGTTCCTCTCGGCAGGAGATCAAGCGTACAATTAATTTTGCATGAAACCCCCCAATCCATCTCTCCACATACCAAAAAGAAACAAAATAAATGCCAAACGAACACTAACGTCGGCACCCCACATTGCCAAAAGCTGTCCCAATTTTGATGTCAAAAATAATATTTCAAAATTTAATTACAAAAAAAACTAATAAAAATATTTGAATTTTCTTTAAATAAAAAAAAATGCGTATACAACAAAATCCGAAAATAGTGTATTGCCAATAACTGTACAAAGCCAACGAACTGTCCTGATGTAACGGTGTTTAAGTGATAAATTGTTATTTAAAACGATTGCAAGCATTGATTGTAGTCATTAAAGGCTCGTGCATCATTTGCGGTGGCGGCGGCTGATGTTGGCTGAATGGCATTTTTAGATCAATAATGGCTGACATATTTTGCCTGCTCAAAATATTTTGAAGGTTTTGGTTGTGGTGTTTCATAATTGACGAACACATAAGGTTTTAATTTTAACAAATTATGTTAATTGTTGTGCATGATTGCAGAAGGAGATTGGAATGTGGAGAGTTATGAATTTGTAATGATTTTCTAATCCAAAATGCTTACGAGGTAATAGAGTGTAATGAGTTGATTGCTAATTTTAAATTAGGTTTTTTAGTTGAAAAGTCAATTAAAAATTCCCTTGATTTAATCAATTTACATTCTTTCACGCAATAACGTCAATAATAAGGGAAAAAACTGTAATGTACGTCGTATACTTACTTTTTTTTTTGCTTTCTTCAGAAACTTGTCTGAAAACAACCCATACAGCTCTCTATTGAAAATGAACATCTCCAGCACATAAATAAAACATTAATTTCTTAAATTTTATTGCCAAGGACACAAATTTAAACTTCTTCTTTCTCGATCACAGGACCATAAAATTGTCTACATTGAAAATGTCAACAGAATCTCAAGTTCCATCCACTTCCAATGCAATCAATGTTGACACAAAAGTCCTGTCTGTCCGCATCTTCACCCAAACTCATTAATATTGTCTTAAACCCTAATCAAATATAATCTCCATAATCTTCGCAAAACAATAATTTCCTATCAAAAACCCATTTTCAATGGACCATTAAACTACTCATCCATGCGTTTGGGAATTGGAAGGTACACAACAATTATTCTAGCTTTGTTTGAATAATACTAGAAAATCCTTGAATTCTCATTCCAAAAATTGAAAAAAAGATTAAAGAACATTTATGTATAAATTCTTCAAGATTCCTTACCTACAACACTTACAAAATTGTTTCTCTAGCTTTTCGGGTCTATTTTTAGCAATCAATTGTGTTTTCCAAATGAAGTTTGTCGATTCATTTACAAAAAATAATTTTCAATATATTCAAATCCAGAAGATATTTTGTAAACTATGTCAAATTGCCGTTTTGGCTGCATCTTTGTAGAAAGCTCGTTTCAAAACGGCAGAGATACACATAGTTTAGCATTTTGCATTTGCTTTTTTTTCAATATTTATATCTTCGTTAAAAGCAAATAAAATAGGAAAGACTAAACAGAAGTTCTAATTTTAGCAGAAATGAAAACTGTATCGCTCAGAGGTGAGGGTGGAATATGTGTTTCTATTTATCTTGAGGTGGGTATTGTGTATCTCAAATGTATTTCTGGCCAAATGGCTTCGAAACAAAGATCATGCATCACCGATAATTATTTGGCATAATATGTTTGTATAGTTTATCAAATCAGGTTGAAGGAAATGTCGGGGATGCACATAATTATTATTAAAGGCTGAATTATAATGCAATTTTGCTCACGCAAGCACACCTAAGTATGATCCAGGGAATACACACGAACCCTATGAGCAAACTATAATGTACTTGAGCTACGTTCGTTAAATTTTCGTTCAACTTATACTAGTGCGGTTTCATTCACTTAGGCCGTGTCCGAATTGGGTTAAAAAGTGGTTAAAACTTGACGTTTGGTTAAATTTTGACATTTCGCATTGAATGAAATGTGTTAAAAATTAGACTAGCTGTGGAGCAGGTTAAAATATGACAGTAGTGGTTAAAAATGCATCCATTTTTAACCACAATTCATCGAATTCGGACACGGCCTTAGACTAGCTGTGGAGCAGGTTAAAATATGACAGTAGTGGTTAAAAATTCATCCATTTTTAACCACAATTCATCGAATTCGGACACGGCCTTATTTCTTGAGTGAATTTGACAATTTGAATAACGGAAGGCCAAAACTACTTCTTTTGCTAACTTAAGGGCTAACTATAATGAACGGAAGGGAGCGGACGTAGCCGTCCGTAACTGAGCGAATACAAGGAATTCGTATATTGCGCCCTAAATAGAGGATTTCTCCGTTTCGTCAATTTTCCTTCAGTTTTGCTTACGACGTAAACTGCGCTCCTCTTCGCTTTTTACGGACGAAAATTTTACAGCTGACTGGTTTTGTTGATTTTTCTGAAGAGGAATTCGATTTGTTGTTTATTTCAGGTAATTAATTTCTTCGCTTGTTTGTTGCAAATTGAAATAAAAAACATAATTTTTTTTTGAATGATACTTCCGTACCTACACATCAGTTCATTATGGGTACAGTGCTCACATGGCAGTACGGGAGGGAGCGTTTCGTTCGGTTCTAACACAAGCCTCCGTTTGCTTCCGCTCATTATAGTTAGCCCTTAAGGAAATATTCGTCCGGTTTTTTGACATGAACTGAAGGCCGTGTGCGAACTGGGTTAAGGCCGTGTGTGAATTGGGTTAAAAAGAGGTTAAAACTTGACGTTTGGTTAAATTTTGACACTTCGAAATGAATGAAATGTGTTAAAAATTAGACTAGCTGCGGAGTAGGCTGAAATATGACAGTAGTGGTTAAAAATTCATCCATTTTTAACCACAGTTCATCCAATTCGCACACGGCTTAAGCTCACTTATAAAGCAAAAATATTATAGTTGGGCGTGGGCCTTTATTTTCATGTATGTAGATCAAAGCTGTTCAAGAAATCAACAGAGTATCGTTGGGTTAAGTTAAAGTTTTCATTATTCAAGTCACAATGGCTATTAAGGTTGATTACAAAAACGTGATATCATTTTCAATTATGATAATTCGTACTTGATTGCTTAAGTGAACTTAACTTACTTACTGACTTATGGTGGTGCTACAGTCCAGGTCGGACCAGGGCCTCACCCAAAAAACTTCTCCAAGTCTTGTCTTGTCTCAAGTTTCGCACGCCAAGTTAGTTCAGGTCCTCTACCACCTATGTTCTCCATCTGAGTGTCACCGTCTTCCTCTTCTGCGATGTCCTTCCGATCTGGATTCAAACACTCTACGCATTATTTAACATTCGCTCAACATGACCCAACCATCTAAGTCCTTGGACCTTAACTCTTCTGGCTAAGTCAGTGTCGCTGTACAGCTCGTACAGTTCTTGGTTGAATCTTCGTCTCCATTCTACATTAATGCAGACAGGACCAAAAATCACTCGAAGGATTTTTCTGTCAAAGCAGCCCAAAGCGTTTTCATCAGATGTTGTCATGGTCCATGTCTCTGCACCATACATTAGCTCAGGGATGATGAGAGCTTTAAACAGTGACACTTTAGTTGATCGAGAGAGGGCCTTACTACTCAATTGCCTTCTAAGTCCAAAGAAGCAGCGATTGGCAAGAGTGATACTTCGTTTGATTTCAGCGCTGGTGTTGTTGTCTGAGTTGATAGCGGATCCCAGGTAGACAAAGTCCTTAACAACCTCAAAGTTAAATCTGTCTATGTTGACGTTTGCTCCAAGACGTCGATGTTGGTTGTCCTTTCTTGTCGACAGCATTAACTTGGTCTTGCCCTCGTTAACCGCTAGACCCATCTTCCTGGCCTCCGTCTCAAGGCTTACAAACGCTCCACTGACATCACGCTGTGTTCTTCCAATTATGTCAATGTCGTCTGCATATCCTAGTAGCTGGACGGACTTTTGAAAGATTGTGCCTCTGGTGTTGACATTGGAGCTTTGCACAATCTTTTCAAGAATGATGTTGAAGAAATCGCATGACAACGCATCGCCTTTTCTAAAACCTTTTTTGACATCAAAAGCGTCCGTTAGGTTTTTTCCGACCATGATGGAACACCGTGAATTTTCCATTGTCATCTTACACAGACGGATGAGTAGTTTTTCTGGGATGCAAAAACTAGACATTGCTCAATACAGTTGGTCTATATAGGTATCGATTTGAAGTTCCTGGGTCTTCTCCAAGATCTGCCGTAGGGTGAATATTTGATCGATGGTGGACTTTCCGGGTCTGAAGCCACACTGATCAGTTGACGAAGGGCTTCAAACGTTCACACAGCACGGCAGACAAGATCTTATAGGCGATGTTAAGGATCTCCTTTTTTGAGGATGGGACATACGATGCTGATGTTCCATTCATCGGGTAGCTTTCCTCCGACCCATTTTTGCAGATGAGCTGGTGCATGCTCCTAACAAAACATCTCCAGCTGCTTTGTACGTTTCGGCGACTAGCCCGTCTGCTCCAGCGGCTTTGTTCGCTATCGCTATCTTCACTTCGTCAAGGTAAGGTGGTGGAATTTTTAACCTTCTGCACCCAAATTGAATGGTTCTGTATAGCTGACGGAGTTTTGCTCGTCATCACCAATATACAGCTTGGACTGCGGTTCCACAACGATGCTCCCATGATGGTCTCTACAGGCTTCAGTTCGGGGTGTAACCTTTTTGTAGAACTTTCGAACCTCGTTCCTGTTGTGACATCCCTCTACCTCCTCGATCACGCACTTCTCATGCTCCCTTTTTTTCTTTCTGAGAAGTATATGCTCCTCTCTTGTTTTCTGCTCGTAGAGCTCACGAGCTGCTCGTGTCCTTCTTTGGAGCGCCGCTTTGTATGCCTCTTCTTGCATGTGCTCGCCGACATTCATCGTCAAACCAGGGGTTTCGATGTGGTGGCCGTGTAAACCCTAGCACTTCAGAGGCGGCATCTCTGATAGCTGCTTGGCAGTGCTGCCACTGATTCTTTATATTTTGTGCTGGTAGCAAAGGACTCCTCAGAAGTCCTTTGGAGACACGATAGGAAAAAGATCTAGCAATCTCTTGCGATTGTAGCCGTTTGATGTCGAATTTCCTCCTAGCATTTTCGCGTGTTGCCTCGGAATGTGCGGACATCTTTCATACTAGAGAAGTGTCGTGCGTCGATCGCAATGTGAACTTAAGCTTATGTCAAGAAAACCGGACAAACATTTCCTTAAGTAAGCAAAAGAAGTAGGCTTGGCCTTCTTTTCTTCAAATTGTCAAATTCACTTGAGTAATGACCATATGAAACCGCACTAGTAAAATGCGAACGAAAAGTTAACGAAAAAAGCTTAATTAGATTATGGTTTGTTCATAAGGTTCTTCTCTGGTTCACTTAAGCGTCCTTGCGTGAGCAAAATTGCATTATAGTTCAACCTTTAAGCTAATCTAAACAAAACTCAACAAAAAGGTTGCTTAACCTCTTACAATAAAATGCGAAGAAACGATTCGTAATTCGTACCGATTTGTCATTTTAACTAAATATAATGTTGTTTTCCATTGGCCTTTTTTGACGTTTCTTCTTCTACCTCCAATGTAACGGGTTATGGTGTATGTGTCATTCTTCGGACGCTTCTGTTTTCAAAACAGAAGAGATCTGCTCTTCTCAGAAGCATTCCATCTGTCAAAGTCAGTCCAATGGAACGGTTTCAGAAGATTTCTGGACTCTTCCGATTGCTTCTGGACGACAAATGGAAAATGACATAATTCTCTTTTATTGTAAATTCGCATCACTCGCCCTTATGAAATCAGTTAATCAAAAATCTTCGAGTATCGAAACAATTCTGACATCTGACAGCAAACATGCATGTAAACAAATCGAATTTAACCTCACATCTTACTGCAATAGTTCAATTTTCAATTTGATTTTAGAATATAAGTATTAGAATTAAATTCCATTAAATTTAACAGAAAAAGATAAATAGAAACATGAGAGAAACACCTCTTTCAACCTGTGAGAAAAACTTTATTCTACAGACCATCAAAAACAATCAGGTAACTCACCATTGTGCATGCATGACTTACAAAAAGCTATGAACTGTTTTGTTGATTATTTCTAGCGCCTCGATGGACGCAAAAATGAAGAATTTCGGTCGGCTAACATAAACTTCGGCACCGATTATGGCAGTGTTCATGTGTCCTTGGGTGAAACACGTGTCCTAGCTCAAGTTAGTTGTGAATTGGGTCTACCGAAAGCAACCCGCCCAAATGAAGGCATTATGTACATCAATGTCGAACTTGGTCCGATGGCTGGCGTCAGCTACGAAGCCGGACGTAACTCGGATCTTGGAGTTCAAATTAATCGGACACTGGAAAAGACCTTCAAGGAATCACGATGTGTTGACTTGGAATCACTCTGTGTCACTGCTGAAGATCGAGTTTGGATTCTCCGTTTGGACTTGAATGTTCTCAACCATGCTGGCAATCTAATTGGTATGTTGATCTGTCCTCACTCAGCTGAAAAATCCTTTTAAAAAATGATTGTAGATTGTTGTTCCATTGCTGCACTAAGTGCTTTGGCTCATTTCAAGCGACCCGATGTCTCGGTGATGGAAGACGAAGTCAAAATTCACACAGCTGCTGAAAAAGAACTCATTCCAACTGTTCTTCATCATTATCCTGTCTGCGTTTCGTACGCCACATTCAACAATGGGTATGTAATGCATTTCACTTCGATGGTTCACTGTTTCATGAATAGATTTTCGTTTCCAGGGAAACTCCTGTTGCAGATCCAACGGCAATCGAAGAACGCACAGCCGAATCCAGCTTAGTCTTCGGAATCAATTCCTATCAGGAATTGTGTTGCCTCAATCTCGGTGGAACAACATTAACCAGTTCTTATTTACTCCTGCAGTGCTCGAAGAGAGCAGCCAAACGAGCCAAATTGATAGTCGATCAGGTGAAGAAAGCCCTGGCAGACGATACCAAATGTCGAGAAGAAAACAAGCCCGTCGGATTCACCGAGTGCCTACGATTGAACAAGATAACCGCCTTGGCCGAGGATCGTTTAGCCCTAAAACTGCGTCACTTCAGCTTCCAGAATATACACAACGACGAACTCAGGAAAGTCGAACACATGAGCGACGATGAGCAGGAAGACATTAAAAATGGTAAGCTGACAAAAATCATTTCCATTTTTTGTTTCATACATTTCTGCCCCTTTTAAGTGATTTCCATCGGTGAACACACTGGAATCCTAAACTCCAACCAAGAATCCATTAATTGGGTGCCGGAAGGAGCCAACGATGATTCGAACGATGAACTCCAATCAGACAATGAAACTGACGGCGATGACGACGACGAAATGGATGATGCCAATTTGGAGCATCAAGTTGAGAACGCTCTGCATAACGTCAGTCAAAGATTGAATCAGCCCATCAGCAAGAAAAAGAATATTCCGTTGCTGAGTCAGAAGAATTGGCAGCGTAAGGTTTTGGTTTGCTTATTTTGGGTTGAACTTGATTTTCTTTCCTTTTGCAAAATTTTCTAGAAGCAGCAGGTGATGGCAACAGTGAAAGTGAAGAAGAAGAAACTATTGTATTGGAGTAACATTTTTTTAAATAAATTTCTTTTGTAAAATAAAGCTGGCTTTCATTATTCTTACTTTGTTTCCGAGCGTCCGGTCATTCTCATTGATCGAAAAGGCTAAACAAAATCAAGAGGTTGCGAGAACATCTATTAACAAACGTTTGCAGTTGCACCTTCCTTGCCACAGCTGCAATGACCTTATCATACGTAGGGTTCCAAACAAGAGAGGATATAATCAAGAACTTTATTAACTCTATCGCGTTGATAAAAATTAAGCTTGATGGTAGATTCTGGTGCTGGACACCTAGCTCGTATGAGCGAAGAGGAACCGCCCCGAAAAGTCCTTTGTAGTTTAATTCATAGCAGTAGACAGCGCAACAGCAAAACCTGCGCTGGACACCCAAAGCCTTGGGGTATTTAATTGGATGGTGTCGGATCACAATCGGGATATGGGGAAACTTGCTGAAGGAGGCCCGGACCGGATCTCGGTTGTGGCCCTAGCTAGCTGTTTCCAGTTTTGCACTCCAAGTTGATTGAGGTGCTCTTCCACTTGTGAGCTCCACCTGAGTCGAGGTCTTCCTCTTCTTCTATGTCCCTCAGGAATAGTATCGAAGGCTTACCGGGCCGGAGCATTGGTGTACACCCGATTCATCCGATTTTGTCAAGCTCCATGCTTCTGCACCATACAGCAGGACTGGGATGATGAGGGTGTTGTACAATTTAACCTTACTTGCTCGAGAGAGAGCTTTTCCACTCAATTGCTTTTTAGCCCAAAAAAGCAACGATTAGCAAGAGTTATTCTTTGTCTGATCTCGGCGTTGGTGTTATTTCCCGTGTTAATAGCGGAGCCTAGGTAGACAAACTCCTCTACTACCTCGAAGTTATATGTGTATTGTGACGTTCTGCCCGAGCCGTCGGTGTTGGGTGTCTTCCTCGAAGACAGCCCATTTTTGCCGCTTCTGTCTCAATTCTCACAAACGCGCCATTGACATCACGCTGTGTTCTTTTCCCATTATATCAATATCATCGGCGTACGCGAGAGGTTGAACAGATTTTTGGAAGATAGTGCCTCTGGTGTTGACCGTGGAGTTTTGCACTATCTTCTCAAGAACGATGTTAAAGAAATCGCACGACAGTGCATTACCTTGTTTGAATCCTTTTTCGACGTCGAAAGATTCCGTAAGCTCGTTGCCAACTTTGATGAAGCAGCGTGAGTTCTCCATCGCTATTTTGCACAAACGAACGAGCTTAGCAGGGATGCCCAACCTACCTAGACAAGACAATTCGTCTCTGTAGATGCTGTCATACGCGGCCATAAAATCGATGAAAAGGTAGTGGGTATCGATTTGGAGTTCATAGATTTTTACCAGGAATTGCGGCAACGTGATCGATGGTTGACTTTCCTGGTCTGAAGCCACATTGATAAGGAGCAATCAGATTGTTGACGAAAGCCTTCAGACGTTCACATATTACGGCAGAGAGGATCTTGTAGGCGATGTTAAGTAGGCTGATTCCTCTGCAGTTGGCGCAGTTTAGAGGTTCTCTCTTCTTCGGGCAAACAATGCTGAGGTTCCATTTTTCGGGCATGCATTCTTCAGACCATATCTTACAGATGATTTGGGGAATGCTCCCATCTAGATCGTCGGCTACTGCTTTGAAGAGCTCGGCAAGAAGACCATCTGCTCCAGCGGCTTTGTTGTATTTCAGCCGTGATATTGCCGTTCTCCTTTTCATTTCGTCTCGATCGGGTTTAAGGAATTGTTGGCTATCTTCGTGTCGGTGACAGCAGGATTCTGTTGATCGTAGCCCTTATACAGTCTGCAGTGGTAGTCTTTCCAAATCCCCAGCATTGACTATGATGTTCCCTTGGAACCCGACCATGGTCATTGATGATATTCCCCGCTTCAAAGCAAGGCTGTGAGGTAGAAAAATGCTTAAAAAGACGAGACAATCAACTTACGTTTAGAACCTGATATTTGAATTCTCTGTTGACGCTGTCGAACACCGTCCTTAAGCGTTGTACAGCAGTTATACCACAATCCGTTCAACAATGACCCGCGTGTTCAAGGCGAACAGAAAGACCGAACCATTGCAGAGACCAAATGACGATGCCAAAGCATCCGGTGGTTCCACCGACAGGAAGAAGCACGCGAGATTCAGTTCCACAATAATTCTTGTCCTCTTAAACTAAAGCCAGAGTTTAAAGAAAGGAAAAATGCAACTTTTTAAGATTTTCTTAAGTTTTCTTTCTTAGCTTTTTCTGTTTTAAGGACAACAAGGAAAAGTCTCTTTCAATACACGACAAATACTTAAAATAACTACATTAGGCTATTAGATATTTGTTTTTGTTTTTTTTTTTTTCTTTTTTCTTTTTTAATTCTTAAGAGCTAAACATCGATGTTTACTTTTTGTGGGATTTTCTCATAGTTTGCTATTTTTTTGTTTTTCTAACTTTTTATTTTTAAACTTTGTCTCTCTTTCTCTCTTTTCTACGCACTTAACGAGTTTCATTTTTTTTTTAGTACATAAATCCTTAATTAAAGCAACAAAAATCAAAATCAAATAAAAAAAAAAAAATGTAAATACAAATTTTTCGCGAAAAAGATTTTTTCTTTTAGTTGGTATGTTACAATGCTAAAAAAATAATTTTGTTTTTTTTTGTTGTTTTTGTAAATATTTTAAAAGAACTTAATGTTTAGGATTGCTCTCTGCATTGCGTTTGGGCGGCGGTGGTGGGTGGAACGCCGACACTCAGGTGGTGTCATTCCCGATTCCGTTTTTCTGGTCCAGTTTATTTGAATTCGATTTGACCATGTAGATGAAGTATGTGATTATTTCTTTCTCTTTGATTGGTATCGTCTTGAAGTGTTTCATTATTGTCTGTTTGGGGGGGAGAGAGAAAAGAGAAAGTACATTATTAGAAATTGGTTGTCATTGTTCGATTTGTGTTGAATCGGGTAGACAGCGTGGTAGGGCATTCCAGATGAGTCTAGTGGAACAAACAAGGTAGCAGGAAAGATAGTGATTGAGTTGCTTAAAGAGAGGAATACAACTGAATTTTACAGAAGAACATAGTAGGCTAGCATCGATTTGGAAGCTTTTTAGTCTTGAAGTGCATAAGGACAAAACAAAGTACATGCTATCAACAAACAGGGCAACATCTGTCCACCGCCTAGGACAAAACGTCACTGTTGGTAACGAGGTAATTAAGGAGTTCACCTACCTAGGAACAAACATCAATAGGACGAAGAATTACCCTAGCAAACCGCTGCCATTTCGGTTTGGGAAAACAACTGGGTTCAAAACTCCTCACTCGAAAGCAAAATGCCTTCTATAGAAGACTTTGATTTTACCAGTCCTACTCTACGGCGCTGAGTATTGGACGGTAAGTAAAAAGGGGAAATGATACCGGGCACTTTCGATTATTCTTCGACGATCTTCGGTCCCGTATGCGACGATGGCAGATGCTTGGGACATGTAGAGCGAATGGAAAACAATGCTCCAACTCGTTGGGTCTTCGAATCCAACCCGGAAGGACGTCGCAGAAGAGCGCGACTTAGGTGGAGCACATAGGTGGTAGTGGACCTGAACCAACTTGGGGTGAGAAATTGGAGACAGCTAGTTAGGGACCGAGCTGACTAGAGGCGTTTGTTGGATGAGGCTCTGATCCGACGTGGACTGTAGCGCCGCCATAAGTAAGCAAGTATGTGACGATGGCAAATGGGGAAGAAGGTTCAATAGCGAACTGTACGAACTGCACCAAGATGTGGATGTAGTCCAGAAAACCAAGAAACAAATATTCGGTCGGCTCGGGCGAATGGACGACAACGCTCCAGCAAAAAAAAAAAGTATTCTCTTGGCGGCCAGCGGTTTCGAGACAACCAGAAAGACAGAACCTCCGGTACAAAGACCAAGAAACTGCGATTGCCAGAGCGCTTGGTTTTGACGACTGAAGAATGCATGTGATGGACCGTTCCAGATGGAAGGCTGCTGTGTCTCAGGCTGAGATCCAAATAGATTGGGAGCCGGATAAGTTAGTAAGTATCGATTTGAATCACTTTCTTGTTGGTATCGTTCCGATTGTAGGTTGATAACCGGCACAATACACTTGCTTGACTTGTCTTCGATGAGCAAAGAGTATGAGAGAGTTCAGTTCTACACCGCACTGCACATACTGTCGGGACGGAGGCTATCACCGATCACTTTAGCATTCCGAAACCATGGGAAATGCACCGGGCATGTATTCCTAAAGAATCAGCTGGTGGAAGGTCCAAATATGAAACACATAAGGGGATTGGCCTGCATCGTTTTCAACCTGGCTTTAAAGAAAGCCGTGAAAGAAGGCAGCGAGAAGGAAAAGCTAACCATTTCGAATGAGGTACGAAATTGGCAATTAACGATTCCAAAACGTTGGATGTAAGAACTTGTTTTAAAAGCAATTAAGACCTCTTCCTTTTGCTAATTCAATTGTAATGAAACATGAGTGTACCTTGAATGCATAGAAAAAACACAAACTACAAAGGTCTCTACGGGGAATTTATGAAGCAAAAGTTCATGGCCACCCAAATAGCGTTGCGTTTCACATTTCAGCTTTCATATTGCCCACTATCTCCGGAGTTCCTCTTCTATCTCCTATCAATAGGTCAAAAATAGTGCCTTATCAGCAAAATGTTTTTTTTCATCTCTTTTTTTCGAAAGATTTTCAGCAAGACAAATAAAACTTTGCAGACTACCGGATGCAAGAATTTTAAAGCACTCCAAAGTCGAAGGAGGCACAAAAAGTCAAAAGGGCACACACACTTAGCACCGAGTGAATGGAAATGAAAAAAAAAATGAACGCCCACTGGACGAAGCGCGCTTGGCGGCTTTCTAAATGAAAAAATATATTTCTTGCAATTCCGGTTTTTGCTCCACAAACCGAAGCCATGATTTGGGTCTCGTATGCAGTTTTAAAATGTGGAAAAAATGTGTATGGGTACATAAACTTTGGTACATATTTACTCACGTCAGCTAGCTGGGCTCTTTTCATGCCGGGCCGTGTGGACACCTTGTAGTGGCGTTTGTAGCGACGCAGAGTATTTACTTGCAGCTGGTAGAGATCGACTTCGGGCAGATCTGTGTCCGTTTCATTGCTATCGTCTTCAGAGTCCTTTCGTCGGCGTTTGGTTCTAGCACTTTGGATGCGTCCTTTATGATAGTCACAAATGTAAATGTGTTGGGCCTAGAATTGGGACGGAACGAAAAAATCAATTAATTTTCATTTTTTCAGTTTTCCAAGGACAAAGGAGAGCAACAAAATGCATGTATGTATGTACATACGTAACGTTAGGAAAAGACAAACACTTACTGTTGGATCACTGCTGAGCTTGAGCCTTTTCTGAGCAACAGTCTTTTGTATACGTTTGCTATATGAAGCGTAGCCAGCTGCTCGATGGCACCGTTCGTTGTCGTCAATGAGACAACATATCTGATCGGTATGGCCACGCGAATCTTCTTCGCCCGATGTGAAGCCGTTGTTCATGGCTATGGCGACACCGTTGGGTCTTCTGGTTGCTTCTGTGGCCGCCGCCGTTTTTGTGAATTAAAATGCACTTGAAAAATGTTTCTTTTCCTAATGGATATAGCTTCGATTGAATTTCTTTTGTTTCAGCTTGGCGATTTTCTTTCTTCCGAGTCGAAAGCCGAATAAAAATTTACAACACAAAAACAGATTAAATGAATAACGAATTTTAAGATAATGCAATTTTTCTTTATGTTAATCGTTGGGTTATGAGGAATTCTTGCAGAATAATTGAATTTCAAGTCGGCGGCGTAAAAACTCTGGCGAGATTATGGAAGTCGAGATTTTTATTTGAGAATGAAAATGACAGCAAAACACCAAACATAACTTTCGCTTGAATTACATTTTTTTTGATCTGGGAAATGAATTTGAATGATTGATACGGGAGAGGGAAAACAACGAAGGGGGATGTTCATTTTCAGGCAGAGTTTATTCATATTCATTTGTTCACGATGATGGTGATTCATTCTTCATTCCTTTTTTGTTTTCGATAAATTTTTCTTCAGATGGAACTGCCAGATGTAGCATATTTGAAGAATTCTCCGATTCTTCGATCGATAGTGTTATGTCCACCACGGTATAAGCAAATACGCAGATCGCGCTTAAATTTATCTTCCATACAAATTTCCTTCAAAGATAAAATTTTAGCTAGGCTTTTCAGCCAGGTGGTACGCAGTTTACGAGCTAGATTCAAACTTTCTTCTAGTTCGGTACAAACCAAAGTCTCTCGCTTGGCTTTGTATATTCTTGAGTAGTATAGGCAAGCTGGCATTCTATTGTAGCGCCATCTTCAGACCTAGCAACGAAGCCGTTTTTTTTTATTTTTTTAAAAAGATTAGTGAAAAAAATTGTCAAGATAAAATTTAGCCTAGCGCGATCCGCGTACTGCTGGCCTTAAATAAAAAAGTGTACCGACGCACTTTTTTGCTGTTGTTTTGTGTTTGAAGACACTTTTAGGTCCGATACGCAGACAAAAAAGTAAACAATAATCGCACTTCATCGCATGAAACAGCGAGGCGTGCGTGAGATTCCGACGCAGATTTCAAATTTTTTCGTAGATGTCTATAATATTGGCCTGTCGAAATTGTACGAAATGTTATAATTCTCAAACGGTACGTAACCTAATGGTAATGGGAGTTTTTGGAGAATGCAAATCTGTTGAGGTAATTTTTAACCTCTTTTTCGCACATATCGGGTGGTATTACGGCCAAAACTTTAATAATTTTTGTTTTTCAATGCGTCTAGAGTTCGGGGACTATTCTTGGTGGCTAATTGACGCCTCCGAAACGAGAAATTACGCGAGTAGGAAACTTATCAAGCAATAAAGCCATAATTGGTCGTATTATGTGACTTGTTTCGCCGTTTTGAGTGAACCACATATCGCCCAAGTCATGATTTTCAATCGCCATCCGCTCCGAATTGACTGTGTACTTTTTCTGGATAATACCTCTTTGATCACTTGTGACTTGTGAGTTTTCTGAGCCACGTATACGGCAAAATTTTATGTTTTACTCACCGAGTGAGAAAATTGCCTCATCGCTTGAGAAAATGGTGTTCGAAAATTCGCTTCGAATATTGTAAAAATTGTACCAAATAACCTTATCGTCAACTTAAGTACTTTAATATCACCGAACCCTACTAAGACGATTCATTTAATGAACCAAATTCATTCTCAAGGTGAATAAATCAAAAACAACAAAAATTCCCCACAGCGGCAAAATATTCGCTTTTTCTCGTTCAGCGCTTCTGTCGTTTGTTCGGTTCGCCGTCAAATTCATTTTCGAATAACAAACCGTTTCGTCGGGTTCGGTGTGGTCTCCTTCTCTCTCTATCTTTGTTTTATTTTACAACACGGCAAACAAAATAATTAATAACTTTTTTAAGTTATCGTTTTTTTATTAAAATTTTATTCTTTAAAAATTAAAAGTGAATTTACCATCTTCAGTGGCAAAATTATTAAGTTGGAGAAGTGAATTCTCTTCGTGTTCAATTTTTGTATTCTCCGAAAGTTCGAAAGTCTGGTTAAAAAAAAAGTGCAACCGTGTGCGGTTCCAATACGTAGAGTCTTGTTTTCTGAGCTTGAGCTTCTGATTCACCAGCTAAAAAAGAATCCATCGGCAAGGGAATTAACAACACGGCGGACGATTAAGTTCTTGCTTCAAAATAAGCTTGTTAATTGTTTTTTTCTCTTTAAAAACTACCAAACAATCCACCTCGTTTATATCGATTGGGTCTCGGCGCGGTTGTGTCGTCTCGAAAAAGATAAAGTGAATTAAGAAAAGTAAATAGAATTGCTTGAATAATTGTGTGAGAGAAAAAAAGAAAAGAAGAAATGTCGACTTTGAATAACAAATTCAAAAGCCTTTCGGTCGAGGAAAAAGCCGAAATACAGGAAAAGTTCATAGACGTAAGCATAGAGAATATATAATACCTAGAGTCGCGACCTTTTCCTCCCTTGCCGAAAACACCCTCAAAATTTGTCTGAGGTCAACTCTTAAATTCCTCTCTTTTTTTCGTGTCCGTGAATCTGTGTAAGAGGTGAACTCTCACAATCTTCACCTTTTTTTCGTCTCCGTGAACCTGTGTAAGAGGTGACAAAAGAGTGAGCACTCAGCCATGACAAAATTTTTTACCTGATGCACAAACCCAAAGTGACAGACTTCCACCACAGGAAATACGAGACTAAACGCACGACTTTTTTCTTAGATTTATTAAGATTTTTGATACAAATATTTGTAAATTATAGTGCAATTATGTGTTAAAAGTGCAAAGAAACAATATAACGTATTTATTTTTCATATTACATGCATTTTTCGTATGTTTAAGTTTTTTTTGAAAATGCTGAGCTCAACGGAATCTTATTTTCGAAATCTGAGCCCATGAAACCCACCTCGACTCCAACCTGAGCATTGTATCTAACTCAGTGCGAATGTATGGGTGCAGTTTCTCATTTAAAAAGCATTGGAAAACTAACACATTCTCACTGGGTTAGTACAAAACGACCAAATTGCAGCTTGTAGGCAAAAAGAGAGCGAACACCCGAAGTCGTTACTCTAGGTATTATATATTCTCTATGGACGTAAGTACAATCCAAATGATACCCTGAATTCGGTACCTTAATCACGGTCTCACATAGTTGTTGAAAGTTGGGATAAAGAGAGTTATTATTCACGCCCAATATTAAGAAATTCCCATAAGAAGCCGCTTCCTACGCATCTCACATTGAAGATTGAAAACAACTCGTGCCTGTGTCTTGTGTGTTTCAATTTCAGTGTCGTGTCTCGTGTCTTTTTTTGTGCTCCATTCTTCCCCCTTACCCGTGGTTTCTATCGAAACAACTCCCCAGCAGTGAATCGACTTGTATACTTTAGTTTTCTTGAACTTCATCTTTGCGGGGGTGCTGGTAATAGAGTTGCCAGAATAAAAATTTCTCTTTTCGTTGTATAAGTCTCTTCGTAGCCACTTTATGATCTGAATTTGTCACAATTTCCTGTTCAAGGGCAAAGCTTATGAGTCATTTAGCTCATAGTGGAGTTTAAGGTTCTCAGCACGCAGGCTGACGCCGATAGTTATCGCGGATTACCCCCTTTTCCTTGCATTTGAAGTGCAAATTAAGCATTTAATGCACTCTAAATGCTGTGACATTAATGAAGCAACTGGCAACACTGCAAAACAGACATGGGATGGAGCAAATACCAAAGTTACATCAAACAGAAACAGACGAGAAAAATGATTCTCCACTCTGAAAAGAAAACTTCCAAACAGGTTTAGGAAAAATAAAAGAATTCGTTTCGACGACAACTCGAACCCGTATCTTATTTATCGACCCTCTGTGATGTCGCGGTTGTAAGTGTGAATAAGGAAACACGAGGAGCGGCCTTTCAATGAAGAATGGAAATAAATTATAGCCACATACTGAAACTTCTAGTTCTATATCTTTATGACAGTACCAGACGCAAGACGGAACCCCGAAACGAACCGATAACCTCATATCAGCAACCACACTAACAATTTTTCCTTTTTTTTTTGGGTGTTGTCAAAATCATCCCCCAGATATTTATTGGATTATGAAAGGGTAGTTGCTGCTGCGTGGCGCATCTTTTCGTGTCTGCACTTGCTTTATTTTTTTCAAACATGTGCGTTGAAGAAAAGTGCAAGTCGGGTCGAGTTTTGTCCAATTGAACTCAAAAGACCGGTAGATTTGGTTCAGCAGGGAGACTGTTTGGTTCCTTGACTTGAAACTGAAACTGAGGGTTGGTTTTTGTGAATACCGGTTCGTTGAAAATAATTCAGTCGACTTTTTATTGATTTTACGAGTACAACGGTGTACAACGGCTGGGAAAGACCAAAGACCGGTTGTCCAATAAGTTCAACAACAATAACAAAGCGATAATGATGTGTCGACTCTCGACTGACAGAGTTGCAAAAACAAAACTGCCTGACTTACTGACTGCCCGTTTTGGCAATTAATTTTGCTGAAATTATGAAAATAACTCTTCCGTTGGAAATTGTGTTTTTTTTTATTCGATTGTACTTTGTGCTGCTCGAAGCACTTGAAATATAATAAAAAAAAAAACACACACTCCCGACTTCTTAATGGGTGGAATTGGGCTGGGTGGGGAGTGGTCGTTCGGCGCACTAGAAGCACACGCAATTGGGTGTAGATGGAGAGCGCAGAAAGGGAGAATGTAATAAACATACCTAATTGGATCGGTTGCTAATGAAGTGGAAGCAATTGTTTTTCGTTCAGATCTCGAAAGCTAGAATGTAATTGATATGGCAGTGTAAGTGTGTAATTTGCTTACTCTATTATTACTTTTGGGATGATTAATGCACTTTTTTCTAAGAAGAACCATGGCTAGACCTGTGTTTAGAATTTCAGGAGCTTCCGCAGACAGCAACAACGACAGCGGTGGCGTCTACAGTTAACGTCAGGTCGAACTTCTTAGTGAACACTTTGTAGAGATTTTACGAAGAGTTCAGAATGATGGCTCCATTTCTATTTTTGGAGTGTACCTGACTCGAAGTGAGGAATCGATTGCCTCTTGTCTTGCATACTAATGGATTACCTAACTGATGAGGATGACTAACTTCGGGTCTCCACAAGGAACGTTAGGGCCCTTACTAGTGTGTCAGTAGAAACTGAAACATAACAGACATCCAAGAATTGTCGTGGACTAGTAAATCACTCGAAGAAGTACTTTGCTTGTCTTTTGTCCATTAAAATTACATTTTCTCAGTGTTTACGAGGTTCAAACTTCCAAATCGATGTTTATTCCTTTATGTTGTCGAAAAATACATTATGAAGAAAGAAGACCCTGAGTCATGTCCCGGAATACATACTTTTGTAAGTGCTCCTTAAAGAAATAAACCACTTCTCATTGAGTAAACTGATATGATAATAATTCTGCGCGCACTCATTTTAATGTTCGCTTGTCGCTTCCCGGTTCTCCAGCCGCTCTCTTCACCACAAACACTCAAGAGACTGCTGCTGGCAGCACCACATTAATGCATTTGTTTGTTATCTTGCCTGAAATCCCCGGTGACGCCAGTTGACTACTTCACATGTCGACACATCGACAGTCGACACTACTGCTTTTATTATATAATTTTTTTTTTCTTATTCAACGCAAACTAATAAAAAAACAATCGCACTTTGTGTGCGCGGGTATTTTTTGTTCACAAAAACCTTGAGTCTTCTGGAGTACCTACATACATACACATATGTGTAGGGTATGAGCGCCAACGACGACGACAAAAAAAAAACAAGACGTCCAAGATAAGAACGTGATCGCCATGGTCGTCTATCAAAAATAGTGTTTTTTGATTGATACTCAAACGTGATTCATGAGATATGGAAACACAAGACACAGAAGACACACCCATTGCATAATACTTTCGCTTCAAACTACAATCATTATTATTATTGATGTACAAGAAACAGAAACAGAAAAGTGCAGACAAGTTTTGCTTATTGAGTGGCAGATTTTGACATTCGTGAAAGTGAAATAGAAACGAGCGGGCTCCACTTTTCGTCGTCTTGAATACAAATCAACTGTAGAGCACTTTTGCTTGCAAGTCCATTTGGTTCAATGTTATACAACAGTAGAAGAAAAAGAAGAAGAAGAAGAACTTCATAGAAACAGTATTAAAAGTTGCTAACCAAATGTTTACGTGCTCAAATGGGTACACCACAAACAAGCCGACTTTTGAGGGTATTTCATTAACTTCTGTTTGTTGATTTTTACTTAAATTTAAACAAACAATGAATTTTGTTGTTTAGTTATACGCAAATCTTCGGGTAGGTACCTAAAATTGGTCTACGACTGAAAATAGAATTGAAAAAAATTCGATAGCGTAACTGAGTTTATTGGCCCTGATAAGAAAAGTAGATTCATGAGTAAGATTCGGGAACCAAAAAACGCAGGTATACCAACAAATTTTCTATAGAAGAAAGAATTAGTATTGAATATTGATGTATTAATCAGGAATTGCCTCACAAATTAAAAGTTGGTCTTTTCTAGGGCTAAGCTTACCCCTCTTTCTCATTTTTATAAATTCACCTATTGAAAGCAACTTCTAATTCAACAATTGAACTGTAATATCCGCTTTCTAGGAATGCTCTGTCTTTACCGATCATTGCAATATTCGGAAATTCACACCAATGTGGGAGCAACGTTTAAATTAATATTTTACACTAATGTCCGTAGCTTAGTGGTTAGGTGCGTTGGCTCCTAAGCAGAACGTCGTGGGTTCGAGTCCTACTCGTGCCCATAGTTTTTATTTCATCTTTCATGGGCACCGCCTCTTGCAAAGAACTGACAAAACTTCCAAGAATATCAATCTGTCATGAAAAAAGTGCTTCTCAACTGTTGCCGTTCGAATAGGCGTTATATTGTAGGTCCCCTCAATTCTTCACGACGCACCCAGAGAATTGTTGATGAGAGTAAGCCACTCATTCCCTTGGCTCTTCAAGAGCCGTCGCGCCACTCTATTTATTTTTATTTAATGGGCTTCAATAAGTACATCCGATGGAACAAGCAAAACAGCTTCTACTCAGTAATGACGTATTGTAATTTGTGTGAGTGCGAATCCATATTTTATTTTGTCACTTATTAATGTATGAATTTTACTTTTCACTATTTTAATTTCTTTTTCACTTTCGTTTTGATTAAATAATTCCTTTGAAACACAAAATCCTTTCAACAATTCTTAAAACAAAAAACAAATTAAAATGGGTCAAATTGACATTTTGTTTTGACATTTGATTTATGCATGTATTTGTGCTTCTTGAGTGGATTCTGACTTCAAATCCAGAAGCAAAATTCTCTTCTCAGAATCGTCAGAAGTGTCATTTTTTTACCAATGGAACGGTTTCAGAAGACTTCCGGATGCCTTCTGACGCTTCTTTTCGTCCAATGGAAAGTGGCTATAAAGGTCAGGCATAGCTTTCATTGGTTTCAATGTTATGTCATTGAACAAAAATGTCAGTGAAAAATGAAATGGAAAATATTTGTGCCTTGTGCGCAGTGTTACCGCAGGGAAAAATATTTTCGAGTCCCAGAAGCTTGAAAAACGAGTAATTTACAAAAAAAAAAAACGAGTCCACACTAAAAAATATTTAAACTCTTTCAGAAATCAATTTTTTTTTAACTTTTAACATACAAGAAATTAATTGTGTGGTTTGAACGTTCGAAATACAAGCGTTTAGGACAAGAAATAACGATTTAAACATGTGACTATTTTTTTAAGATATAAAATTCTTAGTAATTGTACCTATTTGTGTCTGCAAAAAAAAGAGTCAAACGTGATAAAAATGAGTCCCGGAGTCAAGGAAGAAAAAACGAGTCCATTTTGACTCTATAGAGTCCATGTGGTAACACTGCTTGTGCGTCAATTGGACAATTGAGGTTAGACTAGATCATTGAGAGAACCACTGACAGTCTGGAACAAAAAGAAATTCGAACATTTTCATTGGTCCGCTGGTACTACGAAACGAGGAATGACAAATCAGCTGATCATTGAAAACGATTACATCATTGAAAAAATTAAAATGAATTTTAAGCAAAATATTCGGGCTAAATTAAATATTTTAATTGATAAAAAAAATTCTTGAACTCTTTACCTTCATTTTGGTACCAAACTTAACAATTATTTCTTGTTTAATTGCTTAAAACCCGAATGAAAATTATCAATGATGAAACCAATGAAAAGCTATACTGACCCTGACCCTAACACAAAAACTCATAAAAAGAGAGACAATAAGAGAGTAAAACATTTCCCCCCAAATGAGGGAAATTTAGCTGTCAAAAACAGCTGTCATCAGCTTTTTGAAATCATTTTTAAATCATCAAATCAAATTGGTAAAAAAGTTTTCTTACGGTATTGGTTAGAAATTATTTTGATGATTGATAAAAACTCACCAAAGGTACATTAAGCATTGAATGTTCACCGAAAATGTTGCAACTGTGGTGGGACCCAAATGATTGTCAAAATATATTGTAATGTGGCCTCACCACAAAGATTTCTTGTGTTAACACCTTAATATGAAAGAAGAGGGCAGGTGTATAAAAAAAAAACTAAAAATAAATATGTTCTTCTCCATTTTGGTTTTCAAATGAATTCAGATGGTGATTTTGAGCACCTAAAAAACAACAACGCCGCTTCACGGAATTCGTGTATTTTATCTTATTGAAATTAAATAAAAACTATAAATTGAAATAAACGTTGTTTCATTCCTTTCCTAAGACCGTAGCTATTTTACTACCACTTACTACAAAAGCATTCCTTACATTTTCGTAAATTCAACCTTCTGTGATAGAATTAATCCCCACTTTTGCAAATTTGACTGTTTACTTGAAGTAAAAGTAAAGGAACGTACTTATTATGTCGTTTCTTTGGAGATTAGACGTCCAGAAGCATTCGGAAGAGTTCATAAGTCTTCTGAAACCATTCCATTCGACTGAATTTGACAGACGGAATACTTCTGAGAAGAACATAACTCTACCGTTTTGAAAACAGAATCGTCCAAAGAATGACACATACGTCATAACCCGTTCTATTGGATGTAGAAAAAGAAACGTCTAAAAAAAGACGATAAATGGATTCGTATTAACAAATCGGACAACGCGACAAAATTATTACTACTACAAAAAGTGGCAGTTCAAACTTAGCCATTTTCCGCGCAGTACGCGATGATTATCGCCGTCCTATTTGACCGACTACGCTAGCAATCGGTTAAAATGTGAATAATTTCGAAGACAGTGGAAGCGTTACTGATGTCGCATCATCGTAATTCAGTCGAAAATATTGCTTCTTCAAGCAAAAGTGTTGCTATTGCTGATGATCCGAATTTATCGAATTCCCGGCGTTCACAACAATTAAAAGTGTCGTACATCGCCATTCTTACAAATTTCAAATCACGCAACAATTGAAGCCTGCCGATCATTCACAACGCATTAACAGACAATAAATACCGATTTTTCGAACAACATTTCCTTAGCGATGAGGCACATTTCTCACCCGTTGAGTACCTATGTAAAGAAACAAAATTGCCGTATTCGGGGCTCAGAAAATCCACAAGTAAGTGGTCGAAAAGGTGCCATTGCATCTAAGTGTTGGATGCTCAATGTCGAAAAGTGTCATTTCATTGGTCCGTATTTCTTCGAGGATGCCAATGGGCGGACGGTACAGTCAATTCAGAGCAATATAGTCGAATGATGATCGATTTTTTTGGCCAGCAATTGATGATTATGACTTGGACGATATGTGTTTCAAAAAAAGGGTCAACAAGCTTAAAAAACATGACCGATTATGACTTTATTGCGTGATAAATTTCCTGATCGCTTAGTTTCATTTAGCGAAGTTAATTGGCCACCAAGACCATGCGGTTTGACACCGTTAGATTTTTTTCTCTGGGGCTATGCAAAAGACCGTGTTTACGCGAATAGTCCCCGAACTCTAGACGCATTACTTACCATTACTCAGGATTTTGCCGAGATACCGCCCGATTTGTGCGAAAAAGTTGTTAAAAATTACTTCAAAAGAATCGCATACTGCGAAAACTCCGGAGGCGGCCGCTTAAATGATATTGTTTTTCGCACTTAATGGCAAAGTCCAAAATTTATGATGAAATAAAATTTTCATTGAAAATGTATCGTTGTGTGTGTTTTATTTAGTTAGAATGAATGACCCTGTTCAATTTCGTAATATGTTCAAATCTGAAGTTCGAAAGCAGACAGAAGATACGAATCATCGAACCTAGAGTCACCGTCACGATCGTTAGTTGCAACTTCCAACACTTTGGTTCCAAGAAGAAAAAAAGTGTTCGCTGACGAATGCCCTCTACCGTTTATTTTAAGCTTAGATAACCTTGAAACTTGGTTACTGTCTTCTTTGGCACACTGCTCGAAGAAATGTATACATAACATACAAACTGCACAGTAAGTCTCTGTAGATCTTCTTGTAGGAAATGAGTTACGAAGTTCTCTGCGTTGAGCAAGAAATATTGAAAAACATCACAAGCATTGTACTGAGTAGTAAGTACCTAGGTTACCTACCTAACAAACACTCACCCCACACTGAAAAACGTTCGTTAAAATAAATTCAGTTTTTTTTTTGGAGATATCCTTTTATGCCATGTCAAATCCCCGGGGTGTATGGAGTCACGTCTCATGACAGATGACACATTTATAAATATTTGTTTGTCAAACAGTTTGAACAGTATTTGATGTTACAAGTTATTGGTACAGCAGTGTCAGTATCATCATTCAGTTTCCACGCCTAACTTTTAATCAAAAAGTAAATAAAACTTCGAGTGTGTCAAATGAGAAAGTGTGTTTGTTACTTTTGAGTTGTTTCTCCTCAAACTAATATTACATCATTCTGTTTCCGTTGAAGTTGTATTAATATTCACAAAATGTCTTCTAAGCCCTCCTTAAATTAATATTTTCGAGGTGTTCCCCCCTTTATGCGTTCTTCAACGCCACCGCTTCTCAAAATGTAGGTATCGAATCGAACTATCAAAACTAATAAGGTATTGGAAAAAACTAAACATTATGGGTCAAGACTCTCGGTTTCTTGATTAAATTGTACATATGTATTTCTTGAATATTATCATACAACAATATGCCACGAAAATTGAGGGTTTTTTATGAGAAAAAAGAACAAAAATGTGTGGATTCACCCTTATCTTTAGACATTGGCTAGTGTGAGTCATATTGACAATGATATCCGCGCCCTTATGTGTAGCATGTTTATGAATGGTCAGCAAAAAAAAACCCCGATGTCATAAAAAATTATTGACCATTGAGTCACAACTCATGTTTTCTTTTTCTTGGGATCGCAATTTAAGACATTCAAAGTTATCCTCTCAAGTTCTATTTTCTGTCAATTTTCGTTGCAGAAAGGTAAACATAACCCAACGTTTTTATTTTTTTAAAAGAAGAAATTAGTCACTCAATTTAGCAATGTAACCAACTGAAGCAACTGTGCTAACCAAACAAAAACACAAATATTTTTTGCAGTTATTTTTGGAGTGCGTATGTACAAATATGTGTTACTATCAAACAATGTCTTCTAAATGTATACTCATTTCCTAAACAATAGTTAATTAACCTACTTAATGATTTTTTTCCTCAAACAAATACAGTTTCTGTGTGCTCACTGTATGTTTAGCCAATCATTTTTCTATTAACCCTTCAAGAATTGAATGAGGTCTCAGTGGAGCATGGTGGTGTTCTTCTTCTTAAATCACTTTTATCATCATCCTGATCGTTGGTGCTGCAGTCCGTTGTGAACATGGGCCTCAATCAACAGTCTCCACCAGCCAATTTGGTCCCTAGCTAGCTGTATCCAGTTTTGCACTCCAAGTTGATTGAGGTCCTCTTCCACTTCCTTCTTCGTCCCTCGAGAATAGTGTCAAACACTTTCCGGGCCGGAGCATTGGTGTCCATCCGCTCTAAATGACCGAGCCATCTGAGTCTCTGGACCTTGACCCTTTTGGCTAAGTTCATGTCGTTGGGGTTGTACCATAAAGTTCGCTGTTGTATCTTATTCTCCATTCTCCATTCACATCACACGAGGCCAAAAATGACTCGAACAACTTTCCTCTCGAAATAGCTTAAATGGCATTCATCCAATTTTGTCGAGGTCCATGCTTCTGCACCATATAGCAGGACTGGGACGATGAGGGTGTTGTAAAGTTTTACCTTATGTATTTACTCGAGAGAGGGCTTTTCCACTCAATTGCTTTCTTAGCCTAAACAAACAGCGATTAGCAAGACTTATAATTCGTCTGATCTCGGCGATGCGATGGTGTTATTGCCCGTTTTAATAGCAGAGCCTAGGTAGACAAAGTCCTCTACTACCTCGAAGTTGTATGCGTCTATTGTGACGTTCTGTCCGAGCCGTTAGTGTTGGGTTTCCTTCCTCGAAGACAGCATATTCTTAGTTTTTCCCTTATTTACCGCTCAACCCATTTTTGCCGCTTCTGTCTCAATTCTAACAAAGGTGCCATTGACATCACGCTGTGTTCTTCCCATTATATCAATATCGTCGGCGTACGCGAGAAGTTGAATAGATTTTTGGAAGATAGTGCCTCAGATGTTGACGATGTTAAAGAAATCGCACGACAGTGCATCGCCTTGTATGAATCCTTGTTTGTCGTCGAAAGATTCCGTAAGCTTGTTGCCAACCTTGATGGAGCAGCGTGAGTTCTCCATCGTCATTTCGCACAAGTGAACGAGCTTGGCAGGGATGCCACAACTGGACATAGCTTTATAGAGTCCATCTCTTAAGAATCTGGCATACGCGGTCTTAAAATCGATGAAAAGGTGGTGGTTATCGATTTGGAGTTCATAGGTTTTTTCCAGGATCTGCCGCAAAGTGAAAATTCGGTCGATGGTTGACTTTCCTCATCTGAAAGCACATTTATAAGGACCAATCAGATTGTTGACGAAAGGCTTCAGACGTTCACATATTACGGCAGGCGATGTTAAGTAGGCTGATTCCTCTGTAATTGGCGCAATTTACAGGATATCCTTTTTTCAGGAGATCGTCTTAACTACGCCAACTACAGAGGATCGTTGGATTTGCCAATGGATCCGGTCCAGGCCCCTTTCAGCAAGTTCCTTCATGTATCCCGATAGTTTGCCAACGCTTTTTCGTTACGTACCCCAAGGCCTTAGGTGTCCTGGTCTTAACCACCCTTTCAGCTCAAATCTGATCTGCCGCACTGTCTTCAACCATGAAAGGACTTTCCGTGCCGGTATCCCTTCGCTCGTACGAGCTGGTAACCAGCCCACCAGAGTCTACCGTCTACCCAGCTTAATTTTTGTCATCAAGTCTGATTCGCTGTAGATTTGATATAGCTCGTGGTTATATCGTCTCCGAAATCGTCCTTCCCCACAAAAGGGACCAACAATTTTCCGTAAGACCTTTACCTCGATTGCGGTTGAGAGTTCAAAGTGCCTTCATCTAGTCTCAAGTCTCCGATCCGTAAGTGAGTACTGGTAAAACTATCGTCTTATATAGCAGCAATTTCGAAGTAATGTTAAGATTTTTGGCTACTTTTGGCTTTGAGCAGTCGCCCGCGTATTTCCCCTTTCATATTGTTATCGGCTGTTACTACGAACCCAAGGTAATTGAAGGATCGCACTACTTCGAATTCGTACTCCTACATTGTTGTTTTTCCACTATTGCCAACGTTTTCAGCACACGGAGTCTTGAACCAAAATGTTCTTAGTGTTCGCCTCATTTTAATATGCAGAGCAGAGCCAGGTATTTTTGCGGCTAGCTGCTTGTGGGTTCCTTCCAACGATGTCAACGATGTCGGTCCATTTATTGTTTTAACATTCAAACAAACCCTCTGATGTCCAAGAAGTTGAAGAGATCTAAACATGACTACCGGTTGTTTAAAGGAGCAAGTACAAATATCTTGTTTCGAATGCAATGAAATGCGCAAGATAAAATTTGGACAGTTTGTTATGAAGAACGATTCCGGAGATTGTTGGCCGCCACCATCCATTTTCTTCCCAGCACTCCATCATCATCATTATGCCATACTTGATTCGAGAGCCAATATTTATTTATGCAGTGCAATACTTGTGATATAAGACGTTATGTCGCAAGTAAAACTTGACTTTCCAAGTTCATCAATTGAAACTAAATCTCCCAGAACGTATTTCCTTTCAACTCTAGTTTAAGGTATTCTAAGTTCAATTGATGAATTTCCAAACGGAATTCCTAAATATATTCATGGTTACATAATTTTCGTATTACTATTTCTAATCTACTGAATGAATACAAATCATTCATAAGATATCAATACCTCAATACGAAAATAACCATTAGTGTAACACTACCTTTTAGACTACTTTAGGCATAACTGGCCTTCCATTATCGGCTGGCAGCCGCGCCACTCCACCTCCGTACAACAACAGTCCGCTTTGATTTACAGCGATCGTGATAAGACTCTTAAATTAGCTTCACAATCCCATTCTTCTATAATGTGACATTTATCCATACATGGAGCGTTGCTTGCAGTTGAATTTTGCCGCTGCGCTAAATTTTATCATTTTGTTTTGTGTTGTGTTTGTTCCTTCTTTCATTAGACTTACTTAGATTTTATATGGAAAAATGCCATTTGACCGAGTAAGCAAAATGCTTGCATAACAAAAAGGCAGTAACAAAATTAAAAGAAAAAATACAAATGAAGTGACTGATATTATGGCAGAGAGAGTGTGATAAAAGACTTTGTGCAACAAGCATAAATACATTACACATGTGGGACGTCCGTTGTCATTGTCGCTCGTCGCCGCGTCGTAACTATTAAACGTGATTGTCACGTAGACGTGATTGTCACAAAAAATGTTTATTTATTTTCTGTTTGGTTTGTTGTTTTCGAATAAATGATGACATTACATGACGTGGAGAACAACTGTCAAACTTCATTTAAACGCGTCTCAATTTTGCATACAAAAATGTTAATTGAAGATTGATCGATTCATTTTTGCGTTGGTATTGGTTATATAGAGTTGGCACACATGTAACCAATTCTTGATTTGGAGATGATCGCAACGAGTATCGAACCAAGTGTAAGCGGGAATTTGATGAAACTGTATGAAAACAAATATGACCGTTGTCGCAGTCTTTTTCCAAAACAAATTCCAATTGAACTCTTATCCGAAATCTTAATTGAATTTTATTGGATTTTTTTTTTTTGACACGTCTGACCCCAACCAGTCACCACACCCAATATTTCTTGATTTGTCTCACATTCAAATAACAATATAGAAAAACACTTGTCAATTTCATTTTTTTTTCCTTTTTTTTTTGTAAGAGGGGAGAACATTTTAAGTGAACAAATGTAATTCCATTTAACTTTCTTAACCTTTTGATTTAAATTGGAAGCGGAAATAGACAAACGTCGTAAACAGTACCGCGCCGCGCCATATCGGTCAAATACAGAGTCAAGATCAAGACATTTGTCTTGTTCTCCCTTCATTTTCTTTCAGAACGATTTCAATCTGCAGTTCATCATCATAATTAACTTATTAATAAGATGTGTTGCCCCTTCTGTTTGAATGGAAATGTAAAATGTTTTCAATCCCGAATGCGAGGATAAATAAAATTCATTTTCTGTTGCACATGTTGCATGAAGATTTTTACTGAAGAAATTTTTACAAAAAACAATAATAAAAACATAAAACAAAACATTCACTATAAACAAACTGAAGTATTCAAAGAGCTTCGTTTGATTGTTTCATTTTATGAAAGCGAAGCGAACGCATAACAATGAATCTCAACAGCCGACTGTTTGCTTTGGAATGTTTATAATTTTTTTTTTGAACTGCAATGCAGTTGGTTTTGTATTCGGAATTCGAAACACTTATCCTTGGACTTGTGTTGGGAGAGGGATATGAGAGATCAATGGCCGAACGAAAAAAACAGCTTGGTTTTAATTACAAACTGTATTGTGTTTTGTAACGATGTTTTTATGGAGGAATAATTTCGTTTTCTTTAAACTCAGTAATTACATTGACTTTTAGCTTAGTGTAAAAGCTGTTTTTCATAGTTTAATCAGTATTGCAATAATTGGAGCGCCATCTAAGATACAATAAAATTTTACATTCTTCCGAGAAATAAATAAAAACATATATTGGACATAAAAGAACACTTAGATAGTGACCGAATTAACTCTGAAGGTTCTAATACAAATTTTGAGGGACTATTGTTTCATTGCCAAACAATTATTAATAATTGCGTTAGACACATTTAGATAGAAAAAGTCGAGAGATCACGCAACTCGATCCATGACTCTCGAACATCTATTAGAGGACTACCAAGTCCACCCAACTATTGGCATCCGCAGATGACATTGACATCTTTGGGAAGAACCCACAAGGTGTACAACCTTATTTATCGAATTGAGCTGGAACTGTGGCTGCATATAAATGAGAGAAAACTAAGTATATGGTGGCTTCGTCCACAGCAAACATTACCAACAGTAGAAGAACAACTATTAAGGTGGAAGAATACGAATTCGAAGGAGTGCGATCCTTCAATAACCTTGGGTCATTAGTAGCAGCCGATAATATTATGGAAGAAGAAATACGCGGGCTGCTGACCAAAGGTAACAGAACCTTCTTCAATTCTTCGGAACTGCTATTGTATAAGACGCTAGTCTTACCAGTACTCAATTACGTATCAGAGATTTGGATGCTCAGCCAAAGAAACTCTGACCTTACGGAGAAAAGTTGGCCCCGTTTGAGAGGAAGGGCGATTCCGGGACGATAAAACCACGAGCTATAGGTATATGACATTTACCATGAAGCAGACTTGATGTAGTGCGTCTAATGATAGATATCAGTGCATTCAAGAAGTGAAGATAGCAATATCTAAGCTTTAAAACAACAAAGCCGCGGGAGCTGACGGCATCACTGCGAAACTCTTCAAAGCAGCCGGCGATGACTTGGTAAGGAGCATGCACCAACTCATCAGCAGTATATGGTCGGAAGATGAAAGAAACCTCAGCATTTTTTGCCCGATCCTAAAAAAGGAGACCCTCTAAACTGCACCTACTACAGACGCATCAGCCTCGTAAACATGGCCTAAAAGATCTTTTCTGCAGTACTATGTGAACGTCTAAAGCCGTTTGTCAACAAACTGATAGTTCCATATGGCCTTAGACCAGGAAAGTCCACCATCGATCAAATATTCACATTACGGCAGATCCAGGAAAAATTCAAGAACTCCAAATCGACTCTTACCATCTTTTTATCGATTTTAAGGCCGCGTATGACAGCATCAATAGAGAAGAACTGTAAAAAGCCATGTCCAGTCTTGGCATTCCTACAAAACTCATTCGTCTGAGCAGGATGGCAATGGAGAACTCACGCTGCTCCTTTTAAGTCGGTAACGCCCTCACCTACGCCTTCGATGTCAAAAAAGGCTTTAGACAAGTGATTTACTATCATGCGGCTTCTTATCATACTGGAACAATAGTGCAGAACTCCTCAACACTAAGCACTTTTCCAGAGTCTGTGCAACTGTCGCGTACGCTGATGACATTGATATCATTGAGAACGCAGCGTGATGTCAAGTGCTTTTGCGAGTATACAGAGCTGAAAAAATGGTTAGCGGTCAATGAGGCAAAACAAAGTATATTATGCTTTCATCGAGAAAGGACACCCAACATCAACCTCTTGGACAAAACATCACGATAGACGCATTTAATTTCGAGTTAGTTAGGGACTTTGTATACCTTGGCTCCGCTATCAAAACGGACAACGACATCAGCGCCGAGATCAGACGAAGAATAACTCTTGCTAATCGCTGTTTCTTCGGGCTAAGAAAGCAATTGAGTAGTAAAGCCCTCTCCCGAACAACTAAGATGACACTCTATAAGACCCTCATCATCCCCGTCCTGCTATATGGTGCAGAAGCATGGACCCTGTCAAAAACGGATGAGAGCGCCCTAGGCCGGTTCGAGAGAAAAGTTCTACGGAAGATCTATGGTCCTGTCTGCATAAACGGTGAATGGAGGAGAAGATATAACGACGAACTGTACGGGCTGTACAGCGACACTGACCTAGCTAAAAGAGTGAAAGTCCAAAGACTCAGATGGCTTGGTCACGTGGAGAGGATGGACACCAATACTCCGGCCCGTAAAGTCTTCAAATCCACCCCAGAGGGACGACGCAGTAGAGGAAGACCAATGCTCAGGTGGCGCGCGCAAGTTGAAGATGACCTCAACCAACTCGGCGTGCGAAACTGGAGACAGCTAGCTAGGAAGCGAGCTGGCTGGATTGGTTTGTTGGTTGCGATCCAAGCCCACCCCAGACTGTAGTGTCACCTTAAGTAAGTAAGTAAGACTAGATGACACGAAAAATAAAGCTTTGTAGACTCCGGTGGGCTTTACACTTAGTTCTAATGAGCGAAGAGGGACCAGCTCGGAAGTCCTTTGCGGGACAATTCATGGTAGGATATAGGGCGGCAGACCAACTTTGCAATGGAAGAATGGCGTAGACCAGTACGCCTAAAGCCTGGGGTGCGGAACTGGATGGCGTCGGCCAACAACCAGGATACATGAATGAATTTGCTGAAAGAGGCCTAGACCGGATCCCCGTTGTAGCGCAGATGAAGGGGAAAACTACTAGCCAGGTCGAAGATGATGATGATTGAAAATATTGAACAACAACAATATTTGTAACAATGTCCAATCGTCTCAATCCACATATCATTGCAAGAGAGACATACTACATTAGCGTAAAGGTGTTCAAACTCACTCACTTTCTCAACACCAAAACATATAAACACGTAAAACCCATTCTGTCAACAATTTGTTGTTTACAACAGAAAAAAAGATAAAACAAAAACAAAATTTGCAATTATCGATTTTAAATCGAACCTAGTGAACAATGTTCAGGTTGTAAGCCGTCACCCTTTCAGCAGTATATTGCTCCACCCTTTCTGCGTTCTCATTTTTTTTTTTTTCAGTTTTTGTTCGTTCTTTGAAAAGCATTGAACACAGATAATCCCCTTTTGTTCCAAAACCCCTTTCTATTCATAGAAAATGTTATTATTGATTGAAAAACTGTGTCATTCGTATAATGCACTGTGAAACAAAAGAAAACAAAAAATGTCATGATAGAAAAGTTGTTTTGTTGTCTTCATTGTTCAAAAGTTTGCCTCTTGTATCTCCCCACAAAATTGAGATTTAGAGTGCTGTGAACTCACTTAAAAGTGTTTTTCTTGTCTTGCCCTGTTCTGTTCTGTGCGATGCGATGGTTAAAACAATTGACAAAAAGTAATTTCTCATGTGTCATTGACTATTCTTCGTTTATGTTCACAATGGATTTTTTGACGTTTTAAAATAGAACTCAAACACACCTTTCCGTCGATATCTTCAAGAATGTAATAATTCTTATGACAATCAGCACAATTAAGAAAAGAAATCAAAAAAGTGATGTAATTCGTTCCATCGCTCTTTCGGCCCTGCACAATGTGCACTAGAGCATGCGAGCAAATGCAATTGCAATGTTGACCATGAAGAATAAAATAAATTCACTGAGCTTGTCTCAGACGCATAAATGCAATAAATTCATACCATTATCTACAATGTGTTCGTTGATTGTAGATTCGTGAGGTGACTCCGTTTGGAAACATTCTGAATTGGACTCGAATTAGATGTGAGGCTGTGATATGAATATAGAAATTAATTTGACGTGGTTATGGATACCCCAAGAGTACGAACGACAGAAAAATGAAGACGAGGTGACGCGTATTACATTTCGCACTTTTTGCACTCTAAAGTCTAAACCAAGTTTGCGTACGTTCACTGCGAGTTGAGTTGAAAAGTATACATTTTGGTTGGAGTGAGTAAAGGGGGGAGGGGTGCATGAGTGTTAGAACGCAAAAACTATAAAGAATGCCGACCGAAAACAACTAGAGGTGGAGGCGGCTGCGGGTACGCTGCAAACACAGGCGGTTGTGACGTTATGCGGCACTGTTTAGTTTGTTGACACTTAAAATGAGGTGTCGTGGTAGGTTAGGTATTGTTATGGCTGTTGTTTGCTTTGTTTTTGACTCTGCTAAATATATATTTAACTATTTGGCTAATTAGAGCGACAAGCTTTATTGTTGAACGTTTAAGCTTGTGTGTTGTTGTGGGTGTTGGATTTCCCTGATGGAGGTTATGTGGGTCAATGGTTTACAAACCTATGCCAATTATAATATTATATGGTGTGGCTGAAGTTGACTTAAATTGAGGTCTGGTTGGTTGTTTATAAAATGTTCGTTTGGTTTTTATGGCAACATAAAATTGTGTTTATAGCTTGAACTATAGTCACGAATAACTTGGAGTTAAAAATAATTTAAAGTTGAAATTGAGTTCTGTTATTGTAGAAAGATAGCGACTGTGGATTGTCTTTGTATATTAAATCAAAACAAGTGAGAGTTAATTTGTCTGACATTTCGTTGTTCGTCATTAGAAACTGGTTACTCACGAAAAGTATAACGTTTTCACTTTATCGTTAATTTATCTTTTTTAAAGGGATTTAAGACTTGGAAAAGTAAAAAAAATAAAAGTTTCCCAAAATTTTGGGTAGCCTCCAGAGATCATCAATTTGTTGCCATTCTCTCCAGAATAGTTCAAACTATTTCCAATAATCCGGTTGTAGCGTAATTACCTTGATTTTGTTTAGAAAAAAAAAAAACACCTTTTCCACTGGTTAAGTAACCCAGAAACATACTTTAGTTCGAGAGATGACTTTTTCACTCGATTGCTTTCTTAGCCCAAAGAAACAGCGATTAGCAAGAGTTGTTCTTCGTCTGATCTCGGCGCTGGTGTTATTACCCGTGTTAATAGCGGAGCCTAGGTAGACAATCTCCTCTACTACCTCGAAGTTGTATGCGTCTTTTGTGACGTGCTATCCTAGACGTCGGTGTTGGGTGTTCTTCCTCGAGACAGCATTTACTTTGTTTTACCCTCAATTACCGCTAGACCCATTATTGTCGCTTCTGTCTCAATTCTCACTAAGGCGCCTGTGTCCTTCCCATTCATCGGCGTACGCGAGAAGTTGAACAGACTTTTGGAAGTTTGTGCCTCTGGTGTTGACGGTGGAACAGTGCATCGCCTTTTCTGAATCCGTCAAAAAAGGATCGAAAGATTCCGTAAACTCGTTGCCAACCTTAATGGCGCAGCGTGATTTCTCCATCGTCATTTCACACAAGCAAACGAGCTTGGCAGGAATGTCAAAACTAGGCATAAAGGGTTTTCCAATAAGAGGTGTTAATTTGATATTCAAAGAAAAATGGCATTTTTTTGAGATAAATGATCGGATGTTTATTTCATTATAAAGAGGAAAGTATGCCGTTAATAATGGAACATAACATCAGCCAAATGACCACGCTTACAGGACCATATCCTTTTCATGAATTATTCCATAACCAAATCGCAAAGTGGTTGCCCTATGTCCTCGATAGCCTCACGAAATCCATCTTTTAGGTCTTGAATCGACGCTGGGCTGTTGACGTAGACCTTATCTTTCACGTGGCCCAAAAGGAAGAAGTTGCAAGGTTAATTGTGATTACCTCTTCGAGAGATAAAACGGTCCGGAAACTTTTCCCGTTTACGAAACGTCTCTGCCAAATTTTCACCATTTTTATAGTGAATTTTGATAATTTCAATGCGTTGTTGAAGCATACATAAAGAGTTTTTCAATAGGGACGCTACAAAAGTAGACCGATAGGGACAGCAAACGACGCCATATTTTTTCCCGCTCTCTTGACATTTCTCTTCAGTAAGACTTGCCATTTCATCATGGAAAGGTAAACGATCCAACAACGAGTCGAAATTATTAAAATTTACTACCGAAATTCGGAGTCAGTGGTCAACACTTTAAGAGCGCTACGTACAATTTATGGTCGTCATAATCTTCCTGCCAGATCAACAATTGCCTTGTGGAAAAGTTTGAATCCACAGGCTCAGTACAAAATGTTCCCGTGGCAGTGAGACAAAGAAGTGCCCGTAGTGTCGAGAATATTGCTGCCGCTAGCGCATCAATTGCGGAAGACCCAAATCAGTCTCTCAAGCGTTGGGCATCTCTGTGACGTCGTTGTGGCGAATTTCGCGAAAAGATCTTGGCCTACATCCTTACAAGATCAAATTGACGCAAGAACTGAAGCCGCTTGATCACCAGAATCGTCGTATGTTCGTGAATTGGGCTGAGCAACAACTTGAAAATGATCCGGATTTTCATCGAAAAATCATCTTCAGCGATGAGGCTCATTTCTGGCTGGATGGCTTCGTCAATAAGCAAAATATGCGTTATTGGTCAGGCAGCAATCCACATGTGCTTCACGAGGCACCATTACATCCCGAAAAAATCACTGTTTGGTGCGGTTTACATGCTGGTGGTGTCATTGGGCCGGCACGTTACTGTGAATGGGAATCGCTACCGCTCAATGCTAACCGATTATTTTTGGAATGAATCGGATGATATGGACTTGGACGATATGTGGTTTTAACAGGACGGTGCCACATGTCACACAGTGGGCCAAACAATCGAATTATTGAGAACGAAGTTCGATGAGCGCATTATCTCCAGGAATGGACCTGTGAATTGGCCGCCTCGTTCATGCGATTTAACGCCGTTAGACTATTTCCTGTGGGGCTACGTCAAATCTATGGTTTATGCCAACAAGCAAGCGACGATTGATGAACTTCGTACGAATATCGAACGTGAAATTGCAGCAGTATCGGCCGATTTATGCTTGAAAACCGTCGAAAATTGGGTTCAGCGTCTGGACTTCTGCAAGCGTGCCCGTGGTGGCCATGCAAAAGAAATCGAGTTCCATACATAATGGCATCCACAGGAATAAAGAATTTCATTGATATCCAAAACCATTTTTGTTTTGTTTAAGAAAACTTTTGTAGCGTCCATATTGAAAAACCCTTTATAAAAGTTTGTTTATTTACAAAGTCAAAGATGACTCGAAGAACTTTCCTCTAAGATACATTCATCCAATTTTGTCAAGGTCCATGTTTCTGCACAATATAGCAGGACTGGGATGATGACTGTGTTATACAGTTTTACTTTAGATGCTCGAGAGAAGGCTTTTCCACTCAATTGCTTTCTTGGCCCAAAGAAACAGCGATCAGCAAGAGTTGTTCTTCGTCTGATCTCAGCGCTGGCACTGTGTTATTGCCCGTGTTAATAGCGGATCCTATGTAGACAAACTCCTCTACTACCTCGTCTATTGTGACGTTCTGTCCGAGTCGTCGGTGTTGGGTGTCCTTCCTCCTTTACTTCGTTTTGCCCTCAATTACCGCTAAACCCATTTTTGTCGCTTCGGTCTCTATTCTCACTAGGGCGCCTGTGTCCTTCCTATTATATCAATATCATCGGTGGCGTACGCGAGAAGTTGAACAGACTTTTGGAAGATAGTGTCTCTGGTATTGACGGTGAAGTTTTGCACTCTTACAAGAAAGACTTTAAGAAAATCGCAGAACAGTGCATCGCCTTTTCTGAATCATTTTTTGACATCGAAAGATTCCGTAAACTCATTGCCAACCTTAATGGCGCAGCGTGAGTTCTCCATCGTCATTTTGCACAAGCGAACGAGCTGGACAGGAATGTTAAAACTAGACATAGTTTTATACAGTTCGTTTTTGTAGAAGCTGTCGAACCCGGTCTTAAAGTTAAAATAGATGAAAAGGTGGTGGGTATCGATTTGGAGTTCATAGGTTTTTTCCAGGATCTGCCGCAAAGTGAAAATTTGGCTAATGGTTGACTTTCCTGGTCTGAAAGCACATTGATAAGGACCAATCAGATTGTTGACGAAAGGCTTTAGACGTTCACATATTACGGCAGAGAGGATCTTGTAGGCGAAGTTAAGTAGGCTGATTCCTCGAAAGTTGGCGCAGTTTAGAGGATCTCCCTTTTTCGGGAATTGAAAAGTTACGTTTATCAAAAATTCGCTTTTTCAATTTTGTTGTTGTTGATACTTGACAACCAATTTGTTGTTGTCTTTGCTATAAACATTATATGCATATAAGAATCGATTGTGGCGCCATCTAATGAACTAACAGAGAAGCAGTTTGTTTGCATTTTCTGTATTATTCCTTCGCTAAACCACCCCTTATCGAGGAATATGTCAGCAAACGTCAGTTAAGAGAAATTTTAATATCATTTTCCACTTAGTCCACAGAATAAAAGTTAATCCTTCGCTATTCTGTCTTTATTAAATTGGTTGGAAGCCCCTAAAGCTCTATGTACTTCATTTATTCTCAAAATATAATTATGTTACTCGTTCCGATTGATTTTTACTGTGTCACTTATTTGATGAACCATATTGTCAGTAATAAAAACATGAAGTGATAAAAGACACCGCCACGCCATAAACTGCTGTCGCTAGAAATTAATCAATCGATTACTTCATTTCAATGCGCCTATTTGTGGAGTATAAAATAAACCCGTCAATTTTCCTCTTTTCTTTTGCCCCAAAGATTCCATAGTGCTTTTATAAGTGATTTATAACAACATCGTTGTTGACATGATGCTCATGTTCACGGCATTGTGGCATACCAACTTGTACACATCGCAATCTAATGACGTGATGAAACCCGAACACAAAATTGATACCAAAAATAGGTTCGAAACGTTGCACTCCAGTGGCTTTTATGGAACTTTTAAGTCAATACGTTTATCATTAAATTACAATAAAGGAGCTTAAGTGATTGCGACAGGTGGGGTATTGCTATCAAAATGTTCCAAATCAAACATCAAACAAAATGGTAATGTGCCAGATTAGTTGCTTAATGAAACCATTTACAAATTAGTTCGTCTCTTGTGGCATGTAAAAACTAGCAACCAACGACAAATGACTTGCAATTAATTGCGAACTATTCTGACGATTTCGCCAATTTTGCAAAACTTAATCATGTTCATTTGTAAGAAGAAAAATTAATTTAATTCGCAGAACCCACATGCAGCTGAACAAAGTTGCGATATGCCATTCCGGTTAACCGAAACGTAATAAAATATACAAAAAATATTGAGCACTCAGTTGAAAGACATTACAAAAAATGCATCCTCGTGCAAATCAGACATTTCCACACAATCCACTTCATCATCAATAATTCTCACCGAAAGCCACCATTTCTCTCACCAAACTTTCTACCGTAGTTAACTTGCAAACAAACACCCCAGGTGTGCATGCTCAGACATTTGCATTTGTCTAAGCATCTTACTGGCTATCTTGGACGAACACTTATATATCTTCTAAACCAAACAAATCTCACCACTTTTCCTTATCTCCGCTGGAACAATTAATTTCCTACAAAACTGTCGACAAATCTTTTAAATGGTTTCAAAACGGCTTTAAATAGGACGCTGTGAGTACATTAGCGTGTCTAACCAAATTGCCGGCATCTCTTAGAAAAACAAATCCTCTATAGAGCTCCTTTCATCTCGTCGTCGTCGAGAGTATAAGTTTAATCAATGCACTTGAGGAAAGAGAAAATTTAAACAAGCAAGCATTCTCTTGCACCCTCTGTTCTTGGCATCCAATGAAAATGTTGACGTCTTCGCTGGAAGTCTATTTTTAGTTGTAACCGTCAACGTTCAATGACAGAGCTGCAACATCAGATCTACAGCTGAAGGAATCTCCTCGGTTCAATGAGGATGCCTTAAATTTGATTCTCGTATATTAGTGCTTGCACTCTTGCAAAGACTAAACCATCATTATGGCATCGGATGGATGGATGGAGTTACACTCGTATATCTGTGTCTTCAACTTGATCGTCATCGTTGTTGTCGGTCGGCATTCCTCGTAACCAGTGAGTGTTAGAAGATGTAATGCAGGCCACTGGCTTTGAGTTTTCTCGCAGACCAGTCGTTGTTTGGGGCATTTCACATTAAAAAAAAGAATAGAAAAAAAGAACATCAACTCTTTATTTTGATTGCGAATACGAACGACTGCTTGGCACAGTCCACCCACAAAGAAATCGTACAACTGGGAAAATTAATTTTATTATTGCTTGGATTCCAGGTTATTAAACGAGAGCACTCTCTTCCATGATCACGATTTGTATGTATCTGTTCTCTAAAGACTTGAGGAAAGTGTACTAGCTTAAGGTATTTATTAAGTCAACAACAATGACTTGAATGGGAGTTTGATTGGAAAATTGTGCAATTGGCGGATGGCGACTGCAGAATTGTTTTGCGGAAACAGACAGTTCTTTGAATGGGATCACCGGCGGCGACACAGTTTGTTTTGATGTTTTGACAACGCACGACTCGAATCTCTTTTGTTGAAACTCGTGGAGCTTCCTTTGATCTTATTTTCGGCTTAGGATTGAAAAATGTTTGAATTTTATACTTTTGGACACAAAAAATACTATTCGTTATTCTGTTGCAAGAATTACGCGCTTAGATACTTCTCGCTTACTTACATAACCGGCTCCCAAGTCATGAAGGATTTCAGCCTGGGGTACTAGAGACTTCCATCAGGAACGGTCCCTCGCATGTACAGTCCAGTTGTCAAACCCAAGTGCTCTGACATCCGCAGTCACTTGGTCCCTGTACCGTAGGTCTGGTCTTCCTTGTCGTCTCGAACCTGTTGGCTGCGATGATAAGACTTTCTTGGCTGGAGCGTTGTCGTCCGTTCGCTCGATGTGGCCGAGCCAATGTAGTCGCCTTTTCTTGGTCTTCTGGACTACATCGACAACTTGAAACAGCTCGTTCAGTTCGCGTTTGAACCTTCTTCTCCATTCGCCATCGTAGCATACGGGACCGAAAAATACGTCGAAAAAATGTTCTCTCGAAGGTGCCCCGTATTAATTCTCCTCTTTACTGATCGTCCAACAAACGGCGCCGGCCGTAGAGTAGGACTGGTAAAATCAAAGTCTTGTATAGCAGCCACTTTGACTTTCGATTTAGGAATTTTGAACCCAGTTGTTTGCCAAACCGAAGTAGCAGCGGTTAACTAGGGTAATTCTAAGGTGTCGTTTGTGGGATTGATGATTCTTCCAAGGTAGGTGAACTCCTTAACTACCTCGAAACTATTGCTGCTACGAACAGTGACGTTTTGTCCTAGGCGGTGGACAGATGTTGCTTTGTTTGTTGATAGCATGTACTTTGTTTTGTCCACATTCACGAGTTTCGCCTGTTCTTCAATCGCTGTGAAGGCCTCATGCACAGCTCTCTTGGATCGACCGATGGTGTCTATGTCGTCCGCATATTCTATGAAGATGGATTCGTTGAAGATAGTGTTTTTCGTGATCACACCTGCCTTGCGCATTATCTGCTCCAGGACTATGTTGAAGAAATCACATGACAGCGCATCTCCTTGCTCATGTTTAAAACAACTCGGTTGAGCTGTTACCCATTTGCACACTGCACTGCGTATTGTTTAGCGTCATGCGGCACAGCTGGATCAGTTTGTTCGGGATCCCGAATGCAGAGATCGCCTTCGCCATCATAAGCTCTTGGCGGTGGATGCTATCATAAACAGCTTTAAGTCGATGAAAAGATGCTGGATTTCGACTAGAAATTCGTTGGTCTTTTCCAGGATCTGCCTCAATGTGAATATTTGGTCTATTGTTGTTCTGCCTAGCCTAAAGCCACACTGGTACGTGCCGATTATTGTGTTGAAGAACGGCTCAAGACGGCTCACACAGTACGTTGGGTAGGGTTTTGTGTGCAACATTAAGCAGGGATATGCCACGGTAGTTTGCATGACGTCGGATCGCCTTTTTGGAGATTGGGCATATGAAGCTAATCGACCAGTCAGTGGGCATGCATTCTTCCTTCCAAACTTTGTTGGTGACATGGTGCATGCGGTTCAGCACCTGAAAAAAACCTTCCTTTCGTCGGACACACGTCAAAACCAACCCACCTTAAAATAACAGCGAATATGTGTAAAACAAACTTTCACCCGTTCAAGCTACGCACCTGTATCATCCCACCCGACATATATACCATGCACACTGCGCAGGTCAACTACAATATGATGAACATGAACACCTCCTACAAATTCCGTTACGGATAGTATTTCACTTCACCATCCTCATTATTCACACTCAGTTACAGCCGGAATAATCATAAAAATGGAGAAATCAGAACTGAGAAAAGTACCTACTTAGTTTTTTCCGTTTACCAGTTGTAGTCTCAATACAAAAAAAAAACTGCTAGTGGTAAGAATGTTATTAACAAAATGAATATGCAGTTCCAATGGACATAATGTATGCGTCACTAACTAAAGTTCTCTAAAGTCGAATTGGAACAATAGTAACGAATAATACAATCAACGACATAACGTTTCGATACGGATTACTAAAGTGAATGCTTGTTTCAAGGTAAAGAGTACAATGGATTCATTAAATGTTTAAAGCTACAGACACACTTCTCTAATTCGTAACAAAAACTAATAACCGCCTTTTGCTTATATGTTATGTTATCAACAACAAACCTTAAATGTAGGTAACACTGTTCATCAACGAAATTCTTCATTCACATTTCTTACGAACTTGATTTTACTTGAATGAATGGAAAGTAAACACGTCTTTACACCAAACTCTGCTCTCCTTTCTTGTTAGTGATGATATTCTCATTTGAAACAGCTTAAAAACCAGCTAACAACGAAAGTGAACTTAATCCCAAATGACAGCCATGATCAATAGATTTCCGTTACTGTATATTTCCGCAATTCACGAAGTTGTTCGGTTTTTTTTTTGCATTTTGTGCCAAATTCAGCCCAGTGCACATTTGAAGTTGTCACGTCAGCTCACATGTCTTAAAGCTGTGTCTGCATGTGTTAACATAAACAGCTAATTCATTCTAACTTTCTACAAGTTGCAATATTGCGTTTGGATAGTTTTAAAAGTCAGAGAAAGAGATAAGCCCTTAATTCACGTTGCATTCATTCATGAGGTCATAAATTATATCATTTTCTTATCCCGTCATATCTTTCACTTCGTATAGCAGCTTGGTCGAAGAAAACACCTACCCAGAAGAACGAACATTTGACAGATTCCAAGAACTAAGGCTGATATCACACGGGTTCAAGAAACTTTTCCTTATCCAATTCAATTTTGAATATCTCTAATTTATGTCAATAGTTACCTCTCCTTTGTTTAAAATGTTTGTAGGTATTTGAAATTTTGGAAATGACTAATAAACCAATTGTGACAGCTCAACAAATTCTTGACATACATTACAAGTTGTCATATTGACACATTGTCACAATCCACTTCAAGTGGGTGTTCATTGTTCAAATAATAATAATTTGTTCTTGGTATATTCAACAGAAAAAAAAAACCAAGTGAAATCGAGTTTTATCATTTAATCCAATGAGTATTAAATTCCATTCAAAAGGAAACTATTGTTCTTGTCGTCGTTTTTGCTTCGATGAGCTTTCTTTTCGTTACCATTTGCGGTTGACATATAAATGACAGGCGCGTATATATAAATTCAAGTTGAATTGTTATCGATTTTCAATTACTTTATCATGTTGTTGGAGAGTTTGTTGTTGGAATTTTAGTTGCTTCCGCATGCTCGACAGATTAGATAAAATCATTTGAATGTTGTAGTTCTATGTGACATTTTTCTAAGAACATTTATTGACTCGGGTGTTTTTTGCGGTTAATATCATTCAAATGCAATTATTAATAATACAAGTCGATCCAGCTCTCGAAATTCGAGATCATTTATTCTTCATTTAAGTGGGTTCACATTTAACTATCAACTTCGGTCGTGTTGGTGAATGTCACTGTGAACCCACCCTTAGTCTTAATTATTGGCGAACATACCCTGCACACAACAGCTGTTTGACACCATTGTGATTTGATATTTCTTTATTTTGACAGAAGACAAAATACAGATTTCGACATTAGGTCCGTTCGTTTCGAGACATTTTAAAGGGTGGGGGTAAAATTATCTCACAGAAAAACAAAACTACAAAAAAGTAAGCGAACGGGAAAACAACTAATTTTACCTACATTTTAACTGTCAAGTTTTTTTGTATGAAAAATTGAAACTTTGAATTTAAATTTATTTATTTATCTGCTATTTTTAATCAAATTTGACATTTTTCACAAATCAGCCCAAAGAAACTTCTTGGGCTGAAATTCGTAGCTTGGGGAAATATTTTACTCTCTCGTCAGCGCTCTTTCTTACGAAAAACTGCAAATTTTTGTTCGGAAAATTTGACTGTTCAAGGAGGGTACGCGAACGGACCTATTAGTTCATTAGATACCGCTAGCATTCACTTTTTATTTATGAACAAAAATGAATTACAAAGCAGAATAAAATAAATCTGATGATTTGATGAATCTGTCATAAAGGTGCGAGATTATTTTTCTTGTGGCTTTAAAAGTTTTCAGATGTCAGTTTGACAGCTTGAATTTGTTGATTGAATGATGATTGATGGCAGATCGAGTATCGATTACTTAAAATTGTAAGTTTAGATTCTCGTGTAATTAACTTTTTATTACGAGCTGATGAGACAAAGAAACTGATGTAATCTTAAATTTTGTAATACTGTTTTTATAGACTTCTTAGAGGAAGTTATTGTAATGGGTCCGATTTTGATATCTCCATGTTTGGAGGTCACTAGATTCCGAATCAAGCGTTTTTATGATGATGTATGTCTGTGTGTGTGTGCATGCGTGCTCGTATGTGCGTTACATTTTTTTCAGCTCGATTATCTCGCGAATCACTTATCGTATTGTCATAAAAGTGGTCTCATTCGACGTGGTATTGTGTTGTCAAGAGCTGATAAGGTTTTGAGCTTAGCGGTTTCTTAATGACAATCAAAAATCTAAGACAACCCTAATATAATGAAAATTATGATAATTTCTGCAATAATTTCAACAATAATGCAAAAAATCTTGTCAATGTTCAGGAGTATCATAGGTTATATCTGATTGCTAGCTGACCCACCACACGCTGTTTTGCCATATAAATGTTAACCTTCAAAAATAATCGATTAGAAAAATTCGTTCACTAATAGAAAACTACAATATTCAGGATTAATAGGCTGTATTTTACTGTGCAAAGTTGTTGTACATGAGTCCACGAGTTGGTACGACCAACTTTTGACAGATGGTGCCATGTTATTCAATGAACTTAATGTATGTCCTCAAATCATCAGTTTTTGACTTTGAAAACCAACGTGCGTGTACATTGTCAACTGCACAACTTTACTTATTTTTCTACTCTGGGAAGTTAGTCGTGTGGGCTACATGGGTCGCACTCATATTTTTTTTTGGCATAGGTACATACATTGACTCGCTTCAATAGTAAATATTGCCTGTGCGAATTGGGTTAAAAAGTGGTTTAAACTTCATGTTTGGTTAAATTTTGACGCTCCGCATTGACTAAAATGTGTTAAAAATTAGACTAGCTGCGGAGCAAGCTAAAATATGACAGTAGTGGTTAAAAATTCATTTATTTTTAACTAAAATTCATCCAATTCGTACATGGCCTTAATATAAAAAAAAAAATGTCGATTGAGTAAGCCTGACTTCCCACCATTTTTTCAGAGCCTTGAATAGGAATGTAAGTTCCTTCCCTGAATGAATTTCAACTTTTGATAATTAATATGCAATTTAATTGAGTGAAAGAGAGATTTCTCTCCAATTGAGTTAAAACTGTTGATTCAGACTTATGATAATTCAAAAGTCATCATCGAAGTAAAACACGATGAAGCCTCATACATTAATTCCAGTTTCAAGAACTTGATTTCATTTGCATGACGCATTCGCATTCGCATTCACATTTGTCATTTCCTTCCTTTATACAACAAGGTTGGATTAGATTGTTGATATTGAAAGACTTGATGCCATCTTCGCATCTTAGAAAATTATGAAAGTCAAGATCTCCGATTTGAAAACGATCTAAATTTAATGAAGGCTCAAAACCATTCAAATACACACCTGCTGTGAAGTCATTCACCATCGCTTAGAATCTAATCATCAACATCGATAGATAACTTAGTTATTTCGTATAGATTTTGTTATTGTTTTTAACTTGTCAAACCGCCTTCGAACCGATAGTGTTCCAACGATGAATGTTCGTTTTTCACTCGAAGTTGCGGTAGTCTACAACAGAGTTTAACAGACTTTAGTTAATCAATCAGACTTGCTAAACAGTTCAGTCGTTTTCGGTGCTATTAGCTGGTCGCATATCGTTTTGCCCGTTGCGTTGCGTTCGGAAGGTTCGACATTTTCAAGTTCAAGCGTTTTTTTTTATTGACAAATTTTGTGAAATAATGGATATCCAAGAAATCGAACAACATCATATTCTGGAGGAATACCAACATACTCTTCATGAATTGATTCCGAGTGTAGGTATCCCGGTAGCAAAACCGACCCCCACCCCCTACCCCCTCAATATTGTTACTTTTTGAACTTTGATCGAATGCAATATAATATCCAATAAATTGCATTTGAATTAGTGTGAGTGTGATTTGAAACGTAAAAAAAGTGTTAATATTGAATTTCGCACCCATATCGGCTGATATCGCAATTAATAAAAATTTATTAACATGTTTTTTTTTCGGTTAAATGTAACCAAAGACAACAAATGAAAGATCGTTGCTACCTTTTGTAATCGAATCAAAGTGCTACTGGTGTTACCTCTACTGCAAAAGTGCATATAGTGTGCGAATAAGTTTGTGGTGCGTGTTGTCACTACTGGCGTTTGTTCTTCGATGATTAACCGCAAAGTAGATACAAAATAAAATATTTTTTCTTGCTCAAGATCTTAGACCTAATAATAACGCATGTTTACCGCTATAATTGATATGTCATACTGACATCGACATGTTGTTTGCCACATAACCGTAAGATTGGATTAAAGTGGAGTGCTTTATTTTTTTTTTTGCAATTTTTATTGATGACTATGCGTAAACTATAATAAAAATGATAAAATCAGATAACTTAAAGCCTACAGTCACAGCTATTTCCCATTTACCTTATCGATTTATATTTTGCAATATTTCAATTGGAATGTAGTTTATGTTTCATATCATGTGACTTTTAAGTTGATTTGTGATGTGAGGGCTTAGATTTTAACTTTTTTTTTGTCATCCTTGTATGTTTTGCTATGCCACATTATGAACAAAACTCAAATATTTCCGGCATTCCTGAATCAATCAATTTGACTCTTTAAAACCAGTTTCAAAAACTGTTAGACAAACTGCATTTTCATTTAAATTAATTGCAAATGTTTTTCAAATGCAAATTTAATGATATAGTTTTCGAAAACTTGTTTCCAATTAGTTTCATTAATTTTCAAATGTCATCCGTTGCTATCAGCATTCAGCATACTTTTTTTAACGATTAAACAATACGTTTGTTCGATGTGCACTCTGGGGTGCTGTGTGGCGCTCTGATTTCGCACTGAGCTGTTCGACGTCGCTCTTTTTTCGCCCCGGTGCGTTTCCACCGTGTTCGATGTGTATTCAGTGCTCGCACCGGGGGGCTCTGAATCGCACCAAGTTTTTTTTCGGGGCGCGAATTTCGGAGCTGTTCGAATCAGCTGTTCGAAACAGCTGTTCGAATCAGCTGTTCGAATCAGCTGTTCGAATCAGCTGTTCGAATCAGCTGTTCAACAGCTGATTCGAGCAGCAACATAGAGCATTCATTTTTATCCAAGACAAGTAATGGAGTCGGTAGTGGTGTGTACTCAGAAATGCTTAATCTAAGCATCTCATTCCGCCTCCCTAATCATTGTAGCGTCTTCCAATTGGAAATTTTAGCGATCAACGAGGTTCTCTCCTGGCTAAGAGAAAACGTGATATCAACTTCGGATATCCGCATCTTCTCTGACAGTCAGGCTGCTATTAAATCTCTTGCGGTGTCTCAACCAAATCTCAAACGGCCCTCGATTGTCGATCGTCTCTTATGGAGATGGCACAGCAATTTAATATTCACCTCTGTTGGGTGCCGGGCCACAGAGACATCACAGGAAATTGTAGAGCCGATGAACTCGCTAAAAATGGAACCGTCATACCTATTTCACCTGAAAGGGAGAAGATAGGTATACCGATAGCTACATGTAAACTTCTGCTAAAAGAAACAGACTTAAAGATAACAAACTCTAGGTGGCACAATTTACCAACGTGCGCAGCCACAAAACTCATTTGGCCTTCACTGGACCTAAAGCGCTCGAAAGACTTGTTATCTCAAAGCAGACTTCATATTAGCTCCCTAATAGGTGTCCTTACGGGACATGTCTTATAGGCAGACACGCAACACGACTTGGTGTAGCCTCAAATGACTTCTGCAGGAGCTGTATGGACAAGGAAGAAGAGGAAACAATCTCTCACCTTCTCTGCACTTGCCCTGCTCTTTCACTAAGACGCAAACTTCATCTGGGAGAGTACTTTTATGATAATCCCAGTGAACTAGCTAATAAGGATATCAAATATCTTCTTCGCTTTATAAAAAGCTCAAAATGATTCGACTAGTAAGAAGTAATTCTCTAGATTCATGTGGTATCACAATGGGCCTTTTTTTTGGCCTAAGTGTGTGGATTCTGTATCCACAGCCACTTTAACCTAACCTAACCTATAAAACAAAGAGAAAAAAGAAACAGAGCGCTATTAGTGCGTTCAATGTGAAACCAAACCTAGTTTTTTGGCAGCTCCGTTCACAGTATGACAAGAACCGGAGCGCCCCGGGGCTGGTTAGATCGAACAAACCTAATGTGAGTAATCAAAAAGTTATAAAATATCTCTGATTTCGGTTTTAGCAATGCTCCAGAAGGATAATCTAGCAAAAGAAAATTGAAACAGAAATGAAATTGAATCGTTAAAATTTACCATAAAACTGTATTTTTGTGAATTTTGTATTCACAACTTTTTTGCCAGAAATTTGTATAAAAATAATTTCTTATCATCTCGCAACACTTTTTGGAAGTCATTTATTTATTTTTCTGTTCCCCACACATATATCTTATCTTATCTTTATTTCTCCATGAGTGTGCTTCATATAAATTTTATGTTCTTTGGAACCTTTCATAAGAGTAAAGGAGAAATACCTAATTGTTTTTGACTTTGTGAGGGCAAACTTTAAATAGTTTTGCATTTAATGGTCTTTTAATAAATCAATTAATTCATATCTCTCGTAATCGAGGTGTGTCCTTTTTCATGCAAAAAATAAATATTTGGTTGAAAGTCCAGACAGTGGCCAACCCTTTATGTCGACACTGGCTGTTGTGACTGGTGGTTTATTAGAAAAATTGACCACACCTTGTGCTTATCTTATGCTTCATGCAAATTCACACGAAACTGCAAACTGCATTGAAACAATGAATTTTTCAGTTCCAATACATTGTGTCTAGTAATTAATAGAGGGAACATTGTTAGCGCCCAGTTTTAGTTATCTATCTACCATATTTCTTTTGTTATCGAAATACATAGAAAGGAAATCAATTTTCGCTTATCTGATTGCCTTTTTGGAGCAAATAATTCATGGGTACAATTTTATTACATTTTGTTGATTAAAATTCAATAAAAAAAAGCAAAAATGTGACTCCAAAGATTCGGTAGAAATGTTTGACGTAATTTTTCTTTTTAAGTAGTTATTGTCTTAAATAGAAACATAATGTTTTGAATTCAAAGATTTTTTTTTTGTAATTGTAATCTTGACCACGCATCTAGTTCTTTCACTTAAAGTAGAATCGACATTTGTAGTGTCTTATCGGAGAATGATTCCAACATGAACAACAGTCTCCGGCAGCCAGTTCTGTCCTTAGATATCTGTCTCCAGTTTTGCACTCCAAGTTGATTGATAACCTCTTCCACTTGAGTGCGCCACCTAAGTCGCGGTCTTCCTCTACTCTTCATTCCTCGGGAATGGTATCGAAGACTTTCCGAACCGGAGCATTGGTGTCCATCCTCTTTAAATGACCAAGCCAGGTTCGTGTCGTTGTACAACCCATAAAGTTCGCTGTTGAATCTTTTTACGGGGCCATAGATGACCTGAAGAACTTTCCTCTGGAACCAGCCAAAGGCACTTTCATTCGATTTTGTCTGTGTCCATACTTTTGTACCATACAGCAGAACTGGAAAATGAGGATGTTTTATAGTTGTACCTTAGTTGGTCGAGAGAGGTTTTTACCACTCATTTACACAGGTAGAAAAACTCCTCTACTATCTCGAATTTATATGCGCCTATTGTTACGTTCTGTCCGAGCCGTCGGTGTTGGGTGTCCTTCCTCGAAGACAGCATATACTTCGTTGTTCCCTCATTTACCGCTAAACCCATTTTTGCCGCTTCTGTCTCAATTCTCACAAAGGGGCCATTGACATCACGCTGTGTTCTTCCCATTATATCAATATCATCGGCGAACGAGAGAAGTTGAACAGACTTTTGGAAGATAGTGCCTCTGGTGTTGACGGTGGAATTTTGCATTATCTTCGCAAGCATGATGTTAAAGAATCCGCACGACAGTACATCGCCTTGTCTGAATTCTTTTTTGACATCGAAAGATTCCGTAAATTCGTTACCAGCCTTGATGGCTCGCGTGAGTTCTCCATCTTTATTTTGCACAAACGAGCGAGCTTGGCAGGGATGCCCAAACTAGATATGGCAGTTCGTCTCTGTAGATGCTGTGATACGCAGCCTTAAAAACGATAAAAAGGTGGTGGGTGTCGATTTGAAGTTCATGTTTTTTAGAGGGTCTGCGCGAAGTGAAAATTTGGTCGATGGTTGACTTTATTTATCTGAAACCACATTGATAACGACCAATCAGACTTTTACATATTTCGGCAGATAGGATCTTATAAGCGATGTAAAGGAGTCTAATTCCTCTGTAATTAGCGCAGTTTAAAGGATCACTCTTCTTCAGGAACGAGCAGACAAAGCTGAGGCCCATTTCCAATATTATTCTTTTGCACTCGAAAGAGTTGATAACTGTTAATGCTCAGGTTCATTTCGATCCATGATCTTTTACTTGTTATAATCATGTCACAAGTTCTTATAGAAAATCCAGTCAAAGGGCTTATGGGGACTAAGTCCTAAAGAGTTGGGGACAAAAACTCGAATGTATTGATACAAATTTTCGCCATTAATGAATTATTGTGATTAAATGTTCGAACAATCCTCGTTCCCTTTCTAACTGTAAATACTGAAAAATACAGACAAAAATGTTTAACTAATTTAAGTAAACATTTTATGAAAAGAAAGCGCCTCCTTAAATATGTCTCAATAAGTTTAATCTTGAGAAAAGAGTAACGATTACAACAGTTCGTAAGATGCCTGCTGGTGGCATCAAACATCCAACTAATTACACAAAAGAAAATAAAAATAATGAATCCAAGTTCCCCGTCCTAAATACATTCGTTTAGCGCAAAGCGGCTATTCATTACTCATTCTCATTTGTCATTACGAAATTCACATCCGATATGTCTGTGGTTACAGTAATTATTCTTTCCTTTTTCGCACAAGCAATACTATTCCAGTGCTGTTATTGTTATTGTTTCTTCACTTCATCAAGTTTTAAACTTCACAGCAAATTAAAACTGATTTCGATTCACTGTCATCCTCCCACACAAAAAGTCATATCTTTCTTGATTGAATATACAGAAGAGCGACTTGTTAAGTTTGTTAGAAATCTCTTAATGGCGCAATAAAATCGTCGTCGTTGTTGTTGTTGTTGTTATTTTGTGTCACTAGAGAAAAATGCAGTCTTCCCATGAACATGACAGCTCAGAGACAAACTTGTTGAAAGTGCACGAACATACTTTGCATTGACAGACTTAATTATCGACTTTGATGATCGGATGGAAACAAATATAAATAAAACGTAAAAAAAACAGGAACCGTGTAAACACAAGCAAATATTTTGTTTTCTGAGTGTAAAAATTAATTTATTCGCTGACGTCATGGCATAGTGGCAATCAATGAAGCAAGCAAAATAATACCATGGTGACTCGAAATCTTTATCTTAAACAAGCAAATACCTTCATTTTTTAACCGCTTCGCTTCCAGGTGGTGTTGGTATAGTGAGTCAGTTATAATGTTTTTTTTTTTTTTAAATTCTGTTAGGTAACAAAGCATGTGGCAAAAGTAGGTATTGTTCAATAATAATATGAGAAACTGTGTACCTTGCCCACATTGGAACATGTATGAAATATTCATGTGATTGAGACTTGAGTGAGTAGCAGACAAAACAGCTCATCGATATAGTTTAGTAATACGTAACTGATTGTAAATGAACAATTTACCATGAAATATTGAGGTATTTCTTGGAATTTTGTTTAGTAATGTGCTAACATATTGAAATGCAATAAATTTACATTTTAGCGATGAATCATGACAAAAGTGACTAATCAATAGGTTTTTGTTAATTTTTGTTTTGCTAGTTTGCAGTGCAGATTCTTCGAAGTTTTGCAGAATATTCCTCTAACCATTTACAGCATTCCTTTTTTTTTTTTAATTGTTTTGGTGTTTGTTTTTGTACCTCCTTCAATAAAAGGTGTACCACTTATTTTTACCAATGAAGCCAAATATCTCGGTCTAATACTGGACAGAAAATTAAGTTGGAAACCTATAATATTCAGAAAGAGTTAAGAAAGCTACAGTAGCTCTTTTCTCTGCAAGAAAGCATAGGAAGCAAGTGGGGTTTTCAACCTCGCATAACCTATTGGCTATACACATCGGTCATCCGACCAATACTCATGTACGGGTTGCAGTATGGTGGACTGCACTGGAAAAGTCACTTACTGCGACAAACTCAGCAGAGTCCAACGCACTGCTGTGTCAGCAGCGTTAGACACTCTCCTCATCTGACACCCCTCGAAATTTTTAGCAAACAGTAGTGTCGTCCTCGTAGCTTAGTGGTTGGTGCGTTGGCTGCTAAGCAGAACGTCGTGGTTCGAATCCTACTCGTGCCCAAAGTTTTTATTTCATCTTTCACGGACATTGCCTCTTGCGAACAACTGACAAAACTTCCAAGAGTATCATCTGTCATAAAAAAGTGCTTCTCAACTTTTCCGTTCGGAATCGGAGTTAAATTTTATGTCCCCTCAAATTCTTCAAACGCACCCAGAGCATTGTTGATGAGAGTAATCCACTTAGGCCTTTGCTCTTCAAGAGCCAAGAGAGAGAGAGAGAGAGAGTGGCACAATTTATCAACGTGCGCAGCCACAAAACTCATTTGGCCTTCACTGGACCTAAAGCGCTCGAAAGACTTGTTATCTCAAAGCAGACTTCATATTAGCTTTCTAATAGGTGTCCATACGGGACACTGTCTTATAGGCAGACACGCAACACGACTTGGTGTAGCCTCAAATGACTTCTGCAGGAGCTGTATGGACGAGGAAGAAGAGGAAACAATCTCTCACCTTCTCTGCACTTGCCCTGCTCTTTCATTAAGACGCAAACTTCATCTAGGAGAGTAATTTTATGATAATCCCAATGAACTAACTAATAAGGATATCAAATATCTTCTTCGCTTTATAAAAAGCTCAAAATAGTTCGACTAGTAAGAAGTAATTCTCTAGATTCATATGGTATCACAATGGGCCTCTTTTTGGCCTAAGTGTGTGGATTCTGTATCCACAGCCACTTTAACCTAACCTAACCTTTGGTGTCTTAAAATAAATTGAAATTATTGAAAAACTTATGGCTGGCGGTTAATGTATTTATTTTTAGACCAACCATTCATCGGTTAAATTTTGTCCACAAACCTCGGGTGTCATATTGCAAAGCTTACTTTAAAACACCCTGAAATGTTACTGGGACTTCAAATAGGAACGTTGACAGTTGATATCTGCCATCTCGGCGAAGCTGCATCATCTGTCAATTTGGCTATTATAGGCCAGTTCACCAGTGAGATATTTTTAGGTGGAACTGACCTTTTCAATCTTTTTCTGTCATCTGTCTGTTTGGACAACGTTCTGCGATCTTCAACCATTGGACGGTCGGTCCGGTCGCCATCAGATCGTTTTCTGGATGAATGGGTATGTGAAGAAACAAAACTGTCCGATCTGGACGATACCAATCCACATCCCGTTTTGTGTGGATTTCCGACTGGCGATGGCAGTGTCATCGACCATTTTGAACACTTCGCCACGAAGAGAAGCCGCGGTAGATGTTTATGGCTGAAACACAAACACTCTTTACCTCTGGCTTTGCCTGACGTTAACGAGTTCAACTATAGGAATTCAATGCATGCTATCACAATGAAGCTTCGACCTCACTTTTCGTACTAATGTTGCGTAAGGTGAAGCTCTAATCCAAATATGTTGAACATGTGAAGATTTGCTTTGTCTGACAGCTCAGTTGCTGAAAATTAGTCAATAAACAAAATTCGTTTGCTGATGGAAGAAACGTCATTCAAGTGAAACTCAAAGCGGTTGCATCGTAACGCAGACGAATACGAAACTAAAGCGTGTTTGTGTTTCAGCCATTAAACTGTGTTACATTCGGTGACATCTCACACACACTTTATTTTATTTAAATTTGAGACTCAGAGTAGCCTGAAAAGCTGAGAGTTTGTAGCAATCTTGAAATCATGAGAAAATACTTCACCCTCACTGTCTCTCTCTTTCTTTCTCTCTCTCTCAAAAGCAGACTTATTTAATTTCAAACTCACATTTAATCCCACTTTTTTTTTTTATAATTGCAGATTGATACAAACAAGGATGGCTTCATTGACCTCTCCGAACTCAAAGACGCTCTCGACAAAGTCGGCTTCAAATTAGCCGGCTATCAGGTGCGAGAAATGATCGATGAATTCCGCAACAAACAAAGAACCACCCATGTTGGCAAACTCAATCTAGAAGAATTCGAAAGTCTTTGTCTGGATTTGAAATCAAAAGATGTCGCAAGCACATTCAAAACAGTTGTCTCGAAAAAAGAGAATCTTGAAACACTGGGTGGCATGTCATCGATCTCATCCGAAGGTACAACACATTCTGTTCGCCTCGAAGAACAACTGGCCTTCTCCGATTGGATAAATTCAAATTTGGGACACGATGTCGATTTGAAACATTTGCTGCCAATCGATCAGGAAGGCAAACATCTCTATCAATCGATTAAAGATGGTATACTCCTGTGCAAGATCATCAATCACTCGTGTCCGGACACCATCGATGAGCGAGCAATCAACAAAAAGAGCTTGACCGTCTACAGGGAATTTGAAAATTTAACATTGGCTCTGGTGTCGTCGCAGGCGATTGGTTGCAATATTGTTAATATCGATGCACATGATTTGGCCAAGGGCAAGCCACATTTGGTCTTGGGATTGCTGTGGCAAATTATTCGTATTGGATTGTTTAGTCATATCACTCTGGATAGTTGTCCTGGATTGGCTGGATTGTTGTTTGATGATGAACGTTTGGAGGATTTGATGAAACTGTCGCCGGAGGCTATATTGTTGCGTTGGGTGAATCACCATTTGGAAAAGGCAGGCATTTCGAGGCGTTGCACTAATTTCCAGAGTGACATTGTTGATTCGGAGATCTATACACACTTGTTGAAGCAGATTGCTCCAAATGACTCTGGTGTGACCGTGGAAGCTTTGAGGGTAAGTGGGATCTTATTTTTGCAGAAATTGAATCTGACTTTTATTTTCTAATCTCTTTAGGAGTCCGATTTATCATCCAGAGCCGAGATAATGTTGCAACAAGCCGCAAAACTGAACTGTCGCAGTTTCTTGACTCCTCAGGATGTTGTCAATGGAGTTTACAAATTGAATTTAGCCTTCGTTGCCAATTTGTTCAACAATCACCCTGGCTTGGATAAGCCCGAAGAGATTGAGGGTCTTCAGACAATCGAAGAAACCAGAGAAGAAAAAAGTTAGTTCTATTCTCTTCCTCATATGCGCCATGAAAACTAAAGATTTTCTTCCTGTTTGTAGCTTACAGAAATTGGATGAATTCCATGGGCGTAGCTCCACACGTCAACTGGCTGTATTCCGATTTGGCTGATGGTCTGGTGATATTCCAGCTATTCGACATTATTAAACCGGGCATTGTCAACTGGAGCAAAGTGCACAAGAGATTTACTCCCCGCAAGAAGTTCATGGAGAAATTGGAGAATTGCAATTATGCTGTGGAATTGGGCAAACAATTGAAATTTTCACTTGTCGGAATTGCTGGACAGGATTTGAACGATGGCAATGCAACTTTGACATTAGGTAATGTCGATTTAAATTTCAATAAATCGTCAGTTTGTAAAGTTTCTTTTTTCAGCTCTTATTTGGCAACTGATGCGTGCCTACACCCTCTCGGTTCTATCGCGCCTTGCCAACACCGGAAACCCAATAATTGAAAAAGAAATCGTCACTTGGGTGAACGAGAAACTCACCGCCGGAGGCAAGCAAACAAGTTTAAGAAACTTTAACGATTCCGCAATCGCCGATGGCAAGATTGTCATTGATTTGATTGATTCAATCAAGCAGGGAAGCATCAATTACGATTTGGTGCGACATGGAAACACAGAGGAGGTAAGGAAAAATTGACCTGCCAACCGATTCGATTTATCTCAAACATATTTTTTGTTGTTTACAGGACAATCTTGCCAATGCGAAATACGCAATTTCAATGGCCCGCAAAATTGGAGCACGTGTCTATGCCCTGCCCGAAGATATCACCGAAGTCAAACCAAAAATGGTGATGACTGTCTTTGCATGTCTCATGGCCATGGACTACATTCCCAACATGGATAGTGTACAAAACAATATTAACAGCAATTAAATTAAAGTTCCCAAAAGTTTTAAACCAAGCAATACAAATTCAAACTGAATTTTAATTTAGAAAATGAGAAAAACACGCTAACTTCTCGTCCATATTTACTTAATAGTTTATTTTGAACGATACTTCCTACCTACCAAGCGGGAATTGGTATTCCTTATGGACCAAGCCAGGCAAATTAAGATGAAAAAAGTACACACCCACTTTTTTTTATAAACTTTTCGTGTTAGGAATATTTTATTTACTCTTGTTTAAACATGTTTCTTTTTTGTAATTTAGAATTTTTAAGAAAACAAAAGTGTAACCTAATTTTATGTAGGTGCTGTAATTATTATTATTATTTTAAATATAATTATGAATATATTTAAAAGTGATTATTTAAATTATGTGAACATAATGTATTTTTTAAACTTAATTTTAATATAAAAAAGTAAACATTTGTAAACATTAAACTTATTGCTAAGCAAAATGATGACTTTTCTTTAAACAACAACAAAAGTTAATGTATAACACTACACAACATAATTTTAAACAAAATGGAAAACTTACCTTCACACTCAAAGTAGACTTGGATGCTTATATGTATAAAACAAGAATTTAACCTAAAACTTAACTTTTGAATTGATTCTTATTGTTCTGGGTATCCCTTTTTATTCCCGAGTCAGCGAAGTAAATAAAATACACATTACCCCACGAATAATACTTCCAAAAGCTTTCCATTGCCCTTAATTCAATTTCGAGGTCTGGCCGTGCAGCAATAACGCAATGTTACAATTGTCTCCACTCCCAGACTTCTCTGACTGCAACACCAACCAAACAATCACTGTCTGAACAGTAAATTTCATTTATGTTATGCTTTTCCGACTTCTGTTCCTGGAATGACTTGCGAGATATACATATCGTGTTGATTGTGGTTGAACCTTGAGCCTGAGCAGGCAGATTGTTTAACATTCGTTATGCTCTTGGAAACATCCTATACCTGTGGCGTAGATGCTATGCGCGTAGGCATACTCGTGTCCACAAAGTTTTTATTTCATCTTTCACGGGAACTGACAACACTCCAAAGAGAATCAATCTGTCATGAAAAAAGTGCTTCTTAACTTTGCCGTTAATAATCGGAGTTAAATTGTAGGTCCCGTCAATCCTTCAAACGCAATCGGAGAATTGTTGATGAGTGTAAGCCACTTAGGACTTGGTTCTTCTAGAGCTGTCGCGCCACCCTATTTAACTCATAGCTTAAACACGAATTTGGGTATGCTACTGGTTAAACTGGTTGACATCTTCGTACCAGTGTTTATTTTCGGTACTGTTCGAATAGAAAAGGGAGACAAATTCAAACTAATAAAGTTTTCAAAGTATTTAACAACAAATAGTAGTATACACTTAACAAAAACACATTCATGACTTAATTCAACATCAAACAAAGAACACTCCAGACAGAAGGAAGCCTACCTCATTGCGGCCTTTGAAAAATGATTTCATGAAATTCTGTAATAAAACAAAATCAATACAAAAAGAAAGTAAAGTCACGATTATCTAAAAAATCAAAACAATAAACATACATTTTTTTATGAAAAAAGTCATTGATATCATAATCAACATTATTAACAAATTTTATACCTGCTTCATTCAAACAATTTTAAAATGTACACCACTAGAATTTAGATATAATAAACAAACAAACGGAAAACTATAAATTATTGCTTTTGAAAGAAAATAAAGGAATTGAAGAAGTTCTATGTATTAACTTAAGGCTAACAGAAGGTTTATTAACCAACTTTTAACAAATAATATAGGAATTCTTGTGTTTTGTATATGAACGCGATAAAATATAAATTTGTGTAAACTATCACCTTTTGTAAAATAAAATATACATACAAGCATAATACTTATACTAATTAAAATAAAATGACATTAAGAACGAACATTTTTAATACTTTCAAAAGTTTTATTTTTTTCTTTATTTTATAGACAATAGAACACACCAAAAAGGACGAAAATGAACTTTTCTTCTCGACTTCTACTTTAAGAGTGCCAGTCGTTATTTTTATTTTTATTCAAATCAAATACATACAACGAGCTATCCTATTGCGCGATAGAACGAGCGATCTCAATGGTTGAATAGTTCGGGTACTTTTTGACAGCTCGAGATGAAAAATTTACATTTTGCGTTTTACATGAGTCAATTTTCATATCATATTAAAGCAAATACTAGTTTCCTAAGACCGTATATCGCTTGTAAGACTATACGGTACACTTCTATACAGACGGTTCAAAGACCGATTACGGCGTTGGAACTGGTATCTATTCGAAACAACTGAATCTCAGTCTATCATATAGACTTCCCAATCAATGAAGTTGTGTTCAAGGCAGAAGTAATGGCAATTAAAGAGGAACGTATCTTCTCGGACAGCGAAGCCGCTCTCAAATCTCTCGCGTCTGGCTCCACAATCTCTCAAATAGTCCACGACTGTCGATCATCTCTGAATGAGATGACGGAACAGTTTAACATTCACCTCATTTGGGTGCCGGGCAACAGAGAGAGACATCCCGGGAAATTGCAAAGCCGATGAGCTCGCCAAAAAGGGAACACTTCTGCCTACTATTAGACAAAGTTAAACATAGGAACTGGTGGTCACAGGGTACCACCCGCCTAACAACTAAACAAATATGGCCAATATGACCTGAAACTTGATTTCCCTGAGCAGAAAATATATAAGCTCTACAATTGGAGTCATAACAGGACACTGCCTCTTAGGTAGACATGCTTTGAGGATATGAGTCTACGCAAACGACTTCTATAGAAGCAGCATGGACGAGGAGGAAGAGGAAACAGTCCAACACCTTCTGTGTACATGTCCGGCACTCTCCAATAGAAGGAATAACTATCTCTGTAATCCCTTCTTCGATAATACCCAGTGAACTGGCAACGATCGACACAAACTTCATTAAAAGTACAAAATGGTTTGTTTAAGTTCATTTCTCTCCCATGAGTTAATTCCTTAGTGTGATTACAATGGACCCTTGAGGTCTAAGTGAGTTAGTAACATCTAGACAGCCACTTCAACCTAACCTTACCTAACCTAGACCGTATAACGGCGACGACGAACAGGCAGGAGCCATTTATTGCACGATAGCCAACAATTCAGTGGAAACGACAAAATCACGGCTATAATCCAACAAAGCCGCTGGAGCAGTTCGAACAGGTCGGAAGAACGCATACCCAATGAATGTGAGCATTGTTGGCCCGTTACTGAATATGGGACATCTTCTAAACCTTAACATCACTTAAAAGATCTCCGTGTTGTGGACGTCTGAAGCTTTTCTTTAACAATCTGATTGGTCCTTATGAATGAGGCTTCAGACCAGAAAAGTCAACCATCGACTAAATTTTCGCTTTGCGGTAGACGCTCACAAAAACCTACGAACTTCAAATCGACACCCACCATCGACATCGATTTTAAAGCCGCGTATGACAGTATCCCAAGAGGAGTTTGTCTATCTAGGTTCCGCTATTAACACGGACAATAACACCAGCGCCGAGATCAGATGAAAAATAACTCGTGCTATTGCTAATCGCTTTCTTTGGGCTAAGAAAGCAATTGAGTCTCTCGATTAGCTATGGTTAATCTATAGAAAAACCGCATCATCCCAGCATGAACATTGACTAATTCGGATGAAAATACCTTAGTTCTTTAAAGAGGAAAGTTCTTCGGATTATCTATGGCCTTTACGGATTGTGCAACTCGGACCTTGCCAGATGAGTCAAGATCCAGCGAATCAGATGTCTTGGTTATATAGAGCGGATAGAGAAGTAAAAGTCCTCCTCTACTCAGGTGGCGCACTCAAAAGGAGCACGAAAAAAATATATTTGCCCGAACAAACGAAAACAAGGTAGCACTTTTCATGAAGAGCATACATTTATTTATAATAATTCTACTGCAACATGTTCTTAATATCCCTTAAACACCGAATACGATCTTTCCTTAAATTTGGGATCCGCATCATTTTTAAAGGAATAAGTAACCATTCTTTTGAAAATTCTCTTCTTTTCCGAATCCTTCTTTGAAGATTCATCAAGTCGATGTTTTTTCACATTATTCTTATTGACCATGCACTCCCGTGTCTTTTCTGTTTCAGGTCCACAGTAAAAACAAACCATCCCGTCTTCCAGTTTCCTCGTACACCTCGAAAAGTTATCATTTGGTGAGGAAGTTTTCAAAATCGACTCAATACTTGTTCGCCTTGGTTGGTAAGCTTTCTTCTTTTTGGATGACGAAGTGTCCCTTTTGAATGATTTTGCAGATTTCTTACTATCATCGTTTTCTTCGTCACTATCGTCATCGTCGTTGTCATCCGAGTGTTTCGTCGATCTCTCTTTGCTAAAGGCGTAGCTTTTGGGTTTATTTTCGGACGAATAAGAACAAGTCTTTGATTTTTCATTGGAAACGGGATCTTCACAAATTTTGCAATTCTGATTATCAATCTTGACCCGTTCACAATTCTTGGATTTTGATGATTGTTTTCCTTCTCTCTTCGTTTTCTTCTCATCGTCTTCGTTTGAAAATTCAAATGGTTCAGCATAATCAGTATCAACGGACTTTTCACTCTCAAACTCGTCGTCTTGGTCTTCTTCGTCGGTCGGGTCGAGTTCTTCTTCTCCTTTGGCAAAATACTTGTTCACAAAATTCTCATAAGCTTTGTCGTAATCATAATCAGATGCCGATTCTTGATTATCTTTGATTGATTCACTTTCACTGTCACCGTCGTCGTGATAGACTCTTCGATCGGCTAGTTGCTGTGATGATTTTTGAAGTGGAGAATATATTACTTGGGCATCAGACGTAATAGCATCGAGACTTCGCAAGAGATCTCCAGGACGAAGTGGCAGTTTCGGTGGAGGAGATTCGTTTTCGTTGACCTGATAGGCAAGTCCCAAAGTACACAAGGTTCCCAAAAATATTAAAAACGTCGAATTCTAAAAAAAATAACTCGGAGTTAAACTTATTATTTTGAGATTTTAAAGAAGTATTAACCAACCATTTTCCGCAAAACTTTAAAACATGATCTGTTTACCAAGGCACAAGACGACACTGACGAAAATAGCAATTCTTCTGGGACTTTTATAAAGAGAAGAAATGTATTTACTATCTTGTGCTTTTGAAGAGTGTCTTTGTTATAGTTTGTCTTGCGGTTTTCCACTTCCTTCGTCATTTTGTCGTGCGCTTCATGGGCCATGGAGAAATATAAATGTAAATTGATTGAAGAAGGAAGTGTTTTTGCTGACAAAAATCAATCAAGTGTTTAAAGGTAAATATTTTCACTGTAACTTTGTTTGTTTGAGACCATAGGATAAAATTGAAAAGATTTAACAATTACTTGATAAGCTCGAATGATAGATTGCAGCTAGTTTTCTGTCGGATCTCATGCCAACATCTTTAGCACAGCTTCGAAGCTCCACGCATCTTACTGACTTACTGGAGGTTTGTTACACCTTTTTGTAGAACTCGTTCCTGTTGTGACCTCCCTCTATCTCCTCGATAGCGCGTTTCTCATGCTCCTTTTTTTTCTTTCTGAGAAGTTTATGCTCCTCTCTCCTTTTCTGCTCGTAGAGCTCACGAACTGCTTTTGTCCTTCTTTGCAGCGCCGCTTTGTATGCCTCTTGTTTAGCTGCATGTGCTCGCCGGCACTCATCGTCAAAGCACGGGTTTCGTTGTGGTGGCCGTGTAAACCCTAGCACTTCAGAGGCGGCATCTCTGATGGCTGCTTGGCAGTGTTGCCACTGGTTCTCTATATTTTGTGCTGGCAGCAAAGGACTTCTGAGGAGATTTTCGGAGACACGATCGGAAAAGGATCGAGCAATCTCTTGCGATTGTAGCCGCTGAACGTCGAATTTCCTCCTAGCATTTTCGCGTGTCGGCCTTGATCGGGATATCCGAATTCGTACCTTGGCTACAACAAGGTAGTGGTCCGAGTCGATGTTGGCACCTCGAAATGTGCGGCCATCGCAATGTGATCAATCTGGTTGACGGTTGATTGGTCAGGAGATTTCAATGTTCCCTTGTGGATATTGAAATGTGGGAATCGCGTACTTACTACCATTACGTCTCGCCCAGCAGCGAAGTCGATTAGCCTAAATCCGTTATCGGAGTTGGGGCGTGAGCGCAGATGAGGTTGATGTTGGTGAATTAAGCCTTTGATACGGATTGTCGTGATGCGCTCATTCACTGAGTTGAAACTCAAGACCTTCCTCCTGAGCCGAGTCCCAACTACAAATCCACATCCAAATAGACGCTGATTTTGTTCCCGGTAGCAGTCGCCGTAGTAAATATCGCAGTTGTTCCCTTTACGTAGGCCCGTCCCATGGCATTTTTTGGATGGCAGTTATATCTGCTTTATAGCAGTCAAGGGCATCCGCTAGTTGTTCGGCTGCACGTGGTTTGGTAAGGGACCTAACATTCAACCGAATTTCGTTGTCCTTAAATCGTTTGCGTGGGTCGTCATCATTCAGCCCTATCCGTCGTAACAAAATTGTATCCGATTTGTACGAAACATACGAATTTGGTATCGTCCTAAAGGTTCCGATTGTTAAATCGTATATACCTCAGAATTCAGAAAATAATTCAAATTTGCGTTGAAATTTCAAACTTAAGAGTAACGCATCACGATTATAGGCCTGGGCTGCGAATATGTCGTAGTAGCCCTATAAGGTGTTCGCTAAGTAGTTCATCCTGACTGGAACTGTAGACGCCACCGTTGATTCCCTCTTGGGAGTTCTTCCGCTGCCGCCTGTTGAAAAGGAAGCATGCCTTAGTGGACCTCCTCTCCCTCTCTCTCTTTGTTGCCGCCAACAACTTCCCACTGAGGTTGGAACCCAATCTTCTGTTGAGGTTCTAGACACCCGATGTTCACCGTGGGGAGGTGGAGAGTAGGAGTTGATAGACAGAGGTTTCTGTGGACGGTTGCGTCCTCTTGAAGGAACGTGTCTAGTGTCTACCCTTGGAACATCCACTCCACGCATCTCTATGCTTATATTTGAACTTTGATATTGTATCAAGCGTTTTTGGAACAACTTCTTGAAAAACTTAGTTGATATTTTCGTTTGGATGCGACCCATGGTTCGTCTCAAGATGTTAATAAATGTTTGATGGCGTTCATATTCGTACATTGTGAGGATGATCTTAGTTGTTTATTGAGCAAAAAATATTCTAACGCAAAATAAACGATCTTTTCAAGACCAACTTTGGGGTCTTACATTGAAAAGTAGAACCCCGGTGTGTTTCGGCTTCAATGCCATGCTAAAGTTTGAGCAGTAGTGTATGCGATTCAATAATATTTCGACTGATTAAATGGTTTTTAAATTTATATTTTTCTTAGAAGGTTTAGATTAATGTCTCTCTAATGTGTAAATAATTCAAAGTAATCAATTATTATGGTACATTTTCACTTGGTTGCACAATTTGGTAGCATCAGCAAATGCCCGAACTTTTCTTCGATTGAATGAACATGCAAATCAAGGAAATTCTGAACAAGAGCCTGTTATGAACTTAACATCAAGTACCACTGAAGCCTTCAATAATCAACAGAAATATTGCAAACAAAACAAAATTAATTTACAAATCAAATACCATACAAAAAGGTACGTTTAAATAATCCTTAATTAAAACTCCAGCTATTTTTAACTAAACTTATTCTTAAACTACTACGTCGGCCGCGAACCAATTCTCAAGGCAAAATTCTCATGTCTAGGACTATCGTTAGCAATTCCATTGGCTTTTGATTTTTGATTAGCGTTCTTTTGATGGCGCAATTCCTTTCGTTTCTCACGTATTAGTTTCTTTGTGGTTTCGGTGTCGAGCTCTTCCCAGCCACCAGGATCTTCTTCTTCCCAGTCTTCTAGATCGGCCTGAAAATTGAATGTAATCTGAGTCAAGAGTTCAATACAATTAGCACAGTGTGTAATTTACGTTAACTGTGATTGGAACATCTGATTTTGCTTCTAATCGGGAGAAATCACGTTTTTCTTGTTCTGCATCTTGACCTAGATAGACTTTGAGTTGTGGTTTGATTTTAGGTGTCATTTCCTGATGAAGTAAACAATAAGTAGAAAAAAAACTTGGAATAGATTTTAAAGTAACTTCTTACACTGAAGAAATCCGGTTCGGGTTCTTCGGATTTTGGAGTCGGTGGTTTGGCTATCTTCTGTCTGTATTGTTCGATGTGTTCTTCGACTGTTCGTGGACCATCGTCCCACGAATTCCAATCGCGTTCTTGGCCCTGTGCAAAGATAGAAGCATATTTGTGATGGAATCCTTTTCCCAGTGGATTATTTGATGAAATTATTTACTTGGTTCGATTTCTTGATGTGGTAATTGTTGTCAGCAACAACATTGACACATTGTAGGGATTCCGATTCGGATAGTGATGGCTTTCGACGCCGGGAAAAGCAACACAACGCTCGTCGAAACAGTCCAATAAAACTCAGTAAAATAACTTTAATTTGGTTAAGCATTGCAATTTTTGTTAGAGGAATTTATTTATTTAGGAACAAATGATTGGGAAAAATCCAAGTTTACATTTAAACAAAAATTTGAGTTGAGACGAAAAGGCGACGACTTGGCTAATTTGTTTTCAGTTTTCACAAGGGATACAGGGATGTATGCGAGGGCAACCATCGCCATACAGATGTTTTTGACAGATGGCAGATATGTTCAAAAAATGTTTCTGGTTAGGGATCGGATGCGGAAAGAGAATTAATACATTCGCTTAATAAAAAGGTATTATTCCCAAAGGCTTAACTACATCGAAATACAAAGTGTAAAAAGTACAAAAATGTATTCGTATTCGTATTGAAAACTTGTGTTCCAACAGAAAGTCAAGTCAAATACTCTTTGTTGAGCCATGTGTATAAAAATGCATTAGCAAAGTCAAAATGCATCGTAAGCAAGACAGACAAATCCAGTTTTAGCGTTCCACCTAATGTTTCATAGAATACTTTTCTATTTCATTGAACAGAGCTGAACTGCCAAACTAAAAATTGTGTTTCTTTTTTAGTTCAGTGTGTTCAGAGCATCAAAGTTGTGTTACTTTTTTCGTTCAGAGCACTGATTCTGAGTGTTCAGAGTTCGACCGACGCGCTCGGAAAAAAGAGACCGAGCATTGTGAGCAAAATGCCTGAACAAACAAATGTCAAGCATATGAGATGTGGTAAAATGAAAAGAAATGTTTAAAATAATTAAAATGGTGAAGGAAACAAGTAGATATGGCAGAAAATATCAATTTTGTGATAAATAATAGTCTATTATATCATTTATTAATACAATTATACAAATAAAAAAAATCCTGAATATTAAGTGCTCAATTGTATTTCAAAATTACATCAGAACGTTCAGAAAATGTTCAGAGCTAACTTTGTTCAGAGTCTGTTCAGCAAGCTCTGAAGACTCTGAGCTCAGAGCTCCGAACTAATGTCATACGTAATGTTAAGTAATGTGAATCCGAACAGAAGCTCTAATTCAAATATGTGCTGAACATTTACTTTATCTGACAGGTCATGCTCGACAGCTTTAAAAAAAAGTCAACAAACAACATTCATAAGCTTATTAGTTAAAAATTTATTAAATATTAAAATTGATTTCCATTTGGTCATGAGTTACACTCTTTTAATGCTCTTGCAGCATTTAACATACAATATTTCTATTATCCATGGAAACACACAAATTCCCATCAGAAAGTTTAGGCAATGAAATGCTAGAGCATAATTCTGTGTTCTATCTCGAATATTTCCGACAATTGGTCCCACTAAAAATGTTATATTTCCTTGAAGAAACATAAATAAACCGTATCCTGATGCAAAACTGAAATAAAAAAATAAGATGTCTTAAAATGAAATATAGAAAAAACACTTAAGTATTATTACCGTTCCAATGGAAGATGCTCGGCAATTACTAGTGGCATTGTTACATGGAACCATGTACGCAAAAAACCCATTACAGCGGTTACAATAGCTACATTGAAGAAATCAAACACTTCCAAGAAAGCTGGCAATAATTGAAAAAAGAAAAAAATATGAAAAATTCAGTAGGTTACTTTTTGCAGGGGAATCTTTAACTATTTAGTTAGTTCTTTTAAATAAAAAAAAAAAAAAAACGCTCTATCCCCAAATGGGATGTCATTATTGACAATTGTTACGTTCTCTGAATCTTTTAAACGATTTTATTAGTGACAGCCAAAAAAATAGAGGCGCGACAGCTCTTGAAGAGCAAGGCTAATGGCTTGTGAAGATGGGGACCTACAATTTCGCCGATTCCGAACGGCAAGTTGAGAAGCACTTTTTCATACAGATGAAACTCTTGAAGTTTTCAGTTCTTCGCAAGAGGCAGTGCCCTGAAAGATGAAATAAACTTGGCCGTAGATTCGAACCCACGACGTTCTGCTTAGACCAACGCACCTAACCACTAAGCTCGGACACTCCGACAAATTTGTTGCAAGAAGATAAATTCTCTTCTACTTGGAATCAGAACTGTCACTTTGGCCATTGGAATCTCTTCAGTTCTTCTTCTAGGTTGCTTGTATCGTTTTCTATTAGTCTTTTTTTTGACGTTTCTTCTTCTACCTCCAATGGAACGGGTTATGATGAAAGTGTCATTCTTCGGACGTTTCTGTTTTCAAAACGGAAGAGTTCTGCTCTCCTCAGAAGCATTCCGTCTGTCAAAGTCAGTCCAATTAAATGGTTTCAGAAGGCTTCTGGACTCTTCCGAATGCTTCATTAATAAAAACGCCATACGACTTTTTCTAAATTCAGTTCCCAACGTTTGACTGCAAAATGACTATGCGTTATTTTAAACATTAAATCCGGCAAAAGAATGCCAAAATTCCACAGACATTAAGGGAAGTTTACAAGATCGTTAAGCAAATAATTACTCTCGCGTCAAAACTGATGGATTTATCGTGTTGATTCCAAGAAGTCATATAAAAAACGAAATGTATCAAGACAAAATCTTACCAAATCTTGTGATAAACGTGAAAAATGCTCCAGCAAGATAAATATAACGCGATGAAACCGACACAAACACAGCACTCAATGCTACGACAACACGTGAGATCATATCAGCTGCGGCCCCAATTGCGATGATGTTAGCAGTTTCTTCCTAAACAAAACAACATTTTTGATGAAGTCAATATTAACGTGGGTTAGGCATATTTTGCTGATATTTGTTGACTGGAAAAAGTAGAGTACCTACAAGGAGTTAGAAAGACGTAAATAGATACCTTTGTATAGTTCAACTCGAATAGATACAGGGGCTCCAAGGTGAAAAACGCCATATCCGAGTACAAACAAAACGACATTCCCAACACAATATTCAAATAAACGGGGTCCTTGAGCAGTGACAAATCGAGAAAATTAACAATAGCCTGCCAACAAGTTGGTTTCCTCGGAAGCGCTGGTATTTCCACCAGAGAAGCAGCATTCAGAGCTAATGGTCCATTCCAATTGGCCAAACTGACATAACTTTCCACTCTACTCGAAAGATTGCCATTCACTCGAAGATCCAGCGAGTTCAACGTGCCACGCCTGTATCCCCGACATTCATCACCAGCCTCATCCTGCATAAGAGGTTCCGCACGACGACTTTCTTCCGTTTGTTCTTCATCATCGACCTCAACACGTTTCATATGCCATTCCACAGGATGCATTATCATCATACCCAAAATAGCATGGCTATTTATGGCTGCCAGAACCAACAGACATCCTCTGAAACCATACCAGCCGATGAGTTTTTGAACCACTATTGGATAGAGCATGGTTCCTATACCAATAAGTGTTTGGGTGAAACTCATCACCATAACGCGCTTTTTCACAAAGTAACTATTGAAGACGGTGTATGATGAAGGAATTATTAGTCCTGAAGCAATACCCTGCAGTAAGCTAAAAGCAACGGTTAATTCGACAACATTTTTCACGTAAATTTGCATCACAGATCCAATAAAATAGAGTATCCCTCCGACAATGCCAACAGTCCTTATCGAGAATTTTTTGAAGAGATTATTCGAAAAGAGTCCTGCAAAACTTAGCGAACAAAAGAAAGCACTTGTGATGAAAGCTATGGCACTAGTTTCCGCCCCTGAGTTAGCCAGGAAATCGCCAAAGATCAGACCGAATGATGGAAAACTTCCGAGAATACACGTCTACGGACACAAAAAAAAGAAAATCCGTTATGAGTTTATGTCAAGAAATTTTTCAACGAAATAAAATATTTACAAATGGCAAAGACATTCCAATGCACACCAGGTAACCCCAGCCACCATCTGGTGCTTCTAGTCTTGTGGATTTTGTCATTTTCGATATCGAACAAAAACGGACCTTTTTGGGAACCGAGCAATTAAACGTTAGAAATTGCACTGAATTTTTGAATTCTACTGCTCAAAGACATAAACATTTGTTTTCTTGATTCTTTGGATTTAAAAGGAGGCTGGTATCTATCTTATCCAAACTTTGATAACAAAACCTTGTAAATCTCTGTAGGTGTCATCACACGACGGATGTGACGCTTTCAACGGCAGCGAAAATCTTATCATTGCATAATAAATTTCTGCTTCTGTTTTCAACGCAATCAAAACTTACACACCGACCTACCTAAGTTTAAAAATTATGAAGTAAGGCAGTAAAGATAAATTCGTTTACCCGAATTATGAACTCTGATAGAAAGGAACTCTTCAAAACAACAAGTATACAAACAGATCGGGTAGTGTATTGGAAGTGAAAGTGATTTTCCACGGTAAACCGTGGAAAATCACTATATAGAGAGTATTTAATGCTTACTCCTACTTTGGAAATGAAAGCTGGTCCACTCCTTAAAAAAGAAGGTGCTTACTTTTAAAAACATGAAGAACGTTTTCGTTCCGGTGCCTGTCACTACCCTGAACGGAGCTGTCAAAAAAACTGAAAAATTTCTGTGGGTTTGGTTTCACATTTAACGCTTTAGTAGTGCTCAATTTTTTTCTCATTGTTCTATAGAAAGAGCTGATTCGAACAGCTCATATTTTTTGTCGTTAATTTCTGATAATGCTTGTATATGCACTGTATTGTCTTTTTGACAGTTGACCACTAACTTATACGTCCACTTAGGAATGCCTCCTTTTTCAACAGGCGGCAGCGGAAGGATTCCCAGATGGAATCAACGGTGGCGTCTACAGTTCGAGTCAGGATGAAGTACTTAGTGAACACTTTATAGGGTTACTACGACATATTCGCAGCCCAGACCTATAAGGAGTGATTTGGCTGGCGCCCTGTTTTTTACTTGGAACGTTAGGTCCCTTAACAGACCACGTGCAGCCGAACAATTAGTGGAAGCCCTTGACTGCTATAAAGCAGATTTAACTGCCATCCAAGAAATGCGATGGAATGGTCCCGGCCTACGTAAAATAAACAACTGGTGATATCTACTATGGCGACAACAAAATCAGCGTCTATTTGGAATTTGGATGTGGATTTGAAGTTGGGACTTGACTCAGAAGGAAGGTCTTGGGTTTCAACTTAGTGAATGAGCACATCACGACAATCCGCATCATCATTATTGCAGAAAAGAAGAGAAGAGCACAAACTTCTCAGAAAGAAAAAAGGGAGCATGACAAGTGCGTGATCGAGGAGATAGTGGGATGTCACAACAGGAACGAGGTTCGAAAGTTTAACAAGAAGGTAAAACAAACCACCAGGGCTTAAACACCCCGAACCGAAGCCTGTAGAGACCATCATGGGAACATCGTAGTGGAACCACAGTCAGTGCTGAGGGAAATACCACTTTTCCAAGCTGTGTAATGGCGATGACGAGCAAAATTTCGCCAGCAATACAGAACCATTAAATTTGGGTTAAGCAAGCCAGCAATCCCACGACCCACCCGATATTGACGAAGTGAAGATAGCGATATCTAAACTTTAGTCGAACAAAGCCGCTGGAGCAGACGGCCTGGAACCTCAGTATCGTATGCCCGATTCTCAAGAAAGGATATCGCTTGAACTGCATCAACTGCAGAGGTATAAGTCTTCTTAATATCGCCTATAAGATCTTGTCTGCCGTGCTGAGTGGACTTTTGAAGCCTTTCGTCAAAAACCTTATAGGTCGTTATCAGTGTGGCTTCAGACCCGGAAAGTCCACCATCGATCAAATATTCACTCTACGGCAGATCTTGGAGAAGACCCAGGAACTTCAAATCGATACCTACCACCTTTTCATCGATTTCAAGGCCGCGTATAACAGCGTCTATCCCAGAAATACTCGTCCGTCTGTGTAAGATGACAATGGAAAACTCACGCTGTTCCATCATGGTCGGAAAAAACCTAACGATGCATTTGATGTCAAAAAAGGTTTTAGACAAGGCTGTCATGCGATTTCTTCAACATCATTCTTGAAAAGATTGTGCAAAACTCTAACGTCAACACAGAGGCACAATCTTTCAAAAGTCCGTCCAGCTACTAGGATACGCAGACGACATTGACATAATTGGTAGAACACAGCGTGATGTCAGTGGAGCGTTCGTGAGTCTTGAGACGGAGGCCAGGAAGATGGGTCTAGCGGTTAACGAGGGCAAGACCAAGTTAATGCTGTCAACAAGAAAGGACAACCAACATCGACGTCTTGGAGCAAACGTCAGCATAGACAGATTTAACTTCGAGGTAGTTAAGGACTTCGTCTACCTAGGATCCGCTATAACTCAGACAACAGCGACAGCGCTGAAATCAAACGAAGAATCACTTGCCAATTGTTGTTTCTTTGGACTTAACAACATCGTATGAAAACGCTTTGGGCTGCTTTGAGAGAAAAATCCATGGAGTGAATTTTGGTCCTGTCTGCATTAATGGAGAATGGAGACAAAGATTCAATCAAGAACTGTACGAAATATTCAGCGACACTGACCTAGCCAGAAAAGTTAAGGGCCAACGACTTAGATGGTTGGGAAATGTAGAGCGAATGGAAAACAGTGCTCCGTCTTGTAGAATCTTCGAATCCAACCCGGAGAGACGTCGCAGAACAGGAAGACCGTTACTCAGGTGGAGCACACAGGTGGTAGAGGACCTGAAACAACTTGGCGTGTGAAACTGGAGACAGCTAGGTACGGACAAAACTGGATGGAGACGCTCGTTTGATGAGGGATGAGGCCCTAGTCCGACCTGGGACGAAGCGCCGCATAAGTAAGTAAGTCTATCTCCGAAAGTGAGACTTATCGAACGTTTTACCAAATAAAGATATCCACTTTTAGGGGCACAATATATGAGTATATTGTTCTTGCATCAGAACCTGGCAAATAGGCAAAATGAAGATCTGTAGAAATTGGAAATGGAAACCATACGTTTCGAGGCACTCGAAGAATAGATAAAATTGCTTTGTATAAAAGTAAAAGGAAATTGTTGTAAACATTCTTCATTAAAATCTTACTGTAATCGGTACCCTTCACACCCATTAAGAACAAAATAAAATGCACTCAAAATGTTTGTATTGTTACATTCATAAAATATTTTCTTTATTGGCATATTTCTTCAAATTTGCTGTTCATTTCATTTTGTTTTTTTTTCTTTTAATTTGTTCAACATTGTATTTCTTTGCAGAATTTTTGTTTTATATTTTGTAAGTACGAAACACAATTACTTGTAAAAATATATATATTCTTAAATACATTTATATTTAAACATCAGATTACATAAATCTTAAATTTAATTATTCTCTCTTAATTTTTCTTATATAAAATATAATTTGTCTACTATCTAAATAAATATTTACATAATAATAGTTATTTATTTTTAAGGTTAAAATTATGCTTAAGACAAATTATCATCTTTGCTTGTTGTCCTCTTTTTAAAATTTTTTAAGGTACACTCATAGAAAATAAAAACAAAAAATTATGATCATTGAATTTAAGATCTTATTAAAAATATTTTTTTATCTGTTTACAGAATTTTTATATAATTTTAAATTTCACCTTAAAAATAATTTTCTCATTTTCATAGGAAGATAAAGTTAATACTTTTTCTATTTTTCGTTTAAACTAAAACCCAATTTATTCAAACCTTTTTTGAAAGTAAATTGTTATTCATAGCATCTTCAAACATTTAATACTTTTTTTTTTTTTTTTTACGACAACTTTAAATTTAAACAAAGGGAATAAATTGGTGCTTAGTTAAACAATATTAACTCTAGTTAAAGTTCATATAATTTTTATAAAAAGTTTTATTCTTCATAAAATTAGTCCTTTTTGTTTTTAAAATTATTGGTCATTGGCCTTTTATCTTAAAATTAAATTTTTAGTTTTATTTTTCTTCTTTCTTGAACTATCACAAAAATAGTGAGTTTGTTTATTTTTCTTATATAAAACAATTTTTTTGTATTTCTCAAATATTTAATGTATCGCTTAGGAATTTTAGTGATTTAATGCGATGAATCAATGTAAACTTATAAAAAAGATATTGTGTTGTCTTAAAAGTCATTAAGTATATTGTAGTTATTTGTATTTTATTTAATAAATAAATGATTTTAAAATTTATTAAAAATTATTTGTGTTACTGTTTAATATCATTTTGTTGTTGTTCTTTGTTTTTCTTGCGACTTTGTAAATAGGTTAAAAGGTATTCAATTCCCCATGCAATACCACAAATGTATATGCAAACACTTTGGGCATGAATGCATATGGGATAGCTTTTTGTTAAATCACGAATAGCACCTGAAAAAAAGGAAAATAGTTGTTTATCAGTTTCAAGAACAGAAAAAAACATACATTAACAATATCCTTAAACAAAACATTCTATTTTAACATAAGATTTAAATCACAACCTGTAAAGCGTGATTGCAGAATAAAAAGCTTAGCTTTTCATCAAACAAAATATCAACAAAACAATTATTTTCATGAAACTGAGATAAGAATGATCACGTGGAAGAAAATATTATTTTCAGTGGCATATGGTACTGAATGAAATGAAAACTGATAACAATTTGTTAAACGTATTTTAAATATTTATTTAAAGTTCTTAACTTGGCATTGAAGCAGAGTAATCAATGTCATATAATTGATTGAAACAAAAATCGGTTCCGGTATGATGACAGTTTTCTTTTAAATTCAGTTATCTCTTAAGGAATAAAACAAACAGATTATTTAATCTGTTAAAAAGAAAATAAATAAATAAACAGGTCAAAAGGTTTGCAATTGTACTTATGGTGCGAAACTCGAAATATCTGGAAATGTGTTTTGTTTCTTTTGTGATCTGGACACTAGGTTTAGTAACACGCAGTGTTAGTTATATATTAGAACAATTAATAAGAACAACAATTTGGTTCTTCAATTAGTAAATATAAAGAAAGAAGGTAGAGGCAGTTCACTGTGGCGTATACTTGTTTTTTTTTCACAAATGTTCACTTGAACATTTATATTTTATTCAAAGATAATAAAAAGCTGCAAAGTGTTCTAAATCACTTTGATGTTTCTAAATTGTAAATTTTTCAAATTTGTAGCTGATTTTGTTAAAAAGAATAAGAAAAATAAACTTACCAATGAGTGGTCCAAAACAGATGACGAAGACTGCTTTACCCACCAAATGCCAGCCAAAGGCTGACGGAAGTTTCTCCAACGAACAGTATTCCGATACTGTTAGTGTGAAATTACTTAAAGCTGAACCTCTAAAGAAACCACATATCGACAGCCAAACCATAAGGGAATGCCATTCAGTCTGTTCTGCCATGACTTTAAAAAAAAGGGAAATACAAATTTAAAACTTGTTCATAACAAAATAAACAAAAGAAAACTCACTTGATCTCGTGATAGCCACAAAAATAATTGATATAAGAAACACCGTTCGTTTCTTAATGTTCGTTCTGTCGAATATCGGCGGCAGCACCACTCTCGCTGCAATATCAGTAATCGCTGTTATCGACAGACAAAAAGCCACATCCGCCTTGTGATAGCCCAAATTGGCAAAGAAAAACGGCGTCACCATCTTAAAATTCATCTCGGCCACATAGAAAATCGACAAACCAAACAAAATATTCAAAAACATCTTATCCTTCAGCAAATCCACATCCATCAAATCAGCAAATCTTTTCCAAAATCCTGGCTTCTTTTGTTTGGCACTCTCCTCCCATTGCTTCTTCTCGCTTTCGGTCGGTTTCATTTTGATAAACGAATCCTGATTGACTTCGTTGACAATACTCCCCGATAGTGTATGCACACGCCTTAGCTCACGATCTTGTCGCTCAAGTTCAGCATCGCCGGTATTCATGTGCACCTGCAGAATGCTTCCTGTAAAATCCAACAGAGACAAATTGGACGTGACCGACTGTTTGCGGTGCCGCAGCACTGCATTCATGTCACTATTTGAATAGTTCCTTTCGGCCGATTGAACACCAGCCAGAGACATTATCCTTGGGAACGATGTACGTTTGGGAATACCCATCCCATTTCTACCATTCATCGAGCTCATAGCCAATTCGGAGAAATTCTTCCGCATGCTATTCACCTCAGGATGTTTGCTAAACAGCAGGGTATTCATCTCTGGCAGGGCGTCCTCATCCTCAGCTTCTTTGATCGGATCAAATTCAATTTCGGGCATTGGCAACATTTCGACATCGATTGGTTCGTCAATCATATGCCATTTAGCTGGTTGCAACAACACTGCACCAACTGTTGCATTGAGTGACACGGCGGCCAGCATAAGGACAGCTCCTTGAAAATCGTACGCTTCGAGAAGGATCCTTACTAGTTGTGGCATTATGAGCATACCCATTGCTGTTCCGGCCATCGATAGGCCAACCGCTTGGCCTCGTTTATTCTTGAAATAATGATTAAGAGCTACAAAGGCTGCCGATGTTGAGAGGCCAACACCGATGCCATTGATGACACTATACGTGGCTAAAATGTGTGGCATACTACTGGCAGGAGAGGTTAGGGCTAGACCCAGGCCGCATAGCATTGATCCAGCGATGGCAACTTTGCGGTAGGAGAATTCTTTCAACAATGGACCGACAAACAGTCCGGAGAAATTCATGCATACATCTAAGGTACTTATAATCACAGCTGCTCCGGTCGTCCCAACATTGAGATCATTTAATAAATCACCGAATAGGAGTCCAAATGAGGGCTCTATCGAGCGGGTACAAAGCTGAAATTAAGG
>CAKKXW010000001.1:18124896-18154104 GCA_920937365.1 Sphaerophoria rueppellii
AGAAAGACAGAAGGCCACAGTTAGGAAAAGCATTCAAAAGATAGGATCATACGAGAAGATTGCTCAGACAACTAGCCGACCCTGCAAACTTCGTCTCGCCACCCTTCAGAGCAACTGAAGAATGATTACATACTGATTTGCTTGAATCCAACTGAATTAGAGAACCTCATACATCTGAATTTTTCCAAGCTTTGCAACTAACATTCTACTTTCATTAAAGTATGCACTAAAATGCAAACTTCGTTAAAAAATTCAACAAATCTTCGTTCTTTCACAAAAATCAGAATTCCATGCAGCTATCGATTGCCCCCCTTTTTTCTGACTTTCTAGTAAGATTGTCCAAAAATTTTGTTTTTATTAAGGCTATACCTAAAGGACATACAAACATACCAATAATGCAACTTTAATTCTATCAGCCTTATTTATCAGATTCTCCTTATACACCTCTATACAGTATTATAGCTATGCTATGAATAGGCTCTTATGTTACGTTGAATAAATTCTTAAGCTATGATTACACGGTCAACGAAATCGGTCAACGCGTTGACTCTCTGACGTCACAAAAAAATAAATGTTTTCTCTGTCATCTCACCGTCAACGTGTACAGTTCCAATGCATAAAATATTGACTATCACACGATTGACACTATTGGATCAATGTTGTCCCAAATTAAGTTGACGCACGGGTGTGTCAACGTGACTTTTACTTATCATTGTCAACGCATTGACTCGCAAAACTTTGATCATCACACAGTTTGACACAAAGCAAAAAGTCGTAGCCGTCAAGGCAAGTCAAGGTTATTTTGGGGAAATAAAATAAATATTGAGTTTATTAATGCAAAACAAAACAAAAGGACTATTTTATTTATCGTTTTAAAATATGAGACCAAATCCTGAACATTTTGTTGACTATTTTCGAATGTATTCAAAATCAAATAAAGAGATACCAGTATCAAAATCACCCATATTTTCCCTTTCAATTTGATAAAAACTTGCGGTAAAAAACTGCATTAGTGCACTGCACAAAAGAAAACAATGTACTACAAGACAAGACGTTTCGTTATCGCAGAAACTTTTGCGACAATTTACCGCAGAATGTCGTTGCAATATTGCAAGTGTGTATGCACCACTCCATTCGTTTGTAAGTACCTTTGTCGCCAAAGCGATATCGCTGCGACAAAAAATCGCGTGTGTGCACCGGGCCTAACTGCATCCTTCATCCCAAAGCGATAATTGTCGCTTTTGGACAGCTTAAATCAACGCTGATATTTCGGATTGTTTGGCCCAAAAATTGCTTCAATAATAGAAAACTACGATATTCAGGAGGAATATAGGCTGTATTTTACTGTGCTAAGTAGTTGTTAATGAGTCCACGAAATGGTAAGATCAACTATTGGCAGATGGCGCCACTTTTATTCAATAAACTTAATGTTTTTCATAAAATCATCAGTTTTATGGAATTTGACTTTGAAACAACGTGCGTGTACAACTACAACGGGATGCATCGGCTGAATATTTTACAAAATAACTATTGTTCTTACGTATTTTTCTACTCTGGAAGTAAGTCTTGTGGACTTCATGGGTCGCACTCATATTTTTTTATTTTTTTTTATTAAATCAAAAAATGAGTAGCTACTGACATGTAAAAAAAACAGGGCTATTTAAAAAAAACAAAAAAATCATTGTCAAACTGAGACGATGACACGGTATTTAATTCTGCCGCGTCAACGCTGGGACACGGTCATTGCGATGACACGCAGTCCTAAAACTCCGTCAACGCGTCCCAATGACGTTGACAGAGAGATTACACTGTCATCGAAAATAGTCAATGCGTTGACCCAAAAATGGGTGTCAACGCGAGTGTTATCGTACCCGTCAACGCAATGACACCAGTTTTCGTTGACGATCCCACAACGTGACACTCTCGGGACAGATTTTGACGTCAATTTTACGTCAGAGAGTCAACGCGTTGACCGATTTCGTTGACCCTGTAATCATAGCTTTATTTATAAAAATTTGTTCAACATAGCATAGTTATGTTAGATCTCTGTCAAAAAAAAGTATCAAAACAATGATCTATTATATTCGACAGACATTTGAATTAAAAAAATATTATTTCCTGTCAACAGTTGATGTGTTTGAATAAAATTTGTTTCATACTTTTCTTAGAAAATCCATTTTTATTTCGAAATTCTTTTTCACGAATAGTTATTGGGTCAAACATTTTTTTATAAGGTTTAGGCATTCAGGCAAGCGAATTCTTGACATTCACAACATTGCTAAATTGGTATGGCATTTTTTGTTGCTGACAAGACTCAAATAAAAACCAAATTTCTTGACAGATTATAATGATTATAAATAGTTTTTGTTATATTGACGTATTATGTCTGACACATACGTATATAGTATCTTATAATCCCTATGTAGTGTAGCGAAAACTTTATATAAATAAGGATTTTCCTTATACAGGCATTATAAATCTTATAATAAGTCTATGTTCGGTTTATAAATAAGGCTGTATGATTTTAGGTCTTGAAGTTCTTCGTCTTCTCGCAGAGTTTTCCGAGTTCCCAATCCAAAATTATTCATTTTTCCTAGAAATTTCCGGGATTTTCATGCAGAACTATTTTAAAATCGAAACCAATGCACCTACAATTACATGCAATTGTACCCTTTGAAAACCAATGAGTTTTCCGAGTCTTTCATCCAGAACTTTCTTTTTTCCATTTGAAAACCCATTTTGAATTTTTTCATTTTCTTGTTTGAAAACCAATGCACCTGCAATAACATGAAATTTTCCCTTTGAATACTCATGAGTTTTCCGAGTTTTTCACCAAAAACTGTTTATTTCCCATTAAAACCCATTTTGAAATTTTCCAGTTTTCAATTTGAAAACCCATTCACCTACAATTAAATACAATTTTCTCTTTGAATACCTATTAGTTTTCTGCTTTTTTCATAAGGAACTTTCCACTTTCCTTTTTGAAATTTTCCAGATTTTCATTTGATAACCTACAATTGCATGCAATTATTCCTTTTAAAACCAATGATTTTTCCGAGTTTTTCATTAATTTTGACCGAGACCGAAATGTTCCCAATATTTATAATCATGCCCCTGATTTTGCGTGTAAACATTAACTTGGTGTAAAAGCTTAAGTAGAAGTGCAGCCTTAAATTTTAATATAGAAGAATGAAAAGGAAATGAAAAATAGATAGACATTTCAAAAAATTGATGTCGGCTGTCAGTTTCCTGAATTTCAAAACAAACATTTCGAGTAAGTTAATTTTGTAAAATCAATGATTTTTGTTATTAACAATAATTTCTTTAACTTTCAGAACCGCATATTACACAATCAGTACACACTGCACACTAGAACAATTTCCCATCATTCATAAAGTAAGACTTTTGTTTGTTTATCAGTTTATCGATTACAAACATACAACCGACAAACAAACAAAAGTCTTACTTTGCAATATTAATATGGATTTATCTCCGGATTTTTAAGCTTCAAATCCCAAATAATGTGTAATAAGCAGGTCTCTTCTTCCGGTACGATATCTATAGCTTCTTAAATATTAACATCAGTCCAGTCTGCATTTCCAATATTTCCAAGAAAAAAAAGTGCATACTAAACGAAAGCAACGAGAAATCCTTTACAGTACCTACTTGACACAATTTTAATTTGCTTGGATTTTAACAAAACAATGTTGTTCTCTGTTCAAAGTACAAAGATAAAAAATGTAAAGACAAAGAACAGTTTGCTTACATTTTTGTTTTGTCTTAAAATAACCTCTTCACATTTAAAAGTAAAAATAGCAACAAAAGCAAAATAATTTTAGGTTTCCACCTTTGTGTACCTACACGGCTTTAGCCATACAGAAAACAAAATATTAAAAAAAATAAGGAAACGCCATGTGAATATAATAAATTGAAGTTCAAATGAATGGCATAGTTACAGAGGCTGTCGGCTATTTTGTTTTTATATATTTTAAGATGTTAAAGAACTTAACGATTGATGAAAATGGTTTTACACTACACGTGGATCATTAAATATATATCATACGACGACAGATTAAATGATGAACAATCTCGAACTTGTGTATTGAAAAAGTTGTTTATTTTTAAGATTTGCACTAACTTGTTTGCAGTAAAATTGATTTTGCACATTGGATAAGTTATTTTTACAAAATTCACAAGTAATACAAATATCAACAATTTATTTGATTTGCAAAAGTCATGCTAATATATAATTTCTTTGAAGTCACTTGGCGATATCTCAATTGTGTCCTGTTTACGTGATGTAATCGTAATATTTACAAAGAAATTAGTAATTATTCGAGATTTAATGTTGAAAATATCCAAATCTCATCATCATCCATTTTTTTCTATACCTGTCGAAAAAAATAATTGAATTTCATAACTTTATTTGCAAATTGTCGATTTAATTTAATTGACTCATAAAAAACCACACAATCGAAAATTACTATTTGAATAAAGTCACTAATTTTAAGTTTGCAAAAAAAAAAACTAGTAAAAAACACCATTAAACTCGAAATAGAATCCCACAAACCACACAATAAAGAAAAAATGACGTCATTTAAATGGTCTAAAGGTCACCTCATTAATGTATAAACACAGAGTTTGAAATGGTCATCGATGACACTCCCCAATAGAAAATAAACAACCGGTAAATTTTATTATCTAATCATTTTGTATTGTCAGTAAATTTAATGCCCGGTAAGTTCAACACTATTTTGACCGTCAAATATTATTGTTGGTATGTGGTCTTTATGTGTTTAACATTTAAAACACGTTCCACATTACCAATGAATGTATGAGAGGTTCACCAGTTTGATGTTGAGACATTGCGTTTGGTTGGTTCAACCACGTGTCTGGTGTCAATGTGACATTAGTTGAATTCTATCAGGGATGGATATAGTGCTCATGCAATATGAAGGCTCGGTGCAGTTTTGAACAGAAAAATACTTTCAAATTCTTTCAGCATTTTTCAATTTTCGAAGGCCATAAATAGTCGATGACTTCTTCTAAAAGAGGTAAACAAAGTTTGGATTTTGACTGAATAAAGTTTTCAAGCGCCGAATTGTATGAATGAATCCAGCACTGAAATCCAGCAAGCATGAAAAACTTGATCACGTCTGAGGTCTGTGATCACGCGCATCGCAGCGCGACCATGCATATTTTAACACTTTTTATGGATGAACTACAATCGGAATTAATAAACTCAAGACCTTTTCTTTAGAGAAACTTAATTATAAACAGACGTTATTTGCGTTATTTAAGCATTTGAGATCAGTTTCCTTTTGCAAAAGTAAAACTATCTTAAAAAATGTTCATCCATATAAAATAGGTAAGCTAGAAAGGAAGTTGTCAGACAAATTGGCAACACATATAAACTAAAGCTATTTTTGGAATCAAGTTTTCAGTAGAAAAAGATTATTAACTGTCACGAATCAATTGTAATTAATCATCAACGTAAGCGATGTGTGTTGAGCTTTTAACTGGTTTCGTGTACCTATAAGGAATCCCGTAGAAATAATCGAAAGCCAAACCTATAATTGTCACTTTGACAGATTTAATTTGCATTAAGTCTCGAGATTGAGAGTGGAAAAATTCACAAACAGACGTCATTATTTAATGGAGATAGAATAAATAAAAGAAAGCAGAGTCTGACTGTTGTCAATATAAGAAGACTGGTGGGTGAGTTTTATTTACCTAATTTTTTTTTTCAGATGTTTATTTTGAAAATTAGAATGTTTGGTTTGAATTCCAATGAGGTTGGCTTTTTATTACGTATGGAAACCAAATTTTGTGGTAATGTGTAGCCTAAAAAATGTTAAGAAAGCATTTTTAGGACATTAATATCACAGGCCTTTCACAACAACAGCGTAAATGTACAAATTGTAAGGCTCTTTTAATTTTGATCCTTGGTGTCACTTAAATTAATATTCCTTCGAAAACACAAAAGAAAGGGATGCGTGCTGACTCGAAAAGTAAAAATCAATATCCACAACTTCTTTATATACAAGAGACTCGAAATGATGAGAATCATGGAGAACGAAGGTAATAATACTTCGTTCAATGTTTCTTACTTTAGACAACGCAATTTAACACATTTTTTTAGCTTAACAAAAGGCTATAAAACACAAGCAAAACTCAACTATCAAAAATAAATTAAAAACGAAAAACATTGCAATAGGAAATGTTAGTTTCACACTAAAACTGAAAAAATGCACTGTGTTCATTTTTCGGAAAAACAAAATTGGGGCTTGTTGTTTTTTCCTGGTAATGAAATGAACATGAACATAAATTCAATTTAGTTCTGCGAAATTTTCACCAATATAGCAATCAAAATTTCAATCAAATTGTTCCTCTCACAATAAACTCCATCATCAAGTGACCAACAATTTGTGCAATGCATTTAGCTTTGGGCGCAAAAAACTGCTTTAAACTCACCTCGTTTAACCAGTTCTGTCTTCAGTATACGAAAAATTCACACAAATTACCAAAGCCTTACCCATCACATGACATTTGAGATTTTTGTAAGCAACAATTACCGTTAACTTACAATCTTCTTTGGCAAATCATTTGGTTGGTAGAAGATCAAATTGTTGTAGATGAATTCATGACAAAATAATTTCCTCTTGATTGCCATGGATATACCAACTATACCGTTACGATTTCTCCATATGGTAATTGTTGAGTGAGTTAGTCTTCATATGACTCTAGTCATGTGATGAGGCAAAAAGTCTTGCAAGGATAATTCAAATTATTTTCAATTGAATCTTCTTTCACAACAGTGATGTGAAGAAGGTAACGTTTAGTAGAGATAAAAAAGAATAAAATAACGCGTGTCTAAAAACTTTTTCTACCCCCTGTTCATGTTTTGATCCAATCGCAACTTCCCAAACACAAATTAATTGATCTCCCTCGTGCTTTATAGACCATTCCTGCATACCGTTCCCCTATCTGATTCAATTGTTTTGCGGATAACATTTCAATAAACAAAATAAAATACAGAAAAAGAGCAAGATAAGGAAAATCGAAAGTGAAACATATGGTGGTAAAAAAGTAAAATAAAGACTGAAGGGGCATCATTGAAAACGAAGCGACGTGCGGCGCGGCGGTGGAGCGTTGGAATCTGTGGCAAAGAAGACAAAGAGGGAGATCCCCGGCATGTATAGACTTTGTACCCATCGACAATCTTGGAGCTCATATATGGGGCTTTGGCGGTAATTTGTATACTTCTTGCTGTACGGTGGTGTGGGTCCAATAAAATAAGACTATAAACAATATGATCTCTGCTCATGCTTCCATCACGTGGTTGACTCTTCGAAGGAGTGCGATCACTTGAGTCATCATCACGAGATGGTATGGCAATTAAAAAAAAGAAATAACAAAAGGCTGTCAATTAGTTCGTATGGTCGTCCCCATGCGTTGCACCATGCTCTACGGGCTTTTGACTGTGGATTTATCAAGTCGAGCTCGAGTGTTTTTTTAATAGCTTCTATTTATATGCTGGCCTCTTTTCAATTAAGTTTAATGTATGTATCTACAAAACAGGAGGCTCATGGAATTGTGTGAACATTTAATTAATGACTAATTAATAGGCGTGAAGTGCAATTTATTTGTCAAAACTAGGAGCTCATTTTTGCAGCTCATAATTGCAGTAGTCATTGTTAATTCTGTTAAAAATAAATTGGAGAAACTTTCAGGAAAAGAATAACCGATTTCTTTTTCTTTTCTAAGAAATTTAAAGGAAATACAGTTGAACTTCGATAGCCCCAATTAAATTAAATGGCAATAGCCCGAAGCCTTTTGCGTTAACATGTAATTTGTTTTTGGTAACACAAACTTCTATAATAATCGAAATTCGATTGCGAAGCTTTTTGTGTTAACATGCAATTTTTGTTTGATAACTCGAACTTCTGTAACAGACGAACTTCGATAACCCGAACATTGATAACTCGAATAAAATTGAATGGCAATAGCGCGGAGTCTTTTGCGTTTACACGTAATTTTTGTTTGATAACTCGATCTTCTATAACAGTCAAATTTCGATAACCCGAACATTGGTTACTCGAATAAAATTGAATGGCAACTGCTCGAAGCCGAACTTCTATATCGATCGAACGTCTATAATTCAAATGTCTCGATAACTCGAATTTTTGCTTGCAAGTGGTGGTTGGAGTCATCAAAGTTCGACTGTAAAACGTAGAGTCGGAGTAATCTTGGTTTCTTTTACGCTTGCTAGATTTTCATCACACATCAGACTGTTTTGAATGATAAGTGAGTCGAAGAAGAGAATCCAGCAATTCCATTGACCTCGTAGGTCAGACTAATCACAAAATTTAAAAAAGCATATTCATTTAGTGAACATTTTATAGGATTTTCGTTAATAAATCTTTAATTTTCTCTCAAGGTCCTGTGGTTCTCAACTCAGGGTTTTTTTACTCGATTTGAAACAGGACAACTGAACTAAGGTCACAGTAACTGAAAGAATTTTCACAAATAAATTTCATCATTATTTCATTTTCTATCAGGGTATTGCCCTTACCCGATGGAAGTTAAGTAAATACAGACAGAAATTTCATTTATCATAATCCAAAACAAATAAGAAAATAAAATAAAACCGAAAACCGTAATTATTATTATTTAGCTGTAGGAGTAAATTTCCGACACCTAATAAACCTTCCTCGTCAAAATAGCGTCGCAAATCTTTTCGTTCAATCTAAAAATAATGTTTTTGTTTGCTTTTGGTTCATTAAATACACTTACACACCCACACTTAGTCTACGACGAACAAGCCCGTTAACGTTGGATAACTTTTCAATATCAATAAACCTTTATTATGGCAACAGCCGCCAGCTGAGTTCTATTCCGTCAAATTAAATAAGGAAATTGTTTTGAAAAACAACGATTTTTCGTTTGTTCCTTTACATGGCTTAGGAGCGCAGATTGTTTGCCTAAAGGAGGATTGATTGGATTGATTGAAATCGTTTTTTAAAGTAAGGGAAATTAAAACTTCTTCAGACTCATAAATAATGATTTTCGATAAGTGAATTGAAAGTAAGTAGTATCAGGCATCATTTGTCCGATCATCATCATGCAGGGCAAGCTAAAGCTTTGTTCACCAAAATTTATTGTGCAATCGTACATCGTAAACTCTTTAGCATGAACATACTTTGTTGTCTGTTGTTTTCTTTGTGCATGAGAAAGTTTTCTGTTGAAAGCAAAAAAAAAAAAAAAACACTTAAAATGCCGGAAAATGGCGATTTTCTGGAGCAGAAAAATGAACTCGAATGCAATTTCACTTTTGTTCATTAAAACAAAATGCACTTTGTTTACAACTTCGATAAAAGATTGTTTGTTATTGTTTTGTTTTTGTTTTTCTTCAAAAATGGCATGCAGATGTAATTTTGTGATAATGAGACTATAACAGTTACAATGCAACTGTAACAATAGTAATGTTTGAAAAATACACACAAAACAAGGAGTCAACTCTTATAGGATTCAAATGGTAAGTATACGCCATGGTTCGGGTTCAAAAGCAACTCGAAAAACGACCACTGCGACGAAGACAGAAAATGACATGGTCGGATAAGATTTCAATTTAAGTGCATCAGCTTTGTCCCTGCAAGTGGAACACGTGCGTCATTGTTTTGGAGAAATGTTGCTTTGAGATAAAAATAGAAAAAGCAAGTGAAATTTGCATATAGCTCGTGTAGACTCTGGTTGAAAGGTCTGATGTCTCAAATGGTGGTCTTGAAAACGTAACCTCTAATATTTAATTTGATCCAAGCTGCAAAGGCCTTTTGTATTTGATGAATTTGTCAATTAATGATAACAAGAGAATAGGCTTGTTTTATGTCATTATTTTTATTTTAGCTCTTTTGTTTTTAATTAAACGGCTGTCACCATATGAATTTGACGCCAAAGTGCTCAGCACTAATTGCGTTTAATTTATGACACATTCTTTAACAACAACGTGACTTGTTATGAAAATAAAATTAAATAGGTATTTAGTTTTTTTTTAATGCGGTAAAATTCAAGTGAAATGTTACTTGAAAGGAGCATGGGAACACATAATAAAAGTAACAAAATGACAGATGTCAATGTGAATAGTTCATATTTTTTCATTATGCATAATGTATAGATATTGCTATTTTTGGAGATATTACCCCGTTAATAATAGTAAGTATTTTGTTTCACTGAGTTTTTGAAGTTCTTGTCTGTAAGAAAAAAAAGTATAGTTAGGGTGTTTTAGAGCCAACCCTACTGAGGAAAACTGGAAAAAGCTTAAACAAGCCAGGAAGGCCTGCAATGCCCATATTCAATATTCGAAGGACAAAGTTTTTGCTTGACCAAGAATTAAGGCAAAAAATACTGCAATGTCTTAAAGACAGTAAGAATTTTTGGTCATTTGTAAAAAATATGAAAAATTCTTCTTCTTCCTCGGTTCCTACACTCGTTGACATTGAAACTCCAGTTGTAAGCTCTCTCGCGAAAGCTAACCCTTTTGCTAGGCAGTTTGCTTCCAACTCTTCGCTGCCAGAGATTGTCAAGACTCCACCTGTTCTTGAGCTCGTCAATGATTCCATCGGACAAATCTTCTTCCGCACTCGTGCTGTGGTGAGAGTCCTTAAGGATCTCAACATACATAAATCATATGGTCCGGATGGTATCCCCTCTATTATTCTGAAGAGGTATTCTTTCACGCTGGAAAAACCCTGGCCAATCCCAAAAAAGGCGAATCTTCTTTTCCCTCTAATTATAGTCCGATTGCACTTACGTCCCTTCCTTATAAGGTTGTGGAAACGCTGATAAGCTATCAGCTAACAAAATATCTCGAAGAGTGAAAGATTTTTAATAACCGGCAGTACGGGTTTCGCAGCAACAGGTCCACTGGTGGTCTGATGGTTTATCTCACCGAACAGTGTAACAAATCTTTACATCGTTTTGAAGAAAGTAAGATTATTGCGCTTGATATTTCAAAGGCATTTGATAAAGTCTTGCATCTTGCTCTTTTATCGAAATTGCGTGCCTTCGGTATCGATGAATCCCTTCTTCGTTTGATTAGAACATTTCTTTCGAACCGTTCAATACAAGTTATATTGGTCGGTCTGAAACCCACAATATAAATGCTCTCTTATCTGTTACTTCCAATAAATTGTTTCGTTGACGACAGTACCCTTAGCTTCTCCTATTCGTTTCCAGACTCAAATCCCTCCTCTTCGGATGTGGAACCGGAACGGCAAAATATGAAAAGCTCATTAAACTCTGACTTAAACAGCATTGTACAGTAGGGAATTAAAAACCGTGAAGAGTTTAATGCTTCGAAAACTCAATGCTGTCTTGTATCCTTGAAACGAGATGTACCCCCCTTGCTACTGTCCATGAGTGGTACTTGCATCAATGAGACCGAACATCTCGAGATTCTCGGTATGTGTATCACTGACCACCTTTTGTGGAACGATGCGATGTCGTCAAAAATGCCGCATTATGTTTGGGTTTCTTAAGTCGATGGAAGACATTTTTCTCCCCGTCTGATCTTGCTATTGTCTATAAAACCTATATCCATCCAAAGTTTGAGTACAATTCCCACCTTTGGGCTGGTGCTCCAGCTACTTACTTAAGCCTCTTAAGTAAGATTGATAGAGAGATCACTTACGCATTCACCCCTTTAGACGACCATCGTCGTAAGGTGCTATATCTCTCCCTGTTCTATCGCTACTTCTACGGTAATATAATAACTCTAATGAAATAGCCAGTTGCATGCCTCCCCTCAAACAATTCGCCCGTAATACTCGCACTTCTAGGAATGCCCATCAGTTTACCCTTGAGTCCAACTTCGGACGAACTCTGAAGTATAGAGAATCATTTTTAGCCATACTACGCGAATGTGGAACTCTCTTCCACACTTTGTCTTTCCCAATCATTACAATGTTCAAGAATTCAAGACCAATGTACACCGACACCTCCCTTCCAACCTTTTCTCTTTTTCCTAATGCCCTCACTGTGTCTCTGGCATAAAAAGGTTATAAAAAATCCCTTGAGTGGGTGCAAATTGTAAGAAAAAAAGAGACTTACTGAATTCAATTATCAGAAGACGGAAATAATAAAGAAAAAAAAACACCCACAAACATATACCTATAGTACTTACGCAATCATTTTTCAAAATTGATTTCTGGATTGGGATGGAAAACCTGCGTTGGCTGCTAAGCAGATCGTTGTGGGTTCGAGCTCTACTCGTGTCCATAGTTTTTATTTCATCTTTCATGGACGCTGCCTCTTGCGAAAAATTGACAAAACATTCAAGAGTATCATCTGTCATGAAAAAGTGCTTCTCAACTTTGCCGTTCGGAATCGGCGTTAAATTGTAGGCCCCCTCAATTCTTCACACGCACCTAGAGAATTGTTGAATTCTTGTAAGCTACTAAGGCTTTGGCTCTTCAAGAGCTGTCTCGCCACTCTATTTATTAAAAACGAAACCCCACATATTTCCGTACTACTTTTGTATATATACATACCTACCATTTGCTTGCAAAAATCCAACTCCTTTTCGACATTCAGTGTTATGAGAATCAAGGAAATCGGAATTACTCACCTTCTTCGATTTTTCTTACAGCCCTAGGCCACAACATTTTTTCAAAATCGCGAATTTTAGGAGACACCAAATACTGAGAATCATGGAGAAGCATTGTAATTCTTCGTTCAAATAAATAAAAAAATATGCTTGCTTTTTGTGAAATCAGTCAGTTCCAGATTGTAATAGTTTCGATTGCGCATGCCAAGTTAATTAAACCACCCACGTGCCAAGTTTTTAAACTCCCCTCAACTTAACAAATTTAATTCGTGTCACTTAAATAAATCACTGAGAAATGTGTGTGCTAATCGAAATCAATTTTAACATTCATAATAATTAGTAAGGCTCCACATAAAAACAACTTACTGTTGCTATTGCTAGTTGTGTCACACGCAATTCCAACTCAATGCCGAACATGTAAACATTTTTTTTTTCACTTCTGTTCTATATTTCGAACTTTTTTTTGCTTTTCAATATAGAGTCATTAAGAATAAGAAATGAAGGACTTTGTAAATTCATTCAACTATTTTGCCATTCCATTACTTTCTCCCTCTGAGTCTTGAAGTAAAACAAAAATCTCAACATCAACAGAAGCCATTCAAATAAAAAGACGAAAAAACAGTAATATGCGCATAAATTGTTTTTCAATTTTTTTTTTCTTTGATCGAAAATATTCCTCTGTATTGATTTGCCCTAGACTAAACAGTATCAAGGTCATTCCATCCATGCCATCTGTTAGTGTTTCTTTCCTCTTTTAGGGTTCTATTTTTACCCGAGCTTACAAAAAACAAAAAACAAAAAACAAAAAAAAAAACAGAAAAAGACAAACAAACAGAACTTTTCCAACCATCTGGACTAGTTCCCATAACTGTATTTTCTTTTTGTATATTTGGAGGCTTAGGCTTACTTATTGAAAGCATAACGAATAGTGTTGCCATTATAGTTAAATATGAAAAATCCCTTTCATTCTTCTTGAGCTCGAAAAAGAATACATCATCGAATATCGAACTAACATAATTGTTTCCAGGAAATAAAGTCTGGGCAGGTCGACGCACGAACAACGTCTGAAACGTGATGTTTCGCAAATAAGACTCAATCATAAAAGCAGTAAATCAATTGCAAAGTGTTACCAATTATTCATTATTTACAAGTGCAAAATAAACCCAAATCATAAAAATTTATTTTTAAATTGAAAGTAATTTTAAAGATAACTAAATGTCAAAAGAAAACCTCGAAAATGTTTTTGAACTTTTCATTGCTAAATGAACTGTTTATCTTTAGAAACCTCTTTGTATGATGGGCTTTCTCGAAAAGTATAATAAATAATAAAAAGTTATAAGCACGGTACAAGAACGTTGAATTCATAGAAAAAAAAGCTTATTATAACTTATCTATGTTTTCATATTACGATAAGAGGCTTTCTGAAACAATGACACATAGGTAAGCCTTGCGAAGGTTCATGCCGTTTGCACGTTTTTAAACCAATTTGCTTTGTCCAACCAGACTCAATGTCTTCTTTGTTTAAATTCGGACTTGGTTATGTTTTCATAATTTTAAAATCTAACTTTCATTTCATCATAACAGCTGTTATGCTTCTTTTTGACCACTTACAAGGGTTTCTTTTGCTTTCAAGAAATAAATCAAAGACAAAAAAATACAAAAAAAAAAATATCAAATCGATAGAACAAAAGGGGAAGGTGATTCGATAAGTTGGTATGACAGACATAGACACCCACCAAAAAACGACGAATTAACTGGTTGTTAGTAGTTAGAATTAAAAATTGATAAAGTTTTAGGAGTTTGATTAGATGATGTCTTAAAATATATTAAAAATATAAAGAATGATAACTGTTACGAGATTAGTTGTTATAAACATATGTGCATATATATTTCTATATTTTCTATTTCCTTTAAGCGTGATTGATATCAACCTTGTTTGACGTATATCTTGGTACAATGATTTGTCAAAGCATATTTCAGAAACGAGTACTTGATAATTTATTTTTACAAGAAACTGATATTTTAAGGAAAGAAAGACCAAGTGAATCGCCTCACTTACGGTCTTGAGAGTTGAGAAGGGTTAAAGTCCTTTTTTAAGGTGAGGATTTTTTCCTGCAGTACTTTTGTCCGAAAAAAATCCTCCCTTTTTCCTTCTTTTTCTACTCGTACTTCAAAGTTGTGGGAATTAGTGCCCCGAATTAGGCCACATCAGGGATGAAAAATCGGCTTTCAGCATTGTATCAGAATCAAAATAAAAAGTGTATCGAAGTGTACTTTTTGATTTGTTAAGTTTAGGTTTTAGGTTTTATTGAGAAATAAATAAATTTTTTTTTAAGAAACAAATATTTATAAATATTTTTAAAACATAGATAAAATTAGCCGACCCTCTGAAAAGTCGATATTTGTTGTGAAAAAACATGCCTATAATCGGTCTAAAGGCAAAATAAAGACCTGAGTACATTTTCGCGTTATTCAATGGTGTGGATTAGGCGTGGTGTTCCACCCCGTACAGATTCGTACAGATTCCTACATTAATATATGACCCTGAGAGCCTTGTCTCACTCGTTATTTATCATCATCATCATCGTCGTCCTGGTCAATGAAGTTTCTCCCTTCATCTGGACTACCACTGGAATCCAGTCCGGGCCTCCTTCAGCAAGTTCTTCCATGTTTCCGATCGGTGGCCGATACTATCCAGGCCGCACCCAAAGCCTTGGGCGCTCTGGTCTACGCCATCTTTCCAGCGCAAACTAAGTCTGCAGCGCTGTACCCTACTATGCACTACAAATGACTGACTTTCCGGGCCGGTTCTTCTTCGCTTACACGAGCTAGGTGTCCAACCCAGCTTAATTTTTGTCATCAAGTCTACTTCGTGGTAGATTTGATACAGCTAAGTGGTTATATCGTCTACGGAATCGTCCTCTTCCTCACAGACGGGGCCAATACTATTCTCTGTAAGACTTTTCTCTCGAACGCGGCTAAGAGTTCCATTGGCTATGCACTCAGATTTCGGATCCGTAAGTGAGTAATTGTAAAACTATCGTCCTAAACAGTAACAGTTTCGAAGTAATGGTAGGTAATGGATAAATAGATTTTTGGATTAAAAGAACCTTGAGAGACTAAAGTAGATTCTGTTAGCTTTGAGCAGCTGTCCACATATTTTTTTATTTCCATATTTTATCGGCTGCTAATACTGACCCAAAGTAATTGAAGGTTCCCACTTCTTCGAATTCGTGCTCCTCCACCCTTATAGTTGGTTTTCTAATTTTGCAAACGTTTCCAGTGGTTGGCGCCACCGTGTTCTTAGTTTTTCCTTCATATACAGCTCCAGTATTTTTGACGCCTGCTCGCTCTGGATAAACGAGGATGTGAGTTCCTTCCAAAGTTTTCAATGTCGTCTTCGTATGCCAATAATTGGGTGGACTTGGTGCCGATAGTAGTGCTGGTGATTCTTATTTATGACACATAGCTGTGTCCGCGGTGTTACCCGCTATAACCGGAACAAAAAGTAGTCTATGTGATTTTCTTAACCCTAAACTATCACTTCCTATGCGATGTGTCAATCCTCTTTGAAAAATAAGGTTAAATGTGTCCCACAGGGGCTACATGAACCGTATATTTTATCAGAATAAAACGTATCTTATGTTACTTCTCATAATTCCAAGAATATATGTACACGATTTCTTGATGATCGCTTTAAGAATTTTTTAGTGACGCTCCGACAGCCTTCAACTTTCACATTGAGTAGAAGATATACCTAGATTAGGTTAGGTTGGAGTGGCTGTCTGGATGTAATTGACTCACTTAGACCTCAAGGGTCCATTGTGATACCACCAATGAGTTTACTCATGGGAGAGTAATGAAATAAAACAAACCATTTTGTACTTTTAATGAAGTTAGAAAGACATTTTGTGTCTATCGCTGCCAATTCACTGATATTATCGGAGAAGGGATTACCGAGATAGTTATTCCTTCTATTGGAGAGTGCCGGATATGTACACAGAAGGTGTTGGATTATTTCCTCCTCCTCCTCGTCCATGCAGCTTCTACAGAAGTCGTTTGCGAAGATGCACCTAACTAATCGTGTTTCCAAACTAGAAATTTTATAGACTTGCAACAAATGAGTGCGTTAAGAAAAAGGATACTTGATGGTGATATATATTTTGGTAAAAATATTTATGATATAGCAGAATATGTATTACATCAAGTGATAGACTGGAAGTGCACTACTATATTGAGCCTAGTAAAAGTGTATTTGTGTTCATATAGAGAGGCGAGTGTATCGATAAAAGTACAATTGTATCGACTTTTGCAACCCAGGGCCACATACTTTTTCAAATAAAGAAATGGTAGGAGACACCAAATGCTGAGAATCATGGAGAACGAAGCATTAAAATTCTTCGTTCAAATAACACAATATAAACAATTGTTTTTTGTCAATTCTAAACTGTTCCTGCAGCGGAAAGGCCAGATCGATTGTTTTTTTTTTTTTGATTTTTTAATAAAATACAAATTTATAGTTTAAAATTCACATTATGAAGGAGAACATTATTGCTTCTTATGTAGATAAAATTTGTACATATTTCTTTTTTTTTAACAAAATTGAACTTGGAAAAAAAAAACGCAGTTTCATAATTTCACTTTACTGGAATTCAAAAACTCAATCAAATTGAAAATCAAATAGCAATATTTCCGGTTCCCTTCTGGTCGTACAAATTTTAAAATAAAGTGCTTCACTAATTTTAAAGATTCTATAGTAAACTGCGAGACCCAAAAATCATTTGAAAAAAAAAAAAAAAAAAAAAAACAGAAATAGTATGTTGTATCGTATGTGGATGAAAAACAATAACACAAATACTCTACCATTCCTTTTAACACCAGGGAAGTATGAACTTAATATTCACCAACTTCAAACTCGAAAAACATAAACAAATATTTTGGTATTAAAAAATAAAACAGCAAAATGAAATCAACTTTGCATATTGTATACTTTCATTAGTACCAGGCCCTCTTATATGCTAACTAATTTTTTTTTTGTCTTTAAGTTTTGTTTGGTAAACAAGAAATCATGTTTTTTTAATTAAATTTAGCAATGGATAAAAATCGTGTTTATTATTGTGATATCGAATTCCCGACAGTATGAAATCAAATCAAAATCGGCCAACCGGCACCATCTACAAATGTTTTTGCTAAGCAAGAGTAGAATATCTAATGTAATTTCTTATATTAGTTTAGTTTTTAAAAATTTTGAATTTATAACTTTACGGCAGTGGGAAGCGGAGCTCTTTTTTCTTCTAAAATCTAAAGCAAACAATGGAACAGTGATTTTACTGCAAATGCATTGTTCCTTCCTTTGTTTTTTTATTTTTCATTTCATTATTATTTTGCATTGATTAGTTAGATATTCTTTGTTAGAACTAATGAACATTTACATGTTTACATTTAGCTTAGATATTTTTGGAAGTTTGCCTGGTCAGCAATTGAAAAATTATATCCATACCATTCTGTCGTCAATTTTTTGCAGGGCTTTCAAGTTGCAGTTTTTGTGTACAAAAACTGAGACTTCAAACTCTTAAATCCAAACACTTCTCCGTATCTTAAAATTGAGTAGAAATTCTTCAAGTCGAGCTATACACTATCGAGAACCCTTGCACATTATTGACGTCAAAATGATGTCAGTCAGTCCCTTAACACAAAAACTCCCTTACGATAGTCGATACAATTTTAGCTTAAAAAAATAATCATTGCGTAATCGCAGCGACAACAAATGAATTTGTTTTTGTTTTTCTTATCAACATTTTACTATTAATACAGTTATGACTTCATTATGACTAAGATGAAAAATGCACACAAGGGAGTCAATTTTGTTTTATTTGTTTTTTATTTTATTTTCCGTTTTATCAAGAGCATAATTTTCAGGGTTTCAATATCAAGATAATTTAGGTTTAATTTCATGGTGACGTTACATCGCGCTTTTAAATTAATCAGATGGGGTTGTTATTTTCGTTTCTTTTGAATTGAAATTAATTTGGTTTAATTAATGAGACTTTGTTCTGCGAAAATTAATTTTTTTTTATTTACTTTTAAATTGTTATTATTTTCCAGATGTCTAAGAAATGAAAGTTAAATTAATTATTATTGATGTTTACGCTTAAATATTCGAGATGTTTTTACAAATTCATTAGCAATTGAAATATTTCTTATGATTGAACAATTTCAAGGCTTCAAAAGTTGTCATTCATTAATTTAGATATTCTCTCCATCTATGTGGAACGATTCTTTCACAATACCTTTATACAAGGAAGGTTTTAAATCAAATATTTCTAACTACAGGACGATCGCCAAATTATCTTGCATTCCAAAACTATTCGAGAGTATTATCTTCGACACTATATGTACTTTCCGGCTAAATAACATGGGTTCCTAAAAGGGAAATCAACGACCACAAATTTAACTGAATTAGTTTCCTTCTCACTAGACTCAATAGAAAGTAAAAAAGAAGTTAATGTTATTGATACGGAGTTTTATAAAATCTCCCACAATATTATATGTTTCAAGCTAAAGGCTCTTGGATTCCATCCTGGTCTCATTTAATGGATGGAATCATACCTATTCGACCGTAAATATCGCGTTTTTTAGATCTTCAATATAGCGGTCCCTCAAGGTAGTCATCTAGGCCCTATTAGTTTTATTCTGACTATTAATGATGTAGAATGTGTGATTGAAAATTCACATGTTTCAATGTACGCAGATGACATGAAAATCTTTAGAATGCTTTCATCTACCGATGATGCATTAATCTAATGTCTAAAAAACAATTTAGAACTAAATGTTTAAAAATGCCAAGCAATCACATATTCCCGTAACCGTTTTCGTCCGCCAACACAGGACTATTATATCAACGAATTTATTGTTTAAAGAAGAACAACTATCCGAGATTTAGGTGTTATTTGCGATAGTGACATGACAATATTATAGCCAGAGCTAATTCTGCTTTAGGTTTCGTCAAACGTTGGTCTAAGGAATTTTCGGATACTTTCGTTACGTCAGCCAAGTATGGTCCCCTTATCACCAAATTCATATAAAGAGAATTGAAGTAATATAACGTAGATTCCTATGTTTTTCCTTGAGAGGATTTTCATGGGTTGACAATTTCAACTTACCTCCGTATCAAGAAGGGTTGCGGCTTATAAACTTACAATCACTTGAAAAACGTCGTGAAGTTGCCGATATTATTTTCGTACACCAAATTTTATCTGTACTTCCTTGGGCAGCTTATAAATTAAATAAATACGTATATGTTGTATAGAGAAACTTACTCTTTCTTTTTTTTTTTGGAAATTGACAAGTGCCTTATACACGCTTATTTACTTTTTTCTCTTTGTTTTTCTATGTATTTTAATTTTTTGACTTTAAAATTTTGCATTTTGCCTATTTATTTTTTTACTTTTTGTATATGTAACTGTCATTTGTCTTTTCCTCTTGTATCTGCTTGCATCAAGCAGTTCCCAATCTCTTATCTTCCTTTTGATATACGTATCGCATCACTTTTTTATTTTTCAATAACAAATATTTTCAACTAATGCCGATACGACTAGCAACCGTAATTGTAGTCGTACTCGGTTTAATGGACCCCAGCGCATGCGGGATCTGGGGGTAAGGAGGCGTGGGAATAATAATTTATAATTCTCAGCAAAGCAGGTTTAATATGAACTAAAAAAGAATATCCAAACACTAAAGATTAAATATCAATAAAATTATTAAAACACATTTTGTCTATGTCAATGAAATTTCTTAAACAATAAGAAAGTTTACTAGCTTGTACGCCATAATAATTAAGCATGCAAATCTGTTTTTAAGAATTATTTCCATTTCCTGAATTTTTGTTTAGTAAACTATAGACAAGTCTGTCAATATCGTGTTTGGTTACCGCTTTTTGAGCATTCTGGAACAAGAATCAACTTTTGTAGGCTTCAATTGAATGAGTATTGAGACACTGTCTCACTATTTGAGTTATTTTACGTGTTAAAAAAGACGTTTGTTTTTTTATAGGAAGAGAATATAAAATTATAGTCTTAAATTCGCCCGAATTTTAAGCTAGAACTTTGTAATTTATAAAAAAAAAAAAAACGAAGTCGACTGTCCTCCTTCCCCCTGTAGCATGTACAATCTGGAACTGACTGATTTCCAAAAACCAGCAACTGTTTATATTAAAATATTTGAACGAAGAATTTCAATGCATTTTTCTCCATGATTCTCAGTGTTTGGTGTCTCATAAAATGTCTGCTATTCAAAAAAAGTGTGGCGTAATTTATTGTTGTTAGCATAAATCAACACTTTGAGTGACAAAAAGGAGTAGATTACCATGCAAAAAAGCAGGATTTTTTCCGAGCAATTGAAACGCGGGTAAAAGTGCTGCGGGAAAATACTTTCCGGGATTCCGTTCTCTTGGATTTTGAGTTCGAGTCTTTCAACACCAACCCGATAGTACCATATTTTTAAATAAAAAAATTTGAAAAAGAAAAAAAAATTGTTGAAGTATTTTGACAATAATGAAAACAAAAAGAATATATGTGCACGACTGGGTCGTACGAACTTGCTCCTGTATTTCAAATCATAATTCATAAAAACATTAAAAATAAAAATATGTAGTTAAAGTTAATAAATAAAATTTAAATTTAATTATGAACCTCGAAAATACATTTAATTTGAAAAAAAAAATGTACATCATATGAAATTATTGATATTTTATATTTAAAAGGAAATTAATTTTTGCTGTACTTATGCCATTAATTTGGGTATGCAGTATTCAAGAATATTTAAATATACATTTTATAAGCAAATTTCGATTTTTAATATTGATCCGATTTCCAGATACAGAATTCTGAAAACAAAGTTTAAAAATATTTTTTTTAAATACAACCAAATTTTTGGTTTTGTTTTTGAAAACAGAGTATTATTTGGACAAAATATACCTACGTACTTTCAAAAAAAAAGTACGCTGATCGGACTTTCATTGTTCGAGAAAATCTTATAACAAGCCAGGAAGGCCTGCAATATTCGTCAGACAAAATTTTTACATCACAAAAAATTAAGCAAAAAATACTGCAATGTCCCAATGTTCTTTGAATGATTGTATTAAATGGCAAAAAATTGTTAACATATTTTTTGTTAATGAACTTAACTGGGAAAGGTTTTTTTTAATGTATTGAAAGTCGTTATTGGTACAGTAGAAGGGAAATAAATAAAATAATTCGATGAACCAAGAAATTAAGCTTGTCGGGTGATAAAAATGTCATACAAATTAAAATAATTGTATTGTTTTTTTTTTTTTTTTATAGCTTGAACAGACTTTTTGTAAAAAAAAAGAACTACCTAAAATCGAACGTAAAGGTGTAAAACCATAGAAAACGTAACTTCAAAGCAGAAGTAGAATTAGAATACAAACACTTTTATTTGAAATTTGATAGAATAATAAAAAAAATCCCAATGCTACCACTGTCTCAAACGACAAAGAAAACAAAATCCCTTCAATTAATTTCGACAGCACTATAAAACATCTGCGTATTGGGAAACGATAAACGAATAAATCCTCAAAATACTGCTCTCGTCTTTCTTACAATTTTCAAACAATAGACATTTCTTGTTTCTTCTAAATCCCAATGCACAGGTACCCCAGAACATTTCTTGTTATTGCTCTTTATTGACGAAAAGTTACAACTCTGAAGAAGCTATCCTTTATTCAAGATCATTAATTTTTCACTGTGCACGCGACCACTGCCTGATCTCAAAAAATTCACGACGAAAAAAGAGTATAACATCCGAAGGAACCAAAACAAAAAGGAGAAATACAAGAGCCACGAATGCTTGCTCCACTGACTACGTTTGTAATTTGAACTGCAAAACAGAGACACGGACGGAAAAAAACAACAAAAACAAAAAAAAAAAAGAAAAAGAAGTAAAAAATTTGTCTTAGGGAAACAAAGATCAAATTTGTTATTCTTACTTACATTGACAAGGCTAACACCAAATGTGGCAACCCATCCCCAGCCGCCATCGGGGGCGACTTTTCTCGTTGCTTTATTCATTTTTTGTTGTTCGACTTTTGTCTATCGTTGATTTTTGTTTGTTGTTTAATTTGAAACGCAAAATCGGTGGGTGGATCAAAGTAAACAGCACGCACTTGACTTCCGTCACTCACAGTCACAGCTCAAGGAACAAATAAAATTTCAAATTGATTAACTTGCCAAAAAATTGACACTTTGGCAACACTTGGAGAATTTATTTGGCACAAGTGCCCTGTTTTTTTTTTTTTTTTTTGGTATCAATTTATCGGCACTAGCTAGTGGAGTTTTGTATTTTGTTTATTCTGATTCCAGTTCAATTTAACGGTGTTCAATAATAATAAAAAAATTGGTACCTAATTTTGATGGGAGACAAAATTTTCCGATAAGCCGGCTGCTGGATTGGATAAAGAAAATATGTAATTACATCAGTTTAAATCGAAAGGACAACGACCCGAGTTGAGTTTCTTTTTTTATGAAGCAAATCTCCACATGATTGCAACAGAACTCTGGGGCGAACAGAGAAAATTGTCACACTCGTTCTCTATAAACGCACACGTTGTCGGATTTTTCGCAACAGGCACTACTGACGAAATTGACGAGACAACTTCTGACTAACTTGATTCGCAAGAATACGCGAATATGAACAAAGAAAAACAATATTCACGTGCGATTTTATTTAAAGTTGATTTTAATGTTGTTGTTGTTACTATTGTTGCCATTAGGGTAATATATCAAAAAACGGAAATCTTTCAGAAAAACTCCTTGTTTGCAGAAAAACTTTTGAATTTTTGAACGAGAAAAAAAAGAAAAAACAAAAATAATAAAAAACACTTTTGAAACGAAAAAAAAAATAGGAAACAATTATTTCACAACTGTGCCATTCCGGGGCTTCAACCAGTTGCTCAGTGCACAGCTCATCGATAACTGAAAATTGAATATTGCTTGCGGTGATGGTGAAGTTCACAGCTGAGCGACACGGGTGGCGAATGGCGAAGGCGATATGATGGCGAGCTGGTAGCTTGTTTGTTTGCTGTTTGGTTTGGCCAGAGTTTTTCTCTGCTTTCTTATTGCTCGGTTTGTTTATCGCACCCCGTAGGGTAAATTCGCAATTATTAGTTTATTGACATAAGAAATAGAGCAACTGTTGGAAAACACTTTTTTTTCTTAAAGCTTTTATCGAGAAAATGAAAATAAATCATAAAAATCAACATAGAAAGTAATTACCACTCAGATGCTGAAATATGTTTCAACTACAATGTACTTACACTTCTATAGGGTAAAGTATGTAACTGATAATTCACTTTCAATGTCAGCATTCAGCCTTTAGTATTTTCTTATTGTTTTTTCGGTATTCAGTTCCATAAACATGTCGAACTCAGATTCTCTTCTTCTTTGTTGTGTTAAATTGAGTGAGAACAATTGTAGGAGTAAACAGTGTTGCCGCTTAAGCCTTACCATGCGAGTACGATTTATTGTAATTTGTTTTTTGTGTTATTTAACACTGCAGTTAGGCTGCGTCCGTCAATTCCATTTATGTGTTTTGAACAACGATAGCAACTTGGTGGAAGCACCTCTACAACGATAGCAACTTGGTGGAAGCACCTCTAAGTTGCTATCGTTGTTCAAAACACATAAATGGAATTGACGGACGTAGCCTAACTGCAGTCTTAAATAACACAAAACAACAAATTACAACAAAATGAACCGACCAATGTCAACATTGGTAACCCTCTGTGTGTACAACAAAACCGTTGTCACACAAAGATAGGAAATTAGAAAAATTGAAAGCGGAACAAGATAGCATACTTTGAGGAGCTTGTAAAAATTCATGTCTATTCATTGCAAATTGATAAACAATAAAAAGTCTGTAATGGGAAACCGAAACATCAGTGGAGTTGTTAGCGCAGTGCGTAGTGCTTTGGCGTCCAACTGGCTGGTCCTAGGTTCAAATCTCAAATGTGAACTCAAAAAGTGTTTCGATTAAAATGAAAGAATAACTAGACAGCACCACTATAAAGGAGTCTGATGATCGGCTTGGCACCCGTGAAATAGCTATAACTCCAGCCAAATAAAGGAATTGACGTTAAAAGCCATTGGTGGAAGCACCTCTAAGTTGCTATCGTTGTTCAAAACACATAAAAAGATTACGATTTATGACCATGAGTATTTACTGAGCTCAAATTTTGGTAAGAAAAATGTGTATATGACAATCAAACTGTTATCTATAAGATTCGTGCAGCAAAAAGGCTTCAGCCTTGTCCATTTCCATTTTCATGTAAATGTTACTGTAGTAAATGTTATTTCCGTCTGGAAAATTCACGTCATATAATATAAATAAAGTTGTTCATTAAACGCAGTAAAAGAACGGAAAACAAATTGGTTCTTCGGGTAAACCAATTTTAATACATTTGTTCTTATTTGTAGAAAATGTTGTTTTTGTTATGTTATGTTAACACTGGCAACACCATTTCAACCTCAGACACTTCAACCCTGATAGTTTTGCTTGGCGTTGGTGTGTTCGTTCTTCTTATCAAATAAGAATTGAGCAGTTTTCATTATTATGAAAGAGTAATCAACGACGAAACTCAATAGCATGGGAAAACATAAAAGACAAATAGGTTAAAATAAAACCAAATTAAGTTACACTTTAAATTCAAAGAGAAGGCAGACGTATTTCTCTTAGAAATTTTAATCTCAAGCCGACGAAATATTTTTTTCATTGTTTGTTTAATTGGAAATATTGCAAAGTAAATAGAAATCAAAGGTAGAAGTTGAAATATTTCAAAGGTAGGTATTACACATTTCTCAGAAGAAAAAAAAAAAAAATCAATATCAAAATGATATGACAGCTCGAGTTTTTTTTTTTGCTCGAGAGAAACTTAAAGAAAGTAATATCAAAAGTGCAATATAAATGCATTCGGATAGTAATCAAATACAAGGTGTTGCTCTCTGGTCACCTGTTACTTCGACCATCAACTGCAACAGCAAAATTTAACACAACAAAGCACCAGCTCAGCTGATTGCAAAACCATTTCATAACCAGTTTTTGTTCTCGAACGTAAGCAGAGCGCATGGTCTATCTATTTCTCTGTGTCGTCATCGTTCTCGTCGTCATTTCGATTGTTTACTTTGAGATTCGACGAATAAAAATAAGAAAATAAAAAATATAGTTTTACTATGACGATTTGGTAAAGTAGATTTTTGCTAAAAGGAGTTGCCAAGTGATGTTTTTAAGTTGAATTGAAAACGTTGGGAGTATAAATCGAAAAATATTTTTTTTTTCGGCTAATGTTGAAAATGAAAGCCCTAAAGTTAAAATCCCGGATAACGAAATCATGGAAGATTTTTTAAGTACTTTCTTCAAAAAAGCACAGAAAATAATTGAACGAAGAATTTGATGCTTCGTTCTCCATAATTCTCTTCGTTTGATGTCTCATAAAATCTTTCATTTTCGAAAAAAGGATTGACCTAGTTTAGGCCTGTTGGACAAATCGAAAATTTACCGGATTTTGATCTCCTTAATTCTATCATAACAATGACCGATAAAAAGGGTTAGATTCTTATGAAAAAAAGTAGGATTTCTTCCGGGCAAACTTTACACCGGCTGCGGGAAAGAAAATTCTTTCGGGGATTTCGTTATCTGAGATTTCCTTTTCCGTTTCGTTTCTAGTGTTTCGAACCCAACCCTTTTTCTTTTCAAAATACTATAAAATATTTAAAATCACTTACAATTTTGAATTATTGCTAAAAAAGAATTCATTACAGCTTCTGTTATTTACAAATTTAGGAAAAAAGAGAAGAAATCTACCCAATGTTTGTACACTAGAAGACATAATGATCAAACGAGGATCAAGTTATAAAAAAAGGTAGATAATATTGAATACATTTTACTATAATCACTTCGTCTACTAAGAATAACGTGTACAACTTAACTTAGTTCTCCTATGAGTAGGCACTCTTTTCAGAAACCACTTTTTTGTACGATGAAGCTTATTCTTAAATAAATGTATATTTACAGGCGTCAATATTATGTGTTCACTGTGATTCATTTTAAGAACATTTTCTATTAGATAGATCAAAAATAACTGAAACAGTTAAGTACAAACGTTTTGTTAATGTTTAACAACAAACCAAAATTTACTTTGAAACTTAAATTTAGTTCCTTAATTTTATACCTCCAATTTGTTGCTCGTTTTTGTTTCTTGCTTACGTAAGTTGAAGAAATCAAAATGATTTCCGCCCTTGAGAATTTTTTTATCTTTGAAATTTGAGGTTTATTCGCGCCCACCTAAAAGCTAGAATCACAATTCCAACGGATAGTCTAATCAAAGATCAACTTTCGTTATCATAATCACAATTTGATAAGACAAACTGATTGATAACTATAACACGCTTATATCGGCAATCGATAATATTTTTACCTGTCTGTGAAATTTTGATAGATTATATACAGCTTTATACGTTTGACTGGTTGTTACACAGATAGGCAAAGCTGAGCGGGTTTTTATTAAAAAAAAAGTGAGGAGGTATAGTGTATTGGATAATTTCTTTCTCTTAAACTGTGGAAAATTGTGTATTAGTGTAGGGTTCGGATCAAAGCTAAGTAATCTTATAATCTAATCTAAGTAATCTTATAATTTTTAGGTGTGCAGTGACTTTATATTATTAGAATATTCAATACCGATAATTTTAAAACAATAAATTAAAATTAAGAAGAAAGTAAGGTTAATAAAATAAAAACATTTGGAAATGTCAAATCACAGTTGTGTCAAACAAATATTGTGTAAAGGGTGTGTTCGCGAAAAAATGTCATTAAGCGAATTAAGAAGGGTTAACTGTGGTGTTCATATTGGACAAATCCACCAATACGACAGAAGTTGATAAAACTTTTGTTGAATGTGAACTGCTTAAATGAAGAATCAACGCACTCGAATTTAAATCTGAAAAGTTATATTATAAATTGCTCAGAGAAATAGAGAGAAATCTGAAGAAAAAAAAAATAGAAAAAAGAAAAAAATGTTTGCATTGAAAAGTTTACGAAAAACGAGGTTATTGCAAGTTTTCTCATGAAATGAACGAAAAGAATAATCCTTGTTGCTTTTAAAAATGTGAACTCAATAAATTGTTTCTTAATTTAACTTTTTTTTTTTTTAAAGCAAAATGGCATTACCACAAGATGACAAATACTTTTTTCTTTCAACTCCAAAATGACCTCTTTATAATAATTATTAAAAATAGTGCAGTTCGGATTATTTTTTCCAAAAGAGATAAGAAGAATTACTTGCAAAAATGTCTGTTATAAATTTACCTCCAAGTCAATTAATCAATAAAGATTACGCATGAGTAGAAATTCTTTAAGAAAAATATCAAAAACACCGCATTCAATTGCAATTGATTAAAGTCCGATCCCTACTTAAGTTATTTTCCTTACTCAATTGCTATCAGATATTGTTTTAGCATTCGTTGCGTTGAATCAGATTGATAAAATGCTGACAAGTCGCAGCTATATAGACGCACCCACCAAAACATCGCAAATTTGATTAAACATTTTCGCTTTTCACTATCCCAAGAATTATTGCTCGATTGTTGGAAGTTGGAATCAGTTGAGTTTTGTCCAGTTGGACGATCGGACTGAACTTGTAAATAGTACAAAGATCTTAGCGTTGCGCGCCGTTTTTTATGAATAATAATTAACAATTTTTGTTTCTCTGTGGTATCGATTGATCGTGGATCGTGTCCGGAATAAATAAAAATCAAAACTAAAAGAGAAGTACGTCAGGCAACTTGTTGTTATCATTGTTTTGTGTTGTTATTTTTGTTTACAAACTAAATTTAGCGCAAAAATATGTTGGGATTTACATATGCACATAATTTAATTCCGTTTTGACTTTTAGTATTTTTGCAAAGAAAAGCTATTGAGTGGTTACGAAAATACCATATCTACCCCTAGAAATAGAAACGGAAGTCATATTGTTTTCTCTCTTCTATTTTTTAAACTGAAAGAAAATAACTAACATATGACGTTTTTCTCCAAAAATACTAACAAATGTTTCTCATTTTTGTTTTTATAAAAGCAAAAAAAAATAATTAAATTAAAAAAACAACTCTCGAATCAAGTGTAAGGTGAAAATTACCAACTGTGTCGGTGATTTTGTGTTTGTGTTTTTTTTTTTTTTTATTAAAGTTGATTTCTTAATTTGATATTATTATGTCAAATGTTTTTTTTTTTTTTTTTTAATTCATCTATGGAACTTTTATTTGTTCGATAATTTCATTCTGATAAAAACTAATACATTGATAATGATTTATTGAGGTTGATTTTTTTTTAATATTATGTGAAGTGTTTTCATAAAGCCTACACATGTGCATGTCAAGTTTTTCTAGTGACAATTGCTGTATGATGAGAGAAGTGTATTATAATTTTTTTTTAGTTGGAGTTATTTAGTAATAGTTACATAATCAAAAATAGTCTTACTTTAATAGCTTGTTTATTTTCAAGGTATCTACTTAATTTTTTTTTTTTTTTTTTGTAAACTG
>CAKKXW010000001.1:18158685-18203863 GCA_920937365.1 Sphaerophoria rueppellii
TCAATTTTAAAAATAAAGAAACCGTGCAAAAAATAGGTAGTCTTTAAACTTAGACTTAAATTGGTCAGAAAACTTTATTTGTTTTGGTATTAAAGAAAGATTTATAAAAGTTTTGTTTTTAATTGTTATTATGTTTTAAAGTAAAAAGATTTTTGCATGGTTCCTCGAAGATTTTTACAAACGCAAGAAGAATCGAGGGAAAGTTCACGACCAGGCACAAACAATCGCAAATGACCAACCAACCGATGAAATAAAATAGTTTTTGTTTTGTGTTCTCGTGTTTGGAAATTATTTTCTTTTTTCTTACTCAATTTTAGAAAAATGAAATTTTGTATTATTGTTAATTTTTGTTTTGAAAATATTTAGAAAGAAATTATGGTTTTGTTTATTTCAAAAGACTGGTTAAATTCAGATTCAAATTTCTGATGGATAAAAAACGTGCCAAAGAAATAAAAATTTTAACTGAAACTGAACGAACTTGAACATTTTTTGTAGTATGTTTCTAGGAGCATCATAACCTTCTTGCATGAATTCAGTTTTGATGCATACTTTGAGGAAGTATTTTGCTATTGGCTGTCTAAAGCTTTCCGGGGCAGAGCAGTGCTGTCCATCAGCTCTGAGTCAGTTGACTTTGAGACTTTTTTAGTTAGGACCGTTTCGTGGTACAACCCGTAAAGCCCGCTGTTGAATCTTCTCCTTCATTTTCCATCGACGCACATATGGCCATAGTATACTCGAAATTCTTTCCTCTTGAAACAGCCTAAGGCACTTTCATCTGATTTTGTCAGTGTCCAAGCTCCTGCAATATACAACCGGACTGGGATTTTCAGGGTGTTTTAGTTGCATAGCCTTACCTTAGTTGATCCAGAGAAGGCTTTAACATTCAATTGTTCAAATCCTCTGATCTCGGCGTGCGTTGTTGTAATTGGCTTTGTTAATAGCCAATAGGTAGATAAACATTCTGCTATATATCTCGAAGTTATATACGTCTGCTGTGACGTTCTTTTTGAGACGTGTGTTAGTATTGGGTATCCTTCCTTGAATTCATCATAAAACTTCGTTTTGCCCTTAAGTACCGCTAAACCCCTTTTACGCCACTTCTGTCTCCTCTCCCTCCAATTATCGGCCGATTGCACTAACTTCCCTTCTTTCTAAGGTCATGGAAACGCTGATAAATTATCAGCTCAAGAAATATCTTGAAGAACGAAAGCTTCTTAATGACCGGCAGTACGGCTTTCGCAGCAACAGGTCCACTGGTGATTTGATGGCATATCTCACCGAACAGTGGAACAAATCTTTACATCGTTTTGGAGAAAGTAAGATTGTTGCGCTTGATATTTCAAAGGCATTTGATAGAGTTTGGCACCAGACTCTTTTATCGAAAATGCGTGCTTTCGGTATTGATGAGTCCCTTCTTCGTTGGATTAGAAATTTTCTTTCGAACCGTTCAATACAAGTTGTATTGGACGGGTTCAAGTCTGAAACCTACAATATAAATGCTGGTGTGCCCCAGGGCTCCGTTTTGTCTCCGACCCTCTTTCTCATTTTCATAAATGATCTCTTGTCTGCAACTTCTAATCCAATTTATTGTTTCGCTGACGATAGTACCCTTAGCTTTTCATATTCGTTCCCAAACTCACATCCCTCCTCTTCAGATGTGGAACTGCAACGGCTAAATATGATAAGCTCATTAAACTCTGATTTAAACAGCATTGTACAATGGGGAATAAAAAACCGTGTAGAGTTTAATGCTTCGAAAACTCAATGTTGTCTTGTATCGTTGAAGCGAGATATACCCTCCTTGCCACTGTCCATGAGTGGCACTTGCATCGATGAAACCGAACATCTCGATATTCTCGGTATGTGCATCACCGACCACCTCTTATGGAATGATCACATATGCGATGTCGCCAAAAATGCCGCAAGATGATTAGGTTTTTTAAGAAGATGCAAGAATTTTTTTTCTCCTTCTGATCTGGCTACCATCTACAAAACATATATACGTCCAAAGCTTGAGTACAACTCCCACGTTTGGGCTGGTGCTCCAGTAACGTATTTAAGTCTTTTGGACAGCATCCAGAGAAGAGCATTTAAGATGATTGGTGACCGTAACATCATTGAGACATTTACGTCACTTGAACATCGACGTAATGTCTCATGCCTCACCCTCTTCTATCGTTATTTCAACGGTATATGCTATAGAGAAATAGCCAGTTGCATTCCTCCCCTTAAGATATTCAACCGTAATATCCGCGCCTCCAGGAATGCGCATCAGTTCACCCTCGAGCCCAACTTCGGTCGTACGGTCATGTTCAGAGAATCGTTTTTTAGCCGTACTACGCGGATGTGGAACTGTCTTCCACACTCTGTCTTCCCCAGTCATTGCAATGTGCAGGAATTCAAAGCCAATGTTAACCGACACCTCATCCTAAACCCTCTCCATCTATCCCATTTTCCCTAACGCTCGCACTGTGCTTAGGCATAAAAAGGGAATGAAACCCTTTGAGTGCGTGCTTATTATAAAAAAAAAAAAAAAAAAAAATGCTCACAAAAGCACCATTGACATATCGCTGTGTTCTTTCCATTGTGTCACTATCATCGGCGTACGCGAGAAGTTGAACAGACTTTTGGTAGATAGTGCACCTGGTTTTGACCGTGGAGTTTTGCACTTCTTCTCAAGCACGATGTTAAAGCAATAGCATGACAGTGCATCGCCTTGTCAGAGTCTTTTTTTGATATCGAACGAGTTTGGCAGGGATGCTTAAACTAAACATAGCTTTATACAGTTTGTCTCTGTAGATTTCATACGCGGCCTTAAAATCGATGGAAAGGTGGAGGATGTCGATTTGGAGTTCATTGGTTTTTTCCAGGGTCTGCTGCAAGGTAAAAGTTCGTTCATGGAATTGTTGGCTATCGTCGTCTCAGTGGAATTCTGTTCGCCGTTGAAGTTATACAGTCTACAGAAGTGATATTTCCAAATCATCAACATCGAAAGCGATTCTACTTGATGTTGCTCTGTAGGCATCGCGATCTGTTCTTGTTCGATGAACTTGACACTTGAGCCAACTCAATGCCTCTGTTGGCATGGATTGGCAAGTAAAATGCTTCTGGTTTCAATAAATACAGACGGCCCTAGAACTAGCCGTGGATCAGCAGGTACCGAAATTCTGGTGGCAATCAAAACGAACGAAATGAATTCAAGATCGAAACTTCTCAGCACTGATGGTGAAAGATCCAATCATGAAATGGTCGGACTATTTCAGGTTATTTTTGACCAATATTACTGAGTTGAATTGATACTAAGATATAATGCGGTAGTAGTAGTGTAGATGCAAGTTTAATATGGTCGTACTACTCTGCTTATAATATTTTACGAAGGGAGTGATTGTGAATTGATATAATAAAGTTCAATTTCGAATGGGAACATTTATTTATAAGCATTGATAATATGTCTGCAGCAATTAGAAATATGTTTTGATTTTAATTTTCCTTTTGAGCTTTAAAATTCTTGTATATTTTGTTTGCCTGTAAAACATAACATTTAAAAACCTCAACGAAAACGAAAACACCCTTAAATCATATTTCAAAAGTTAATGTAGGTACGTACACAGTTGTAATTAATATAATTTGTTCTTCATTTTGTCCCAGACGAAACATATTTACTCCAATCCAACAAAAATTAACTATATAAAAGAGAAATAGCCACAAGCTGTCTTCAATCTTCTAAGAAACAACAAAAATTACCCAAAAGCAGCTATAAAAGCTCAAACAAGAGGGATAATAACTTACCAATCTCTTTAAGCCTTAAAAGAAGCAATTTTCTCCCTAATTTGAGTCCATAGTTAACTCTTAGAAGTAAATCAGTCTTCTCAATAAGGTACGAAGCACCAAATACAACCTCAGGCAAAATAACGTTTTAACTTTTCTTCAAACATCCCCCTAAATCCGATACCATTAAAGTCCTTTCCAATTTCAACAGAATTACACTTGACCTAGTCTTACATCGACTTTCGACACAAATTGAATTTGAGCATTTCTTGTTTGAACTTTTTGCCCGAGCGGAATTATGATTTTTACTATTCAAAATTAAATTGAATCAAATTGACTATGAAGAATGGTCAATGATGTACGTTTAAAAGAAGGAAAAACTCTATTTTAAGAATGTCGCGGCACCATCTGCGATAAAAGTTAAAGCTTTATTTTTTGTTACCTCTTGATTGATAGGCCCTAAATATCCATATTTTTTTTTTGTATCAGTACGGTTGAACAGATTTGATTGATGTTTTTGAAATTATGTTTTTTTGTTGCGCTATGATTTGAACAGATAAGATTTGACAGTGGGTAGACGTATTTCGTTTTGATGTCGGAACTCGTTTAGCTATATATTTTCTTGCACAACATTCGGCGCATATTAAATACAAAATGTTTAAGAATTTGGCTAAAAAGAGAAAGTGTTTTGAATAAGGGACGATATTTGAGCTCAAAAGTAAAACATTTCCGAGCTTGCTTCCTTTTAAATTTATAATTGATCAATCAGAGACGTTGGCATATAAATCTCTTCATAACATGACTGAACGATTATCTAACGTTTTTTAAAAACTTGCAAAAAGTCTTCGTACTTAAGATTGAAGTTCCTTTTAAAATTCAAGACTTCCGTATAAAATAAAACATAATTGGTTTATTCTCAAGTACTCTCAAAAACTAATGAACATGTGCTAGATACAACTTTGAAAGAAAGATAAAATTTGTAGCGGTTCGGTTTTTTTTTTTTGAAGTGCGAGTACGAGTAATAAAAATTCTATGATGCGTTTTGTGAATCTCAACTAAGCTCTTATGAGAATAAATGTTTGTACTTTGTTGCACGGTAAGAGAGAACGTAAGGTATACATTGTTTTTAATGAAGCCATTCCAATGTTAGTCATACTGAACATTTAAAGAGCATTAAGAGTAAGTGTTTGCATAAAGAAAGGCTTACTCCACTGACAGTTAAGACCCTCTCTCTTTAAAATCGTGGTGGTCTGATCATTACTTCAGTTAGCTGTTGGATGGACAGTATCTTTGGTCTTGCCGAGTGTTAGTAATAAAAATCACTGTTCTTTTTACTACTTCTGGAAAGAGCCGACCTAATTCGTGTGTCGAAGAGTTCGTATCACAGGTGTCGAGCCAGACAGAAAAGTGTTACAAAATCAGATAATGAGATAATTTGTAATTTACGAGCACCTTACTTCTTGTAACATAAAAATAATCACTGTATGCTTTTGGATTTCAGATTTAAGATAAAAAATTAAAGGGGAAATAGGTGTGGGAAAAACTACTCCTAATTAGCATATTTCAAAACAGATATCTTAGGAGATTCGATTCTTCGTGGTTTTCCACTAAGAGTGGGTCGATTTTAAATTGAAGGAATCTATGTGTGAAATTTAAAATAGTTCAAATGGCCAACGCGATTGTGGCTATCCACCTACATTCGAAAGGTCCAGGTTTTCGATGACTGTGGCTCATAAATCAAGCTGATTTTGATCGATGGCATCGATTATAATTATCTTTAAGGGGCAACGGTGATTTGCGGCGACTTAAGAAAGTCTATAATAAGAAAATGTCTAAAGGAGAAAAGGGGTTAAATCTTACTATTTTTGTCCAATTCATGTCATTTCGGATCGAGATAATCATTCCACGGGACCGTTCGTGCAGAATATCGATTTTGTCTTGATCTGTGTGTCAAAGAAGAGCTATTGAGAGCATAATGTCTTCGGTATCCGCATGTGGCCAGAAAAAGTTGGTGGTCATAGACGTATAGCGATGGGCGTTGACGGTGATGGCCTGGCCCACTTCCCAAGAAGAGAGAACCGAGGACGCCTCCAGCCCAAAATTCTCGCAATTTTCACGGCTGATTTTTCAATGAGCCGTCGAACTTGGCCAACAAACGTTGAATAGTTACCTTGGAAGGACTACCATGTACTCAGTAAAGAGGGAGCAATGTGCGAATCGCTGCTTCTACAGAATAACCATTTTATCATTCGCATGTGTTGCTCGGCGTTGTAACTTGCCATGATGACTTGTCCTGTGACCGATTAAAACATTATATTTTGAGAGTAATGTAGATACAGTATGGCCACCACGAGCTGTCAAAATCAATCTGTCTCTATTAGAATACCCTAAATTTGTTTTCTGTCTCAAAAGACATTTTTGTGCCATTCAATTCTTATGCTATTTTAAAAATTTGTTTGTTTTAAATTTTGACATTTTCAACATCCACAAGCCTTTTTCAAGAGGCTTAAAAAGTAGGCATTTCTACTAATTTTCCATAAACTCTTGAAAACATAATATATTCAACAGAAATACGTGCTTATTTTTACATTTTTTCAATACTATGAAGAAACTTTTTACTTCTCAGTGCGAATGGTTGGATACCTTTTCCTATAAAAGTCTTCACATATCCACAAAACAATGACAGCTCCAATAACAACATTCATGATGTGCAGAATCACTACAAAGTTAGTGGCATCCCTGACAAGCCCTGAAATAATAATAAAAAAAAAATACACTCCGAATTAGTATTATATCCAACAAAAAGTTGGTCAAATTTTCTCACCAATAAAAGGTCCGATAATTAAATAACAAATTCCCATAATCAACCGCTGCAATCCCAACGCACCCGGTAGCCTCTCAAGTGGAACATAACTGGGCAGAATGAGCACCCAAAAAATCAGAGATAACCCCGAAAACAAACCAATCCATACCATCGAAATCAGAATAACGATATAGTTCCGACTAGACATCAATACAATTCTGCCACATATCAACGCAAAAGACGCCCACAAAAGCCAGGTTTTGTTTTCGCATCGAATTCGTCCAACAATAAAGACAACAAGAATTTTTGTAACGAGTGCGAATACAGCTTCGACACTCATGGCCGTTGCTGTTTGGTCCCTATTCAGACCGAACTCGTGAAATATAAATGGCATCAAGTAGATGAAGTTCATTTGCATGAGATTCATGAGGGTAAGACCCATGGCGATGTTAATGTAGCCAAGATCCTTCAACAATTCCAAATCGAACATTACCACAATCTGTTTGAGTATCGATGAATTTGTTGGTGGTTTTTTGGTCTTCTTAAGCATTTCTTCATTTTCTTTCTCTTTGGTGGTGCTGGGTATTTTTGAAGAATTGACATCTAACTTACAATCTACGAAATTCAATTGTTCAGCAGAATCAGAATCTTCAGGGTTAGATGTCAGCGCACGGAGTTTTTGAGGTCTGGGAACTTTTTTTAAGTGCCATTTGACTGGTTGATATGTTGCTGAGCACACAAGGTTGTTGAGTGACAAGCCGCTTAGCAGTAAAACAGTTCCGGCAACACCGTAATACCCGACAAGAAACGTTGTGATATATGGCAGGAAGATTGGACCGGAGCCACCAACGGCATATTGCAAGCCGGTGGCCGCTTGACGCTTTTCCTTGAAGTACGTATTGACAGTTACTGTCATTGTTGAGAACATTATACCCCTGCCGGTCCCTAAATTTTTAATTAATACAAAAATTGTTAAACTGATATTTTGTTGTGTTAACTTACCGAATAAAAGCGAAATGGAAATTAAGTAGGAAATAAATGAATTTGCAAAAGCTGCCGACAAGAGGCCAATAAAAACAAAGAGGTTTCCAATGATTGCTGCTTGGCGGTGTGTACACTTACGAAAAAGCGGGCCGTTGACTAACCCTGTTATAAAAAATATTTTGAATATTATGATTCTTACAATAAAAAATCAGCTATTGATATACCTGAACACATTGCTGCTGCTTGCTGAACATTGAGGATTGTTGTCATCTGTGAACTATTGATTCCTTGTTTCGCGAATTTTTCTCTAAACAAAACTCCAAATTGCATCAGTACAGGATAAGTAAAAACCTTGAGGAACAATAAATTAAAAAGGCTAAGCATTCACTCAAGGCAAGGTTAATAGCTCACTAAACACATTCCTGATGCAACGGCTACCACCCAGCCCCAACCGCCATCGGGAGCTACAAAGTTGTAATTATGTTTACTGCTCTTCTGACTAGGATTTGTTTTCAAATTCTCATGCTGATTTCTAATTTTTGTTATGACAATTTTCTTGTCATTGACATTTGAAACAAGTATATTTGTATGATTGTTCATTTTTTTTTAAATTCTTTTTGTGTTCCCTTATGTGTTAAGCCACTTTCAATTTATTGATTAATGATTATCAACACTTTCCATATTTTAATTTGAAGTCAACATTGCGAATGTTCATTAAATAATAAAACGCACATTTATTGAATCTGTCAATTTTATTGACAATAAAAATTGTGAGACCACACTGAATATCAACAAACTACACTCGGGACATCTATCCAAATGCGATTTAAAAATCTGAACTTACGAAAAACGACAACACTCTTGAGAGTGAAAAATAATATAAACAAGTTGCCTATAGATACCTACCTCCTCCATCTACAAATTGAATTTTAAAAAAGTAGCGTTTTTAAACAATACTCGTTGTTTGCAAAACTAGTTACAGTGACTAAATTCAAGAATTCCTCTTTTTTGTTTTCTTTTAAAGTGCAGGGTGTTTGAAATATAACGTGATTTATTATGTGCAATTCGTGTTTAAGCTGCACTACCAGTAAAACACCTTCATTAATTCTGTAACCTCTTCTTTGGAAACATGTTTTTACTCCAAAAGAACCTTGTTTTGTTGCCAAACAATGTTCTCTCCGAAATGAAATGCTACGGACGTATGAAACAAGAACAGGCTGTATTAAGATTCTTTTTGTTTTAAACTTATAATTATTTTTTATTTGGAGCAGGTTCATGTGATTTGGATTTTTGTATAAAATTTATTTTTATGTATTTTTGCACGTTTGTTTCATCCCATTTCAAGAGAAACCTGTTAAGTAGGAAGACTGTAACATCTCCAAAAGTCTCGGAATGAAATAAAAATTCTTAAAGATACGAATGAAAATCGGAACGAAAGCAAATTATATTGAGCTTAAATGACTTGTAAACAAGGTACCTATAGTACGTCCGAAATGTCACACAAGCCGTGTATTGTCACAAATGTGATTTTTTATTTAATAAGATGCTTCAAAATGGAATTTAATGTGGCGGCGCTAGAATTTTCAAACCTCTTTAATGAGGTATAAATTTGGTTTGATAACTTATAATATTAATATGACAATTATTTTTTTTCAGTGCTGCCACATCTATGTTCTCGGTATTATAAGGGAATCTAGTTTGTTAGTTTTTTGCTTTACTCAGGTTTCAAAATTAAAAAAGTGTAGGTACATTCATGGGCATGTCATATTTAAAGTTGTGTTTTTGATTGATACTCAATACATTCCGTATCAGTCAGAAACTCTCTCGTTCTCGCTGTGAACAAGACATCTTCTTAAAGAACAAAAATTGGATGCCATCTTCTCCTTCGAACAGATGCAGTGAAGTTGTAGTAGCTGCCTTCATCAGAAAAGTAATTTAATTGGCAAAGGTTCAGACGACTGCATATTGATTGAAATATTAACTTTGACTAAATGTTTTTCAATATTGTTACCTCATGTTCATTTACTTTCTCAACTAGTACTTATGTTGGGTTGTAAGACAGAAAAAGATATGACCGCAAGCCGAAACAGCAAACAACTTTCCCGCACTACTTTTGCCCTATAGTGTCTTATAACTGCACAATATCCTACATTTTTTCATGAGAATCTACTCCTTTCGTCACTTGAAGTTGTCAGAATTAAGGAGATCAAAATCTGATACCTTTTTCAATTTTTCAAACAGCCCTGATTTAGGAAACACCCTTTTTCAATTGAAATTTTGTGACACAGCAAACGCTTAGAATCATGAAGAAGGAAGCATTAAAATTCTTCGTTCAATTATTCTATATAAGCTATTACTTTTTTGTGAAAACAGTCCAGTCCAGATTGATCATGATAGAAAGAAGACAATTCGATTGTTTTTTACTTAAGGAGTACATGGTCGTCTTTCCAAGCCAACTGTTCAATGTTTGATGGCCAAATTCGAGTCTACGAAACTCAAGATCGCCGATGTTTTGGTTGCAGCAGAATCCGGAGCATTAAGTTCTGCGTTGCTCACAAGAACTTCGCCTGTGGCAGACCATTACATGGCGAATTTTGGGTCGGTTGAACCCAAAAAAAAACCAACTGACTCCAGGAGCTGAAACCAAACGACCATAGGCAGTTGCAGTTGGAAGTTGGTTGGAGGCCCATTTTTGGATTGTTGTCATGCAGGATTTGGGACGACACCATTTCACCTGAGATTCAAGAGGTGCCAATGCATCTAAATGAAGTTCTTTTTTATTGTGGATATCAGGCTGGAGGCGTATTCGGTCCGTACTTCTTCGAAAATTATTCTGGCCAGGGTTTCACCATCAACGGCGGTCGTTATAGGTCGATGATCAATAACTTCTTGTGGCCTGAATTGGATGATATGGACACTAAAGACTTATGGTTTCAAGAGGATGACGCTACGTGCCACATAGCTCAAGACAATAAATCATATTCTACACGAGCGGTTTCATGGCATGGCTATCTCGGGCTATCTCGCTCCAAGTTAACGTGAATTGGCCATCAATATGGTGTGATTTGACTCCTTAAGAGTAAAGAACCTACAAACCAAATTGATCTGAACAAATCTAAATTCGACAAAGAAATCTTTTCTGACTCATGGAAGACGTTTGTCTCATAAGCCAAATTTCAACTTTACACAGGCCTTCAATTAATGGGAATACCTAATTTGAGGTTTAATTCTAAGAAACTGTTCGAAAACAAAAAATTGGTAATTTCGTCAATTGCTTTACGCATCTTCTTCCTTTTATTGATTCAAGTCATATAAAATATTTTTGAAATCGCTCATCTCTAAAGTCATTGCGCTAGTAAATTGCTTTCTCCAAACACGTTTTTCCGGCGAATTTCTCAATGTACTAACTCTTCCTGTGTGGCATTAAATTTACAAAAAGTCAATATTTACTGTCATCAAAAATTACTCATCACATCTCCATATGCTATGCACACCAAGAAAACATATGAACCCACTGTACTCCTTTCTTATTGCTTAATAAATTATTCAACACATTTGAGTGACAGTTTAACACCCAAACGAGTCATCGTCTTTTACCCTATGTCGTCGACTGGTGGTGACTCTGATGTGATGAGATTTTTATTGATTCGCGTTAACGCTCTCAATCCACTTAAGAAGCAAAGTGCAAATATGATGATAACAATTTCATTTCACCTATTATCACCGTTAAATGGATATGATTCTACTTCACGCTTTAAACTACATCGTCGCTCGTCGTCGTCGTCAAATTGCTGACAATACATTTTTTAATTCGTTTCAATTGTCGGCGGACGGTCGTTTGTCAAATGGAATTAATGATCATGCGTTGGTTTCTTCAATTGGCGCCATCAGTTTGAGAGCCACTCGAGAATTGTGTTTTAGATTGCAACGCGACTTGACCAGCAAAGCAATGTCAATAATAGAAGTGTTGTGCGTATTATTTGATTACTTTGAAGAGGAAGTTGTGAGGCTTTTTTAAGTCTCCATCAAATTTTCTATCCTTGGTTTCTTTGGCGCAGATGTGTTTCATGTAGAGATTATAAAAGTGATTGGTTAGAAACTCATTACTTCTTACAAAATTCAACTAAAATTCTAATGAAGGATCTTGTACTTGGTACTTGCATATTAGTTTTATTGAACTTGTGCTTGGTACTTGAATATTAATTTTATAGAAAGAACGTCATTTATAACAGTCAGATAGCAGACTATGTTGTTTTTAAGTTCTTTTAAATGACGAGTACACACATTTCTTTAAAAGACATTTTTTCAGAATAACTAGCTAACCCGACTAACGTTTCTTGTGAAAAGTAACATGGTTTTTTAGGTTGAAGGATTTTTTTTTTTCATATTTGTTTCCATTTCAGTCCAGATTTGATTGTTGTGTCTACATGAGTACAGATATTTAAACCTTAACTGAAAAAGTATTAAGTCACATCCAAAGCAAAGGTTTTTTTTTTTTTTTTTTAACAGAACAATGACTTTTGAGTCAGCACACACTTCTGATTTTATTTATTTTTAATTACAGTTTTCGCATTTTTTTTTTCGAGAAAAGAAGCAATAAGATGTATAAAAAAAGCTGGAAAATGATACAGTAACTTGATTTAACTCTTAACAACTGCGGTTACAGGTTTTCTAAAACCACTCTCAAAGAAATTGAAACTTAAATCGAATGTGTTGTTTAAGATGAAGAAGTAAAAACATACTGACAGTTTTGGAACCAAATTAAAACTAAATTTGTAAATCTAGACTTTTGCTCTAGATATCATCTCTCCGTGTAAATTTTGAATTAATTTTTTTATAGTTCATGAAAACAAGAACAAGAACTTGTTTCGAAAGTCCAAAATAAATATTGTAATTTACATATCTCAACTGTTAAATCTTATCGCTTGTATTCATAAAAAAGTAAGCAATCGTTTCTGTTTATTCTTTTTATAGTCTTGCATTCTCGAGAAGATCAAGAATGATAACTTTGGTTCTGTGAAAAATTCATCAGCACGCAATCAACATCACTGGGATCTGGAACTCCAGCGGATGCGATCGCAATGCTCACACAATTTCCATTAAACAATTACTTATGGATTATGTCTTGTAAACGAATAGCAGCAATATTTCAATTCATAAATCAAGTTATTCCTTTTTTTAAGAATCTTGTCGTTTCTTTATTTTTGTTTTTATTAAGTTATAAGCTCAAGTTCCATTAAGATGCTCGGACTCCCCAGTAGGTAGGTAATTCATCTGCGTTAACCTTGAATACTAGTCATTTGTCATAAATTACATTTAAGAAATAATACGTTCACATCACACCATTAAGAACACTTCACTACATTGCATCGTTGCAATAAATGACGTCAAGGAAAAAAGAAATAAATAAACAATCAACTATGAATGTTATTTTTTTGTTTTTCTATGTCAAACTATTTGTTTATTGCGAGCTCAATAAATAAAATAAAATTTGTAGTTGGTGAAAAAATTTCCTTCTGTTGTAGACAATCACTTTATAATGTTCATAACTGCTAAGGTCTTATGGCTGACAGAAAAACTGTTCTCTAGTTGAGGCTGACAAAATTGTGTGTACCTACAGTAAATTAAGGATTTTGGTGGAAAGGCGAAGAAAAAAAACAAGCCATCATATCAACTCTATTTAGAAAAAACACTCATACGCCGCAGTGTGCATTGGTTAAGTACATTCTTGTTCAATGTTTTTTCCTTGTTGTCGTAACTTGATTTAAATACAGTTCACTACGGCGTATGTGTGTTTTTTTATTAAAACTATTTTGGTCGTCTCCCTTTATATTTATTGACAAAAAAATCAAGTTGAATTGTGAAGCACTTATGTTTTGAGGGTTTCATTTTTAAAAAATGGAACTAGAAAATAATAATATTTTTTAATCTGTGTGCATTGCACTGCAACACACAGATTTGAGAAATAATTAACCTAAGTCTTTTCTACGGATATTGATGGTTTTATTTGAACAAGAATTCTGAAATACCGCTTGAGAGTGAATGAAAACAATGATAACTAATTAGAATCTGTTCAAAGATCTCTCACACTGAAAGTGTGGATTCCCCCCATTTCGTTACTAACTGACAATGACAACAGTCTCTTTTAATATTTTACTAATGAATGAATCAATGCCAAAAAAACCTGATTCTCTCTTTTCTCATCCGTCATCTCTTTTTTTTTTCAAAAATGAATCGTCACTAACATCTTAAGCCGGCAACCGCAACTCACTTACTTCCCACATCTTACCATTGGCCTTGCTGATAAAAATAAATTTTAGACAAACAAATGTCTTCAAAAGAAGTGATAAAAAAACCAACACAATAAATAAAAACTATTAAACAATCATCAAATATTGCAGCGTAATATCAATTACGTCACGATAAATTCGCTGAATTCATTTGAAATAGTTGTTAAAGCTCAATGCAAGACATACTAATGTTGTAGTCAGTTAAAATGTATACTTTTTTATCTATACTATAATTTGTTATTACTGTATGTTTTTCTACACATAATTTAAGTCTGAAAAAAGTCGAATCGCTCTCGAATTTGTCAGTATTGAATTTTCATTGCAACAGATCGGACGCGATTTCAGAAAAGTCCCAACTACTTTGTCGCACGTTTTGAGATACGGCAAAATAAAATAAACACAGATGTTATTTCAAGTGCAAAATAAAGTTCAAGTTCAATAGAAAAAAAACCCATTGGCGGTTGTGGATGAGAAAAATTTTTAGAAATCAATTTGAATAGTTTTTTGTTCTGATTAGATTTAAAAAGGTGCGTAGTTAGGAAAAATACTTCTTTTTACTATTTTTGTAAAAATCTTACATAAGTGTTCAAAAGAGGAGAAATAACAAAAAAATATATTTGATGTAATCAATGCAATCGTCTAAGTGTATCTGGCAGATGTGAAGTATCTGCACTTATTTATTGGTTAGCTATCAGTCGGTGTTTTTTGTGTTATTTTTTTCTAATTTCACTGAAAGGTGTGCTGAGATTGATAAGTTTTGTTACGTTCGGTAGTATCGGTGACAAGCATTTCAATCACACGAAATTAATTCACGCAAATAAAAAGTTACAAACAATCCACACACGACTTACAAATATTAAGTTTCAGTGTAGTTATAAAAATGATATTGTGCGAATAAAACAACTTGCTTACAACTAATTGTGCAAAAAAAGTGCCATATTGTGTGTTTAAAATTGAAGTGATATTTGTGTGTCTACATTTGTTAGTGAATGAGAATAATTTTTCATGTTCATGCTATTGAACTAAGTTGTTTAAATCAAATGATTTTTCTGATATCGTCATCAAACATCAATTTAAAATGATGACTTGCCTATTTTTAGTAATTAACTATTTTTCTTGTAAGCATGTTTTATGAAATTGTATATAATTATGACCATTGCCTGGAAAAGGTACAATAATCATATTTAATTGAGAAGAATATTTTGTTTGCAAAAATCTTAGTAATGCGTAGACCTTTGTGACTATCGATGGCGCCCGGAAGTGAATATATTTACGGCTTTCAATAATCTTAATAATCGTCTTTCGAGATAAAACGTGAATTTTTTGGAGTTGTGAAATTAGTTCCCAACATTTTGATAAGCGAAATTCAAGAATCAAACTTTTCAAATACTTATCAGAAACTTTAAATCTTAAACTTTAAATGAAATCTGAAAAAAAGTAAAAAATGATGACTAAGATTATTTAATTTGCTGAGACTATCCATTATTTTTGCATGAATTATAAGAAACCCACGACAGAAAGGTGGATGCCTCCTTTCTTTCTTTAGAGTCAACTTTGCTGAATAAATTAAGTACAAAGATTTTTTTTAATATTAAAGTGTGACAGAATATCATGAAGAAGGCTTCTATTTGCTCTTGCTCTGTGGCTTAAAACACATTTGTTTTCTCAAAAAGTCTCGATTTGGAATGTTTATTGATGTTAATATTTATACACTCATATTTTTTTTGAGACATGCATCATTTTTGATAACATTTTATTCAAATAAAAATAATGTCAATATTTGAATTGATCATTAGCGTAGTTAATGATAATTTTTTGGTTGAATTATTCTGAATTGTTTGGAAACAAAAATAAATAAAATTCGAAAAAAATTAAGAAACAAAACTCACATTCGAATATTTTCGCAATCAGCAGTTCGGTATTATAATAGTGGCCTCTTCAGTTTGGTCTAAAGGATCATGATATTATCTCGAATACAAAAATCTCGATTGTAAAAAATCTCGAAATGAAAAAATGAAAATTTCGAATGCAAAAATCTCGAACGTACAAGAATTTCAAAGGAAAATATCTCGGGTTCTAAACAATGTGTAGATAACTATAGACCCATTGCTAAGCTTCAATTAATTCCAAAAGTTTTTGAATCGTAAGTCAATAAGAGAATTTATGAAGCCGTTAAAGACTTCATATCGCCTTTTCAGCATGGGTTTGTTAGTGGGAAATCAACTGTAACAAATCTGACGTTATTTACAAATTTATGTGTGAATGGAATTGAAAATGGAAGTCAGGTAGATGTAGTATACACTGACTTTTCAAAAGCGTTTGACAGAGTAAACCATAAAATACTCCTACAAAAACTTAAGTCACTGGGTTTTCATTCTTAAATTTTAAATTGGATCCAGAGTTACTTGACAAATCGTATCCAATATGTGAAAATTGGTCCAGAAATATCATATATGGTTTCGAATGTGTCAGGAGTTCCTCAAGGAAGTCATTTGGGTCCATTGTTGTTCTTACTGTTTATAAACGACTTGCCTGACTATATTTCGTTTTCTTTATGTTTAATGTTTGCTGATGATGTAAAGATATATAAAATAATTAAATCTTTTGCTGATTTCACTCAATTACAGAGTGATTTAAATAATTTGCATCATTGGTGTGTTTTGAATGAGCTGTCTTTAAATGTCGGTAAATGTAGTATATTCTCTAGATAGTTCCCTCCATTGATTTACAATTATAAATTATCAAATAACGAGTTTCAGAGAGTTCTTAATCATAAGGATTTAGGAGTTACATTTGATTGTAAGCTAGAGTTCAAAATGCATGTAGACTATATCGTTTCTATTTCTAGAGGTAACTCTCTTCTGGGATTTCTTACTAGAAACTCTAAAGATTTTAAGTGTCCATACACTTTTAAATCTCTATATATTAACTTTGTTCGTCCTGTTCTGGAATATTGTAGTGTTGTTTGGTGTCCGTATTACAAAAATGCTTCGAATCGAATTGAGAAAATTCAAAAAAGATTCACCAGATTTTCGCTTCGACAGCTAGAATGGAATCTACCCTTGCCCCCTTATAAAGAGCGGTGTACTTTAATTGATTACTTTTGCAAGAGACATTGTTACCGGTCATATCAATTGTTCTCTGTTACATATGTTATTTAGACCAAACATCCCAGCTCGGTGCTTAAGGCCAAGGGTTAACAATTTTTTCCTTATTCCTACACATGCAACAAACTATGTTAGTAATGAACCTGTTTCAAGAGCTTGTAAAGTTTTTAATAAATATGCTCATTTAATAGAGAAAGAAGAATAGAAAGAAATAATGAAATAAAATAGACTAACATTAAGTTAAATAATTTTTTGTTTCTCTGTCATATAAAATATAATTTTAAGAATCATAAATTGTTAAGTCTAATAAAGTTTTAATACTTATAGGCAATAAATAAATTAATAAATAAATAAAATAATAGTGATTCGAGAATTTTCGAGACTTTTTTTTCATTATATTTCTATTATGTTTTATTTATTTTTACTTTTAACAAAAAAAAAACAAAATATTCAATTAACGAAAGGGGTTTTGAACTACGCTTCTTAAGAAACCGATATAGCTTTTCTTCTTTTTCTTCCATTATAGTAAACATTTGTGGCATACTCCCGGCGACTTTCAAATTCTTCCCCATTTTAAGTTTTCCCACTTTACATTTTGGCTGAACCGATTCCTGCCCTAAAACATGAATCAGTTTGTACAGGCCAATGTGCGACTTAATAACTAAAACGTTAATTCTTCTGCTAAGATTCAACTTTGTTTTGAGTTCTTGGTTAGATTTTCCTTGTTTGGTCTGCCCTAGACAGAACATGGAAAATACGTAGGTTTCTCGTTTCTTGCACGAACCTATGAAGTTTCTGTCAAACCGCTTCCCGATCTGCTTACTAATATCAGGAAATTGATTACTCAATGCATCGAAATAGTTACGAATTTCACTCTGGGGTAAAAAAGCTAAGCATTTTAGCATTCGCATTTGTAGACTAAAGTTGTTATCTTTTCTGTACTGTTTAACAAAACCTTCCTGTTGTATTTTTCGATGAATAATTTGCCCCAAATGAAAAAAACAACCTTTATTTTAAACTATTTAATCTCGAAAACCAACCATTATTTAAAAAAAATTATTTACTTTTTCGAGATTTTGGCATTCGGGATTTCTTTCGTTCGAAATTTTTGTTTTCGAGATATTTGCATTCGAGATTTCGTGGTAGACCTTGGCCTAATTAAAATTGCTGCAACATAAATTTATTTATATGCAACGCCACCAATATTTCAGAAACTTCGAAAAATATAATTCAATAGTTTACTGCCTTTGCCCGAAAAAAAAGTTGAATAGGCTTCATGATATTTCAAAATTGATTTCTCATTGCGCATATTTGAAAATAATCTCTAATTATGAGTCCCGTTTTGAGAGTAGTTTTTGAAGAAATGGGCTCAATGAGTTTCTTTTTCACAACCAAAGAAAGATTTTTCGTAAAAAAGAGGGTAGAAATTTTAAATTGGAAGAATGACTTTTTTTGAACTTTAAGTCCAGTCATTGTTTACTGTGCTGATATTTCATTCGCTTTTTTATTTCGCTCGTAAAATATGTTGCTTCGTGGGCAGTCACGTTTAGTGTGTGGATTATGAAAGAGTAACCTTTAGGTATTGGCTCCTCTACCTACTCCACTGAACTTTTGCGTATTTATAAACTATGTATAAGGAATTATTCTTCATAAATTTGACAAATTAAAAAAACCTTATCTAACATTTAGCAAACACTGACATAATAAATTAATGATGAATAATGTCTGTTTAGTGCGAAACTTTGGGTGGTTACACACTTGTACTTTTATAAATTTAAATTCACGTTGAATATGTTATTTCAGAAAAAATTCATGTTAGCAAAGTCAGTGTCTCAGTCTCAGTTGTGAAATGAGTACAAATAATTAAAAAGTATTTGTTGTAAGCATTTGGTTCCATTATTGTCAATTATTTTCACATGAAATATTTTCAAACAACAAGACAGACTGCGTTTATAAAAAAACAAATAAATTAATTTGTCTTCCGTTGATTTGAATTGAAACAAATTACAACGCTCCTGATGCAGCTTCAACAAAATTTATTTGTGGACTGTTTAAAATACAATAATGTGGATTTATTTTGGATTTGTTTCGTTGAAATGTCATTGTCTACATAATAAATGTTTATAGCAACGAACAAAATTATTGGTCTTAGTATTAAAAAAAACGTTAGCTATATGCGAGTTACTAACACATCGGGAGACAGATCATTTGCTCAAATCTATTAAAATATTAAAATTGTATGTTTTCAATTAATTTCATTTCATTTGTTTGATTTTTGCAAACGTCATGTTGATATTCAATAAGTTAACGACTTACTTAATCGAATGAATTTGCGTTTTTTTTTTAAATCAGCATCAGTCATCTGACACTTATTATCTCAACGGCATAGATATATTTTAACGAATTTGACCCCAAGCTTTGGCTTGTTTTATTGCTTGCTTTATTTTGAGAATAATTATTATTTTTTAAAGCGCCTAAATAAGAACCGTGTTGTATTCAAAGCTGAAAGTTGAGACAAGAAAAAAATGGTATGGGAGGGGGGGTCTATTCCCCCCCGTTTAGCCGGGAGGGGCAATTTTCTGAAAAATTGACTTATTTTATGAAAATAAATATTAAAAATCAACGGCTTCGTCTCCAGCACCTTGTTGTTGTACCTTTTTGAAAAGCCAGAAACATTTTCTTTCATTTTGTTTTTAAATTAAATTGTTTAAACTAATAGATTACAAAATATTAATTTTCAAACTCAAAATTTTCAAAAAAAAAAACAACAAAAAAATCAGTTTTCTTCAAAATTTTATGTAATTAAGTACTAATTTTGTTTTAAAAATTCAATGCCATTCTTAATTTTTAGTCAAAAACAGAAAACTTTCCGTTTTTGAGAAATAAAAAAAAAACAGAAACACTTTTTTCTAAGAAAATCGACTTTTAGTTTTATGAATTTAACCTGTCGTTTGCTGTGAGTTCTGTAACTGGCGTGAAGTGGTAAGGGTGTAAGTGTTCCGTTGAAAGCACTCGCCATGCTCTAGATTGGGACACTCCAAGCAGTATAGCTATCCTCCTTGTACTAATGGAGGGATTACGTCGGACCGTATCTAAAATTCTTTCCTCTATGATTGCGGGTCCTGCAATTGACCTTTCACTTCTTATAAGCTCTAGCTGTCCGTGCTCTCTTAGACATCGGTGGATTCTTGAAAACATGCTATGACTCGGGCACCTTCTATTGGGATATCTTTCAGCTTCTCGATCTCGACCATTAGCTAAACCGTAGCAGAATTGCATGTCCGCTAACTCTTCTCGAGAGTATGAGTTTGACGTTGTTATGTGTTGATGAGTCAATATTTCAATTGGAAATGGTTGTTTAATGAATACGCGATGCCATTTATTCACCTTTAGGTCTTTTCGTTCAAGAAAAATTGCGGTTTAATCATCTTAAGCTCCTAACAGGTAGAACCCTTCACCGACAGGTGGCCGCGGCCCCCAGGCATAATAAGACAAATTTCAGGTCAGTTTTCAGTCGTTATCAATGAACAAAATGATTAATCCAGGGAAAATCCCATATTTTTCTACTTTATTGAGGCCTCATAAAATTCCAATTACAGAACAAATATTAAAAGAAAGGTTAATGTTTCATAAATTAATAAAACTAAAAGTCGAGATAGGTAAAACTAAAAACAAAGATTTTCTTAGAAAAAAGTGGTTCTGGTTTTTTTTTTTATTTCTCAAAAACGGAAAGACATGTTTTGCATCCGGTTTTCTGTTTTCGACTAAAAATTAACAATGGCATTGAATTTTTAAAACAAAATTAGTGCTTAATTACATAAAATTTTGAAAAAACTTATTATAAAAATGATTTTTTTTGAAAATTTTGAGTTTGAAAATTAATATTTTTTAAACTATTTGTTAAAACAATTTAATTTAAAAAAAGTGAAAGAAAATGTTTCTGGCTTTCCAAAAAGGTACAACACGGTGTTGTAAACGAAACCGTTGATTTTTAATATTTTTTTATATAAAATAAGCCAATTTTTCAAAAAATTGCCCCTCCTGGCTAAACGGGGGAATAGACCCCCCCTCCCATATGATTTTTTTCTTGTCTCAACTCAACCTACACGCTCTAGCTTTTTTGCACAACGCTCGTGAATCAAGTTGTATACAGAAAAGACAACAATAAATCGGTTGTCAAATATCAACATCTAGAAAATTACCAAGGGAATTTTTGGTAAACTTCATTCACTTTTCTAGTCCGGGATCAAGTTATTTTTTTTATGAGAAATTTGAATCCATGGATTAACGTTATTCGATCGGTTAGTTGACCTGTGGATTAAGAGTGGGATAGGCGTTTTTTTTTTATTGATATGGTTGAATGAGATTTACTATACTCATACTGGAATATATAAATGTTGCTAGTCATTGCTTTTCCAAAATGAGATTAACGTTGACTTTTTAAAAACGAGCATACCACTGTTAGAAATTTAAAAATTTTATCTTTAAAAAAAGTGAAATATATTTGTCGTTGAAACAGTTTTGGAAGTACAATGTTATCCATTTTGCGGTTTCAAATGTAAACCGGATCAAAGAGCGCACCAAACAGTGACTTTTTTTTTGGATGTAATGGCCTCTGTTCATTAACTTGAGGATTCTCAGAACCCCAAATGCTATACATATAACGTGCCGTACTGTATTGGTATATTGGTGTTTGCAATCCCAACACCTCCTGGATTACTCGAGAAATAGAGCAAATAAGAGAGCACTCAAAAGGCATCCTTGTTTTACTCCAGTGAACGATTTAAAATGTTTTGAGTATGTTTTCCATCCCCAACTGCTGCTTCATAGCCGTGATACAAACATTAGATTAATTTAATAAATTTTCCAATGCGATTGTAGAAAGTCTAAACTAAGAGATCAGATATTCTGAATGACAAGTTTGACATTTGAGGAAAATGTTAAATTTTAATAAATAAAAATGTATTGCAATACATTACAGACATTCAACTTAAAAATAAGTAAATTCATATATCGACAGTTTTGTCTCCAGAAATTTCCAACGGTGTTTCACGACATTTTCGAATACACCATCTGATGAGATCCTCTCCAAACCACAAAAGTCCAATGACAACGCACATTCCATTCATAAACAGCACAAAAAAACCATAACTCGTTGCGTCAGGAATAAGTCCTTTAAACAAAAAATCATACATATAAATTTGTCAAGGTGTAACCGTAAAACTCACCAATTATCGGTGCCGCGCACAACGAAAATACTCCCATTATAGTCCTCTCCAATGCAATGGCATCTGATAGCCTCTTTGGCGCCACATAGCCTGGCAGAATCATATTCCCATAAGCCACTCTGATCGCTTTATTTGTTCCCATAACTGCAAAACACACCAATGCAATCGGAACTTTTCTACTTTGTCCGACTACCACTCTCGCCCCACAAATCAGCATGCAACTGACAATCATAATAACCCGCTTGTCACATTTCATCTTTGCAACAGTGTGAGGGATCAAAAACTTCATGATCATGTCACATGATCCCAGCATTGACATGCACATGGCAAGTTCGACATTGCTGAATCCAAATTCTGTCAAAATAAAGGGCAACACTGAGGCAAAGTTGTTTTCTGTGAATTCGATGACCGTCAGACCGAGTGCTAGGTTGAAATATGTGAAATCCTTTAGCAAGTCCAGGTGAAGGTAGTCGATAACTTTTCTTAAGAATGATCGATTTTTGGATTCTCAACTTCGATGAACTCTTCTCGTGGTTTTTGCAGAAATCTTACCTCTTCCGGTAGTGATGACGTTTGTAAGCTATCTTTTTTCAAGATCATATTGTACACTGTTCTTTTATTTTTGTCAACATTAGACTTGAGATTCGAGTCCTGATAGTCTGACTTATTATTCTCCAGGCGTGTCATCGGAGTTTCAATATGAAGAATTCGTAGATTCTCTGCAAGTCTTTGGCCCTTTAGGGGTTTTCCGTGTTTACTTACCGGTTGAAAAATTAAGGCACTCAGGAAATTGTGAAGGCAAAATCCAGTATAGAAGAGAACCGTTCCAGCGACGTCATATTGAACCATGAGTAACGTTGACAAAAACGGGAAAAAACATTGGTCCCAAACCGGCAATAGTGGTCATGACATTCATTGCAGATCGACGTTTCGAACTGAAATAAGCGTTGACTGCAAGGACTGATGCTGACAGTATGAAACCCTTTCCGAATCCTATAAAGAGCATGTCAGAATTTAGTGTTTCTATTTTGAACATTTGATCTTACCATACAAAAATGTTATCGAGAAGAAGTATTCAAGATAGTTTGTTGAAAAAAGGGTAGCTGTCAATCCTAGCATTATCAAAATAGCTCCCATGAAGCTCACTTGACGGTACGTAAGTTTTCGGTACAGGGGACCGCTAAAAATTCCTGAAATCAAAATCGATAAATAAACATTTTTTGTGTTGAAAAAAGTGTCTATGTACCTATGAGAGCAGATGCAGCTTGTTGTGCGTTAATCAGTGTGACAATTTGTGAACTATTCCATCCGAATTCGGTGAAATGTTTTCTAAACAGGATACCAAAAGATTGCAGGAGTGGAAACGTGCTAAGCTGCGAGAAAACATTGCTTAAAAAGATATTACAAAATCGCATTTTAGACTTTTTTGCACTTACAAAACTAAGTCCCGCAGCTATTGCTACAATCCATCCCCAGCCGCCATCTGGCGGAGCTGAATTTTCATTCAGTTTGTTCGGTTCTGTTGGTGGTGATATTTTTTTAGTTGATTTCTTTTGGCGGACAATTCGGACATTTTTTCCCCTACGATTGCCTGTGTCAAGGGCGACGTCACTCTCAATTGCATTTTAATTTTCTTGAGTTAGAACGAAAGGCGACATTAAAGCATTAAGTCTGTTCCTGAAGAACAAGATAATGAGAAGGAAAATGTTATCTGAGTTATTGAGTATAATATGAAAAATACAAGAAAAAGTTCAGTACAAAAAACAATCGTAAAAAGGACGATTAACGAAAACAAATTCCAAATTTTCTTCCTCACTCTCATTAAATAACAAAGATGGCAATTTTTCATCTTAAATATTTTTCCATTGAATTAAACTAAGGGAAACAAATTCTTGTCACTCAAAGTTATTAAAATATCACAATTACATATTTCAAGTCATCGTTATCAATGCATCAAGCCACAATTTCTTTGAATTTAATAAGCGACCCCAAATGATGAGAATCATGGAGAACGAATGATAATAATTTTTTCGTTCAATGCTCTTTATTGAAGCTACTGTCTTTTTGTATCAGTTTTTTGTTTAATGTTTTTGCTTATAAAATAAGATAAGAAATTTGCACTAATTGAATTTAATTGATCTTTTATTTAAGAAATGAAATAAACCGCAGTTTTTTTTGTGTCAGAAAAAGTTTCTATAAAAAATTAATAAAACTCAAACATTCACTCAGAAGGATCAAGTTTATGAAACAAAAAAGTGTCTGCAAATCAATAATAAGAACAATTTTTAAAAGTGGTAATTAAACAACATGCGGAAACACGATACGTTATTCTGCCGATGAAGTTCACTCGTTTTATTAACGCTCAACACTTTAGATGACACTCTGACAAGTTTGACTTCCACAGTTCACTCTTTAGGATGAATATTTTCCCAAACAGGTATACATTATGAACAAATCACTTGACAGATCAAAATGCAATGAAAACTCTCACTACTGGGAGCTTCAGTGTGATTCCTCACTTAGATTCACTTTTCTATTATCTTTTGAGTTATTCAAGACCTCCCATCAACTTGAGTTGGCATTTTTATGACTTTGAAAATATTTCTCTGACTATTATTCTAATTAAGAAATGAAGTGATGTGAACAAGAAGCTATACTTCATAAGCAATAATTGTTATAATAATTATAATTTTTCACAGCTGTTTTGTACCATTTATTTTTATATTTAGGTAATGCACATCGAATGAGCTCTCTCACTTTCTAAAACTCTTGACACGGAAACAATATCAACCGTTCGCCTCACAATTCAGCCTTCCACTCTTAAACTAAACAGTTGAATTCAGACTCAGCTGGGCTGTCCAGCAGTTCATAGAAAGACTATTTGCATGGTGCTGACATTTTTCTCAATTTTAATTTCTGATCAATCAACTCGCGTGACTTTGCTTTTTTATTTTTTTCAATGTGGTTTTTGTTTCTAAAAAAAAACGAACAAAAAAGAAACTATCATGAAAACAGAGAGTTGAGATATAATAAAAAAAGCCTCAGCTAAAACTGAGTTAAGTCATAAGCTTTACACTCTATTTGAGTAATTTTGCAAAAATCCCCAACGGAAATAGTAGTCCTATTGAAACTGGTCTAAACTCAAACTCGATTTTGTCTAAGCCGGTTACTGGATTTAAAATAAAAGTGTGATGTTCTATTAATTGTAATTTTTACGACATTTTCTTTACACTCCACTTCTTTAGATTGATGATATTAGATTAATTGAAAAATTGTTGTTAAATTGATCTTATTTTAAACATGCTTTGAATAGGTATAGGTAATGACCACTTTCGTCACTTTTTGATACAATTTTGAATTTCAATATTCGATCACTTCTAACGGTGTGCTTAGTTATGCCGTTTTCCAAGTTCTGATCAGCTCTGTTCACTTAAAATAGTCTAACGTTGTTTAATTTCACGGTCTTGGCAAAATAAAACTGACAAAGAGCAGTAGAAAAATGTACTATGATCAATATAATCAGAGCTACACACAATGCAATTTTTTAACAAAAGGTAGAACAGAGCAGTGTCCGTAGGTGCGTTGGCTGCTAAGCAGACGTCGGGGGTTCGCAGTCAGACTCAGTGCCCATAAAGTTTTATTCATCTTTCACGGTCATGCTCTTGCGAAGATAGACACCCCAAGTATCATCTGTCATGAAAAGTGCTTCTCAACTTTGCCGTTCGAATCGGCGTTAAATTGTAGGTACCCTCAATTCTTCAAACGCACCAGAGCATTGTTGATGAGAGTAAGCCACTTAGCCTTGGCTCTTCAAGAGCTGTCGCACACTCTATTATTTATTTTAAGAACAGAAATATTCATGAAAAAAATACGTACCGCCATATTTTGACATCTAATTTTTTTAAAGACGAAAAGATAAGGAACGTTATGTAAACAAAGAATACTCTGACTATATTTCATTTAAAGTATTAAGAATGGCAAATTTATTAACAATGATGCAACAATTTTAATGTGACGTTTTTTCCCAAGGCCAATGTTTTGTTTTATCGAAGCGGTTTCTTGTGTCGCGAAAATAAAAACAAAATAAAAGACCAATTTTTAAAATCACTTCTCTCGATCAATTCAAATGACGTCAAAATTCAATTCAATTTACACGAATACTTTTGGCACACATTCTTTTGTCAAAGAACTCAAATTGTATCAACTTAAACAATAAATACGAAAATAAATTCGGACTCGTTCGACTAGCACGAAACTCATGTCCACACCTACTAGCTACCGAGTGTTTTGTCCCGTCATTTTAAGTCACATACTTTCCAGTTCAATATTGCATGAGATAGGCACAGGTTGGGAAAGTGTTTGCCTGGTTAATATGCGTTAAAATTAATTAAATATTGAAAAAAAGCAACAGGTAATCAGAAAAAGATTAATAAATAACTCAACTACGCATCTGGGAGATTAGAAAGTTACCCTATAATTCGTTGTATTTGCATGGATATGGATTTTAAGTGGCTTTTAACTTATCGTTATTTTAGTAATATTCCTGCAAATACATAGTTCACTCAATAAATTTATCTCATTAAGTGAAATCTACAACACTTGAGCTTGTGATAGAATGAAATTATCACCTAATCATTGTTTTTTGGCAAAAAAACAAAACAAAATGAAAATAAATTAAAAAAAAAACTCAATCCAATCGCACGTGCTTGCAAGATAGTTGTTCAAGGTTTTGAGAGATCAGTCGTTCGACAGACATTTTGATAGTATTTTTTTGCCTAGCAGTTCTGATTCGATTTGAAAACATGAAGAAGAGCAATACTAGTAAAACAAAAACTCTTGGAGTCACTGAACTGAATATACTAAAATAAAAGTGTAACGATAACTATAGGGTACTGCTGATTCAAGAATTTAGTTTCAAGTATTTACTAATTTTCTTCTGCTTGTTTAATGTATTTTATTTAATTAAATTCACAGTAGAACACCCTAGTTTCGTTTGTGAGAGAGATGCAATAACCGTTGAAATTCCCATATATGAACGTATATTCCCTGAGATTAAAACAATTGCCACAATGGAGATAAGTCCAAAACTCAATCTATAACTACAAAACATCGACTCTAATTAAATATTCGTGTTTTATCTTCTGGTGTTAATAAAATGTGTACACTTCCACTAAATACGTGAAGCAAGTGTTAATAAATTTTACTGGCACTTAAAAAAGCAGATTCAGAATTGATTATAAAACTATGACTAATTTGAATCATATGAAAAAATGCATAAATTTGTGATGGCAATTAAACCTACTCATCATAGGGTTACTGTGGCGTATGTGGAATATTTTCTGATGTTTCATTAAAAGAGGATTATAATGTTAAGTGTTCATCGGATTAGATATTTTTTTCTAAGTGATCATTGTGTGAATGTCACGAGACAACTACTTAATATGATTTTGCTTCTCAGATCAATATTTAAAATTGGGGCGTTAACAAACTACTAGAACCAAAGATTCGAATTTCATCAAATTTTATTAAATTTGTTGACCTTCTGAATAATCCTGTGTGAGTCAGAAGACGAGTACTTTTCCTGCTTTCTTATATTTACATATATTATATATAAATATTACGTCAAGCGCTTGTTGCGCTTCATCGGTTCTTCAACATTTTCGATGGCACAAAAAGTATGCATTTAGCATTATTATTGAACTTTGACGGACAGGTCTCGTGAGTCTCATCATTTCATTAAGTTGCTGTTACAAATCTTCTGTATTCTTTACTTGAATTTGACACAAACTCATTATATTTCATCATGGGGGCACTCCGATCAGGGTTTCAATTCCATTTTATTTCAACTTAACTTGGTTGGTAGTGGTGTGTACTCAGAAAAGCTAATCTACGCATCTCATTCCACCTCCCTAATCATTGTAGCGTCTTTCAAGCGGAAATTTTAGCGATCAAAGAGGTTCTCTCCTGGCTAAGAGAGAACGTGATATCAACTTCGGATATCCGCATCTTCTCTGACAGTCAGGCTGCTATTAAATCTCTTGGCGGTGTCTCAACCAAATATCAAACGGCCCTCGATTGCCGATCGTCTCTTACGGAGATCGCGCAGCAATTTTACATTCACTTCTGTTAATTGTAAAGCTGATAAACTCGCTAAAAATGGAACCGCCATACCTATTTCATCTGAAAGAGAGAAGATAGGTATACCGATAGCTACATGTTAACTTCTGCTAAAAGAAACAGCCTTAAAGATAACAAATTCTAGGTGGCACAATTTACCAACGTGCGCAGCCACAAAACTCATTTGGCCTTCACTGGACCTAAAGCGCTCGAAAGGTTTGTTATTTCAAAGCAGACTTCATATTAGCTCCTTAATAGGTGACCTTACGGGACACAATCTCTCACCTTCTCTGCACTTGCCCTGCTCTTTCACTTAGATGCAAACTTCATCTTGGAGAGTACTTTTATGATAATCCCAGTGATTTAGCTAATTAGGATATCAAATATCTTCTTCGCTTTATAAAAAGCTCAAAATGGTTCGACTAGTAAGAAGTAATTCTCTAGATTCATGTGGTATCACAATGGGCCTTTTCTTTTGGCCTAAGTGTGTGGATTCTGTATCCACAGCCTCTTTGACCTAACCTTACCTAACCTAACTTGGTTGTGTTCTCTTGTGTTAAGGTTTTTTTAAAGCATTTAATCTTCCCCAAAGTATTTGTGTTTTTATGTCGATCACTGTCTCCATCCCCTCAACAGGTTGCAAACTGTAATTTTCTCTTTAGTTCCAACATTCCTGCTACCAACTGCAACAACGTGCAATTACAATAAACAAACATTTCTAATTTGTATATCAAGTTTTATTGATCATTTCTTTGCAATAAGGAATTATCTTAAATCTTTACACTTACTTATCTTAGCCTCATGCTCATACATTAATACTCTACATAAACTTGTACTCTCCAAATTTGAGATTGGCTCCGAAAGCCTTAATCATTTACCTTACATAATAATAGATTTCAAATATTTGATAGTTTTATCTTTTGCTTTCGCTTGAGAGATTTTTCTGCCAACCAAAAAAATGCAACAAGCAAACAAATCCCATTCATGCTGTTTACAATAACACTGCGACTTTGAATTTGATCTAAAAAATAAAACAAAGAAATAGAACATGAAATTTTGACAAAAGTGAAAAGCAGTTTAGTATTCTCACCTATAAACGTCGTCATTGCCAATGTTAACAAGCAACTCATAATTTCTTGGAATCCAATCGCAGCTGGTAGTCTTACCAGAGGAACATTATCCGGAAGCACCAACATCCAGTAAATCAAACGAATTGCCTTGCAGAAGCCCATCCATCCAAAGCACACAAACACAACCAAACCGAATCTTCGACCAAACATAAGTGTCGCTCTTCCAATGCACATTCCCAAAACAGCACACAATAGAACGCCTTTTTTGCTCCATCTAGCGTATCTACCCAGAACCAAGGCACACATTCTCATTGCCATGTCGCAAACGTCTAGCAGGATCATGGCATACCAAATCTCCTCTTTACTGTATCCAAATTCAGAGATAATAATTGGTGCTTGGTAAGCAAAGGTAGACTCCACAAAGTGAATCAGCGTCAAGCCGAATGCAAGGTTGACAAACGAAAGGTCTTTCAAAAGTCCCAAGTCAAACAGATTCGAAACCTTTTGTAGGGTCGAGATTTGCTGGACAACTACTGGCCGTGATTGTTCTTCAAATTCCTGTGGACTCTCGAAGTATTCCGTTTCGTCAGGTAAAATAATTTTCGGAATCGGACGCGATAGAGGTTCAAATGATGCAAAAGAATTTTTCGGCGCCCTTAAAGGATATGCCATCTGCGATGGGAAGCTCAGCTGGCTAGTCAAGTCGTCACTGGAATCTGTTGTCATAGTTTCTAGAGCGTTAAGCTTTTTTAATTGACGCGAACCAAACATCAAATTCAACGGGCGAACTTGATCCATTTCAATGTCTCTGGGCGGTTTGATGTGCAGTTTCACCGGTTGGTAGATCAGTGAACTGATGAAATTATGCACGGACAGACTGGTGAAGAATAGAAGTGTCCATTGGAATCCAAACTCGTTGAGAAGAAATTTTGAGATATACGGAAGTGATAGCACTCCCAAACCTGAGATTGAGTAGAGACAGGCTATAGCTGAGATTCTTTCTTCTTTGAAGTATGTAAACAGGACAACTGAAGATGATGAATAGATGAGACTTCGACCGATTCCTAAACGAAATTGATGGAATTTTTTGTTCAGCAATCATGGTATGTATGGTTGGTATTGTTAACTTACCGCACATGATGGATAGTGTCAGTATATGGAAGGTAAAAGTGTCGAAAAACACTGATAGTGTGAGTCCGGCAAATGTGAGAACTGATCCTATCAAACTGATTTGGCGAAATGTGAAGTGACGAAATAGGGCGCCGTTGAAAAGTCCTTAAAAGAAAATTAAGAAGCATTTTCATGATTTGTTTAATTAAATTCAAGAAACTGTCAGAGGATAATCCTGTTCGCGAAAAAAGACTCCTCGCAAAGAATAAAACGACAAAATATCCCACCTGTGCAAGCTGAAGCGACCAGCTGTATATTCAAAATTGTTGTCATCTCATCTGTTTCCCCTTTCCGTCTGAATAGAATTTCAATTTGTTTGAAAACATCAAACGTCACCAGCTACAAATAAACAAAAAAAGACACCAACAAGAATTTCAATAAAAACGCCACAAAACAAAAGAAGCAAAAAAACTTACAAAACTTATTGCCGCCACAATGACGACCAGCCAACCCCATCCTCCATCCGGGGCTATAAAATTCAAATCCAAATTATTTTTGTTTAGATTTTTATTTTTCGGTGGTTTTGACTTTTGGGCGGGCAAAACTTTTATGGAATGTTGACTTTCTAAGTCCGCTTGGGAGAGTGTTCTCAAATCGCCGCTTTTCATTTTGGGGAAATTTTTTTTCGGTTCAATAAAAGTCAATTTTGTTCAATTCTTATCTCTCTAGAGGTTCATTTCACTGAAAAGTAAATGTCTATACACATTATGAACTGCTCAAATGCTATACACCAAGGAGGTACAGTCTTTAATCCTTCAAGTGACTTTGTGAAGTTATTTCCTGATTCTGTAATTTATGACAAATAATCTTCTTAATTTTATTTCTTATTTTACAACACTTATTTATCGGCTTGTGCAAAAGCAACTTCAATATTCACTGAACCGAAAAAGTTTATTGAATATAATCCAACAATACTGTCAACCGTCAAAAGCCAAATCCAATTTAGAACTAGTCGACTTGAACTTCTGGTTCGAATTCAAAAGATTCCTCCAAACGATGGATGGATGGAGGAGTATAGACTTTAGACTCTAAGCCGAAGCATTAATGGTGAAATAACTGGTTTTGAGACGAGTAGCTTGTTCGTTTTTCTTGGTTACAACGGTCTCTCACTGGCAAGATGTTTGAAAACTTGTTTAAATATTATCTTCTGATTGTGAGTCAATAGTTATTTAGATTTTTATTCGGAAACTGGTTGTGGGATTTAATTGTTTTTGTTTTTTGTTTATTTGAGTGGTGTATGCTTTTAAATGCATTTTACAACCGCTTTGCGAATAGATGATGAGACTACTTACAAGACTGCTAAGCCTCTACAGTCGGTGTTGTTTTGCTCATTATGGATGAAAAGCAAAACAATGATTAAAACTGTTCAAATATTTTCTTAGTTTGTTTTTAGTAAGTTTCGTATTGTTATACATTTTTTTTATTTTTTGAAAGATTTGATGAATTTCTAGCTCTACGTCTAGGAACTAGGAGTATATAGTATTTTGTTAAACAACTGATCTTGAACTAGTAACAATTAATAATTAGATTAAAATATTAATTTTGGAAGCAGAACACCTAAGAATAATAGGAAAATAAAGAGTCAGGAAAATAAAATAAAAAAAGGGATTACATTAAGCGAAGAAGATTTATAATAAATCTCACTTCTCTCGGACTTAAGCATGATAGATGATAACGTTATAGTATTATAATAAACATAGTATTATCCTTCGAAAACTCGAGATAACTAATTCTGCCTTTTGAAAAACATTGGAACAACACTAAACTTTTGTAGACATTCAATTGAACGAGTATTACAGGAGATACAAAAATAATTAATAATATTTAAGGCCAGTTTTGGTCGTCATCGCCATTATACAGCTTGGAAAAGTGGACTTTCCATATCCTCAGCACTGACTGCGGTTCCACTACGATGTTCCCATGATGGTCTCCACAGGTTTCAGTTGCGGGTGTATAATCCCTGGAGGTTTGTTTCACGTTTTTGTACCTCGTTCCTGTTGTGACATCCCTCTATCTCATCGATCGCGCGCTTCTCATGCTCCCTTTTCTTCTTTCTGAGAAGTTTATGCTCCTCTCTCGTTTTCTGCTCGTAGAGCTCACAAGCTGCTCGTATCCTTCTTTGCAGCGCCGCTTTGTTTAGCTGCATGTGCTCGCCGGCACTCACCGTCAAACCAGGGGTTTCGTTGTGGTGGCCGTGTAAGCCCTAGCACTTCAGAGGGGGCATCTCTAATGGCTGCTTGGCAGTGTTGGCACTGGTTCTCTATATTTTTTGCTGGCAGCAAAGGACTTCTGAGAAGATTTTCGGGACACGATCGGAAAAGGATCTAGCAATCTCTTGCGATTGTAGCTGTTTGACGTCAAAATTCCTCCTATAGCATTCGCGTGTTGGCCTTGATCGGGATAACCGCATTCGTACCTCGGCTACAACAATAAGGTAGTGGTCCAAGTCGATGATGGCACCTCGGAATGAGCGGACATCTTGCATGCAAGAGAAATGTCGTCCGTCGATCGCAATGTGATAAATCTGGTTGACGGTTGATTGGTCAGGAGATTTCCATGTTCCCATGTGGATATCGAGATGTGGGAATCGCGTACTTGCTACCATTACGTCTCACTCCGCAGCGAAGTCGATTAGCCTAAATCCGTTATCGGAGGTGGTGTCGTATAGGCTGTGTTGTCCGATTATTCCACTAAAGATTTCTTCTCTACCTAGCTTAGCATTAAAATCTCCAAGGACAATTTTAATGTCATTGCAATGGGCATTGCTCATAGGTCTTGTCGATTAGCTCGTAGAACTTGTCTTTGGTGTCTTCATCCTTTTCCTCAGTTAGGGTTGTGAGCGCAAATGAGGCTGACGTTGGTGAATTTAGCCTTGATACGGATTGTAGTGATGTACTCATTCACTGAGTTGAAACTGAAGACATTCCTCCTGAGTGGAGTCTCAACTAAAAATCCACATCCAAAAAGACGCTGATTTTGTTCCAGGGAGCAGTCGTCGTAGTAAATATCGCAGTTGTTCATTTTACGTAGGCCCGGACCATCCCATCGCATTTCTTGAATGGCAGTTATATCTGCTTGATTGCAGTTAAGGGCTTCCGCTAATTGTTCAGCTGCACGTGGTCTGTTAAGGGACCTAACATTCCAAGTGCAAAACCGAAATTCGTTATCCTTAATTCGTTTACGTGGGTTGTCATCATAAATTCTGTCCGTATCCGAGGCTTGTTGGTGGTTCGGAACTATAGTTTCTTTATGTGGCCGGGCAGTCACCCTGACGCACGACCCCCAACCTGGAATGCCAGGTCTTTAGTTTAACGCTAAGACGAGGAGCCGCTCCTTATAGGCTTGGGCTGCAAATATGTCGTAGTAGCCCTATAAGGTATTCACTAAGTAGTTCATCCTGACTGGAACTGTAGACGCCACCGTTAATTCCATCTTGGGAGTTCTTCCGCTACCGCCTGTTGAAAAGGAGGCATGCCTCAGTGGAAGCATACCTCCTCCCCCTCTCTCTCTTTGCTGCCGCCAACAACTTCCCACTGGGGTTGGAACCCAATTTTCGGTTGAAGGTACTGGCCACCCGATGTTCACCACGGGGAGGTGGAGGTGGATAACTGGCTGACCTGATAATCGTCTTTCTGGAATATATCGAATACTGGTGTTTTTGATGTAGGTGTTGGGTGTTGACATTGCTTTCGATAATGAATCATTTGACAATATATAGTTCTTTTTTTCAGAAGCAAATGAAATTTGTTTAACAAAGTCATGAGTAAGTTGTTTATAGAACTTTGGATATAAGAAAAAAAAACTATTTAAATTAATCTCTTTTAAGTGTCTGGCCTTAAGACGAATATCAAAATGGTACCACTAAAATGCTTGTCAGTTTTCTAACATCTTTTGAATAACAAAGCATTGCAATGGGTAGAAAAATTATTTTTTCACTGATAGTGATATATACACGGATTTCAATTATTGTTGTCCAACTAAAAGAATTTTTCTACGTGCGTCAGTGAGGAAGGGTAGATGTGCGATAGTATTGCACGTGCATTGAGTTGTCATATTGAAAGGTGTCTCAATATATTGAACGTAATCAAAAATGTGCGAATGAATCTTGTTATTACTTTCTTATTACACACTCAATTTTGGTGGCGACGATCGAAAATGAAGAAGGGGTAAGAATTTCAACTTTTGTACAAAGTTCAATACTGTCAATACTAGTAAAACCTTCAATATCATGTTCATGTAGTTTAAATTGTTTACAAAATCGTACTTTACCGCTCACTGAACTAACCTAACAAAAAACAAATCACAACAAGACAATGGTTCAATTGTTGAAAACAGCTGAGATTTGAAACTACTACTAGTGTTTCACACACTTAAAGTCTTCTCGTTCTTGACTCAAGCGCGTCCGAATGTGTCTGCTAACATTTGTATATAACTTAATTCAACATTAAATGATAACATTGACTTCAATAATCTCTCTCTGTTTTTTTTTCTTTTTTGTTTATGTTGATCAACAAACAAGAAAAAAAAACTATTTTTTTCCAATTTTTGACCATTTTTGACTGTGTATACATATATCAGTAGTTCAATTTGATTTGACCGTTTCAGATTTTTTATTTTGTCGAAAAAAATCACAACACGATGAGTAATGTTTAGTATAGCCCAAATTTCTCACAAACCCAATCGCTTAAAATTTACCGACGAAAGAATCCGCTTGTTAACATAATGATTTTCTTTTTAGCGAAACAATATCTCAATTTTATTTTTTTTTTTAAAAATATAAAAAAAAAATTTTACTTTCGGGAAAAAACTCGAAGCACCTTACCACATTTGCTTAAGCTACCTACTACACCTTCCTACTGTTCTTTTCCTTAAATTTGCAATATCTCATAAATGGGTAGTGTAGTGGTCTTATTCAAATCTATAAATGTCAAACAAGTGTCTTCCTTATCAATGAAAATTATTAAAAATTGTTTGTTTGAACAGATCCGTGGGGCCAAGACACCCATTTCATTTACGGCTTTATTGTGGTTTCCCTTACAAAAATTCACAAAATTACTCAACATTTTAAATTCAAATTTATTCGTTCCGATAAGAATTCAAAACAACTAGTAAATTATTATTATTTTGTTTATAAGAGCACGCCTTTATTTGAAAATGAAAAGATGTTATGAATCATGAAGCGCCTATCGATCACTATTGCTTATTAACGCAAAATTGTATTTGAAATATTTTATCGACAATTTCCGCGTTTGTCTGATAAAAAATGTTGGAATAATTGATTTGCAACTCTTAATGTTAAGGTTAGGACTTATGAGTTTGAATCAATTTGTTTACAAATCAATTGAAGCGGTTATCATATTGCGAAAAAAAGCTTCCTAAATTTATTCATGTCTAATACTGCATGTTTTTTTTTTTCAATTAAACTGCTGGTATTAATTGTTTATAACGTCTACATTTCAAACTGTTTTTTTTTTTTTTAATTTGTCACTCAATTCAAGTGTAAGCTATAAACATTTGTCGTGCAATCACGCGATGCATAAATCATGAGTTGCAAGATAGTGGGAAATGTTATATAACATTTTCCCATCATTTATAGTTAATGTTGCAGTTAATAAAGTATATGTATTTCTGTTTTCAGCTTTGGTTGATACAAGTTAAGCGAAGGACATGAAGTTGCGCAGTAATTAAAGCAAATTTGATTCGTATCGTTCATCTACAGTGGGTGTCTATAGAAACACGAAATTTTTAAATAACGAATTTTTTTCTATATAGTTTTTCCTTAAGAACTTGTCAAACAATTTGAAAAATCAAAATATCGAATTACAAAAATATGATCCAATGTCATTGCCCTACAATTAGGAATTTAAAAATAGCAATTCAAGTTTTCCAATACTTCCTGCATGCACGTCAATCACCATTACGTGTAGGTGTCTATGTCCAACCATCAATAAAAACATTCATTATTTAACCAAATAAAGGTTTTTTTCAATTTTCAACAGATTATTAAGACCCTTCAGCTTTTCTCTCAAAATTTATCATTCTTTCCATCAAATTAACTCACAAATTATTCATCGACATGCCTCTTAACAAACAAATCCCAAAAAAGACGCTAAATTATGTCACCGAATCGAGCGAATGCAACAAAAATGTCTCATGCAAGTCGTGCCTTTCAAATAGTCTTTACTTTTCTTTCGATTCTAAATCGGCTTAAAGTGCATTTATAGCGGTTTCCTTTCATAGCGTCACGTAGAGCGTCTCGCTGTCTAATCACGTGCTCGAATGTTATTATTTGTTTGAGGAATTTCAAAAAAATAATAATTTTAGAAAAATAAAAAACAATCCAATCAAAACCAATCGATGACAAAAACGATAGTTTATTTTTATTGGTTTCAAAATCTCACATTTTCTTCGTGTTCCATTTTTCTGACTGACGAAAATTCATATTTTTCTTTCAGTTTTCGTTCGAAATTGTGATTGAAGTTCCCACAAATTCCGAAACGAGAATATTTCAATTTGCATTTATTCACTTTTCCGAAGAAAATCATCAACATGTTGCCCCAGATGCATACCTGTTAACCTGTAGATTAAAATTTAGTTTTTGTGTTTTTAAAATTGATTATGGTGGTATGTTGGTGAAGATTTTTCCAAATAATTGATTGGATCTAATAAATTTCTCAAAAATCTCCAACTGTATATATTTCGATTTGATTCAAAACATTTACCAACCAAATCAAATTCAAAGCATTTGCGCTTCAGCTTAGGTCTTTCTGTTGTAACTCGAAGGTGTGTTTGCTTTTATCTCATGGATGCATCTTGATAGAAAAGATGTTTATGGCATTATTATCATTTTTAACTACCTGTTGATACGTAGCATTGTTGTTTTTGCTTAGGCATTAGAAAAACGATGTCATTAATTTTGTGTTGTGAGAATTTTATGATCGTTGTGATCTCCAATTAAGGTACCTGCAAATATTGAAATGGATTAACAGGCTTATTTTGTTTTATCTGTAAATACGAAGTGGAATTTGTAGTGTGATTTGTTTGCGGGGAAACCGCATTAGCTTGTGTGTAACCTATCTGGTTGATGACAAACTGTCGGTGGTTGTAGGTGTTGCCACTTTGATAATATTTTGTATATAGGTTATATGGGCTGACGGTTGATTTTGTTACCATCACACTTAGATCAATATAGATCCTTTGTGATACTCTGAAGTATTGTAACTTCTGAAAAAGTGATTTAACCTATGAATTCTATGGTTGGTCGAGTTATTCGCTGGACTTGACAAAGTTCAGTAGGCGATTGCCTGGCAGTTCAGCTAACTCTTCTAGTTCATTAAAGAAATAGTTGCCTACAAATTTTAATCTAGTACGGAAGAGTGCTGGGCAGTGGCATAGGAAGTGAGCTGTATTTTCGTGCTTCTCCTCAGCGCCGCAGCCTCTACATATGTCATCTGTACTAAGCCCATCTTCTATTTGTGGTAGCCGAGTAGATTATGTCCCGTTATCACACTTATGAGGATCTTAGGGACGGTTTTTTGAGAAGTAAAATCTTATCGGATATTTTCTTGTCATAATAAGGCCAGAGTTCCTGGTGATACTGCAGGTTTCTCGTAGGTTCCATCTGTTATTTGCTTTTTGAATGATATTTTTACTGATATTTCTTTTTAATTCGCATTGAGGGATTCTGATATTATGGTCTATGAGAGAGGGATCAAGTACCTACCTTCTCTTGCAAGCTCATCCGTTTTTTCGTTTCCCGGCTCACCACTGTGACCGGGAACCCAAAAGAGTCTTACATTATGTTGCTTACCATTTAACACTTAGCTCTTTGCGACAGCAAGAAACAAGCTTTGACTTGATTTGCGTGGCAGAGATCGCTTTTATTGCTGCTTGGCTATCAATGAAAAAGGTGATATCAGCGTGTGATATCGCCATCATGGATATTTGATTAGCAGCGTTTTTCACTGCCAAGATCTCAGCTTGGAAGACACTGCTATGGTCGGGAAGTCTGAATGAACTGGCAAGGCTAAGATTTTCTGAGTAGAAACCTGCCCCTACTCCAATAATCATTTTCGAACCATCAGTAAAGATGGTAAAGTTCGATTCATTAGTGTAGGGTACACTGTTTTCCCAATCTTCTCTATTGGGGAAGCTGGTAGTAACATTTTTATTTAAGTCTAAATAAGGGGTCATTTTGTAAGAATCGTGGTATGGCCGTGTTGATTAGATCTCCAAATATTGGTCTGATTAAGTCGAAGAGCGCTGTTTGCTGCTGAATCTTCTCCGAATAAGTCTATGGGGGTGAGATTTAGGATCGCTTCGAGGCCCGCAGTTGGGGTAGTGCTCATCACCCCCGTAGTGCTAATGCATGCCATTCTTTGTACTTTGGTAAGGGTTTTTAAGTTCATGGATTTCTCCAGAGCTTGCCACCAAACCAAACTGCCATAAGTTATAATGGGTCTAACAATGGCTGTGTACATCCACATGATTATCTTAGGATCTGGCCCCCAATTTCTTCCCAGAATCCTATTACACGGCTTTCATGGCTTACCATGGCTTTCTTATATCTTTCTTGTATGTTTAGACCCCAGTTGAGTTTCTTGTCCAAGATAACTCCGAGATATCTTGCTTTTTCTGAAATTATAAGTGCGGTGTTATCAATTTCTAGTATTTCAAAAGAAGGTATTTTCCCTCTGTACCAATTCCGTTTTCAGGTGGTTAACCTTGAGACCGCATTTCTTGGTCCAGTTACTGATCATTAGGGCTGACAAATATATGTACGAAAAATTTCCAAATATGTATGTAAATATGGAAGAAAAATCGTCAAAATATGGACGAAAAATATTTACGAAAACGCGTGGAAATATAGACGAAAAGTCGAATGATGTACAAAAAATGGAAGAAAAAAATTGTTTGTAAGAATTTATTCAAATCTATTACAATGTATAATTAAATGTTTTCAAAAACAAAAGCATGGCGACAGTCTTCAAGCAATCGTTTGTACGCCGAAAACGACCTTTCGACGTCGCATGATGTTATTGGAGCGTACTTGAATGCTGCCAACTCATTTGGGTTCATTTCATTTATTTTATTTTCCGGTTCTATTTCCCTAACTACACCGCCTTCTAGAATTGCACCAATGCCCTCCAAAGTCTTTAGGCCGTTGCTCTTCTGGTGAATTTTTCGAGAAATTCTTCGCGTTTTTCTATCCCCAGATCGGTTAGCGGTGTTCCTTTCTCTTCCAATATTTTGATTGCTTGTGGAATGCGAGAGAAGTGGCACTTGATGAAAGCCAAATCTCTTTTCATATTTTTTTCCCGATAATCGCTTTCGCCGAAAACTCCCTGATGTTCGTTACACATTCGGCGATTAAACGCGGCTTGACTTTCCTTTATTTTTGGCATTATCGAATAGAAAAAAAATATTTTCCCGTTTAAAATATGAAGTTACTCACAAACAGATAACGAGATATAACGGATAGTATCGGAGAACGAGGCGAAAAGATTTAAAAGACATTTAAATTAAATGGCAAGTAGGCAGAAGCCTACTTGACTGCACCCATACAAAAATTCAAGTCGAAATTCATTGCAAAAGCCTACTTGATTGTACCCATACAAAAATTCAAATTCATTTTATTTTGACTAACGAAAATGAAATTGAAATATTGAAAACAAATATACAGTTACTAAAAATGAGTTCGAAATACTGAAAAAGGCTCAAATATTGACGATCCCAAAAATATGTATGGAAATACAAATCCGACCGAAATATGTAAATAAATATTTAATATTTAAATAAATATATTTGTCAGCCCTACTGATCATAGTTAATGCGCTTTCTAATTGTTCTTTTTCCCTTTGTAAAGGCGTGCTGAAATGGTGAATATTTTGTATTTGTACGAAATAAAAGTTAAAAGTCCTCTAAATCACGGTCGAAGACTGAAATATTTGAATATTTTTTTACTGAAAATTAAAATATACAATACTGAGCTTAAGACAATTTGTTTTAATTTTTCCAAATTACATTCATGTCGATAAAATTATAACAAATCATTTTGTAATAAAGTGGCATCACCGATTGGCTTAATTATTCCTATCGAAATCAATGGGCATAGAACAATCAACAATCTCAATCTCTCAATGCCTCAATGATAAGGTAAGAGAAAGTTTAGAATCTTAAAAAGTCGTGTTCGTCGATATTTCATTCTCAATCAGACAGTCAAGGGGACGGGTGGAGGAAATAAATGCTCGTGTTGCTTGTTATGTGCATTGTAACCAATTTAAATCGTGGTATTTTCAAAAAAACAGTTTTGTCATGCATTGTTAATTGTCTGTTATCGATAAAGATCAGTGATTGGTGGCTGTGAATGAGAAAATGTAATTTTTCATTCTTGAACCTTTAACTTGTCATGTCTCACATGCAATAAATACATGTTACCTTGCATCAGATCAGTATTCAACTTTTTTTTATGGAATTTGAAACGAGTCAGTCAATTCTTAGACACCTTGTAAAAAAAGAAATGGAATTCCGCATAAATTATTGCATTGATTAAGAAAAGAATTTTAGTTTATAAGTGGGAACAAGGCACTAAGGCGTTATAAGAAAGTATACTATCAAAGATTTTTAAGTATTCCTTCAAACATCACAACAAATATCTGAATGTACTATTGATTTAATTCGTTATTAGTTCACGTTCATTCCTCACAAAAGTTCAAGGATAAATTTTCATGCAAGGAATTCCATTATGAACGTATCAGCAGAAATATTTCCAAAGTAGACCCTCATAAAATAATTTGTCTTTGCTCCTTATGTACAAGAAACAAGAAACGACTCCCTACGCATAACGACAACCAAAGCAGAAACATTAATCTTTGTTCACATCAAAACAAGTCTCAATAAGATGAGGAAGAGGCCTCCTTATGAAAAAGAAAACTTGAACTTGAAAGTTTGTTTAAAGAAATGCAATTTAAAAGTTGAATAAGGTTATTTCCTTTCTGCCTTTCTGTTTACCCCTTGTACTTTATTGTTCGTAGGGTAACATAAGAGAAAATGGTTTTTTTTTTTGTGTTTTTGTTGGAGTTTATTTGAGCTTTTTTTCTGCATTGAATCCTTAACATTTAATATTGGGGAAGTTTACATTTCATAAAAATATGTTATTAAGGTATTTTTTTTTTAACGAAATGAAGAGCAGACGTTTTTATGATTGAAATTCATTAGATGTAAGAGTCAGAAGTGGTTAACATTTTGACCTCAAACTTGAGGAAATCTCATCCCTGTTACATGAACAAGAATCTGGAACCCACTGATTTCAGTCAGTGGTGTAGATAGCTTTTCGCTATGGGGGGATAGATCTAGTTCGCTTAATTTGAATATTAATTAGTTTAAATCTATATATATAAAAGTACAGCTTATTTTTGTGCTTGATCGCTAGCCGGCCAAACCGCTTGACCGATTTTCTTAATTTTTTCTCTTAACTAAAGAGAAATGAGGGTAGATGGTTTAGAACAAACAAAATGTAGGTATACTTTTCCAATCGCAAATGGTGCAAATATTAAAAATTTTCTCACTATACCAAAATATAAACTACATTGATCAATATACAAGTTTTCAAATTTGCTCGAGATTAACGTCAAATCGAAAATAATTTTAGATACAAATTTGCATATTATTTTCCTTACATGGAAAAAAGCAAGACAGAAGAAGGCAAAATATCATAAGGTTTGTTCGATGGGTGCTGTGGGTCGCTCTGATATTTCACGTCACACCGGGAGTGGCTCTTGCACTGAGCTGACTGCCGAACGACCCAAGTTTTTTTTTGGAGCGAGAATTTTGGGATTCGAAGCTGGTCAATTCAGCTGTTTCTGTTTAACACAGGGAAAAAACCGAACTTCTAATGCGTTCGGTGTGAAAAAAAAACTCAGATTAGCGATAAGCAGCCTAGTTTGCCGGGCTGCCAAACGAACGAACCTATCGCTTTTGAATAAAATTAGATTTACCTAATCTTATTTATTAACAAAACCGTTAATTATATAAAGAATTATTTATCTCTTCCGTGGCGCTATAGATATGTATGTATGCATGCGAATATGTAGTTCGTTTCACCATAAATATTTGTTTTGATTTTTTCGTAGGACTGAAGGAATATTTTAAAATTGAAAATGAATGAAATTTTGACAGTTCGGCAAAGCTTAAGAAAAAAATTAATTGAATTATTTAGAATTTTGGGAAACTTAAAAAAAAATTGAAGTACATAATTACTATTGGTAGATTTGTTAAATTGTTGGCATTTGAACGGTCGCGGTTGAAAAAGGTATAATTTCAACGAGTTTTTTGACGAATTTTGCTTTCATTGTTTAAAGATGTAGGTACATATAAGCAAATAGATCAGAGAAAACAAAGCAAAAGAAATTTTATCAGCAATTATTAAGAACTAGCTGATCCTGCAGACTTCGTACTGCCTCAATCGTTAATCGATAACACTCTATCACACTACCCTTTAAACGCTACCCGCTTGTGCTACCCAGTACATCTACCCATATCCGCAACCCCGTTACGACACTACTCTGTTACCCGCTACCAATTATTTCTACATGCTTACCGTTACACCATTAGCCAGAAAAGCACTTCTTATTACCAACAACCGATTTTTTTTTTTTGCATTTCAAATTTTCCATTTTTCCATTTTGGTTTACTTTTTCTTGCTTACCAGTTCCCCATCACAAATTTTCCAGTTTCTCTTTGAAAAGCAATGAGTTTTTCGAGTTCCTTTAGAAAACCCATTCACAATTTCATGCAATTTTCCATTTGAAAACCAATGAGTTTTCCGAGTTTTTCATCAAGAACTTTCTATTTTTCCATTCGAAAACCCATTTTGAACCAAAAAAATTCCAAGCAAAAAAAAAAGTGTCCGACCTTTATTTGGTTTCCCAGTTTTCCCACTCTTCCATGAAAAGTTCACAAAGATCGGTTGGGCCATTTCGGAGTCTATAAGAGACATGCAAACAAACACACATCCTTTTTTATATGTATAGAGATTATATGTATAGAGATGAAAACAGATTGAGTTGGTGTTTAACATTAACAAAAAAAAAAAAAGGTCTGGTCACCCTCTATCATTCTGAACTTATTATTATTCTTATAACACTTAAACATGTAAGCCAACGAAAATCCAATGCAACATCTCAAAACGTCTAGAATGGCAAAAATTCTACCATTAGGGATGAGTGTCCAATGGCCAACAAAGAAATCATAAGAAGCATTTATTAGAACAATGAAAGAATTATATCAACAATCGTTTGCTAGTGCCTTAAAACTTTTTCAGAAAATTTCAGAAAAACTTAACCTGATAATCCTCGATCTACACTTGATCGAGAACTTAACGCGAGTTTTGAAGTCTTCAAGTTTGTGGAGATTTGTAAAAACATTGACACTAATGTCACATACGTGAGTTCAAATACAAAACTACCATTCCGTAGTTAGGTAAAATCCCAGTTGACATTGATATGTAGGATAAATAATACTATCAAAATATTTTTGCCAAAAAATGTTAGATAAAATATTTTATTCTTTCGAAAGTTTTTTTTTTAATGCTTATGATTTAGTCTACCTATTGCAAGAAACAACATTTGCAACAAAAGTTAATGGGTAGAAAATACATAAGAGGAAGAAATTTTGTTTCTTAAGAAGAGAAGGTTGCCACTTGAGATCTAAAACCTACAATTCTACAAGTCTCTTGACAAAAACATTGGAGGGCACATAAAAAGAGGAAGATATGCAATTTAGAGTCAATTCATTCATGGATTGGAAGTTTGTTTTTATCCAAAAACTATTATTTTGTTCTTTAGGATCGTAAAATATGCATTCATAGTATGTGTATGTTAATTGTACCTAATGCTACTATTCTATTACCATTTCTAAATCCTGAAAAAAAGCAAAAGTGTAATGCGGGTACAACGTCCCGCAGGTCGGTTAGTACATATATAAATAAATAGGTACATCACAAAATAAAATCGACTTTTCTGTTCTTCAAAGATATAGAACACTTTTAACCTCGTCTGCTGTTATAGGTATTTCGCGATGAATAGCTAGAGCAGCCAAACCATTCAAACGATCCTGCAAATAAGTAAATATCTTACTTACTTAAAATAAACATATTTTTAATAATATCACTTCGTTAGAAAGTTTGCTGTTTCCCCATAAAATGTAGTTATAGAATATACAACTGACAATGTCTCTAGGAATTCTGTGAGTAGATACTAATGAAGTAATGACAGAGTGCGTTTCTTTAACTCCTTTGGAAATGGTTATGTTGAACAATTATCGATCCCAATGGGGGGATATATCTCCCATATCCCCTCCCCCTATCTACACCACTGATTTCAGCTAAAGCAATCGCTTATATGCAATTATTTGAACGAAGAAATATTTTGCTTCGTTCTCTGTAGCGTTGAGTTTCATTCCGAATAAGTAATCGAACATGTTCTCTATACAAGAACAATCGAACAGGTCTGAATATTAAAACGATAAAGTCAACCATGCCGATTCGGGGAAATCTCTCTGAAAGAGGGATCACTTGAATGTTAGCCGTTGGAGTTTAACGAAGAATAACAAATATTCTATTCTCCATGATTCTCATCATTAT
>CAKKXW010000001.1:18204363-18404953 GCA_920937365.1 Sphaerophoria rueppellii
CTAGAAGACATAATGATCAAACGAGGATCAAGTTATAAAAAAAGGTAGATAATATTGAATACATTTTACTATAATCACTTCGTCTACTAAGAATAACGTGTACAACTTAACTTAGTTCTCCTATGAGTAGGCACTCTTTTCAGAAACCACTTTTTTGTACGATGAAGTTAATTCTTAAACGAATGTATATTTACAGGCGTCAATATATATATGTGTTCACTGTGATTAACTTTAAGAACATTTTCTTTTATATAGATAAAAAATAACTGAAACAGTTATGTACAAACGTTTTGTTAATGTTTAACAACAAACCAAAATTTTCTGTGAAACTGATATTTAGTTCCTTAATTTTATACCTCCAATTTGTTGCTCGTATTTGTTCTTTTGCTTACGTAAATTGAAAAAATCAAAATGATTTCCGCCCTTGAGAATTTTTTTATCTTTGAAATTTGAGGTTTATTCGCGCCCACCCAACAGCTAGAATCACAATTCCAACGGATAGCCAAATCAAAGATCAACTTTCGTTATCATAATCACAATTTGATAAGACAAACTGATTGATAACTATAACACGCTTATATCGGCAATCGATTTTTACCTGTCTGTGAAATTTTGATAGATTATATACAGCTTTATACGTTTGCCTGGTTGTTACACAGATAGGCAAAGCTGAGCGAGTTTTTATTAAAAAAATGTGAGGAGGAGTATATAGTGTATTGGATAATTTCTTTCTCTTAAACTGTGGAAAATTGTGTATTAGTCTAGGGTTCGGATCAAAGCTAAGTAATCTTATAATTAAACAGCTAACACTATTTTTGTGGTATACTTTACGCGACTGAAGGGGCATAAATTACACATCAAACGAAAGCATTTTTTTTTAGGTGACTTTATATTATTAAAATATTCAATACCGATAATTTTAAAACAATAAATTAAAATTAAGAGTAAAAAGTAAATAAAGTAAGGTTAATAAGATAAAAACAATTGGAAATGTCAAATCACAGTTGTGTCAAACAACTATTGTGTAAAGGGTGTGTTCGCGAAGAAATGTCATTAAGAATTAAGAAGGGTTCACTGCGGTATTCATATTGGACAAATCCACCAACACGACAGAAGCTGATAAAACTGTATTTGAATGTGAACTGCTTAAATGAAGAATAAACGCACTCGAATTTCGATCTGAAAAGTTATATAGTAAATTGCTCACAGAAATAGAAAAAAATTCTGAAGAAAAAATAGAATGAAGAAAAAAAATGTTTGCATTGAAAAGTTTACGCAAAACGAGGCTATTACAAGTTTTTGATGCTTTTAAAAATGTGAACTCAATAAATTGTTTCTTAATTTAATTTAATTTTTTTTTGTTTTTAAAGTAAAACGGCATTGGCACAAGATGCCAAATATTTCAACTCCAAAATGACCTCTTTATAACAATTATTAAAAATAGTGCAGTTTGGATTATTTTTTCCAAAAGAGATAAGAACAATAAATTGCAAAAATGTATGTTATAAATTTACCTCCAAGTCAATTAATCAATAAAGATTACGCATGAGTAGAAATTCTTTAAGAAAAATATCAAAAACACCGCATTCAATTGCAATCGATTAAAGTCCGATCCCTACTTAAGTTATTTTCCTTACTCAATTGCTATCAGATATTGTTTTAGCATTCGTTGCGTTGAATCAGATTGATAAAATGCTGACAAGTCGCAGCTATATAGACGCACCCACCAAAACATCGCAAATTTGATTAAACATTTTCGCTTTTCACTATCCCCAGAATTATTGCTCGATTGTTGAAAGTTGGAATCAGTTGAGTTTTGTCCAGTTGGACGATCGGACTGAACTTGTAAATAGTACAAAGATCTTAGCGTTGCGCGCCGTTTTTTATGAATAATAATTAACAATTTTTGTTTCTCCGTGGTATCGCTTGATCGTGGATCGTGTCCGGAATAAATAAAAATCAAAACTAAAAGAAAAGTACGTCAGGCAACTTGTTGTTACCATTGTTTTGTGTTGTTATTTTTGTTTACAAACTAAATTTAGCGCAAAAATATGTTGAGATTTACATAATGCACATAATTTAATTCCGTTTTGACTTTTAGTATTTTTGCAAAGAAAAGCTATTGAGTGGTTACCATAAATACCATATCTACCCCTAGAAATAGAAACGGAAGTCATATTGTTTTCTCTCTTCTATTTTTTAAACTGAAAGAAAATAACTAACATATGACGTTTTTCTCCAAAAATACCAACAAATGTTTCTCATTTTTGTTTTTATAAAAGCAAAAAAAAAATAATAATTAAATTAAAAAAAACAACTCTCGAATCAAGTGTAAGGTGGAAATTACCAACTGTGTCGGTGATTTTGTGGTTGTGTTTTTTTTTTTTTTTATTAAAGTTGATTTCTTAATTTGATATTATTATGTCAAATGTTTTTTTTTTTAATTCATCTATGGAACTTTTATTTGTTCGATAATTTCATTCTGATAAAAACTAATACTTTGATAATGATTTATTGAGGTTGATTTTTTTTTAATATTATGTGAAGTGTTTTCATAAAGCCTACACATGTGCATGTCAAGTTTTTCTAGTGACAATTGCTGTATGATGAGATAATTAAAGGATATTATAATCACTGGAAACATTCATAATAAGTCTAAGTTCGAAAGTTGAGTAAGAGTGGGTGGGAGCTGCTGTTTGTAGTTAATTATGCGATGCAATGATGTAATTAGCCTCATTGGGTGATGGCTGATGGGTATCAAATATTTGCTATTGATGTCACTAGTTTTCTTTATTTGCGATTAAAAGTTGTAAAAGTTATCTAGATACAAACTGCCATCATCACATTCGTGGGGGTGGAAGTTTAAGTTCTAAGGTTCATTCGCCAAAAAATTTGTCTTCAAGTTCAGTGAATACGGTGCAAGGAATTTTTGTTTTTTTTTGTTGCTTGAGAAGTTTTTTCCTATTTTATCTAGCTGTTCAAAGTTCGAATACCTTTGGCTGTGATGACTTCAAATAATATAAGGCTTGATTGGTTGAGTATGCAATTAAATTATTTTATTTGCTTAAATTATTAGCTTGGGTTTGTTGAAAACCTATAGTCATACTCGTTGAGCACTGGCAACAATGATTTTGCTTATAAAAATACATTAACATAGACAAGTCTGAGATTTTAATGTTTGTAAAATTCGTTTTCCTTGTTAGGTTTATGTAATTATGAAATTTAAAAATATAAAAATACATGGCTAAATGTTTTGAATGTGAAAATTGCTACAAGCTCACTAATTATTTCAAAGATAATTAAATCTCGCCCTTCGTGAACATACTATATTTTTTAACTGAGCTTAAACTTATCTGAAAAATATTGTTTTAGGAGTTGTGGTAGAAAAACCAACAACTAAAGCCCCGCAAACCAAAAGACCGCAACCCTTATGACCGAAAACTACTCTCCTTAGTACTTTTGCCGGAGTGTCGTTTGACCGCTTTGGAATCCTACCTTTTCGTCACACAAAATTTTAAGAATTAAACATACCTTAATTAGGCCACACTCTGTTTTAAAAACAGACATTTTAGGGGACACGAAACGCTGCGAATCATCTAGAACGGAGCAAAATAATTTTTCGATCAAATAATTCCATATAAGCAATTGCTTTCCTGTGAAAGATCCAGATTATTCATGCTTTTTTTTTTTTTTTTAAATAAAATACAAAGTTATGGTTTCAAATTCTTGCGAATCTAGAAAATAAACTAAAACTATATTGAATGCTCATTTTTATTTTCAACAATTTACTTTATGAATATTTATTTCTGTTAAATATTTTAGTTACCTTGAAATTGAAAGGCCCATAATTACTTTAATTATTGTATAAGCTTAGAGCAAAACAAAAGATTTTTCTTTCAATTGATGTTACTGTTCTCATCATTGTATTTAAATTTATTGGTAAATCTTGATTAGTAGGAATTATAATATTATATTATTACTTGGTTCTCGCGCTTTGAATTAATGCAAAAAAAGTTATGCAATAATGCATAATAATAATAATAATTCTGCGCAAAAGAAGAATATCATTAACAGTGGAAAATGTCAGTTTTCATTTGTTCATAATGGCAGCGTCCTAGGTGTAGTGGTTATGTGCATTGGCAGTTACGCAGATCGCATGCATTTTCTGTGCATTGCAACAGTCAACCCCAACATTGATTTTCTGCAATGAAAAAACAAACCATACCACAATAATTGAAAAAGTTCAATGATTCCTTCAATTGATTCCAATTCAATTCCAGATTAAACGGTTCTGCATTTATTGGTTTGAGTGAGAGAAGAAACATATATGTTACAATTAAAAATTGCTTACATTGATATATCCCTTTTAAATTGAGTTTGACCATATTGACATTAACTATTAAATTCAATTGATAGTTAAAGTTTAACGAACTATAAATGTGATCGATATTAGTTTTGAGAAAAAAGTAGGCAAAGACTAGAATTAATACAAACACAACTCTTCTAAGGCTTAACACATTCAGAAGAATAATAATTGGCTAATGAAGTATTTGTCTTTGCCACATTTGTTAAAATTTCTTCATTGAGTTGTTCATAACTCAAAACTTTGACATAGTTCTTGATTAAATAAGCGGCTTAGAGTTCAGAGCGACTTACGCTAGGTGACTCAAGTCAGGACTGTATCAGTCATATTAGTCTTATTCAGATACTTTGAATAAATCATAAGAATTTTGGAGTAAAAGGGCTTTCACAGACCACTGTATGTTCTGTGTGGAATTTTTTCTAACACCCCTAAGCACGGTGTTTGTACCAACTGTTGGATCTCCCCCAAGACTTTTAAGATGCACCACAAAATTACTTTTAGGACAAAAACTTTTATTGAACGTCGAAATTTCATCCTTTTCTGTACATATAAAAACCGGTTGAGCAGTCACTACTTTTTACCAGTGGAGGGTTTGGCACCAAATGTTTGGGTGGTTGCTACGACACGTTTGTACAAAATTGTCCAAGCCGTTTATGAGATTTTGCCAAAGATGTGGACATTTCGTTGTCCCCATATAAATATCAAGAATCCTTTAAAAAATGGGTACGATAATTTTCAAATTGTAAGAAAAAAGTTGAAATCTCGTTGCAACTTGCTGATTTTTATTGCTACCTAGCTGAAAAATGTTAATCTTTGAAAATACTAATTCAAGTAAGAACATTCTTTCAGTAACTTCAATATTAAGACGTAATATAGGCTGTATTTGACTGTGAAAAGTTGTTGTTTATGAGACCTACAAGGTTTCTGAGTTGATACGACCAATTTTCGACTGATTGCGCCCGCAACTGTGTGTTCCAAATGCATTTCCCAATCATCTGTTTTATGGAGTTTGCCTTTAAAAATCAACTTGTCCAAAACAATTCCCCGAAAATTTGATATTGCCAACGCACGTAAGACTAAAAAACAATAAAATTGAGTGGCGCCACAGCTCTTGAAGATCCAGGGCACAAGTGGCTTACACTTATCAACAATTCTCTGAGTGCGTGTGAAGAATTGAGGGGACCTACAGTTTAACGCGGATTTCGAAAGAAAAAGGTGAGAAGTGCTTTTTTTTCCTGTCATATGATAATCTTGGAAGTGTTGTCAGTTCTTCGCAAGTAGCAGAACCCGTGAAAGATGAAATGAAAACTTTATGGGCATGAGCAGGAACCCACGCGTTCTGCGTAGCACTCCGCCACGGGCACTATGTAGGCCATTCTTCCAAAATTCCACCATCCGATGCCTCTTCTCGAATTGCGGCAACCCCTCTAACAATTATTTTAGAGTTGATCCCGCTGTGTTTCGTGTTCGACTTATTTATAGGGTACCAAAATAAAATTATTGAATACTTACTCTTTTACCATTGCTTCGTTACTGGCCAAGGCGACGTTGCATACAGAAACAGATATAACGCGAAAGCTATTCATATATCTGCTATATCTATTTAGTAACTTGTTTCACTTACTAGATATCTAACCTGTCATTACTAAATGACAGTGTTAATTTTTCAATCCCATTAAAGCGTAGAAATGGCATGTCATTTTCAATTGCTATTGAAGATCGTTTTTTCCGCTATTAAGTAAAACGAAAGCATTCGATCAACTTACAACAAAAATGCTTGACTTTTTGCACTTTCAAGATAATGTTATTATTTTTTTCTTGATATCATACTCGCAAGTGAACAACAAAATCAAATAAAAAGGCGCATTGGCCCTGTAAACAAATTTAATGGAAGTCATCGGTCTATTACTAAATTAAAATAAGCAAACATTAAAAATAGTCAACCTAGAAGTGATGCTTCTTCAAAACATACATATTTACTATAATTGTAAATTCATTAACACAATATTGAAAAACATTAAAACTATGTATAATGTCATCGAATTGCGTCACTGTGCAAACAACCAAATAAAGAAAAAAACAGCAAACAATACAGACAAACAATGAAAAACCAATATTCGAACAAAATTTGTTCCGATAAAAGTAATCGCAAATAATATACAATCTAACTGGCTGAGTACTAGTCAGATGGCAAAGTCTAAGCACTCTAGAGTCTAGACAAAACCAATGGGACATGATTCGCCGAGCGTACGCCAACAGTTCGTGTCAGTGATTCCATTCATATTCCATAACCCTCCAATGTTAAGATGAAAATTACACATTTTAAATATCATTTTACAAATTATAATTTACAACAGTATTTTATTTTCCAGGTGCCCATCAAAGTCGATTGAGGTTCTTGCACCCACTCCCACACTATCAAGTTGGAAATATAAAATGAATGAAAATGATAAAAAACAACGTACAGAGAAACCGCTTAAGCTAGACATTCACAAGGCCAATTCAGTGCCAAAACCCCCGCGCCTGAAACCAGCCAAAAAGAAGAAACGTCGCGATAAAAGTGATTTGGGCGAGAATTTCGTTGCACCAGATGGCGGCTGGGGTTGGCTGGTTGCCTTTGCATCTGGAATATGTATTGTAAGTGCGATTTATAAGGAGATTACATTTATGTTACACTCTAGTTCACTCGATTTAAGACTGACTTTTTTTTTTAATTTGAAAACTGAATTGTTGGATTTCAAAACCGAAAATTAAAATAAACAGTCCTCAATCAAATGACATGTAGTGTAAATTGTTATCTAACGAACAATATATTGTCTATTTTCAGCTAGTCACATTTCCAGTTATGCAGCAATTTGGCATATTATTTAGAGATAGATTTAAGGATTTAGGAATAAGTAGTTCACAGATGACAACAATAATAAATACACAACAGGCCGTTTCCGCATGTACAGGTAAAAATAATCAATTTTGTAGCTAATTCAGCCATGCATTAAATGTTTGTTTAAAAATTGCAGGGCTGTTCAACGGTCCGCTATTTCGACGTTTTTCATATCGACAGTGTGCCCTGACGGGGGCAGTTCTAATATTCCTTGGACTCTACGGAACAGTTCTAGCGGACTCTTTTATATACTACCTTTTGACAATTTCGGTTATCTATGGTAAAATCAAAAATCACCAAAAAATCTCCAGCAACTAAAATGATCTTCTATCTCCAACAGGAATCGGGCGAGGTCTCATGGTTTCTTCGTCTTCCCTAGCTGTCAACACGTACTTTAAAATCAAACGTCGAGCTGCCACTGCCTATCAATTCACCGTAGCTGGTTTGGGACCAATTGGTCTGCCGTACCTCTCAACATTCCTAATGAATGAGTACAGTGTTGCTGGAGCTGTGCTCTTTTACAGTGGCATGTCACTGCATAATCTAGCTTGTGCATGTATTTATCAACCGGTCAAGTGGCATGTAAAGAAGCCCAAGGAAAACCCAGAAACTGGAGAAAAATTCTCCGACATCGAACTGGACCACCATCAAATCCTCGATCATGCTGCCGATCCGGAAACACCGATGATGGCAAGAGCCAACGACGGATGGTATGGCTCCAAGAAGTCTCTGAACCGAATGGGACGACGCCACAGTTCAATTGGGAGCAACAAAATCAACGATGGAACCGCGGGGAATTCACCAGCCATCTTGCCGAGAACTCCAAAATTGTCGGTTTCGTTGAGTAAACCTATGATGGAACCAGTCAAAGAACTTCCTCTGCCAGAGGAGAAACAATTTTTGGAAAAGCATCACGATGAAGACGCCGCTGAAGAAGAGGAAGATAAGAAACTAACGATTTTCGAGCGAATTGCAATCTTTTTCGATCTTGACCTTCTGCGAGACTTCACATTCGTCAACCTGGCCGTGGGCCTGACAGTGATTAGTTTTACCGAAATCAATTTTGCCATTTTGACACCGTTCATATTGAGCGACTTTGGCTTTGATAATAGCCAAATCGCAGCCGCTATGTCGATGTTGGCTGCTTGTGATATGGCAATACGATTCTTGATTCCATTTATTACGGCGAAAATGAAATTTGACAATAAGTTCTTCTTTTTGGGGGGAATCATTGGTATGGCCCTTGGTAGGGCTGTGGTCGCACATAGCAGGAATTTCACAGTTGTTCTCCTCGTCTTCGGATGGATGGGTTTGAGCAAGGCAATGCGAGTTGTGTTTTGGAATTTAATCATTCCCGGTTATGTGCCGCTAAAGAGACTGCCAGCTGCTGCGGGATTGCAGTTGCTTTTTTCGGGAGTGTTTACGCTGACGTGTGGCCCAATTATTGGTAACTATTCAAACATTATCTCTATTTAAGGATTGCTAAAGCATTATTTTTACTATTTAGGTCTCGTGCGTGACGCCACAAATTATACATTCACACTTCACTGGATGAATGCGATGTGCTACATGGTGGTGATTGCATGGTTCCTCGAAGATTTTTACAAACGCAAGAAGAATCGAGGGAAAGTTCACGACCAGGCACAAACAATCGCAAATGACCAACCAACCGATGAAATAAAATAGTTTTTGTTTTGTGTTCTCGTGTTTGGAAATTATTTTCTTACTCAATTTTAGAAAAATGAAATTTTGTATTATTGTTAATTTTTGTTTTGAAAATATTTAGAAAGAAATTATGGTTTTGTTTATTTCAAAAGACTGGTTAAATTCAGATTCAAATTGCTGATGGATAAAAAACGTGCCAAAGAAATAAAAATTTTAACTGAAACTGAACGAACTTGAACATTTTTTGTAGTATGTTTCTAGGAGCATCATAAACTTCTTGCATGAATTCATTTTTGATGCATACTTTGAGGAAGTATTTTGCTATTGGCTGTCTAAAGCTTTCCGGGGCAGAGCAGTGCTGTGCATCAGCTCTGAGTCACTTGACTTTGACTTTTTTGGTAGACCGTTTCGTGGTACAACCCGTAAAGCCCGCTGTTGAATCTTCTCCTTCATTTTCCATCGACGCACATTATGGCCATAGTATACTTGAAATTCTTTCCTCTTGAAACAGCCTAAGGCACTTTCATCTGATTTTGTCAGTGTCCAAGCTCCTGCAATATACAACCGGACTGGGATTTTTAGGTTGATCCAGATAAGGCTGTAACATTCAATTGTTCAAATCCTCTGATCTCGGCGTGCGCTGTTGTAATTGGCTTTGTTAATAGCCCCTAGGTAGATAAACCCTTCTACTATATACCTCGAAGTTATATGCGTCTGCTGTGACGTTCTTTTTGAGACGTGTGTTAGTATTGGGTATCCTTCCTTGAATTCATCATAAAACTTCGTTTTGCCCTTATGTACCGCTAAACCCCTTTTACGCCGCTTCTGTCGCAATGCTCACAAAAGCACCATTGACATCTCGCTGTGTTCTTCCCATTGTGTCACTATCATCGGCGTACGCGAGAAGTTGAACAGACTTTTGGTAGATAGTGCACCTGGTTTTGACAGTGGAGTTTTGGACTTCTTCTCAAGCACGATGTTAAAGCAATAGCATGACAGTGCATCGCCTTGTCAGAGTCTTTTTTTGATATTGAATGATTCTGTAAGATCATTGCCAATCTTGGCGGAGCAGTGTCATTTTGCGCAAGCGAATGAGTTCGGCAGGGATGCTAAAACTAAAATTAGCTTTATACAGTTTGTCTCTGTAGATTTCATACGCGGCCTTAAAATTGATGGAAAGGTGGAGGATGTCGATTTGGAGTTTATTGGTTTTTTTTCTAGGTTCTGTTGCAAGGTAAAAATTCGTCGATCGTTGACTTTAATGGCCTGAAGCAACATTGATTAGAAGCAATCAGGTTCTTCACCTAGATTCTAGATCGTCGCCTGCTGAGTGCTGGACTGGCAGCTAGACCGTTTGCCCTAGCGGTTTTCTTGGATTTCAGCCGTGATAATGCCGATCTAACTTCTTCTAGGTTGGGTTCATTGAATTGTTGGCTATCGTCGTTTCCGTTACAGCGGAATTCTGTTCGCCGTCGTAGTTACACAATATACAGTCTACAGAAGTGCTATTTCCAAATCATAAACATCGAAAGCAATTCTACTTGATGTTGCACTGCAGGCATCGCGATCTGTTCTTATTCGATGAACTTGAGCCAGCTCAATGCCTCTGTTGGCATGAATCGGCAAGTAAAATGCTTCTGGTTTCAATAAATACAGACGGCCCTAGAACTAGCCGTGGATCAGCAGTACGAGTTCTGGTGGCAAACAAAACAAACGAAATGAATTCAAGATCGAAACTTCTCAGCACTGATGGTGAAAGATCCAATCATGAAATTGTCGGACTATTTCAGGTTATTTTTAACCAATATTACTGAATTGAATTGATTCTAAGGTATAATGCGGTAGTAGTAGTGTAGATGCAAATTTAGTATGGTCGTACTAGTCTGCTTATAATATTTTCCGAAGGGAGTGATTGTGAATTGAATAAATAAAGTTCAATTTTGAATGGGAACATTTATTTATGAGCATTGATATGTCTGCAACAATAAGAAATATGTTTTTATTTTAATTTTCCTTTTGAGCATTAAAATTCTTGTATATTTTGTTTGCCTTTAAAACATAACATTTAAAAACCTCAAAGAAGTGTAAGCAAACGAAAACACCCTCAGACCATATTACAAAAATTAATGTAGGTACGTACACAGATTTAGTTAATATAATTCGTTCTTCATTTTGACCCAGACGAAACATATTTACTCCAATGCAACAAAAATTAACTATATAAAAGAGAAATAGCCACAAGCTGTCTTCAATCTTCTAAGAAACAACAAAAATTACCCAAAAACCATCTATAAGCTCAAACAAGAGGGATAATAACTTACCAATCTCCTTAAGCCTTAAAAGAAGCAATTTTCTCCCTAATTTGAGTCCATAGTTAACTCTTAGAAGTAAATCAGTCTTCTCAATAAGGTACGAAGCACCAAATACAACCTCAGGCAAAATAACGTTTTAACTTTTCTTCAAACATCCCCCTTAATCCGATACCATTAAAGTCCTTTCCAATTTCAACAGAATTACACTTGACCTAGTCTTACATCGACTTTCGACACAAATTGATTTTGAGTATTTCTTGTTTGAACTTTTTGCCCGAGCGGAATTATAATTTTTACTATTCAAAATTAAATTGAATCAAATTGACTATGAAGAACGGTCAATGATGTACGTTTAAAAGAAGGAAAAACTCTATTTTAAGAATGTCGCGGCACCATCTGCGATAAAAGTTAAAGCTTTATTTTTTGTTACCTCTTGATTGATAGGCCCTAAATATTCACATTTTTTTTTTGCACCAGCACGGTTGAACAGATTTGATTGATGTTTTTGAAATTATGTTTTTTTTGTTGCGCTATGATTTGAACAGATAAGATTTGACAGTGGGTAGACGTATTTCGTTTTGATGTCGGAACTCGTTTAGCTATATATTTTCTTGCACAACATTCGGCGAACATTAAATACAAAATGTTTAAGAATTTGGCTAAAAGAGAAAGTGTTTTGAATAAAGGACGATATTTGAGCTCAAAAGTAAAACATTTCCGAGCTTGCTTCCTTTTAAATTTATAATTGATCAATCAGAGACGTTGGCATATAAATCTCTTCATAACATGACTGAACGATTATCTAACGTTTTTTGAAAATTTGCAAAAAGTATTGGTACTTAAGATTGAAGTTCCTTTTTAAATTCAAGACTTCCGTATAAAATAAAACATGATTTGTATATTCTCAAGTACTCTCAAAAACTAATGAACATGTGCTAGATACAACTTTGAAAGAAAGATAAAATTTGTAAAGGTGATAGAAGCGGTTCCGTTTTTTTTGAAGTGCGAGTACGAGTAATAAAATTCTATGATGTTTTGTGAATCTCAACTAAGCTCTAATGAGAATAAGTGTTTGTACTTTGTTGCACGGTAAGAGAGAACGTAAGGTATACATTGTTTTTAATGAAGCCATTCCAATGTTAGTCATACTGAACATTTAAAGAGCATTAAGAGTAAGTGTTTGCATAAAGAAAAGCTTACTCCACTGACAGTTATTCCCTCTCTCTTTAAAATCGTGGTGGTCTGATCGTTACTTCAGTTAGCTGTTGAATGGACAGTATCTGTGGTCTTGTGGAGTGTAAGTTATAAAAATCACTGTTCTTTTTACTACTTCTGGAAAGAGCCGACCTAATTCGAAGAGTTCGTATCACAGGTGTCGAGCCAGACAGAAAAGTGTTACAAAATCAGATAATGAGATAATTTGTAATTTACGAGCACCTTACTTCTTGTATCATAAAAATAATCACTGTATGCTTTTGGATTTCAGATTTGATGATAAAAATTAAAGGGGAAATAGGTGTGGGAAAAACTACTCCTAATTAGCATATTTCAAAACAGATATCTTAGGAGATTCGATTCTTCGTGGTTGGTGGGTCGTATTTTAATTTGAAGGATCCTATGTGTGAAATTTAATAGTTCAAATGGCCAACGCGATTGTGGCTATCCACCTACATTCGAAAGGTCCAGGTTTTCGATGACTGTGGCTCATAAATCAAGCTGATTTTGATCGATGGCATCGATTATTGTTATTATTGAGGCAACGGTGATTTGCGGCGACTTAAGAAAGTCCAACAAGAAAAGTCTAAAGGAGAAAAGAGGTTAAATCACACGACCTTAGTGTCCAATTTACGTCATTTCGGAGCGAGATAATCATTCCACGAGACCGATCGTGCAGAATATCGATTTTGTCTTGATCTGTGTGTCAAAGCAGCGCTATTGAGAGCATAATGTCTTCGGTATCCGCATGTGATCCAATTAAGGCCTGAAAAAGTTGGTGGTCATAGACGTATAGCGATGGTCGTTGACGGTGATGGCCTGGCCCACTTCCCAAGAAGAAAGAACTGATCGCCTCCAGCCCAATCTCACGGCTGATTGTTAAATGACCCGTTGGACTCGAACTTGGCCACCAAACGTTGAATAGTTGACTTAAAAGGACTACCATTTACCCAGTTAAGAGGGTGCAACGCGGGAATCGCTGCTAATACAGAATACTCATTTTGATAATTCAGTTTTTTCATTCGCATGTGTTGCTCGGCGTTGTATTTCACCATGATGACTTGTCCTGCGACCGATTGAAACATTACATTTTGAGAGTAATGTAGATACAGTATAGCCACCACGAGCTGTCAAAATCAATCTGTCCCTATCAGAATACCCTAAATTTTATTTCTGTCTCAAAGGACATTTTTGTGCCATTCAATTCTTAAGCTATTTTTCAGATTTGTTTGTTTTAAATTTTAACATTTTCATCATCCACAAGAGGCTCAAAAAGAAGGCATTTCTACTAACAGATTTTTTCCATAAACTCTTGAAAACATAATATATTCAACAGAAATACGTGCTTATTTTTACATTTTTTCAAGACTATGAAGAAACTTTTCACTTCTCAGTGCGAATGGTTGGATACCTTTTTCTATAAAAGTCTTCACATATCCACAAAACTATGACAGCTCCAATAACAACATTCATGATGTGCAGAATCACTACAAAGTTAGTGGCATCCCTGACAAGTCCTGAAATAATAATAATAAAAAAAATACACTCTGAATTAGTATTACATCCAACAACAAGTTGGTCAAATTTTCTCACCAATAAAAGGTCCAATAATTAAATAACAAATTCCCATAATCAACCGCTGCAATCCCAACGCACCCGGTAGCCTCTCAAGTGGAACATAACTGGGCAGAATGAGCACCCAAAAAATCAGAGATAACCCTGAAAACAAACCAATCCACACCATCGAAATCAGAATAACGATATAGTTCCGACTAGACATCAACACAATTCTGCCACATATCAACGCAAAAGACGCCCACAAAAGCCAGGTTTTGTTTTCGCATCGAATTCGTCCAACAATAAAGACAACAAGAATTTTTGTAACGAGTGCGAATACAGCTTCGACACTCATGGCCGTTGCTGTTTGGTCCCTATTCAGACCGAACTCGTGAAATATAAATGGCATCAAATAGATGAAGTTCATTTGCATGAGATTCATAAGGGTAAGACCCATGGCGATGTTGATGTAGCCAAGATCCTTCAACAATTCCAAATCGAACATTACCACAATCTGTTTGAGTATCGATGAATTTGTTGGTGGTTTTTTGGGCTTCTTTAGCATTTCTTCATTTTCTTCCTCTTGGGTGGTGTTGGGCATTTTTGAAGAATTGACATCTAACTTACAATCTAGAAAGTTCAATTGTTCAGCAGAGTCAGAATCTTCAGCGTTAGGTGTCAGCGCACGGAGTTTTTGAGGTCTGGGAACTTTTTTTAAATGCCATTTGACTGGTTGATATGTTGCTGAACACACAAGGTTGTTGAGTGACAAGCCGCTTAGCAGTAAAACAGTTCCGGCAACACCGTAATACCCGACAAGAAACGTCGTGATATATGGCAGGAAGATTGGACCGGAGCCACCAACGGCGTATTGCAAGCCGGTGGCCGCTTGACGCTTTTCCTTGAAGTACGTATTGACAGTTACTGTCATTGTCGAGAACATTATACCCCTACCGGTTCCTTAATTTTTAATTAATACAAAAATTGTTAAATTTATACTTTTTGCGTTAACTTACCGAATAAAAGCGAAATGGAAATTAAGTAGGAAATAAATGAATTTGCAAAAGCTGCCGACAAAAGTCCAACAAAAACAAAGAGGTTTCCGATGATTGCTGCTTGACGGTGTGTACAGTTACGAAAAAGCGGGCCGTTGACTAACCCTGTATTAAAAAATATTTTGAATATGATTCTTACAATAAATCAGCTAATGAATTACCTGAACACATTGCTGCTGCTTGCTGAACATTGAGGATTGTTGTCATCTGTGAACTATTGATTCCTTGTTTCGCGAATTTTTCTCGAAACAAAACTCCAAATTGCATCAGTACAGGATAAGTGAAAACCTTGAGGAACAATAAATTAAAAAGGCTAAGCATTCACTGAAGGCACGGTTAATAGCTCACTAAACACATTCCTGATGCAACGGCTACCACCCAGCCCCAACCGCCATCGGGAGCTACAAAGTTGTAATTATGTTTACTGCTCTTCTGACTAGGATTTGTTTTCAAATTCTCATGCTGATTTCTGATTTTTGTTATGACAATTTTCTTGTCATTGACATTTGAAACAAGTAAATTTGTATGATTGTTCATTTTTTTAAATTCTTTTGTATGTGTTAAGGCACTTTCAATTTATTGATTAATGACTATCAACACTTTTCATATTTTAATTTTAATTCAACATTGCGACTGTTCATTAAATAATAAAACGCACATTTATTGAATCAGTCAATTTTATTGTCAATAAAAATTGTGAGACCACACTGAATATCAACAAACTACACTCGGGACATCTGTTCAAATGCGATTTAAAAATCTGAACTTACGAAAAACGACACCACTCTTGAGAGTGAAAATTAATATAAACAAGTTGCCTAAAGATACCTACCTCCTCCACCTACAAATTGAATTTAAAAAAAGTAGCGTTTTAAAACAATACTCGTTGTTTGCAAAACTAGTTACAGTGACTAAATTCAAGAATTCCTCTTTTTTGTTTTCTTTTAAAGTGCAGGGTGTTTGAAATATAACGTGATTTATTATGTGCAATTCGTGTTAAAGCTGCACTACCAGTAAAACACCTTCATTAATTCTGAAACCTCTTCTTTCGAGACATGTTTTTACTCCAAAAGAACCTTGTTTTGTTGCCAAACAATGTTCTTTCCGAAATGAAATGTTACGGACGTATGAAACAAGAACAGACTGTATTAAGATTCTGTTTGTTTTAAACTTATAATTATTTTTTATTTGGAGCAGGTTCATGTGATTTGGATTTTGTATAAAATTTATTTTTATGTATTTTTGCACGTTTGTATCATCCCGTTTCAAGAGAAACCTGTTAAGTAGGAAGAATGTAACATCTCCAAAAGTCTCCGAATGAAATAAAAATTCTTTAAGATACGAATGAAAATCGGAACGAAAGCAAATTATATTGAGCTTAAATGACTTGTTAACAAGGTACCTACAGTACGTCCGAAATGTCACACAAGACGTGTATCGTCACAAATGTGATTTTTTATTTAATAAGATGCTTCAAAATGGAATTTAATGTGGCGGCGTTAGAATTTTCACACCTCTTTAATGAGGTATAAATTTGGTTTGATAATTTATAATATTAATATGACAATTATTTTTTTCAGTGCTGCCACATCTATGTTCTTGGTATTATAAGGGAATCTAGTTTGTTAGTTTTTTGCTTTATTGAGGTTTCAACAACAAAAATTAAAAAAAGTGTAGGTACATTCATGGGCATGTCGTATTTAAAGTTGTGTTTTTGATTTATGCTCAATACATTCCGTATCAGTCAGAAACTCACTCGTTCTCGTTGTGAACAGGACATCTTCCTAAAAAACTAAAATTGGATGCCATCTTCTCTACGAACAGATGCAGTGAAGTTGTAGTAGCATCCTTCATCAGAAAAGCAATTTAACTGTCAAAGGTTCAGACTGCATATTGATTGAAATATTAACTTTGACTAAATGGTTTTCATCCACTTTCTCAACAAGTACTTAGGTTGGGTTGTAAGACAGAAAAAGATATGACCGCAAGCCGAAACAGCAAACTACTTTCCCGCACTACTTTTGCCCTATAGTGTCTTATGACTGCACAATATCCTACATTTTTTCATGAGAACCTACTCCTTTCATCACTCGAAGTTGTGAGAATTAAGGAGATCAAAATCTGATACAAACAGCCCTGATTTGAACACACCCTTTTTCAAAAACAGAAATTTTGTGAGATAGCAAACACTTAGAATCATGAAGAAGGAAGCATTCAAATTCTTCGTTCAAATATTTTATATAAGCTATTACTTTTTTGGGAAACCAGTCCATTCCAGATTGATCATGATAGAAAGAAGACAATTCGATTGCTTTTTTCTTAAGGAGTGCATGGTCGTCTTTCCAAGCCAACTATTCAATGTTTGATGGCCAAATTTGAGTCCACGAAACTCAAGATCGCCGATCTTTTGCGTGCAGCAGAATCCGGATCATTAAATTCTGCGGTGTTCACAAGAACTTCGCTGGGGCAGACCAATACATGGCGAATTTTGGGTCGGTTGAACCTAGATAAAATCCAACTGACTCCATGAGCTGAAACCAAATGACCATAGGCAGTATAGTCAATTGGGTTTTGGAGCAGTTGGAAGTAAGTTGGAGGCGCATTTTTGGATTGTTGTCATGCAGGATTTGAGACGACACCATTTCACCTAAGATACAAGAGGTGCGGATATCAGGCTGGAGGTGCAATCGGTCCGTACTTCTTCGAAAATTATTCTGGCTAGGCTTTCACCGTCAACGGCGGTCGTTATTCGTCGATGATCAATAACTTCTTGTGGTCTGAATTGGATGATATGGACACTAAAGACCTATGGTTTCAAAAGGATGACGATACGTGCCACACAGCTCAAGACAATAAATCGATATTCTACACGAGCGGTTTCATGGCATGGCTATCTCGGGATATCTCGCTCCAAGGTAACGTGAATTGGCCATCAATATGGTGTGATTTGACTCCTTAAGATTAAAGAACCTACAAACCAAATTGATCTGAACAAATCTAAATTCGACAAAGAAATCTTTTCTGACTCATGGAAGACGTTTGTCTCATAAGCCAAATTTCAACTTTACACAGGCCTTCAATTAATGGAAATACCCAATTTGAGGTTTAATTCTAAGAAACTGTTCGAAAACAAAAAATTGGTTATAGCGTCAATTGCTTTACGCATCTTCTTCCTTTAATTGATTCAAGTCATATAAAATATTTTTGAAATCGCTCATCTCTAAAGTCATTGCGCTACTAAATTGCTTTCTCCACACACGTTTTTCCGACGAATTTCTCAATGTACTAACTCTTCCTGTGTGGCATTAAATTTACAAAAAGTCAATATTTACTGTCATCAAAAATTACTCATCACATCTCCATATGCTATGCACACCAAGAAAACATATGAACCCACTGTACTCCTTTCTTATTGCTTAATAAATTATTCAACACATTTGAGTGACAGTTAAACACCCAAACGAGTCATCGTCTTTTACCCTATGTCGTCGACTGGTGGTGACTCTGATGTGATGAGATTTTTATTGATTCGCGTTAACGCTCTCAATCCACTTAAGAAGCAAAGTGCAAATATGATGATAACAATTTCATTTCACCTATTATCACCGTTAAATGGATATGATTCTACTTCACGCTTTAAACTACATCGTCGCTCGTCGTCGTCGTCAAATTGCTGAGAATACATTTTTTAATTCGTTTCAATTGTCGGCCGGCGGTCGTTTGTCAAATGGAATTAATGATCATGCGTTGGTTTCTTCAATTGGCGCCATCAGTTTGAGAGCCACTCGAGAATTGTGTTTTAGATTGCATCGCAACTTGACCAGCAAAGCAATGTCAATAATAGGAGTGTTGTGCGTAGTATTTGATTACTTTGAAGAGGAAGTGTGAGGCTTTTTTAAGTCTCCATCAAATTTTCTATCCTTGGTTTCTTTGGCGCAGATGTGTTTCATGTAGAGATTATAAAAGTGATAGGTCGGAAACTCATTACTTCTTACAAAATTCAACTAAAATTCTTATGAAGGATCTTGTACACGGTACTTGCATATTAGTTTTATTGAACTTGTGCTTGGTACTTGAATATTAATTTTATTGAAAGAACGTCATTTATAACATTCAGATAGCAGACTATGTTGTTTTTAAGTTCTTTTAAATGACGAGTGCACACATTTCTTTAAAAGACATTTTTTCAGAATAACTAGCTAACCCGACTAACGTTTCTTGTGAAAAGTAACATGGTTTTTTAGGTTGAAGGATCTTTTTCATATTTGTTTCCATTTCAATCCAGATTTGATTGTTGTGTCTACATGAGTACAGATATTTAAACCTTAACTGAAAAAGTATTAAGTCACACCTAAAGCAAAGGTTTTTTTTTTTTTAACAGAACAATGACTTTTGAGTCAGCACACACTTCTGATTTTATTTATTTTTAATTACAGTTTTCGCATTTTTTTTTCGAGAAAAAAAGCAATAAAATGTATAAAAAAAGCAGGAAAATTATACAGTAACTTGATTTAACTCTTAACAACTGCGGTTGCAGGTTTTCTAAAACCACTCTCAAAGAAATTGAAACTTAAATCAAATGTGTTGTTTAAGATGAAGAAGTAAAAACATACTGACAGTTTTGGAACCAAATTAAAACTAAATTCGTAAATTTAGACTTTTGCTCTAGATATCATCTCTCCGTGTAAATTTTGAATTAATTTTTTTTTAGTTCATGAAAACAAGAACAAGAACTTGTAGACTCGTTTCGAAAGTCCAAAATAAATATTGTAATTTACATATCTCAACTGTTAATTCTTATCGCTTGTATTCATAAAAAAGTAAGCAATCGTTTCTGTTTATTCTTTTTATAGTCTTGCATTCTCGAGAAGATCAAGAATGATAAGTTTGGTTCTGTGAAAAATTCATCAGCACGCAATCAACATCACTGGGATCTGGAACTCCAGCGGATGTGATCGCAACGCTCACACATTTTACATTAAACAATTACTTATGGATTATGTCTTGTAAACGAATAGCAGCAATATTTCAATTCATAAATCAAGTTATTCCTTTTTTTAAGAATCTTGTCGTTTCTTTATTTTTGTTTTTATTAAGTTATAAGCTCAAGTTCCATTAAGATGCTCGGACTCCCCAGTAGGTAGGTAATTCATCTGCGTTAACCTTGAATACCAGTCATTTGTCATAAATTACATTTAAGAAATAATACGTTCACATCCAACCATTAAGAACACTTCACTACATTGCATCGTTGCAATAAATGACGTCAAGGAAAAAAGAAATAAATAAACAATCAACTATGAATGTTTTTTTTTTGTTTTTCATTGTCAAACTATTTGTTTATTGCGAGCTCAATAAATAAAATGAAATTTGTAGTTGGTGAAAAATTTCCTTCTATTGTAGACAATCACTTTGTAATGTTCATGACTGGTAAGGTCTTATGGCTGACAGAAAAACTGTTCTCTAGTTGAGGCTGACAAAATTGTGTGTACCTACAGTAAATTAAGGATTTTGGTGGAAAGGCGAAGAAAAAAAACAAGCCATCATAATCAACTCTATTTAGAAAAAACACTCATACGCCGCAGTGTGCATTGGTTAAGTACATTCTTCTTCAATTTTTTTTCCTTGTTGTCATAACTTGATTTAAATACAGTTCACTATGGCGTATGTGTGTTTTTTTATTTAAACTATTTTGATCGTCTCCCTTTATATTTATTGACAAAAAAATCAAGTTGAATTGTGAAGCACTTATGTTTTGAGGGTTTCATTTTTAGAAAATGGAACTAGAAAATAATAATATTTCTTAAACTGTGTGCATTGCACTGAAACACACAGATTTGAGAAATAATTAACCCAAGTCTTTTCTACGGATGATGATGGTTTTATTTGAACATGAATTCTGAAATACCGCTTGAGAGTGAATGAAAACAATGATAACTAATTAGAATCTGTTCAAAGATCTCTCACACTGAAAGTGTGGATTCCCCCCATTTCGTTACTAACTGACAATGACAACAGTCTCTTTTAATATTTTACTAATGAATGAATCAATGCCAAAAAAAACCTGATTCTCTCTTTTCTCATCCGTCATCTCTTTTTTTTCAAAAATGAATCGTCACTAACATCTTAAGCCGGCAACCGCAACTCACTTACTTCCCACATCTTACCATTGGCCTTGCTGATAAAAATAAATTTTAGACAAACAAATGTCTTCAAAAGAAGTGATAAAAAAACCAACACAATAAATAAAAACTATTAAACAATCATCAAATATTGCAGCGTAATATCAATTACGTCACGATAAATTCGCTGAATTCATTTGAAATAGTTGTTAAAGCTCAATGCAAGACATACTAATGTTGTAGTCAGTTAAAATGTATACTTTTTTATCTATACTATAATTTGTTATTACTGTATGTTTTTCTACACATAATTTAAGTCTGAAAAAAGTCGAATCGCTCTCGAATTTGTCAGTATTGAATTTTCATTGCAACAGATCGGACGCGATTTCAGAAAAGTCCCAACTACTTTGTCGCACGTTTTGAGATACGGCAAAATAAAATAAACACAGATGTTAATTCAAGTGCAAAATAAAGTTCAAGTTCAATAGAAAAAAAAACCCATTGGCGGTTGTGGATGAGAAAAATTTTAGAAATCAATTTGAATAGTTTTTTGTTCTGATTAGATTTAAAAAGGTGCGTAGTTAGGAAAAATGCTTCTTTTTACTATTTTTGTAAAAATCTTACATAAGTGTTCAAAAGAGGAGAAATAACAAAAAATATATTTGATGTAATCAATGCAATCGTCTAAGTGTATCTGGCAGATGTGAAGTATCTGCACTTATTTATTGGTTAGCTATCAGTTGGTGTTTTTTGTGTTATTTTTTTCTAATTTCACTGAAAGGTGTGCTGAGATTGATAAGTTTTGTTACGTTCGGTAGTATCGGTGACAAGCATTTCAATCACACGAAATTAATTCACGCAAATAAAAAGTTACAAACAATCCACACACGACATACAAATATTAAGTTTCAATGTAGTTATAAAAATGATATTGTGCGAATAGAACAACTTGCTTACAACTAATTGTGCAAAAAAAGTGCCATATTGTGTGTTTGTGTTTAAATTGAAGTGAAATTTTTGTCTACTTTGCTATTGAACTAAGTTGTTTAAATCAAATGTTTTTTCTGATATCGTCATCAAACATCAATTTAAAATGATGACTTGCCTATTTTTAGTAATTAACTATTTTTCTTGTAAGCATGTTTTATGAAATTGTATATAATTATGACCATTGCCTGGAAAAGGTACAATAATCATATTTAATTGAGAAGAATATTTTGTTTGCCAAAATCTTAGTAATGAGTGGACCTTTGTGACTATCGATGGCGCCCGGAAGTGAATATATTTACGGCTTTCAATAATCTTAATAATCGTCTTTCGAGATAAAACGTGAATTTTTTGGAGTTGTGAAATTAGTTCCCAACATTTTGATAAGCGAAATTCAAGAATCAAACTTTTCAAATGCTTATCAGAAACTTTAAAAGAATTTGAAAACTGAAAAAAAGTAAAAATGATGACTAAGATTATTTAATTGCTGAGACTATCCATTATTTTTGCATGAATTATAAGAAATCCACGACAGAAATATCATCCTCCTTTCTTGTCTTTAGAGTCAACTTTGCTGAATAAATTATGTAAAAAGATTTTCTTTAATATAAAAATCTGACAGAATATTATGAGGGCTTCTATTTGCTTTGCTTTGTGGTTTAATACACATTTGTTTTCTCAAAAAGTCTCGATTTGGAATGTTTATTGATGTTTTAATATTTATTCACCCATATTTTTTGAGACATGCTTAATTTTTGATAACATTTTATTCAAATAAAAATAATGTCTATATTTGAATTGATCATTAGCGTAGTTAATGATAATTTTTTGGTTGAATTATTCTGAATTGTTTGGAAAAAAAATAAATAAAATTCGAAAAAAATTAAGAAACAAAACTCACATTCGAATGTTTTCGCAATCAGCAGTTCGGGATTCAGTTTGGTCTAAGCGATCATGACGTTATTTCGAGTACAAATTTTCGATTGTAAACATTTCGAAATGAAAAATGAAAGTACAAGAATTTCAATATCTCGAAAAAAAGTAGTGATTGGAGAATTTTCAAGATTTTTTTTTCATTATATTTCTGAAAGTAAACATGTTTTTGAATTTTTAATTCATAATTTTATTTATTTTTACTTTTAACAAAACAACAAAATTTTACAAAATTCAACAAATATTCAATTAAAGAAAGGGGTTTTGAGCTACGCTCCGATATAGCTTTTCTTCTTTTTCTTAAATTATAGTCAACATTTGTGACATACGCCCGCCTCTTTTCAAATTCTTCCCTCATTCCAAGTTTTTCTACCTTACTTTTTGGCTGAACCATTCCTGCACTAAAACATGAATCAGTTTGTACAGGCCAACGTGCGACTAACTAACTTGAACGTTAATTCTTCTGCTAAGATTCAACTTTGTTTTGAGTTCTTAGCAAGATTTCCCTTGTTTGGTCTGCACTAGACAAAACATGGAAAAGACATAGTTTTCTGCTTCTTGTACTATAAGTTTCTGTCAACCACTTCCCGATCTGCGACTATATGAAATTGATTACTCAATGCATCGAAATAGTCACGAATTTCACTCTGAGGTAAAAAAGCTTAAATTTTAGCATTCGCATTTGTAGACTTAAGTTGTTGTCTTTTCTGTTCTGTTTAACAAAACCTTCCTGTTGTATTTTTTCGATGAATAATTTGCCCCAAATAAAAAAAACATACTTTATTTTTAGCTAAACAAACTATTTAATCTCGAAAACCAACCATTATTTAAAAATTATTTACTTTTTCGAGATTTTGGCATTCTGGATTTCTTTCGTTCGAAATTTGTTTTCGAGATATTTGCATTCGAGATTTCGTTGTAGCCCTTGGCCTAATTAAAATTGCTGCAACATAAATTGATTCATAAATAACAACAACAATATTTCAGAAACTTCAAAAAGTCTCATTCAAAGTGTTTTAGAAGAATTTGTAATTTACTACCTTTGCCGAAAAAAAGTTGAACTGATATTCCAAAATTGATTTCTCATTACGCGTATTTGAAAAAAATCTCTAATTATGAGTCCCGTTTTGAGAGTTGTTTTTGAAGAAATGGGCTCAATGAGTTTCTTTTTCACGACCAAAGAAAGATTTTTCGTAAAAAAAGGAGTGGTAGAAATTTTAAATTGAAGAATGACTTCTTTTGAACTTTAAGACCATTCATTGTTTATTGTGCTGATATTTCATTCGCTTTTTTATTTCGCCCGTAAAATATGTTGCTTCGTGGGCAGTCACGTTTATTGTGTGGATTATGAAAGACTAACCTTTAGGTGTTGGCTCCTCTACCTACTCCACTGAACTTTTGCGTATTTATAAACTTTAAGGAATTATTCTTCATAAATTTGACAAATTAAAAAGAACCTTATCTAACGTTTAGCAAACACTGACATAATAAATTAATGATGAATAGTGTCTGTTTAGTGCCAAACTTTGGGTGGTTACACACTTGTACTTTTATAAATTTAAATTCACGTTGAATTTGTTATTTCAGAAAAAAATAAATGTTTCTAATAGTCTAAGAGCCGCTGAAGACCGACCTACACCCATCTGTTAACCGGCTGAAACTTTTTCTTATGAAATTTAGTTTGAAAACATATATGAATATGATAGCTTGCCTAACGAAAAGTGTGCCAGGCTATATTAAATTTGACTTTATATTTTAATCAATTACTAACTCCTCCTTCACCCATATGTTAAAATAAAACGTTGTGCCACATAGCCATATGTGTAAGTGGGCTTGAGACAAGAAAAAAATTGTATGGGAGAGGGGGGCCTATTCCCCCCGTTTAGCCAGGAGGGGCAGTTTTCTGAAAAATTGGCTTATTTTAAAAAAAATATTAAAAATCAACGGCTTCATCTACAACAACGTGTTATACCTTTCTGCAAAGCCAAAAACTTAGGCTTTCATTTTGTATTTAAATTTAATTGTTTTAAATAACAGTTTTAGAAAAATTAATTTTCAAACTTAAAATTTTGAAAAAAAAAAATTTTCTTAAATTTCGAACTAAATTTTTCAAAATTTTATGTTATTAAGTACTAATTTTGTTTTCAACATTCAATGCTGTTTTTAATTTTTAGTCGAACACAGTAAACCGGATTGAAAAATACCTTGCCATTGTCGAGATATAAAGAAAAAAACAAAATCACTTTTTGCTTTTAAAAAAAACTTTTTTATTTTAACGTTACTGTTTTTTATATTCAAAATTATTGACAGTATTGAATGTTGAATGCAAAATAAGTACTTAATCACATGAAATTTTGAAAAAAATTAACTAAAAATTTAACAATTTTTTTTTTTTTGCAAAATTTTGAGTTTGAAAATTATTTTTTCTAAAACTATTATTTAAAACAAATAAATTTAAATACAAAATGAAAGCCTATGTTTTTGGCTTTGCAGAAAGGTATAACACGTTGTTGTAGATGAAGCCGTTGAATTTTAATATTTTTTAGAAAAAAATTAGCCAATTTTTCAGAAAACTGCCCCTCCTGGCTAAACGGGGGGAATAGGCCCCCCTCTCCCATACAATTTTTTTCTTGTCTCAAGCCCACTTACACATATGGCTATGTGGCACAAAGTTTTATTTTAATGTATGGGTGAAGGAGGAGTTAGTAATTGATTAAAATAAAGTTAAATTTAATATAGCCTGGCACACTTTTCGTTAGGCAAGCTATCATATTCATATATGTTTTCAAACTAAATTTCATAAGAAAAAGTTTCAGCCGGTTAACAGTTGGGTGAAGGTCGCCCTCAGCGGCTCTCCTACTATAAGTTATTTCTTCCGAGTACAGGTCTTAAGTTCATGTTAGCAAAGTCAGTGTCTCAGTCTCAGTTGTGCAATGAGTACAAATAATTAAAAAGTATTTGTTGTAAACATTTGGTTCCATTTTTGTCAATTAATTTCACATGAACAATTTTCAAACAACAAGACAGACTGCGTTTATAAAAAAACAAATAAATTAATTTGTCTTCCGTTGATTTGAATTGAAACAAATTACAACGCTCCTGATGCAGCTTCAACAAAATTTATTTGTGGACTGTTTAAAATACAATAATGTGGATTTATTTTCGATTTGTTTTGTTGAAATGTCATTGTCTACATAATAAATGTTTATAGCAACGAAAAAAATCATTGGTCTAAGTATTAAAAAAAAACGTAAGCTATATGCGAGTTACTAACACATCGGGAGACAGATCATTTGCTCAAATCTATTAAAATATTAAAATTGTAATGTTTTCAATTAATTTCATTTCATTTGTTTGATTTTTGCAAACGTCATGTTGATATTCAATAACTTAATGACTTACTTAATCGAATGAATTTGCGTTTTTTTAAATCAGCATCAGTCATCACGACCCTTATTATCTCAATGGCATAGATATATTTACAAATTTGACCCCCAGGCTTTGGCTTGTTTTATTGCTTGCCTTATTTGAGAATATTTATCATTTTTTTAAGCGCCTAAAGAAGAACCATGTTGTATTCTAAGCTGAAAGTTTTCACTGCTCAATAAAATTTATATTTTTTTTTTCAATAGTTTGCTAAATATCATTAGTTTTAACCCTTATTCTGTATACTAAGTAGAAAATGCTTTTTAGGGCCATTTGCTCAATCAGAACATAAATTTATGTTATACTTAAAGTTCTCCTTTGTATGGGATTTTATGTAGAACTTAAAATTCCGGAACGTCCCATACAAAAATGAAAACCTTATGTAGAACTTATATTTAGACTCGAATGAACAAACGGCTTCTTAATAAAATAAAATTTCCCTTAACTGGCGTTTAGTTACTTATTCTAACGTGGAGGTTGTGGTATAGCCACAAAAAAACCTGCTCTTTTGTAAGTTCATTAGGTGGCTACACAATCGACAACAATAAATCGGTTGTCAAATATCAACTTCAAGAAATTAGAATTTTTGGTAAACTTCATTCACTTTTCTATTCTGGGATCAATTTTTTGTTTGTATGAGAAATTTTAACCCATGGATTAACGTTATTCGATCGTTAGTTGACCTGTGAATAAGAGTGGGATAGGCGTTTTTTTATTGATATGGCTGAATGAGATTTACCATACTCATACTGGTATATATAAAAGTTGCTAGGTATTGCCTTTCCCAAATGAGATTTACATTGACTTTTTAAAATCGAGCATACCACTGTTTTTAATTTAAAATTTAAAAAATTTTTCTTTGAAAAAAGGTAGTGTCCGTAGCTTAGTGGTTAGGTGTGTTGGCTGCTAAGCAGAACGACGTGGGTTCGAATCCTACTCGCGCCCACAGTTTTATTTCATTTTTCACGGGCACTGCCTCTTGCGAAGAACTGACAAAACTTCCAAGAGTATCACCTGTCATGAAAAAAGTGCTTCTCAACTTTGCCGTTCGGAATCGGCGTTAAATTGTAGGTCCCCTTAATTCTTCACACGCACCTAGAGAATTGTTGATGAGAGTAAGCCACTTAGGCCTTGGCTCTTCAAGAGCTGTCGCGCCACTCTATTTATTTATTTTATCTTTAAAAAAAGTGGAATATATTTGTCGCTGAAACAGTACTGGAAGTACAGGGTTATCCATTTTGCGGTTTCAAAATTTAAACCGGATCAAAGAGCGCACCAAACAGTGAATTTTTGTGGATGTAATGGCCTCTCTTCATTAAATTGAGGATTCTCAGAACCCCAAATACTATACATATAACGTGCCGTACCGTATTGGTATATTGGTGTTTTGCAATCCCAACACCTTCTAGATTACTCGAAAAATAAAGCAAATAAGAGAGCACTCAAAAGGCATCCTTGTTTTAACTCCAGTGAACGATTTAAAATGTTTTGAGTATGTTTTCCATCCCCAACTGCTGCTTCATAGCCGTGGTACAAACATTAGATTAATTTAATAAATTTTCCAGTGCGATTGTAGAAAGTCTTAACTAAGAGATCAGATATTCTGAATGACAAGTTTGATATTTGAGGAAAAATGTTAAATTTTTAATAAATAAAAATGTATTGCAATACATTACAGACATTCAACTTAAAAATAAGTAAATTCATATATCGACCAGTTTTGGTTTCCAGAAATTTTCCGACGGTTGTTTCACGACATTTTCGAATACACCATCTGATGAGATCCTCTCCAAACCACAAAAGTCCCAATGACAACGCACATTCCATTCATAAACAGCACAAAAAAACCATAAACTCGTGTTGCGTCAGGAATAAGTCCTTTAAACAAAAAATAATACATATAAATTTGTTAAGGTATAACCGTAAAACTCACCAATTATCGGTGCCGCGCACAACGAAAATACTCCCATTATAGTCCTCTCCAATGCAATGGCATCTGATAGCCTCTTTGGCGCCACATAGCCTGGCAGAATCATATTCCCATAAGCCACTCTGATCGCTTTATTTGTTCCCATAACTGCAAAGCACACCAATGCAATCGGAACTTTTCTACATTGTCCGACTACCACTCTCGCCCCACAAATCAGCATGCAACTGACAATCATAATAACCCGCTTGTCACATTTCATCTTTGCAACAGTGTGAGGGATCAAAAACTTCATGATCATGTCACATGATCCCAGCATTGACATGCACATGGCAAGTTCGACATTGCTGAATCCAAATTCTGTCAAAATAAAGGGCAACACTGAGGCAAAGTTGTTTTCTGTGAATTCGATGACCGTCAGACCGAGTGCTAGGTTGAAATATGTGAAATCCTTTAGCAAGTCCAGGTGAAGGTAGTCGATAACTTTTCTTAAGAATGATCGATTTTTTGGATTCTCAACTTCGATGAACTCTTCTCGTGGTTTTTGCAGAAATCTAACCTCTTCCGGTAGTGATGACGTTTGTAAGTTGTATCTTTTTTCAAGATCATATTGTACACTGTTCTTTTATTTTTGTCAACATTAGACTTGAGATTCGAGTCCTGATAGTCTGACTTATTATTCTCCAAACGTGTCATCGGAGTTTCAATTTGCAGAATTCGTAGATTTTCTGCAAGTCTTTGGCCCTTTAGGGGTTTTCCGTGTTTACTTACCGGTTGAAAAATTAAGGCACTCAGGAAATTGTGAAGGCAAAATCCAGTATAGAAGAGAACCGTTCCAGCGACGTCATATTGAACCATGAGAAACGTTGACAAAAACGGGAAAAAACATTGGTCCCAAACTGGCAATAGTGGTCATGACATTCATTGCAGATTCGACGTTTCGAACTGAAATAAGCGTTGACTGCAAGAACTGATGCTGACAGTATGAAACCCTTTCGAATCCTATAAAGAGCATGTCAGAATTTAGTGTTTCTATTTGAGCATTTGATCTTACCATACAAAAATGTTATCGAGAAGAAGTATTCAAGATAATTAGTTGAAAAAAGGGGTAGCTGTCAATCTAGCATTATCAATACAGCTCCCATGAAGCTCACTTGACGGTACGTAAGTTTCGGTACAGGGACCACCTAAAAATTCCTGAAATCAAAATCGAATTAAACAAAACTTTTCTTGTATTGAAAAAAAGATGTCTATTTTACCTATGAGAGCAGATGCAGCTTGTTTTGCGTTAATCAGTGTGGACAATTTGTGAACTATTCCATCCGAATTCGGTGAAATGTTTGCTAAACAGGATACCAAAAGATTGCAGGAGTGGAAACGTGCTAAGCTGCGAGAAAACATTGCTTAAAAAGATATTACAAAATCGCATTTTAGACTTTTTTGCACTTACAAACTAAGTCCCGCAGCTATTGCTACAATCCATCCCAGCCTCCATCTGGCGGAGCTGAATTTTCATTCAGTTTGTTCGGTTCTGTTGGTGATGATATTTTTTTAGTTGATTTCTTTTGGCGGACAATTGCGACATTTTTTCCCCTACGATTGCCCGTGTTCAAGCTCGACGTCACTCTCAATAGCATTTTAATTTCTTTAGTTAGAACGAAAGGCGACATTAAGGCATTAATTCTGTTCCAAGATAATGAGAAAGAAAATGTTATCCGAGCTATTGAGTATAATATGAAAAAATACAAGAAAAAGTTCAGTACAACAAAAAATTGTAAAAAGAGAAAGATTAATGATACAAATTCCACATTTTCTTCCTCACTCTCACTAAATAACAAAGATGGCAATTTTTCATCTTAAATATTTTTCCATTGAATTAAACTAAGGGAAACAAATACTTGTCACTCAAAGTTATTAAATATCACAATTACATATAGCAATTTCACGTCATCGTTATCAATGTATCAAGCCACAATTTCTTTGAATTAATAAGCGACCCCAAATGATGAGAATCATGGAGAACGAATGATAATATTTTTTCGTTCAATGCTCTTTATTAAGCTACTGTCTTTTTGTATCAGTTTTTTGTTTTAATTTTGCACTAATTGAATTTAATTCCTCTTTTATTTAAGAAATGAAATTAACCGCAGTTTTTTTTGTGTCAGAAAAGTTTCTATAAAAAAATTAATAAATTTCAAACATTCACTCAGAAGGATCAAGTTTATGAACAAAAAAGTGTCTGCAAATCAATAATAGAACAATTTTTAAAAGTGGTAATTAAACAACTAGCGGAAACACGATACGTTATTCTGCCGATGAAGTTCGATCGTTTTATTAACGCTCAACACTTTAGATGACACTCTGACAAGTTTGACTTCCACAGTTTCACTCTTTAAGATGAATACTTTCCAAACAGGTATACATTATGAACAAATCACTTGACAGATCAAAATCCAGCTGGGAGCTTCAGTGTGATTCCTCACTTAGATTCACTTTTCTATTATCTTTTGGTTATTCAATACCTCCCATCAACTTGAGTTGGCATTTTTATGACTTTGAAAATATTTCTCTTACTATTATTCTAATTAAGAAATGAAGTGATTGAACAAGAAGCTATACTTCATAAGCAATAATTGTTATAATAATTATAATTTTTCACAGCTGTTTTGTACCATTTTTTTTATATATTTAGGTAATGCACATCAAATGAGCTCTCTCACTTTCTAAAACTCTTGACACGGAAACAATATAACCGTTCGCCTCACAATTCAGCCTTCCATCTTAAACTAAACAGTTGATTTCAGGACTCAGCTGGGCTGTCCGCAGTTCACAGAAAGACTATTTTTGCATGGTGCTGACTTTTTCTCAATTTTAATTTCTGATCAATCAACTCGCGTGACTTTGCTTTTTTATTTTATTTCAATGTGGTTTTTTGTTCCTAATAAAAAACGAACAAAAAAGAAACTATCATGAAAACAGAGAGTTGAGATATAATAAAAAAAAGCCTCACTGAAACTGAGTTAAGTCATAAGCTCTACACCTCTATTTGAGTAATTTTGCAAAAATCTCCAACGGAAATAGTAGTCCTATTGAAACTGGTCTAAACTCAAACTCGATTTGTCTAAGCCGATTACTGGATTTAAAATAAAAGTGTGATGTTCTATTAATTGTAATTTTTACGACATTTCTTATTTTTTTTTTCTTTTTTTCTTGGCTAATTGTTTTGTGTAAGATGTTTTAGAGTGATAACTCTCGCGGACACGCTCACGTGTCTCTGTGAGTGTGCTAATTATAAATTGTAGCTATTGTATCTTAGAGAACATACAACTAGTTGGTGTTGAAATACAAGTGGAGAGCTCATAGGTTTGTAACAGTAAGTCATATGACTTCATGAACGCGTGTCTTGGGAAAAGATGGAATAACTTGTCTTCTACTTAATTTAAGATCCAATTTGTTTGTGAGGTTGTTTAGTGATAGTGCTCTCTCTAGAGTATTTACGCGCCTGACACACGGTGGTGCTCTCACTAGAATTGTAGTGGCTGGAGGTGTTCTGACAATCTCTTTTCAAGTACTATCAGTTTAATTTCGACGGTCTTGGTAATGTTATGATGACACTGTGAACAGTATAGAATGTGGCGCAGAGTAGAGTTTCAGCATCCAGGGTAGCTTAATGATAGTCGGTAATCTTGTTGAGATATGCAGAGAACAGACGCGGTACGCTGGATATCTCGAGATCTACGTGTGCAGTCATAGAGTGTCGTGAGTTCGGTGGCCAAAGAGAGTATATCTAAGTCTATATGAAATATAAGTAGACGTGTTGTGGCTCTGTGCTCTATTTATGCCTCCTTTGTGTGCTTGCTCTCTCTCTTAATGTCAATGTCTTATGTTTGTGTCAAGACCTGGATTAGCGCGTACTATCGCTTGTGTGTGTTCTCTCTATCTAATATACAGATCCCTACATGAGCTCCTAGAGAGTCGCTCGCGATTGGCGTGTTGAGTGATAGCTATAGATTATAGATATGATAGAGAGAGATCTCTTAGTGAGTCAATAGGCAGTAGAGTATCGTCTAGAGGTCGGCTCTCCATGTGTGTGATGTGTATGTGTTGTGTTGTGAGATGATATGATTAGATGTCCTCAGATAACTGTATCTGCTAGTGATAGAGCTCTAGATAGACAAAAGTAATCGAGTGTAATTCGGTAGTCTTGTGTATGATGCGAAGAGTTTGTGAGAGTGGTGGTAGAGATGAAGTGTCGAGAGTAAAGATTAGATAGCGGACGGTGAAGGTGGGAGATATAAGTAATGTGTAGTCGCTACGCGCGCGCTCACGTAGGATGTGTGTGCGCAGGTGTTAAGAGTGAAGATGTTCATTGGTCAATTGAGCCAAAAATTTATTACAATGATGCAACATTTTTAATGTGACGTTTTTTTTTCCCAAGGCCAATGTTTTGTTTTTATTCGAAGCGGTTTCTTGGTGTGTGCGCGAAATTAAAAAGCATAATAAAAGACCAATTTGTAATATCCACTTAGCTTGATCAATTCCAAATGACGTCAAAAATTCAATTTCAATTTTTACACGTATACTTTTGGACACATTAATCTTTTGTCCAAAGAACTCAAAATGTAATCAACTTAACAATAAATACGAAAATAAATTCGGACTCGTTCGAGCTAGCACGAAACTCATGTTCCACACCTACTAGCTACCGAGTGTTTTTTGTCCCCGTCATTTGATGTCACATACATTCCAGTTTCCAAATATTGCATGAGCTTTAGATAGAGCACAGGTCGGGGAAAGTGTGTGCCTGGTTAATATGCGTTAAAAATTAATGAATTTATTGAAAAAGCAAGCACGGTTAATCAGAAAAAGATTAATAAATAAATCTCAACTACGCATCTGGCAGATAGATTAGAAAAGTTACACCTATAATTCAGTTGTATTTGCATGGATATGGATTTTTAAGTGGCTTTTAACTTATCGTTATTTAAGTTATATTCTGTAATTTACATATTATCATTCAATTAAATTATCTCATTAAATGAAAATCTACAACACTTGACTGTGATAGAATGAAATTATCACCTAATCTTTTTATTGTTTTTTGGCAAAAAACAAAACAAAATGAAAATAATAAAAAAAAAACTCAGTCCAATCGCACGTGCTTGCAAGATAGTTGTGTCAAGGTTTTGAGAGATCAGTCGTTCGACAGACATTTTGATAGTATTTTTTTTGCTAGCAGTTCTGATTCAATTTGAAAAATAGCAATACTAGTAAAACAAAAACTCTGGAGTCACTGAACTGAATATACTAAAAATAATAGTGTAACGATAACTATAGGGTACTGCTGATTCAAGAATTTAGTTTCAAGTATTTACTAATTGTCTTCGGCTTGTCGATGTATTTTATTTAATTAAATTCACAGTAGATGCATTAACCGTTGAAATTCCCATATATGAACGTATATTCCCTGAGATTAAAACAAGTGCCACAATGGAGATAAGTCCAAAACTCAATCTATAACTACAAAACATCGACTCTAATTAAATATTCGTGTTTTATCTTCTGGTGTTAATAAAATGTGTACACTTCCACTAAATACGTGAAGCAAGTGTTTATAAAATTTTACTGCACTTAAAAAAGCAGATTCAAATTGATTATAAAACTATGACTAATTTGAATCATATGAAAAAATGCATAAATTGTGATGGCAATTAAACCTACTATCATAGGGTTACTGTGGCGTATGTGGAATATTTTCTGATTGTTTCATTAAAAGAGGATTATAATGTTAAGTGTTCATCGGATTAGATATTTTTTTCTAAGTGATCATTGTGTGAATGACACGAGACAACTACTTAATATGATTTTGCTTCTCAGATCAATATTTAAAATTGGGCGTTAACAAACTACTAGAACCAAAGACTCGAATTTCATCAAATTTTTATTAAAATTTGTTGACCTTCTGAATAATCCTGTGTGAGTCAGAAGACGAGTAACCTTTTCCTGCTTTCTTATATTTACATATATTATATTTAAATATTACGTCAAGCATTGTTGCGCTTCATCGGTTCTTCAACATTTTCGATGGCACAAAAAGTATGCATTTAGCATTATTATTGAACTTTGACGGACAGGTCTCGTGAGTCTCATCATTTCATTAAGTTGCTGTTACAAATCTTCTGTATTCTTTGCTTGAATTTGACGCAAACTCATTATGTTTCATCATGGGGGCACTCCGATCAGGGTTTCAATTCCATTTTATTTCAACTTAACTTGGTTGGTAGTGGTGTGTACTCAGAAAAGCTAATCTACGCATCTCATTCCACCTCCCTAATCATTGTAGCGTCTTTCAAGCGGAAATTTTAGCGATCAAAGAGGTTCTCTCCTGGCTTAGAGAGAACGTGTTATCAACTTCGGATATCCGCACCTTCTCTGACAGTCAGGCTGCTATTAAATCTCTTGGCGGTGTCTCAACCAAATATCAAAGCCCTCGATTGCCGATCGTCTCTTACGAGATCGCGCAGCAAATTTTACATTCACTTCTGTTAATTGTAAAGCTGATAAACTCGCTAAAAATGGAACCGCCATACCTATTTCATCTGAAAGAGAGAAAATAGGTATACCGATAGCTACATGTTAACTCCTGCTAAGAGAAACAGCCTTAAAGATAACAAATTCTAGGTGGCACAATTTACCAAACGTGTGCAGCCACAAAACTCATTTGGCCTTCATGGACCTAAAGCGCCCGAAAGGCTTGTTATTTCAAAGCAGACTTCATATTACCTCCTAAATAGGTGACCTTACGGACACAATCTCTCACCTTCTCTGCACTTGCCCTGCTCTTTCAACTTAGATGCAAACTTCATCTTGGAGAGTACTTTTATGATAATCCCAGTGATTTAGCTAATTAGGATATCAAATATCTTCTTCGCTTTATAAAAAGCTCAAAATGATTCGACTAGTAAGAAGTAATTCTCTAGATTCATGTGGTATCACAATGGGCCTTTTCTTTTGGCCTAAGTGTGTGGATTGGATTCTGTATCCACAGCCACTTTAACCTAACCTAACCTTACCTTACTTGGTTGTGTTCTTTTGTGTTAAGGTTTTTTTAATAGCATTTAATCTTCCACATAAGTATTTGTGTTTTTTTTATGTCGCTCAACTGTGTTCCATATCCCTCATCAGGTTGCAAACTGTAATTTTCTCTTTAGTTCCAACATTCCTGCTACCAACAGCAACAACGTGCAATTACAATAAACAAACATTTCTAATTTGTATATCGAGTTTTATTGATCATTTCCTTGCAATAAGGAATTATCTTAAATCTTTACACTTACTTGTCTTAGCCTCCTGCTCATACATTAATACTCTACATAAACTTGTACTCTCCAAATTTGAGATTGGCTCCGAAAGCCTTTGTCATTTACCTTACATAATAATAGATTTCAAATATTTGATAGTTTTATCTTTCGCTTGCGCTTGAGAGATTTTTCTGCCAACCACAAAAATGCAACAAGCAAACAAATCCCATTCATGCTGTTTACAATAACACTGCGACTTTGAATTTGATCTAAAAAATAAAACAAAGAAATAGAACATGAAATTTTGACAAAAGTGAAAAGCAGTTTAGTATTCTCACCTATAAACGTCGTCATTGCCAATGTTAACAAGCAACTCATAACTTCTTGGAATCCAATCGCAGCTGGTAGTCTTACCAGAGGAACATTATCCGGAAGCACCAACATCCAGTAAATCAAACGAATTGCCTTGCAGAAGCCCATCCATCCAAAGCACACAAACACAACCAAACCGAATCTTCGACCAAACATAAGTGTCGCTCTTCCAATGCACATTCCCAAAACAGCACACAATAGAACGCCTTTTTTGCTCCATCTAGCGTATCTACCCAGAACCAAGGCACACATTCTCATTGCCATGTCGCAAACGTCTAGCAGGATCATGGCATACCAAATCTCCTCTTTACTGTATCCAAATTCAGAGATAATAATTGGTGCTTGGTAAGCAAAGGTAGACTCCACAAAGTGAATCAGCGTCAAGCCGAATGCAAGGTTGACAAACGAAAGGTCTTTCAAAAGTCCCAAGTCAAACAGATTCGAAACCTTTTGTAGGGTCGAGATTTGCTGGACAACTACTGGCCGTGATTGTTCTTCAAATTCCTGTGGACTCTCGAAGTATTCCGTTTCGTCAGGTAAAATAATTTTCGGAATCGGACGCGATAGAGGTTCAAATGATGCAAAAGAATTTTTCGGCGCCCTTAAAGGATATGCCATCTGCGATGGGAAGCTCAGCTGGCTAGTCAAGTCGTCACTGGAATCTGTTGTCATAGTTTCTAGAGCGTTAAGCTTTTTTAATTGACGCGAACCAAACATCAAATTCAACGGGCGAACTTGATCCATTTCAATGTCTCTGGGCGGTTTGATGTGCAGTTTCACCGGTTGGTAGATCAGTGAACTGATGAAATTATGCACGGACAGACTGGTGAAGAATAGAAGTGTCCATTGGAATCCAAACTCGTTGAGAAGAAATTTTGAGATATACGGAAGTGATAGCACTCCCAAACCTGAGATTGAGTAAAGACAGGCTATAGCTGAGATTCTTTCTTCTTTGAAGTATGTAAACAGGATAACTGAAGATGATGAATAGATGAGACTTCGACCAATTCCTAAACGAAATTGATGGAATTTTTTGTTCAGCAATCATGGTATGTATGGTTGTATTGTTAACTCTACCGCACATGATGGATAGTGTCAGTATATGGAAGGTAAAAGTGTCGAAAAACACTGATAGTGTAGTCCGGCAAACGTGAGAACTGATCCTATCAAACTGATTTGGCGAAATGTGATGTGACGAAATAGGGCGCCGTTGAAAAGTCCTTAAAAGAAAATTAAGAAGCATTTTCATGATTCGTTTAATTAAATTCAAGAAACTGTCAGAGGATAATCCTGTTCGCCGAAAAAAGACTCCTCGCAAAGAATAAAACGACAAAATATCCCACCTGTACAAGCTGAAGCGACCAGCTGTATATTCAAAATTGTTGTCATCTCATCTGATTCCGCTTTCCGTCTGAATAGAATTTCAATTTGTTTGAAAACATCAAACGTCACCAGCTACAAATAAAAAAAAAGACACCAACAAGAATTTCAATAAAAACGCCACAAAACAAAAGAAGCAAAAAAACTTACAAAACTTATTGCCGCCACAATGACGACCAGCCAACCCCATCCTCCATCCGGGGCTATAAAATTCAAATCCAAATTATTTTGTTTAGATTTTTATTTTTCGGTGGTTTTGACTTTTGGGCGGGCAAAACTTTTATGGAATGTTGACTTTCTAAGTCCGCTTGGGAGAGTGTTCTCAAATCGCCGCTTTTCATTTTGGGAATTTTTTTTTCGGTTCAATAAAAGTCAATTTTGTCAATTCTTATCTCTCTAGAAGTTCATTTCACTGAAAAGTAAATGTCTATACACATTATGAACTGCTCAAATGCTATACACCAAGGAGGTACAGTCTTTAATCCTTCAAGTGACTTTGTGAAGTTATTTCCTGATTCTGTAATTTATGACAAATAATCTTCTTAATTTTATTTCTTATTTTACAACACTTATTTATCGGCTTGTGCAAAAGCAACTTCAATATTCACTGAACCGAAAAAGTTTATTGAATATAATCCAACAATACTGTCAACCGTCAAAAGCCAAATCCAATTTAGAACTAGTCGACTTGAACTTCTGGTTCGAATTCAAAAGATTCCTCCAAACGATGGATGGATGGAGGAGTATAGACTTTAGACTCTAAGCCGAAGCATTAATGGTGAAATAACTGGTTTTGAGACGAGTAGCTTGTTCGTTTTTCTTGGTTACAACGGTCTCTCACTGGCAAGATGTTTGAAAACTTGTTTAAATATTATCTTCTGATTGTGAGTCAATAGTTATTTAGATTTTTATTCGGAAACTGGTTGTGGGATTTAATTGTTTTTGTTTTTGTTTATTTGAGTGGTGTATGCTTTTAAATGCATTTTACAACCGCTTTGCGAATAGATGATGAGACTACTTACAAGACTGCTAAGCCTCTACAGTCGGTGTTGTTTTGCTCATTATGGATGAAAAGCAAAACAATGATTAAAACTGTTCAAATATTTTCTTAGTTTGTTTTAGTAAGTTTCGTATTGTTATACATTTTTTTTATTTTTTGAAAGATTTGATGAATTTCTAGCTCTACGTCTAGGAGTATATAGTATTTTGTTAAACAACTGATCTTGAACTAGTAACAATTAATAATTAGATTAAAATATTAATTTTGGAAGCAGAACACCTAAGAATAATAGGAAAATAAAGAGTCAGGAAAATAAAATAAAAAAAGGGATTACATTAAGCGAAGAAGATTTATAATAAATCTCACTTCTCTCGGACTTAAGCATGATAGATGATAACGTAGTATTATAATAAACTAGTATTATTATCCTACGCCTTCACTACTAATACGTAATTTAATCCCAGTAAACTCGAGATAACTAATTCTGCCTTTTGAAAAACATTGGAACAACACTAAACTTTTGTAGACATTCAATTGAACGAGTATTACAGGAGATACGGTCTCACTATGCATAGTAAATAAATTAATTAATATTATTTAAGGCCAGTTTTGGTCGTCATCGCCATTATACAGCTTGGAAAAGTGGACTTTCCATATCCTCAGCACTGACTGCGGTTCCACTACGATGTTCCCATGATGGTCTCCACAGGTTTCAGTTGCGGGTGTATAATCCCTGGAGGTTTGTTTCACGTTTTTTTTTAGAACTTCGACCTCGTTCCTGTTGTGACATCCCTCTAACTCCTCGATCGTGCGCGTCTCATGCTCCCTTTTTTCTTTCTGAGAAGTGTATGCACCTCTCTCGTTTTCTGCTCGTAGACCTCACGAGCTGACTCGTATCCTTCTTTGCAGCGCCGCTTTGTATGCCTCTTGTTAAGCTGCATGTGCTCGCCGGCACTCACCGTCAAACCAGGGGTTTCGTTGTGGTGGCCGTGTAAGCCCTAGCACTTCAGAGGGCATCTCTAATGGCTGCTTGGCAGTGTTGCCACTGGTTCTCTATATTTTTTGCTGGCAGCAAAGGACTTCTGAGGAGATTTTCGGGACACGATCGGAAAAGGATCTAGCAATCTCTTGCGATTGTAGCTGTTTTGACGTCGAAATTCCTCCTTAGCATTTTCGCGTGATGGCCTTGATCGGGATAACCGCATTCGTACCTCGGCTACAACAATAGGTAGTGGTCCAAGTCGATGATGGCACCTCGGAATGTGCGGAATCTTGTATCAAGAGAAATGTCGTCGTCATCGCAATGTGATCAATCTGGTTGACGGTTGATTGGTCAGGAGATTTCCATGTTCCCATGTGGATATCGAGATGTGGGAATCGCGTACTTGCTACCATTACGTCTCGCCCCGCAGCGAAGTCGATTAGCCTAAATCCGTTATCGGAGGTGTGTCGTATAGGCTGTGTTGTCCGATTATTCCACCAAAGATTTCTTCTCTACCCAGCTTAGCATTAAAATCTCCAAGGACGATTTTAATGTCATAGCTAGGGCATTGCTCATAGGTCTTGTCGAGGAGCTCGTAGAACTTGTCTTTGGTGTCTTCATCCTTTTCCTTAGTGGGGGCGTGAGCGGAGATGAGGCTGACGTTCGTTGGTGAATTTAGCCTTGATACGGATTGTTGTGATGCGCTCATTCACTGAGTTGAAACTGAAGACATTCCTCCTGAGTGGAGTCTCAACTACAAATCTACATCCAAATAGACGCTGATTTTGTTCCCGGCAGGAGTCGCCGTAGTATATATCGCAGTTATTCATTTTACGTAGGCCCGGACCATCCCTTCGCATTTCTTCGATGGCAGTTATATCTGCTTTATAGCAGTCAAGGGCTTCCGCTAGTTGTTCGGCTGCACGTGGTCTGTTGAGGGACCTAACATTCCAAGTGCAAACCGAAATTCGTTGTCCTTAAATCGTTTGCGTGGGTAGTCATCATAAATTCCTTCCCGTAACCGAGTCCGTGATGGTGGTCGGACTATAGTTTCCTTGTGTGGCCGGCAGTCACCTGACGCAACCCAACCTGGAATCCAGGTCTTTAGTTTAACGCTAAGACGAGGAGCCGCTCCCTTATAGGCTTGGGCTCAAATATGTTCGTAGTAGCCCGATAAGGTTTCACTAAGTAGTTCATCCTGACTGGAACGTAAACGCCACCGTTAGATTCCATCTTGGGAGTTCTTCCGCACCGCCTGTTGAAAGGAGGCATGCTCCAGTGGCAGCATAACCTCCTCACCCCCCCCCCTCTCTCTCTTTGCTGCCGCCAACAACTTCCCACTGGGGTTGGAACCAATTTTCGGTTGAGGTACTGCCACCCGATGTTCACCAGGGTGGGGGGGGGGGGGTGGGGGGGGGGGGGGGGGGGGGGGGGGGGGGGGGGGGGGGGGGGGGGGGGGAGGTGGAGGTGGATAACTGCTGACCGGATAATCGTCTTTCTGGAATAATATCGAATACTGTGTTTTTGATGTAGGTGTTGGTGTTGACATTGCTTTCGATAATGAAATCATTTGACAATATATAGTTTTTCTTTTTTTCAAAGCACAATGAAATTTGTTAACAAACATGAGTAAGTTGTTTATAGAACTTTGGATATAAGAAAAAAAACTATTTAAATTTAATACTTTAAGTTGTTCTGGCCTTAAGACGAAACAAAATGGTACCATTATAATGCTTTGTCAGTTTCCTAACATCTTTTGAATAACAATGCATTGCAATGGGGAGAAAAAATATTTTTTCACTGATTTGTAAATGAGTTTAAGTGATTTCAATTTATTTTGTTTCCAACTGAAAGAATTTTTCCACGTGCATCAGTGAAGAAGGGTAGATGTGCGATAGTATTGCACGTGCATTGAGTTGTCATATTGAAAGGTGTCTCAATATATTGAACGTAATCAAAAATGTGCGAATGAATCTTATTATTACTTTCTTATTACACACTCAATTTTCGTAGCGACGATCAAAACTTTGAAATGCAGTTCAAGAATGAACAAGCGTAAGAATTTCAACTTTTGTACAAAGTTCAATCCTGTTCAATACTAGTAAAACCTTCAATATCATGTTCATGTAGTTTAAATTGTTTACAAAATCATACTTTACCGCTCACTGAACTAACCTAACAAAAAACAAATCACAACAAGACAATGGTTCAATTGTTGAAAACAGCTGAGATTTGAAACTACTACTAGTGTTTCACACACTTAAAGTCTTCTCGTTCTTGACTCAAGCGCGTCCGAATGTGTCTGCTAACATTTGTATATAACTTAATTCAACATTAAATGATAACATTGACTTCAATAATCTCTCTCTGTTTTTTTCCTTTTTTTGTTTTAATTTGATAACATAAACAAGAAAAAACAAACTACATATTTTTTTTCCAATTTTTGACCATTTTTGACAGTGTATGCATATATCAGTAGTTCAATTTGATTTGACCGTTTCAGATTTTTTATTTTGTCGAAAAAAATCACAACACGATGAGTAATGTTTAGTATAGCCCAAATTTCTCACAAACCCAATCGCTTAAAATTTACCGACGAAAGAATCCGCTTGTTACACATAATGATTTTATTTTTAGCGAAACAATATCTCAACTTTACATAATACTCGAAGCACCTTACCACATCTGCTTAAACTATCGACTAAACCTTCTTACTGTTCTTTTCTTCAAATTTGCAATATCTCATAAATGGGTTGTTGTAGTGAGAACTTATAGTAGTTTTAAAAGATATGCCAAGCAGTGGTCTTATTCAAATCTATAAAATGTCAAACAAATGTCTTCCTTATCAATGAAAATTATTAAAAATTGTTTGTTTGAACAGATCCGTGGGGCCAAGACACCCATTTCATTTACGGCTTGATTGTGGTTTCGCTTAAAAAAATTCACAAAATTACTCAACATTTTAAATTTAAATTTATTCGTTCCGATAAGAATTCAAAACAACTAGTAAATTATTATGATTTTGTTTATAAGAGCACGCCTTGATTTGAAAATGAAAAGATTTTATGAATCATGAAGCGCCTATCGATCACTATTGCTTATTAACGCAAAATTGTATTGGAAATATTTTATCGACAATTTCCGCGTTTGTCTGATAAAAAATGTTGGAATAATTGATTTGCAACTCTTAATGTTTATGACTTATGAGTTTGAATCAATTTGTTTACAAATCAATTGAAGCGGTTATTATATTGCGAAAAAAAGCTTCCTAAATTTATTCATGTCTAATACTGCATGTTTTTTTTTCAATTAAACTGCTGGTATTAATTTTTTATAACGTCTGCATTTCAAACTGTTTTTTTTTTTTAATTTGTCACTCAATTCAAGTGTAAACTATAAGCATTTGTCATGCAATCACGCGATGCATAAATCATGAGTTGCAAGATAGTGGGAAATGTTATATAACATTTTCCCATCATTTATAGTTAATGTTGCAGCTAATAAAGTATATATATTTCTGTTTTCCGTTTTGGTAAATACAAGTTAAGCGGAACACATGAACCTGCGCAATAATTAAAGCAAATTTGATTCGTATCGTTCATCTACAGTGGGTGTCTATAGAAACACGAAATTTTTCAATAACGAAATTTTTTCTATATAGTTTTTCCTTAAGAACTTGTCAAAGAAAAATCAAAATATCGAATTACAAAAATATGATCCAATGTCATTGCCCTAGAATATAGGAATTTAAAAATAGCAATTCAAGTTTTCCAATACTTCCTGCATGCACGTCAATCACCATTACGTGTAGGTGTCTATGTCCAACCATCAATAAAAACATTCATTATTTAACCAAATAAAGGTTTTTTTCAATTTTCAACAGATTATTAAGACCCTTCAGCTTTTCTCTCAAAATTTATCATTCTTTCCATCAAATTAACTCACAAATTATTCATCGACATGCCTCTTAACAAACAAATCCCAAAAAAGACGCTAAATTATGTCACCGAATCGAGCGAATGCAACAAAAATGTCTCATGCAAGTCGTGCCTTTCAAATAGTCTTTACTTTTCTTTCGATTCTAAATCGGCTTAAAGTGCATTTATAGCGGTTTCCTTTCATAGCGTCACGTAGAGCGTCTCGCTGTCTAATCACGTGCTCGAATGTTATTATTTGTTTGAGGAATTTCAAAAAAATAATAATTTTAGAAAAATAAAAAACAATCCAATCAAAACCAATCGATGACAAAAAACGATAGTTTATTGTTATTGATTTCAAAATCTGACATTTTCTTCGTGTTCCATTTTTCTGACTGACGAAAATTCATATTTTTCTTTCAGTTTTGGTTCGAAATTGTGATTGAAGTTCCCACAAATTCCGAAACGAGAATATTTCAATTTGCATTTATTCACTTTTTCCGAAGAAAATCATCAACATGTTGCCCCAGATGCATACCTGTTAACCTGAAGATTAAAATTTAGTTTTTGTGTTTTTAAAATTGATTATGGTGGTATGTTGGTGAAGATTTTTTCCAAATAATTGATTGGATCTAATAAATTTCTCAAAAATCTCCAACTGTATGTATTTCGATTTGATTCAAAACATTTACCAACCAAATCAAATTCAAAGCATTTGCGCTTCAGCTTAGGTCTTTCTGTTGTAACTCGAAGGTGTGTTTGCTTTTATCTCATGGATGCATCTTGATAGAAAAGATGTTTATGGCATTATTATCATTTTTAACTACCTGTTGATACGTAGCGTTGTTGTTTTTGCTTAGGCATTAGAAAAACGATGTCGTTAATTTTGTGTTGTGAGAATTTTATGATCGTTGTGATCTCCAATTAAGGTACCTGCAAATATTGAAATGGATTAACAGGCTTATTTTGTTTTATCTGTAAATATGAAGTGGAATTTGTAGTGTGATTTGTTTGCGGGGAAACCGCATTAGCTTGTGTGTAACCCATCTGGTTGATGACAAACTGTCGGTGGTTGTAGGTGTTGCCACTTTGATAATATTTTGTATTAGGTTAGGTTAGGTTATATGGGCTGACGGTTGATTTTGTTACCATCACACTTAGATCTATATAGATCCTTTGTGATACTCTGAAGTATTGTAACTTCTGAAAAAATGATTTTAACCTATGAATTCTATGGTTGGTCGAGCTATTCGGTGGACTTGACAAAGTTCAGTAGGCGATTGCCTGGCAGTTCAGATAACTCTTCTAGTTCATTAAAGAAATAGTTGCCTAAAAATTTTAATCTAGTACGGTAGAGTGCTGGGCAGTGGCATAGGAAGTGAGCTGTGTTTTCGTGCTCCTCCTCATCGCCGCAGCCTCTACATATGTCATCTGTACTAAGCCCTATCTTCTATTTGTGGTAGCTGAGTAGATTTTGTCCCGTTATAACACGTATAAGGAATTAGGGACGGTTTTTTGAGAAGTAAAATCTTATCGGATTTTTTCTTGTTTCCTCGTGTTACTGCAAGTTTCTAGTAGTTTCCATCTATCATTTGCTTTTTGAATGATATTTTTACTGATATTTCTTTTTTAATCGAATTGAGGGATTCTGATGTTATGGTCTATGACAGAGGGATCAAGTAAGCTCATGCACTTTTTCGTTTCCTGGCACACCACTGTGACCGGGAACCCAGCAGAGTCTTACGTTGTTCTGCATACCAAGAACTCTTAGCTCTTCGCGATAGCAAGAAACAAGCTTTGACTTTATTTGAGTAGCAGAGATCGCTTTTATTGCTGCTTGGCTATCAATGAAGAAGGTAATATCAGCATGTGATATCGCCATCATGGATATTTTATTAGTAGCGTTTTTCACTGCCAAGATCTCGGCTTGCAAGACACTGCTATGGTCGGGGAGTCTGAATGAACTGGCAAGGCATAGATTTTCTGAGTAGAAACCTGCTCCTACTCCAGTAATCATTTTCGGTGGATTTCTGCAGAGCTTGCCACCAAACCAAGCTCTGCTCTGTGTACATCGACATGATTATCTTAAGATTTGGCCCCCAATTTCTTCCCAAAACCCTATTACAGGAGTAGAGTGCAATCAGGGCTTTCTTATATCTTTCTTGTATGTTTAGATCCCAGTTGAATTTCTTGTATAAGATAACTCCGAGATATCTTGCTTTTTCTGAAATTATAAGTTGGGTGCTATCAATTTTTGGTATTTCAAAAGAAGGTATTTTCCCTCTATTGGTGAAAAGTACCAATTCCGTTTTCAGATGGTTAACCTTGAGACCGCATTTCTTGGTCCAGTTACTGATCATAGTTAATGCGCTTTCTAATTGTTTGCTTACAGTGGTCAGGTATTTATCCGTTTCCTGAAGCACTAGGTCGTCGGCATATGCTATAACTCTGACACCACTATTTTTGAGTTTGATGAGAATTTCATTCATCACAAGTCCAGAGAATAGGTGAGAGGATTCCACCTTGTGGAGTCCCTCTAGATGTGTACATCTTAATATCAGAGTGCTTTTTCTATGGGACTGTTGTGGACATTGTTGAATGCTCCTACGATATCAAGAAAAGAAGCCAGGGTATATTCTTTTACCGCAAGCGACTTCTCTATTATTCTAACTGCGCGGTGTAGGGATGTTTCTACACTTTTGCCTTTTGTATAGGTGTGCTGAAATGTTGAATATTTTGTATTTGTACGAAATAAATGTTAAAAGTCCTCTAAATCACGGTCGAAGACTGAAATATTTGAATATTTTTTTACTGAAAATTAAAATATACAATACTGAGCTTAAGACAATTTGTTTTAATTTTTTCAAATTACATTCATGTCGATAAAATTATGACAAATCATTTTGTAATGAAGTGGCATCACCGATTGGCTTAATTATTCTAATCGAAATCAATGGGCATAGAACAATCAACAATCTCAATCTCTCAATGCCTCAATGGTAAGGTAAGAGAAAGTTTAGAATCTTAAAAAGTCGTGTTCGTCGATATTTCATTCTCAATCAGACAGTCAAGGGGACGGGTGGAGGAAATAAATGCTCGTGTTGCTTGTTATGTGCATTGTAACCAATTTAAATCGTGGTATTTTCAAAAAAACAGTTTTGTCATGCATTGTTAATTGTCTGTTATCGATAAAGATCAGTGATTGGTGGCTGTGAATGAGAAAATGTAATTTTTCATTCTTGAACCTTTAACTTGTCATGTCTCACATGCAATAAATACATGTTACCTTGCATCAGATCAGTATTCAACTCTTTTTTTTTATGGTATTTGAAGCGAGCCAGTCAATTCTTAGACACCTTGTAAAAAATAGAAATGGAATTCCGCATAAATTATTGCCTTGATTAAGAAAAGAATTTTAGTTTTAAAGTGGGAACAAGGCAGTTATAAGAAAGTAGACTATCAAAGATTTTTAAGTATTCCTTCAAACATCACAACAAATATCTGAATGTACTATTGATTTAATTCCTTATTAGTTCATGTTCATTCCTTACAAAAGTTCAAGGATAAATTTTCATGCAAGGAATTCCATTATGAACGTATCAGCAGAAATATTTCCAAAGTAGACCCTCATAAAATAATTTGTCTTTGCTCCTTATGTACAAGAAACGACTCCCTACGCATAACGACAACCAAAGCAGAAACATTAATCTTTGTTCACATCAAAACAAGTCTCAATAAGATGAGGAAGAGGCCTCCTTATGAAAAAGAAAACTTGAACTTGAAAGTTTGTTTAAAGAAATGCAATTTAAAAGTTAAATAAGGTTATTTCCTTTCTGCCTTTCTGTTTACCCTTTGTGCTTTATTGTTCGTAGGGTAACATAAGAGAAAATGCGTTTTTTTTTTTGTTCTTGTTGGAGTTTATTTGAGCTTTTTTCCTGCATTGAATCCTTAACATTTAATATTGGGGAAGTTTACATTTCATAAAAATATGTTCTTAAGGTATTTTTTTAACGAGACGAAGAGCAGACGTTTTTATTATTGAAATTCATTAGATGTTAGCGTTAGAAATGGTTAACATTTTGACCTCAAACTTGACGAAATCTCATCCCTGTGCCATGAACAAGAATCTGGAAATCACTGTTTCCAGCTAAAGCAAATGCAATTATTTGAACGAAGAAATATTTTGCTTCGTTCTCCATGATTCTCATCATTTCGAGCCTCCTAAAATTTCTATTTAAATAAAAAAAGAGTGTCCCCTAATTCAAGGCTGTAAGAAAACCTTCACTCATTTCAATTGTCATGAAAGTCAGGTAAGACTTGCGGTCTAATGATATTCGGGAATAAGTACTGTGGGTAAGTACCTAGTTTGTGGTCAAATGGCTTGCGACATTCTGGTTTTCGTTCTTTCGACCCCTTTCCATTAAGAGCTTTTCTTGGTTTTTCTATGAACTTAAAAACGAGAGATGCAATTTTGTTGGGTACGCTTGCAAATGCACAAAATTAAATAAAATACTTGCACCAAGAGAAACATTTAAACCACAAAAAAAATAATCTAATGCAACAAAATTACACTCGAAGTTCTTGTTTTACCAATCCCTTTGTGCTCCCATTGACAACCATCAGATTTGAAAAATCGCACATGTACCAACACTTTTTTGACATTTTATCACAATAAAAAATATATCTACAAAATCGTATCCGTTTTTCTTTTCAGAATTTCGAAACCAACAATAGAAGGAAAAAGAGGTGATACGGTTAGCAAAAACCAAAAATAAAGGGAAAAAAATTAAAATGGATGAAAAGCGCCTAACGGTGAATAACAACATCAAAGTCTACAATGAAACGACAAAACCAGCAAAGAAAAAACGACGCGACAAAAGCGACTTAGGTGACAATTTTGTAGCCCCCGATGGCGGATGGGCCTGGGCTGTGTGTCTTGCTGCGGGCGTATCTAATGTAAGTGTCTTTTATGGTTTATGTGCTTTTTCGTTGTTATTTTTTGATATTAAAATAAGTTGAATTGTTGATGGAGTAGAAAAGAGAGGTGTGTCAAGTACCTGAATTATGGTCGCACTAAATTCCACTTTCAGGTGATGATATTTAGTTTTGTTGACAAATTGAGTTGTTATAAAGGGTATTATGAAACAATTTCTGAATAAATTAGAGATTGTCTTTTCGTCTTGTGTGTGTGGGGTTTTGATTTTTGGAAGGAAGGATTATAGTTTCCATGTAGACCGAATTCCAGGTATCTTACTGATGGAAGGATTAGGTGAAAATGGAGCAAATTACTAGGAAATCCTAATGAACAGAATTTACTATATGGCTTTTGTGATAAAGGTAAAATGGTTCTTAGTAGGAACATCATCATCATAAAGGTTGAAAAGTTATAGAGGCATAATTTTTAATGAGAAGGTCTGATGGTTGATGGAAGGAAAAATCATAGTCGGTGTTGGATAATTTGATTGAAATAACCTTTTGAAAATGTTTGTAATGTCAAATTCATTCAAAAATTTTACAAAATGAAGGTTTTAAATTTCATATTCATCTCTTTGTTTTCGTAAGACTCAATGAGAGCCACTTACATATGTGTACTTTTGGTGGATATTTAAGACAACCATCATAGTTAAACGCATTTTTTCTCTTAGGTACTTCATACAAAAAATTCAATTTGCTGACTTCCTGTACCGAAGTTAATAGTCCTCCTGAAGTGCAATTAATAATTTTCCAAGTGCTATTACTTAAGATAAACGATACAAACATTTATGATCAACTAAAGTGCAGCTTACTTCCTTACTTTTCATATCAAAGCATAGAAGACCTTAATTAAAGGGCATAATATCAACATGAAAGGGCGTTTTACACTCAAGCACTTGAGTTTTCTTTTGAAATGTGTTCTTCTTCAGGTACCTCCTACTTAAATATCTCTTATCACCACTGGCATCATCAGTAACAAATGAATAGCGAGTCTTCCAATTCTACTCCTTCAAAAGACTAAAGACACAATGAATCCTTCAACGATGTACGTCTACAGAGACTTTAGGAGAGGTTGGACTTTCAACCACTTGACATCTTTAAAATAATTATTATTATTTTAATGGCTCATTTCGGCTGCACATAATCAATTCGCTTCCTCTTTCCGTTGTATGGTGGCTCCTGTTGTGCCGCCAGCCAACTGTCTACCGCCAACGACAAGATAAAGCTATTCTATGGGATCTGCTGTGATTAAAGAAGCCATCATTCAGCACGAGTGCAGCCTCTCAATTCGGTCTTCTGTTTTTTTAGGATATCAAAACAGACACTTAATACTTCTTGCTCGCGGCAGTATTCGTGTTCATAGCACCTCAATACTCGAAAATTTGCTTTCGTGTCATGGCATTCCCAAAAAGAAAGAAAGAAAGAAAAAACAATTTTAATGATTGTATGCTTTATTGGATATGAAGGGAAAAACCCTTATAGATCCCTCAGGAGCTCAATTGAGAGAGGAAAAATGTTGTTCCTTCTAAATATAACCACACGTCAAATGTGTAATTCGGAACACGTGCGAGTCTTTGGAACATTGAACACATCACGTACCGTTGGGCCACCCTTATGTTTTGAATGTAGTCTGTCTGGGAAGTGTATTGATGTCTGTTCGAAAAATTAATTTGATGTTTTAACATTCGGTTTTTTGTAGAAGAAAAATGAAATCAACCGCAGGGTATTTTAATTTGTTCAGTTTTGACATAATTTTTGAGTTTTGATTTCTAATGATGTTTGTGTACTTTTTAAATAGGTACCTTATGCTACTGATTGAATGATTTTGTCTGTTTGTTTTCAATCAATATTAAGTCATTAAGAAGATGTGCTGCATTGGAGAAACACAAATTTGATTTTGTATAATTGGCTCATTAAAATTTGATGGTGAGTCTTCTTTTTATGAAAACAAATTATCGATCAATCATTCTATTTGTGGCTGTTTTTTTTTCAAATTTCTAAGGAAAGAGTGTAAGACACAGTAAAATTTTCCAAGACTTCCGTGTCTGTGTCGTAACGAAAGGACCTCCTCTTCGTGATCGAAAATCAGTTTTCTGCTCCACTTATGGGAAACGTCTGAGATATTTGCATTTACAGACCACAATATTTTTTAGGGACTCCTCTGGAAAAGAAGCATCACAGTATTTGGGCTGGGATGTTGTCCATTTAACCACTATGGCAGCTCGTCTCTAAGTCTAGAGACTCTTTAGGCCCTACAGATGGAGTAGAATTGAAATCGATGGAAAATTTCCAAAGCTAGGTTGTCTACGACTGTTGGTCTCTACTTTGGTTCGATGCCAAAAAGTTTGGATTGGTTGCGTTGTAATTGTAACAGCTTTTCGCTTCTCCGGCTTATGCGTTGCTCGACCCAACTCTTCAACATCTTTGTTCCCCAGCTCTTAAAATCCTTCTTCATTGCTTGCTAGCCTTGTTGAGATGCCTTGATTAAGTACAGAAGCATTTACCTTCCGGTCTTCTTTGGCAGGTTTGTCATGAAGATTTCCAGAAACAATTTTGATGACATTAATAGGGCAATGCTCATATGGTTTGAGAATTAGTTGATGTTTCCGTATCGCGTCTTGATGTGGATTGTCGTGAGAAAGAAGAAGGATGAAATATTCTAGCCTTTACTAAGGATAGACTTGCTCCTTGCTCTCAAAATAGACTTTCTTTTTTGTTTGATCAACATGCTTACATTTTAAATTTCAGCTATCAGTCTTCCCTTGTTTTCAACAATATGGACTCGTTTACAGAGAACGTTTGTACAGTCTCGGCTTTAAAGGATCTCACATCAGTACCATCATCAATGTCACTATGGCTGTGTCAGCCCTCACAGGTATTTCTACATTCTTCATGCAAACATGTGTTCCAATATTTACAAAACCCTTTAACTCTAGGTCTCATCAATGGTGCTATGTTTCGACGCTTCACTTTCCGACAAGTTGCCATCGCAGGTGATTTGCTTATAACAATTGGAATATTGGCAACAGCCTTTTGTTCAACACTTATTCAGTACATCATATTTTTCTCGATATTCTTTGGTAAGACAATGATAAACTTTATTGTTAAACAAATTTCAAAATCCAACAATTTCTCACAGGGTTCGGACTTGGTATCAGTATGTCAGCAACATCGCTCGCTGTCAATACATACTTCCGACACAAGCGTCGACAAGCAACCGGGTTCTCCTGGACAATAACTGGTCTGGGTCCCATCGTCTTCCCGCACATAGTCACTTGGACGCTAGGTGCCTATGGAGTTCAGGGCACTCTTTTCATTCTGGCCGCAATATCACTTAACGCAGTGGCAGCGGGTCTTGTTCTCCAACCAGTCTTATGGCACGTCAAACCCCAACCAACACCTGAGACAGAAGCCCTAGCCCCCGAACCAGATTATGAGTGTAAGTACTGTGCAGCAAAAAAGCGCAAGAAGAGCTTATTCTCCAGCACCTACACCTTCAACGATGATGACGAGGACCGCCCCGGTCTTGAAGTGACAACCGAACCCTGTACACCAATGCTCTCCCGCGCCAACGATGGCTACTATGGGTCTAAGCTATCGCTAACAACAGACGCAAATCAGGCTCCGAGAAAATTGCATCGCAATATGTCGGTCAATTCGACAAAAAATTTTCCACAATACGAAAACATCTCGAAACCAAATTATTTCAATCGTGAAAAGGAGGAGAAGGATCGTTACATGAGCAAGACAAATATCTTCTCAAACAAATGCACATGCGCAGAGGAAAAGGCAATGTTGCAAAAGCAAATAGCCGCCGAGAAAGAAGTGGGAGCCAAAGAATTGGTTGACGATCAAAAACTTAAATTCACACAAAAAGTTGTTCGATTCTTCGACTTGGACCTGCTTCGGGACTTTACATTTGTCAATTTGCTCCTTGGTATGGCTGTGATACTCTTCGGAGAAGCGAACTTTTCTGTGTTGACTCCGTTCATTTTGAATGACTTCAAATTCACTGATTCGGAGATTTCCACTGCAATGTCGCTGATTGGTGCTATGGATCTGGCGGTGAGGTTCTTAGCACCGTTTGCTTTGGAGAAAATCAAACTGGGAAATAGGATTCTTTTTGCTTTTGGCATTATTTGTATTTGCTTGGGGAGATTTTTCATCACACTTGTTCGATCCGCTCAAGGATTGATGTTTGTTGCCGCTCTGGTTGGATTCGGCAAGGGTTTTAGGACGATCTTTGCTCCGTTGATCTTGTCGAGTTATGTGCCGTTGAATAGGCTACCGGCTGCATCGGGACTTCAGCTGATTTGCAATGGATTGTTTATTTTCGCAATCGGACCAGTTGTTGGTAAGATTTTAGTTTTTTTTCGGTATGAGATTTGAGTTAACGTTTTTTCTCCCAAGGATTTATTACTGATGCAACAAGTTATAGTGGTTCTATTCATTTCATCAATTTAATGACAACAATGGCGTTGTTTTCTTGGGCAGTGGAATCAGGATGTCGCAAACTTCTGCACAAAAAGAAGGAGCAGGAAGTTGAGCAACAAACGTAACATCATACCAAAGTTTGTCAAACCAAAGAAGACGTTGGATGTCAAAACTTCATTTAAGTAGTAAATATCATCTTAGTAAATGGTCACTAACCAAAATATTAGCGAGACCATTTTTATGACGCACGCATGATATGCGCACAGCTTATATCGAATCAAACAGAACTAGAGGTTCAAAAGCAAGCCGACAAACGACATAGTTATTTCTAATCACTAAGGTGCAACTTAAATAGAAACAAATTTTACTTAATTTAGGATGTATTGTATATACAACTTTAAAATGGTGCAGCTCTTGTGTTATAGTTTTTGTAAGTTTTAAAAATTAATATTACGAAAAAAGTATTTAGGAAAATTAAGAATATAATGTGGAGAATAAATAACAATACCAGTATTTTAGTCAAGCTTGTTTTGAAGGAGCTATTCAGGATTAACTTAACAGGGTTGGAGATGATCTCATCGCCACCGCTGTAGATATGGGTAAGCGTTAATAGTGGAGCCTAGGAAGACATACTCTTCTACTACCTCGAAGTTATATTCATCTATTGTGACGATTTTTCCCAGACATAAGATCGTTAATAAAAATTGGAAAAAATATCGGCGATAGTACGGAGTCCTGGGGCACATCAGCGTTTTTTTATTTTGTACATATTTTTTCTTCGTGTCGAAACTTCTTTGTTGTGCGTTCATTTGAAATGCATATTTTAAGTTGGCTCTTTTTATTAATCCTTACCCAAGTCTCTTCAAAAAGTTAAACCTCCTCTGTGGCTGAATTTTCTCAGCACATGCTATGAAAACTTTTTCCACAGTACTCCAAAAGCTAACCATAATTTCATGTTCTAAATCTGCTGTTTCAAATTGTTAGCTTGCCGTATACCTTAGTCAATCGACTTTTCACTTGAGTGATCCCATCCAACTACTGAATAGTCGTCTATCGGGCGAATAGAAGTTAAAAATCAGCTTTAAGATCTAAGCAAACACTTTGAGTCCTTATAAAAGTTGCATACAAATTAAAGCCATTTCTTGATTGATATATTCGGTCTTCTTCGTCTTGTCAGCTTGGTCGGTTTTTCAAAACAAAACCAGGCGCCACGCATTTGGAACCACCTACAAGCATTAATCTACCACGCCCATACAAAATGATTATCACTCAAAACTCATCCCTCAAAGAGTCTAATAACAATGCGCACTGATCGCAAGATACTATACAGTATATACAAGGCCCTCAATCACATCTCTTGTCTATGAGAAAAACAAAAACACACCCTAGACGACGACTACACATGATGATATGTATGTAACTCGAACAGCGATTCAGATAATAGTCGGCAATTTATCGAGATCGGCAGCTTCAATCGACAATAGAAAATTAAACAAAAAATTAGAGTTAGATGACTTTTGTAGTTCAAAGGCCTACCGCGCAGCATGCTGAGAAAATATTTGTGTGACCACCCAAAGGAGTAACAAACATTTGGAATTCCCATGCGGTCAAAAAGGGAAGTAATTTTTACTAAGGAATGAAGGAAATTGTCCCACCATATGGCTATTCAAATAATAACAGGTGTCATGGGATTAGAAATGTGTGATTAGTGAACAGGATGCACCCAACTTGGAAGAGAAACGATAAAATTTCTATAAAATAATAACAGCCGCTTAGTCGTTTCGAGAATTCGCTTTGAATGGAAGTTTGAAGAATCCAGATTTAATATTTTATTTGCATATTATCTTCATGTTGCAGTCTTTCGAAGATATCATTTTGACAGGGTGTTATTGCTGTTTGAACTGATTTTGACAACAATTTGGAGAAGAATTCCTGTGGTCAATTTTTGTATGAATGACAAAAATTGGTTTGCCAATTCCTTTGTCAGAATAATTTAAAAACATCTCTTAAACGAAGAGAATCACTTCAAAAGTTTACACAAATCCTAGTGGGAACACTCTTTGAAAACATTTCACTTGAGATTATGTTTTTATAAAACTTGCAAATCATGTGTAGATTTACAAAGTGCAAAAGCAGAGAGTCCGTGCTTTGTGGTTCTTTTTTAAAGCCCTTCTTCCTCAAGCACTCAATAAACCCGTATCCTCGTCTCCTGTGTACAAACGTTTGTAACGTATGTTCGATGTGTAAACGAAGAATTGATTTTTCATTTTAAAATCGAATCATCGTCGATGGGTGCAGTTCGATTTTCCAATTTGAATTTTTATGAGTTCTTCATAATAAAAACGAAAAAAAAAATGTAAATAGTTTGGGTTTTTGCCGATAACAAAAGAGAATTATAATTTATGCAGATTTGGTTGTTGGCGACACTCCTTTGGAGAAAATTATTTGAAACGTCGCACTTTTCGTGTTGCAAATTGAAGGGTGCCATTAAATTTTGATGGAAAGGCAAGTGGAAAATATAAATCAAATCGATTTGATAGCTGACTGATGATGGGACTGGGGAGTGGTATGATGTGTGAAAAAAGTATACACACTCTTATTGAGTTGCAACAATGTGGCTTTAATCACGATTGTTGATGGTCAGAGAGATTGTCTCCGTTAAAAAGACAAAGTCCATGACACTAGATTGGGTGATAAATTGTCTCCTAAATCAATTTCCAAGGTGATTAGAGGCAATGTATAAAACAAATAGGTTTTTTAAAATTATTGCTTCAAGAGAGAGCTCATTTAGTTCCTAAAAGCAATAAACATGTTTCAACGAAAAAGTTCATATAACGTTCATATTTTCCAGAAAATCGAAAATAGCAATGAACACACTGCGATGCTAGTTTTTTAAGGCTGAGGTATGCTGATCTGTCCAGAGTGTCCTCGACTAAGCACCAAACGTCGGATGAAGACTTTTGCAAAAGCACCTGTCAGTATACATTTTTTCGGTCGGTGCTGAGTGTGAATCATATTACACACAAATTAACTGATTTCGTGTTGTTCCATTTTCTTTTTATCCTCAGTAGTTTTCAGTTGTTGCATTCTGATTTGTAGTTCTCGGTAGCTTCCAGGGGCAGACCGTGCGTCGGTCTGTTTTAGGCTATTTATAGACGAGGAGGCGGTTGCCTATTTTATGTTTTTTTCGCGGGTCCGCTCCTGAAATTTGTCCAGCAAAATATATGTATTAGCTGTAAAGCTTCAATACAATGCTCTAACAAGATAATTGTTTTCTAAATATTACTTACTCAGAGAAAAAAAGTCTTACGAACGAAATGTGTCATTTTCTTACCAAGAGACGGACAGACTTTTGCTGTGTAATGTCCTATACGGTTTACGAAGACCCGAAGCTCCAAATGACGTTCTTGAAAATCTTCAATAAGGTCACACAATATAAAAAAAAAATATGTATTGATTTCCTTCAGCTTATTTGCGTACCTATACCTTGTTTCTATGTAAAATCCAAAAAAGAATAAAAACAACCCAAAAACACAAAACATTTAATTTAAAAACATTCCCCGCATCCAGATGCGAAATGTGCTTTTAATGATATCGATCGATTTTGAATGTGTATTGTATAATGTAGGATGTGAAGTGTGAAAAGCCTGACATGGTATTTCAACTACCCAAAAAATGTGTATGTTTTTCATTCCTAAAATTTCACTTCAGGTATTTCAAATGAAATGTTCCCCCCTTAAAAAAAAACACCCAACTACCCATTTCCACATGCCTTACGTTGTCGTCGCCTATATCATCATGCCATCACCAAAGTGGAGGTAAAAATATCTCAAATGTTTGCCAGCACAAGTGCGGTACATTCCAGGAGAACACGATTGCTGATGCTGGTTGCCGTTCTTGCCGCAAGATATCTTTTCCATATCCGGTGGAAATATTGTCTGATACGTACATTGAACACACAAGAACAGCAGTGTTTCATATCAATGTCGGTGTTTTGAGAGGTAGGTAATTTGAGTGCTAATCCATTTCGAACATGAGTTATTTTTGTAGGTTTTTATATGACAAGTTTTGGATCTGTACAAAATTCGATCTCGAGATTTTAATCAAACATGGCAATACAGTTATAATGAAGTCGAGAATAGTGTAAACGGCAATTCCGATTCCGACTGTCTGTTGGTTTGTCAGCTTTGACGTCTTTAGACATGTTCACATGTTGATAGACTTCAAATTTTGAAAAAGTGGTTTTAATGAATGCAAGTAAAGATCTAAGGACCAAAAATCCAAAAGTCCAAAAGAGCAAGAGTCCAGCAGCCAAATTAATACTCAGAATAAGGAAGGAATAACCTTTATTCTATGGACTAAGTGGAAAATGCTATTAATAGAATACGTTTCCCTTAACTAACGTTAACTAACTCATTCCACTGTAGAGGGTGCTTTAGCTTAGGAATAAGAAAAATTTAAGAAAAAAATACTTCTCTGTCAGTTCACTAGATGGCGCCACAATCGATTGCCGTATATATATATTGTAGCAAAGACAACAACAAATTGGTTGTCACGTAGGCACCAACAACTAACGCCACCTTACTATTTAAGGAACAAATTATTTTTATTAATGAGAAATTTTATCCCATAGTTTAAATCTTATTCTGTGGAAGTTAACCGGTGGATTAAGAAGTGAAATAAGTTTTTTTTTATTAAAATGATTCAAAAATTTAAAGGTTTTAGAGTAAAGGAGCAAATACGTGCGACCAATACGCCCACTTTAGTTTTTATCACACTCAAAAATAGAAATTCTGTATAATTATTTTTTTAAATGCTTTTTTTTATTTAAAAAAAAAAGGTGTACGATTTGAAACATACACAAAACCTACAAATCATGTTTTGACAAATTAATGGGAAAATGTAAGAACTAAAAACACTTTTCGATGATGTAGTTTGAAGGAGTGCTCTTAGAGTTTAATATGTCAGTCTCCTTAGGAAGCACGAACAATCTTTTGTAGGAAATGCGTTAAGTGGATTAATGAAGACTTCTAGAATGAAAAGATAAATAGTTTTAATGAAATTGAAATTGAACTTAAGAATGATTGTATTTTGTCTTGGGTGATCGAACAAATTTATTGCAAGGCGGAACACAGAACTAAAGTCACGTTCCGGAGCACTACAGATGCAATTAAGGTGTCAGCTAAGGCCCCTAAGAAGATTTATTTTAGAGGCAGGCAACAAGAACATCCATTATTCACCAGAAGCTATTTGCGAGGAGGTAGATACATGTTGACATAAAGAAATATTAGTGACAAGGTCTAATTCAATGCAACTTTTTGCTTCTATTTCTAAAACTAAAATCTAATAACCACTTTTATGTATCATAATTTGATTCTGAAACTTAGCCATAATCACGTCAAACTTCAAAGCAAACACTTTTTACCAAATTGTGCGAAACAGAGATTTTTCTCTGATTTAACTATCAAAACCATGTTACAATTACCGTGCGTTTCGAACACTTGACCGCAGAGCAATTTCCCTATCCAACCTCAGTTGAGTGCTGCAACTCTGTGCGTGAACGTTAAAACTATTTTCAAGTTATCTGCATGCATCGGCCTTTATTTCCATAGCAAACTATTACAGGACAATCCAATTACACGCACTGACCAAACACACCAGCGGGAGCATGTTGTGCCTTTAGCTATAGAGCTGCAGTTCGATGGTAATTTCCGCACAGATGTTGGATGTTGCGTAGATTTCTAATCCCTTTGGTCAAAAACAAACCCCATCAAAGCCAATTAACTTTCAATTTCCGTATAATCAGGAATGTTGATCCTTTTTTACTCCAACGAGCACATCTCTTCGCATCCATACATATGAAAATTCAAGCGGTAAGGCGGCCAATTAATTTTCCTGCTAACATGACGTGGTCTCCAAACTAAAGCAAAAGTAAACCAATTTCGTTTGGAATGGAGCATGCGGTTGAAATTCTTGTCGACTCTTGGTCGCTGGTCTTCGGGGCAGTCAGTCGATGTAAAGTCAATAAAAATTCGTATACGATAGAAAAACATGGAAAAACGATGTGTTCATCTTGCATCCTATACGAGATCGATTAATCGGTTAACATAATTTGACATGGCAATAGGAAGGGTGCACGACAAGGATGTTGACGCTCTGCGACGACGGACGGCTCCAAGGAGAGGCATATGCTATGCAGTCGCTGTCGGGTGCTAACATTCTCGATTAATCTATGCTGATTGGGGAATGGCTTTAAAGAAGTTCGAACACGACAATGGAATTCAGTTCATAGAAATCGTTAAGCTCGTCTGGTTGTTGGAGTTGGAAAGGCATCTGTAATTGATTTGGATGTGGAGCAATTAATTTATTTTCCATAAGGCTATAAGAAATTTGAGTGAAGGTTGCTTGGATAATTATAATGGCCTAAATCTTGTAATGAGACGTTTTTATTGGAGCAAATAAGGTATTGAAATGGTTGAAGAAAGTTCAATAAAGCGACCTGAAGTCGATGATATTTAAATATGTGTTGAAAGATCATCAAATGTTCCCAAAGGCATCGAGTGGCTTGATCTCTTTTCCCCACAAGTTAAGTAAAATTTGTCTTACTAGCTGCCTTCTCCTATATCTTCTTTCGGATCGATTCATCGCTGTTGATTGAAGCTAGGTGACTAGGTCGTTCAGCCAGGGGCCATACGAAAAACATGTTTAATTTTGTATGTTATTTTATCCGACTTTCCTTCATCTTTTACTCATGACTTTCAAATAGCTCTCATCTTTAACGATGTCAAAAAAAGGATTCAGACAAAACGGTATACTGTCATGCGATTTCTTCAATATCGTGCTTGAGAAGAGAGTGCAAAACTCGACCGCCAAAACTAGAAGCAGATCTTCCAATTCATTTTCTCGCATACTCTAATTACGCCAAAAATGGGCTTAGCGGTAAAAGAGGACAAAACGAAGTATACGCTGTCTTCAAAGTAAGACATACAGCACCGACGCACTAGCTAGGACAGAACGTCACAATAAACTCATTGATCGAAAAGCTGGATGACCGAGGAGTATTTTCCTCAAAAATCCTATTAATCGCGCTTTTGTATGTCAGTTTGAATATTTGACAAAAGGCCAATATCGAAGTTACCAGAAGAAGCTTTTCGAAACGTCATTGTGACCTATTTTGATTTGATTACTTAAATATTCACGAGCACTAATCGTAACAAAAAAACTACCCTTCGACCTCTTCCTACCAATATGAATAAATATGAACAACCCTCCTCCCCAATTTTCAATAAAATTGAATTAGATACCTACCTCCAATTTAATTTAACAACTTGAACTCGATAAAACTGTCACAACACTTCTGATAAAGGTATCTCTCTCATAAGTACACCGTCCTCCACCAGTTGTATCAGAGCATTTTTATCTCCATAATGTACCCAAAACAGCTTGCACCCATCAAGGTGTTGTAATTTTTTTTCTCTTCTTCCATAAGACGTTGTCGTTGTGTCTTCTTCCTCAAAGATACATTTCAAAGATAGGTATAGGTACACATAAAATCCGTTGACCCAAAATATGCCCCAGAAAAAACGATAAAACGATAAACTCGTGTTATCTTTGTCTCTTTTTTTTTTGTTTTTCGATTTTGCGCTCTTGTTGTCTTAAAACTGCAACAGGTTGTCACCTTGACAATCTTGACTCTCGAGGCAGCATCACAGCTTCAAGCTCTTCCAACATTAGATATCGGTCGCTCCCTCCCACAACTCAAACTCATGACAATCCCACTTCTCATCAAACAAATCTGAGTCTGGTTTGAGTTGTTATCAAAAGCGCAAGTCGCAACTTACAACTCATAGCACAAGCAGCGCATCACCAATATTGAACGTTGGTCAAAACAAACTCAACAAAAAAGAAAAACCAACCCAAAAACCATGTGTGTTTTGAGTGAACCAATACAAAACAAACTCAATTTTCCACTCAATTTTCTGATATCTTTTTGGTCGACCAACAAAACTCTACATTCCGAGTTGGTTAGATTCTTTAAGCTTCTTCAAAATTCAGTATGAGTTCACAAATGATCCGGGCAAGCTGTGTTTTCGAGATAAGATTGCGCGAAAAGTAGTGTGTTTGTGATGATGTAACAGCAAAATTTTAAGGATATCTGGAAAAGTTCATTTTGAAATTGATTTTAATTTTTTTTTTCTCTTAAGTTTATAATTTTTGTTTGTTTTAATTTTTAATTTTTCAAAACGACAAATAAAAAATAAACAAAAAAAAAAAAAATCAAAAGAAACCAACGAAATATCAGAAAGAAAAAATTCTTTGCGGTTGCGTTGCGGTGTTGGGGGAATAAAAAAAATTCGATTTCGGTTTTGAATACATCTCCTCGCGGGCGGACAAGTGCAGCATCGTCAAGGTGCGTTTTTCCTTGAACTTGGCATCACGTTGAGTGTATAGTGGCTGTCGATTGGTGTCGGTGGTGAACAATTCTTTCCTGTCGTGATTTTTTTCAAATTGTTTTTCTTTTCTGCAAAAAAATTATCAAAGCAAGAGGCAACGGAGCAGACGAGACTAGAAAAGTGTTTGGTTGGGTGGTGAAATAATTCGGGTCATCAATTATTGTTTATGTAAATATTTTGTTGCAATAAACTTTGTGCTTTTTTTTCAAGTCACTTTTTGTTGCTAAAAAAAGGATAACGTGTGTTTTGTTCTGTTAAAAAAAGATTGATAAAATTAAATTGTTCTGAAATGAACGTCGCAGTTGGTCAATGACGTTGGGTGATTAATTGAAATCCTTTTGTGTATTTTGGCACAAACACCTATCACACACATAAATACCTGCGATCGATTTGTTTGTTTGTATTTATTTTCTCTTTCGTTATTGGCATTGACAGTGACTTGAAATTACATTGTTAATCGTATCGATAATACTGATTAGGAGTGGGATTAACTACTTTGGAGATAGCGAGCACACGACGATACATCAGGTGGAGAATAATCGGAGACAATCTTTTGTAAGTGTCCATATTGGAAAATATTTTTTTCCCAGATTGATTAATTTTATTTTCAATTGATTTTAAAGAATCCGCTACTTAAGGACTAAAAATATGTAAATTGCTTGTAAGGGAAGTGTTAAGGATTTAATTTTTTTTAAAGAGAATGCTTTTGTATGTAGTATATTTCACTGTTCTCAACCAAGTCAAAAATAGCGGCAAACGTATTGTAGCATACAGTTCATAAAACACGTTTAAAGGTAGGAGATTAGAAGGATTTCGGTACGTCTGTAACTCACGTACTTTCTGCACTAAAATTTGTAAGACGAGACATTTTAAGGAGTGTGGGGGTAAAATTCTCTCACAGAAAAACAAAACCGCAAAAAAAGTAAGCGAACGGAAAAACAACAAATTTTGTCCACATTTTAATTGTCAAGTTTTTTTGTATACAAAATTGAGACTTTGAATATAAATTTATTTATTGATTTGCTATTTTCAATCAAATTTAACAATTTTGACAAATCAGCCCAAAGAAATTTCTTGGGCTAAAATTCGTAGGTTGGGAAAATATTTTACTCTCTCCTCAGCGCTCTCTTTTACGAAAAACTACAAAATTTTTGAGTACGCGAACAGGATTTGTTTAAATTTCGTATTTTTTTAAATATTGGACTGTTTTAGGAGAGTACGCGAACGGACCTAGTATTTATGAATAAAAAATAGAGTCCTCTACATTTAAATAGCATCAATCGATAGCCGACAGGCTTAACATTTTTTAAAAATGCAAGTGGTGTGAGATAAGTCGCGTTTGGCGATTTTCTTATTATTATTTTTTTGTGTGATAAAAAAAAAACGAGTCAAAAAAATGGATTTGCATAGAAAATCATATTAACTTTTCTGCCTAAAATTTTGGCCTGAGAAAATATATCTTTTGTTCTTGACTTTGTATTCAAATGGTTCATAACAACTTTTTTTTATAGTATATTAATTAATTATTATATTAAACATTTTACATAAAATGCTCACATATTTACTTCCTCAGAGATTTTGTATGGGACATTTTTATTTTTGAAATACTCAAAATTCTCACTTTTTGAATCGAGTCACTTTTAAGCCGTTTTATAGCGTTGGTAGACATTACGATCATTTGCGTATCAGCTTACGTTCAATAATTGATATTTGAAAATATAATGTTTAATTCAAGAGTAATTCGTTTTCAAAAAGTTTATTTCAAAATTTGGCTATATCAAAAGGGCATCAAAATTGTATACCAGAAATAATAATTAATTCTACTTTTTCCAAACCTTGTTAAGCTTAAAAATACTTCAATGATTTTCGACATTTGCTTTTATTTATATTCTACAATATTAATTGTGTTTCGGATCGAGGGTTGTTGACAAAATGAAAATGTTAAAAATGCTTCAAACAAAATTAATTATTAATTTTAATTGTAAAATGTCTTAACGTTAATGATCCTTAGATTCAACCCTTTCTAGGTTGCTAGCAACTCAAATACCCTAAATGCACCTGTCTTCAAAAAAATGTTTTGAAAGTTGCCGAGTTGTATATTGTATGTCTCCTAGACAAATATAATTGATGCAAGAGTAAATAAGTGGCTTGAATGGCTTCATAGAACTTCTGAAATGGTTCAATTGGTCGTTATAGTGGGTCCACATGGCACAGACTTTCAGATTTTTATCTGTTCAAGCTTGCATATAATCACCTAAAATATCTAATATACAAAATTCTTATATCACAGTTTTAGTGTTTATACTCCTCTGAAACGACTTGACCGATTTTGATAAAATTTCATATGTATATTCAGTAGGTATGAGAATAGGTTTCTTACTAAACATTTTAATTTTTTGGCCAGTTTTTTTTGTGTTATTTTTTTATGGTGCGGAATTGAAAAATGGATTAAATTCTAAATTTTTACCATCCTACCAACGACCCATATTGTACCAAATGTATCAAATTTTAAGGAAATGTTGGGGTAGTGGTGTAGATGGGTTTTAAGTATTTTTTGTACAAAATCGACGAATCTGTTCATGAGATATGGCCAGGGTAGCGGGTAGTGGTATAGCGGGTAGCGTGGTAGCGCGGAAACAGGATAGCGGGGAGCACTTTAGCCTGTAGCGGGTAGCGGATTGCTGGTAGTGGGTATCGGACAGTGGGTTTCGGGTTGAGTGGTAACGGTGAAAGCGGGTAATGATGTAGCGGGTAGCGGATAGAAATCGTGGATATCTGGGTACCTGGTAAAGAGTAGCGGGGTAGGGGGTAGTGTGTTAATGGGGTAGCGAGGTAAAAAAGTCTAGTTCTTTTATTTGAGGCAGAATGAAGTCTGCCGGGTCAGCTAGTATCAAGAAACATTTTATTCTCGATTTGATGTTAGGACTTGAACAGTTTCAGTTGTGAGCCCGTAACCCAAAATGAAGGCAGTTCTTCCGCTTTAATATTCTTCTTTTTTTAAAGGTTGGGTTCCTTTTATTTAAATTGATTAAAAATAAAAAAAAAATCCTGTACATTACAAACGAAATAATAAAGTTTAAATTTTACACTGAATTAATGCTTGATAGTAGAAAATCAGCTATAGTTGCTTGTTAACTTCCCATTAGAAGTTTTTTTTGCATATCTCTATGTTTGTAGGTCACTAGAATCCGAATCAAAACTTCTTATAATGATGTCTGTTTGTGAGTATGTACGTTATCTTTTTATTTATCGATGTTGGAAATTGGAATTGGAAATGAGTTAAAGCGGATATAAACGGTGTGTCATCTAAATGGTCGATGGAAACATTGCATAATTTTGACAGGTTTCAAACGATTGTCTTCGTGAAACACATTTTGGAAAGATTATTGCATTACTATTTTGACCATAAATCGGTTCACGCCCACAGATCGCGCGAAAATAGTGACAAAATTCTTTAAATGTAATCGTTCAGTTGTTGCAACACAGCGTGAATATCGTCAAAAGTATCGTGGTCGTTCTGAGCCTAAAAGTGATACTTTTCATCGATTAGCTTCGAATTTCAAGAATCACGGTTTTGAAGAAAACCGTCCACATTCAAATCGACTACGTCCTCATGTTTCTGATTTTTAATCGGTAAATACCTACTCATTATTTTAGTTGATAACAGTTTTCTCCTGGATTGAATATAAGACACTATTCAAAACTTACGAGTGAGTCAACCATGGTCAGCCGACCAACGTTAAAAGTTTTATTGAACAATAATATTCCTAATTATGCAATGTGACTTATGCCTGAAAACTATTTTACAGCTTACAGTAGAGACAATTCGCCACGTATTCAGAATTATTACTTCAATAACTAAATTTTCAGTAGTTTTATTACTTTTTCCTGACAATGGGGTATGTGAATTGAGAAAGCTATAAAGTTCGATGTCCGGTGTTATTATCTCATGTGCTTAGCTAGTTATAAGTAATAATTGTTCACATGCGCAAAGGTGGAAGGGAACATTCAGCCGCTGGATTGGAAGAGTAATAAGCAAGCTTACAAAAGTAGACTTTTGCAACCTTTAGATGCAAATATTTTCATAGTTAGTTGCCTTCATAAACGATTTACGTATAGTTGCGACACATTTCTTAAGGGTTTGTTTACACCATTTAAAAATCTTTTTTCTCAATATTTGATTTTTTTATTTCGGGTAAAATGAACAATATTTTTCAAATATGCCAAGTTTCATGTTGTTACAATTACAATTCAACAACACAAATGCAACACAGCTTTATGCCATTTACGTATTCATATTTTAATTTTGAATGAAACTAAGCTGATTAGCTTACAATTGAAGGAAAACATTGAACCAGGTTCAAATCTTGACCAAATAAGTAAAAACAACGAGGTGGAAAAATCGACTTATTTATTTAATTCTTGACTGAATTATGATTCACTCGATAAAGATGTTAGCGTAGAACATAGATTTTACAGCAAAAAACGTGCGTTGAAAAGTGTTCAGTTAATGATCCAAGCACGACTCTGCAAAAGAACAACTGTCAGAATCCGAAGTAGTTGGCACATAGATTGCTTGTATAGACTGTAATACCGCTAGAAAATTTGTTCATATTAAAATTTTACTGATAAAGGAATGTTGCGCCATTCGTTATTATCGGAAGGTACTTATTCAAAATTAATCAAATTGAATGTCAATGTCATCATTATCAATATAGGAACGCCACACTTAAACAAAAATAAAATTCAACTACATTATATGTACCTGCCTACCAACGAATTTATACGTAGGTAATAAACATACATATGTATGCCAATACTTAGTGAAATTATACTTAAGGTACTTTTATCTTTATGTAAAATACATGTATATTGATAATCACTCTTGAACTTGACATAAAAAAAAAAATAGATAGCAAATTGAAATGGAACGCAAAAAATGTATAAAAGTACTTCATTTCAATGACTCATAATGATTCATCAGAAGATAAATTTTGTAATCCTTAATGTTTTCTGCTCAACCATGCCTCTCTCAATTAATATCGAATTTTGAAGTTGAGTTTTCCAAAAGCAAACTGCATTTTTCCTATTGAAAAAAGGTTTTAAAATGAGGACCAACATTAGCAGAAGCTCTAGAAAAATCTTAAGTTCTTCTTAAAAGTTGTTTTCTAAATGAACAAAGCATCTGTTTTTTTTAGATTCATTTGGTACATCGTGTATCTCATATTATTTAAACAGAAAATAATTCATAGCCCTCATTTGAATTTCCTGCACATGTCAACGTCAAAGCCTATGCATCATTTTCCCCAAGTGTGCTTGAAAAAACAAACATAATTGCAAAATCATAGTCTAACCTCTCGTGAACTTACTCAAAGCAAATATAAGTAACTTTGTATGAGTATATTCCCAACGACATCATAAAACAAAAACAAAAACACCACTACCGCCCCTCACGTATACGCCTTTCATAAAAAATAAACATCGACAAAATGACGATTGATTTCCATCATCGTCGGGGTTCTAGGTCCCTACTGGGAACTGAATATACTGGGTCAAGGACAACAGCGATTAGCACTTTTTTCGTACATTTTATCTCCCGGCAACTTTGTGTTCTGCAAACTAAAAACGAACATCCAACCCAAGCATATAAAGATGAAAAAAAAAAATAAATACAATTTTTCTGTTTGCCTCCGAAAAAGCACATTCCAACTTGTATAAGTAGGCCCTTGTCGTTCTTCTCGTTGTGTCTCTCATGTCCGTTTGTACAATTAAGTGTCCCTTACGCTTTGAATTATGAGAGGGGTAAATATTTATACAACATAATCCTTCCAACTTGAGATAAATTAAATTCAAGAAGGATTAAACACACACAGCAACAACAACAAAATATGCTTAACCCCAGCGATTATGAGAGGCAAAACACGAAACGAAAAAAGACCCCCTATATCCCTCTTTGCCAAATAAGGATAAATCTATTTGGGTCACCAGCATCATCTGTTTGGGATCATAATTATGTGGAGAAGGGTACCCCGTAATTTTTCATATCGACATTCGACATCCTTTCAAACGTTTAATAGTTTTAGCTCTACCGCCCCCCTCCCCCCTTCTTCCCTATCAAACTTATTTTCTAAGTAGGTAGATTATGTGGTCATTACGCCCCAAATCATAGAAGCCCCAGAGATAGACCTCCCGCAGACCTATATCCGACGATGTGGTTTAAATGATATACAAGACCCTCTGGGCAATAAGACTAAGTACCGTAAGAGTTCATAATGAAACCCTTTTTTCCCGCTGCTACTGATTATAATGACAATGGGATAGGGCATGGACGATGGGTATCCCTTTCTGAAACAATGAATTTTCACGGATCATGAATAAAAGATTAGAACCCATGATGTTTTATTGTGTGATTCTTTTTGTAAGAAGAAAATAAAATACAAACTGTCTTCTTGGATGACACAGTAGTTGGGTTTTGGAATTTCCTTAATGCTTCCGCTTTTCCAGGAATCTCCGAGTGCCTATTACCTACCCATCTAATAGATGTAGATAAGAATACTTCGGTACTCAAAAAATAAACAAAATGAAAAGAATAAAAGACTTAATAGGAGTAGACAAATAAAATGAAAAAAAAAAAGATTGTATGCTCACGAACCACAACCGCAGATTGTATTTTGCATAAAAAGACCAACAGCACCACATGTTGACAGGTGTCGTAAAGTTTAATGTTGCACAGCAGGGTTGTACTTTGTCATGCATGACAGGCTGGGGCCTGCTGACAGTCTAAAAGGGAAAGGAGTCGTTCCTTGAACCTATCCCTGTTTTTATTCAAATAAAATGAAATTAACATTTCGGTACTTCTTGTCCGTAATCCCGAAGGGCATTTGAAGTAAGATAAGTGGGATAGACTTTCTCATGGACAAACGGAAAATATTGTAACGAAAGTTTAAAAAAGGAAGTTTTAACTTCATAGAGTCAAGAATTACACCTAATGGAGGTATAGAATGTCATTAAGAGGACAAATTTTTATCAGCGCCCCAATTTTGCACCAACAAAATCCACTTGCGTCAAAAAGATGGGTATGGGTATGTGCATGCTCTATTTGCAGATACAATTCGAATTGAATGAGATGACTCAGTTTGCGCTTCTATATGAACTGTACTGTGACGGTATATAACAACAAAATCCAAACCAACACTCTAACTCTACCTGTTCTCATTGAACCTAAAATGTGAAGTACGACTGCAACTGCAGAGTCGTCACAGACCAAGACCACTCGTGATTTTTGTTTTTCTTTTCTTTTCTTTTAATGCATTTCATGTCGGGTGCAGATGCAGTGTTCACCCTTTCATCCTCGAAAATTCTGCTCACTATGTCTAAGCCCACTCCAACAGAACTCTAGGCAGCATACACATTTCTCCATATCATTGGGTATACCTATACCCACCACCTGGGGCGTCTAATTAATTGCAGACTTTTAGCTAAGAATTTCTGTCTAAAATGCAAAACTGATTTAGTAGAAGAGATAAAATAATTTCCAACAACTAGGTCGTGTTTTATTATTTTTTTTTTTAACGTTCAGTGTCTTATTTTCAACTTTTCAAAAGAACTTAAATAAAAATAGAAAATTGATGTTTTATTTAAATTGTGCGTTGAAAAATAATTAAAAGAAGAATTCAGCAAGGATCGTTTTCCGTTGACTTGATGATCTTTAAGATGCTTAAAGAATTTGTAGGAATCCGCGCTAAGCAACATCAACAACTGTTGCAATTGTAAGAATTTATTTTTACTTTCTAACTGCAATCAAGAGCGATGAAGACTCTTTGAGGGGATTAAGTGATGAAGATTTGGAACCCGGAAAACTGAATGATTCTACTTTACTCGTTTTTATTTGTCTGATCGTTGCTTTGCTTTTTATTCATTCTATTTAAGATTTGAAAAGAACCAGAGGAGTAAAAACTGAAAAACAGAAACCTGATGGATAAGAGCAATACTAAAAGTGATGATGTTAATTAAACTGATGAAGTGTAAAAGGAAATAATTTTTGGACAAGGATCAGAAAGATATGTTTTCTGTTTTACGAAAACACGGTCCCGACTGGCTGGTTGTTCTTTAAAGTTTAAACTGTGTTTAATAGTGCGATGGTGCGGCCGGTCGGTGGCGGCGCGGAGACGCGATGAGTGTTTGCAGCTGAATTCGGTGAAGAACTAATGTGCAGTGTGCACTTGTTACGTCAATTGTAAATGAATAACTTTGATGTAGTGGTTATGAATTTATGCTCACAAAAAAGAAGAATCACATAACTAAGGGGAATAACAGAGTAATAACGTTACATTTGTAAAATTAGATTTTTATAACTTACCTCAATAATTTTTCTGATTTTCATTGAAGAATCTTATCTTACCCTTTATTGGGGTTGGAGTCGAAAGATCGCATTTTCTGGGAAAACAGTCAGTTCCTGATTGTTCATCTTCATGCCACGATGATTGCTTTCATCGGCATATATCTATCTATGTCTATATCTATCTATATATACCAAAATTAAATTACGAACAGCAAGTAAGTCTCGCTTAAACTCGAGAACGGCTGAATCAATTTGACTAATTTTGGTCTTGAAATATTTGTGCAAGTTCAGGGAAGGTTAGAATAATGTAAATAAAAATTAATATTAAAATTCATAAATAAAAATTGAAATTGAAATATGTACCTTAAAAATAGAATCAATCTGAAAAAAGATGATAAAAAAAAATCCTAGGAGCGGGTTTTATTTTTAATAAATTTTGTATGCATAAGATTTTTCGATGCAGAGATGCAGAATTTTGGAAAAAAAATTAATAAATATTTTTTAAAATACAAAAAAACAAAATATTATTTAGGCAATAAATACGTGCTCTCAGAAGTAAAAATACGCTGATTGGCCTTTTATTTTTCGAGAAAATCTAATGACAAGAAAAAAAAAACGTTCTATGGAAGGTGCCGTTTTGGAGCAATACAAAAATATTTTTTTACATAAAATACATCAGTAGTTTAAACAAACATTTTCGATGAAGTTTAAAAAATATCGTAGGAGCCTTTTATGAGAAAATTTAAACTTTTGGTTTTTGGCCAAAAAATTGTATGGTGGCTACCCTAAATTTTGATCTTAAAAAAAAAAAAAAAAACAGAAAAATCAAAAAAATACACATGCGCTTTCGCTCAAACCTCTAATTTTCAAATGTGAAGTCAATCGGACCAGTAGTATTTAAGGCGCTGGCGCTGTAGGTTCGGTTACAGACAGACAGACAGACGGACGGCATCGCCCGACCCACTTTTTTCGACTTCTCTATCATCGTAATGTCATATCTCATCAAAATCTCTCTTTTTTTACGAATTCAATACTTGCCATATACTCTATTTGTCGCAAGTAAAAATCTAGTTTTATAGAAAAAACTTAAACTATCTTACCCATCCGCAGTTTTTTTTCTTTTAAGCAGCCAAACAAATGTTTTTTCAGAGCCAGTTAGATAAAGGTATGCAAATTCTCTTAAGTCTTCGCAAACCATCGATCATTTTTGATTCTTCATTGAATTTCTCAAGAAAATAAATAAATAAATAACTAGAGTGGCGCGACAGCTCTTGAAGGGCCAAGGCCTTAGTGCTTAGTGACTCATACTCGTCAACAATTCATGACATTTTCATGACAGATTTGTTCTCTTGGAAGTGTTATTAGTTCCTTGCAAGAGGTGAAAGAAGAAATAAAAACTGTGGGCACGAGCAAGATTTAAACCCAAGCCTTCTGCGTAACAGCCAACGCACATTACCACTACGCCCCGGGCACCAGGGGCGCCGGAACGTTTCAAAAGCGGGCGTTGAGCTAAGAGTTTTTAACCTAAGGTATAATAGAAGGGTTAGGGTGCGTTTTAAAAATCGAAATTTTCAAGTAAGACACATTTTATTCTGAAACTGTACAAAAAATGGTATTCACAGCTTTTTCGTCTTTTTACAAATAATTAATTTTTGTTGGTCATTTCAATTTAGCAACAATCCTTTGAGAAAGCAAAGACGTTAGATCTTTTTGTGTTTTTTTACAATAAATTCATCCATAATACTCTCCAAATCGAGTTTTCTGCTAACTCATGGTAGACGTGTAAGATCGCAAAATTAGATATTTAGTCGTTTCTGACGAATTGTGGAGCGCAAATAGGATTTGAGTCTTTTCTGTGTCGAAAAACTTCTCTCATTCAAACAAGAGGATGCAGGGATCGTCAATAATAACTTACACGAATCGGATTTATTCAGGGACAAGGCTTTTACACCATGGATTTTCTTGTATGAAAACTATAACTTCCCCAAGATTCTTTAACTGCACTTCTTTTCTGCGAGCCAAATTCAGAAATGTGTTTCTATCACTGAGTAAATTATCTTTCTGAAAATCATTTCAATGAAACGTAATACATAATTTCATCAACTCGCGTATCACCGCCTAGTACGAACCTACGAACGCCTCAAGAACTCGAAAAAACTTTGCCGAATCTGTTCCAAACCTAATTTTCGAAGATGAGAGAACTTGATCGTACACTCCGTAATAGACTTTTCTGTATATATCTTTTGGATTCGAAACAACACGGTTTTCTGCATTAGAATATTCATTCAAACGCTTAGAATTCCTTTTTCCTCGTGGCAATTCATCTTCTTGGCCAGGTCTTCCGGCGCCCCTGCCGGGCACTACGATCAACAATCTTAAGATAAAAGTTGATTGTAACCCACAGTACACAGAATATAAGGTATTATATTGCGCATCTCTCAGAGACCAAGATGACAGAAGTGAGGAAAGGCAAAAAAAGAAATGCCGATAAGACAACAACAATTTTTGTTGTGTTTTGACATTTAGGTCTCTGAAATGTGACATATGCGCGAACTTTGGGGGAAGAAAATCGGGAATATAATACCTTGTATTCTGTGTACTGTGATTGTAACCAAGATCTCAAGAATCCTAAATAAAAACAATAGCTTCGAAATAAAAATCACATCCGTATCCGTCAAAATGTTAAAATTTCTTTTGAGAATTGAAATATAAGCAAATATTCAGAATACTAAAGTATTATTTAAATTCAATCCATTTTCATCCATTTTTTTTCTTTTAATGTTATTTTGAAAAAAATGTTTTTCATCAAATAAAATTGCCATACCTACGTGCAATTTGAAATTATTATACGCCGACCTTTACATTGAGATTTCAATATTTATTGACAGAAAATTAAAACCTATGAATTACCAAGAATATATTGTGATTCTGCATTTTTACGAAAATTATTGTTATGCCATTGTCAATAAATTTTGCACAACAAACTGTAGTTACTCTGCATTGCATAAGCTATTATAAAATAAGTGTGATGCTGATATAATTATTTGCTTATTTTTCTTATACCAACACCCTGTTTATGTTTGCAGAATGCGTGCTAAGATTTTCTCTTCCTATCTTATTTTGCAATAATTTAATTCAAAACATCTATCAACTCACATACTGTAAATCAACATTTTGTAGAAAGTTGTCCTGCCAAGTTGCTGTTGCAAGTTAACAGGATCCCAATTACTTTTAATTAATTACTATTTTGTGAGGCTAATAACAGATTAACAGTAACAGCCTTCTTGCTTAAAAGAAAAAATATGCATAGCATAATTTTATCACATTCTCAAATTGCTTTTTCTCCAATAGGTTGCTTAAAAAAAAAAAAATAATATTGATACTTCGGAGAAAAAAACATAACATGCCAAGTAAATAAGACGTTATCCGTCTACTTAAGCCGAAAACCAGAAGTTGATAAATGTTTGACATTTGATTTCGAAACTATTAAACGAGTGACTGACAGTTTAATAGAGACTAGGTGTGACCCATGCTCTCAATCTCATCTCAATTTCACAAAACAAATATTTGGGTTTGACCACTTGATTGTGGTAGAGACTTAAGGAGAATAGTCGGTTTTAATGATCTAAAGCTGACAGTTGGTACTGCTATTTAACCTGTCTGCCTGTCGTTGGTTTTCATTACAGTTATTGGTAATTTGGCAAAATGAAATTTATATATAAACAAAGATTATAATCTACTTTATGCTCGAAACTTCACTTCCTTGATGTTAAATTTGCAATAAAAATTAGACGAAATTTTTCCGGTACACAAGTAACTTAAATCTTAAAGTACGACTTAAAAATTAAAAATGCTGTTTAACTTGCTTGCAACAACTATTCATATAAGAGAATTTCATTAATTAAACAAAAACCAACCGCCTGCCGGCTTTTCCTCTTCGTCAGTGTCTCCGCCACGCTTATTTTGCCATAGCCTCACAGAAAATAAGCCAAAACCTCACGTATGCATTTTAAATAGTTCTATTAATATTTCTAATGCGGTTACTTTATATTCAACACTTTTCATGAAAATTCATAGAATTTATGAGGTAATATCTTCAGCCCATTGACATTTATTGATTAGCTCCCAACACCTACGGCCTTTTTTCGGATTTCTTGGACATTTTTCCAACCCAAGGGAATCATTACCTCCGCTCAGTTGTTTTCTCAATGCCAAGCAAGTGCAAAAAATGTCGAGAATTCCTGCATCACGTCCATATGACATCGTCGTGTCGTTCTAAAAAGCAATTTATGATTATTCCATGTTTTGAAATTGCACATCGCCATGGGTTGGTATATGTCGGCTGGTTGAATCTATTCGTAGTGTCTTCTGTAAAATTGCCACGGGTAATCAACGAGCCTGTCTTTAAAATAGACAAAAAAAAAAACCATCGCTATCGCCCATCGCATGTGCTTTGGTTAGAACCATGTCCACTCCATTGACTCTGCGGCCAACACGATTGGACTGGGGCAATAAAAAGTGCAGGTAATTAGGATGCACTGAGCGAAGAGTTAATCGCTTACTGGCCGTCCGCGTCCGTCCATATACCAGCTCGAATGGAATTTAACGAGCAAGCAATTTTTTTCTATTGATATTTACAACGAGTTTGTCAAGTACGAACACAAAATCAACAAAAAACGAGGAATCAATTAGCAAAGAGGCAGTTTGGCAGCCATGTTACAATATTCCACCTGCGCCAGTGATTTCCTTGCAGCATGCGTGCAGATTTTTATTTTCTTATGCATGCATTTTCTTAATGAAATGACATTTTATTCGATATGCAACTGGTGACTGAAAGACATTGATAAAAAATATAAATTTAAATTGCTTCAAAGTTGTTGGTATTTAAAGAGGTTTGCGTAGAGGGGCGACCGACGACGCACGGCTTATGGTCGTTTCGTGACCGCTCGAGATAAGCAAAGAATTCAAAAACCAGACTAGAGTGAAAGCCACATTAGTATTTAAATATAAATGCATCTTTTTGATGCTCCCAATAGGAGATAGTGTATCTGCGGGCTTAATCCAGAAAACTAACAATAACTGGTTCATTGGCGATTTGTGTCATATTAAAGCAACTTGTCGGACGCGTCCAATTAACGAGGAGGGAGATAATGATTTTTCTTATGTACTTGCTTTATTTTATCAATGTTATCAGGAGGAAACTTGCAATTATGAAAAAATATAAACAAATACCCGATTGATAAAATAGGAATTTTTGTTTCAAAATAACTACAAGTCTACAAGCTTGTTAAAGTCAAGTGAACAAGTTTGTTTGTAAATGGGTTATCAGCCGGTATTTTAATGCGACAAAATCATGAATGACCACTCGGAATTCGGTCGTTTAAAAACTGATAATTCGGTAAAGGGGAGAACGGCTGAGAATTTCAAATATTTCCTTTAGTTTTTTTTGTAAATTTTGGAATTTGTGCAATGGGGTTCTTTCAGATATGATGTAATGAGCACGGCCTTTGGTTTCTGTGTCGATTGTCGAACATTTCAAATAAAATGTAGATACATTTCAGTGTTTTCCATTAAGGACGGATCGATTTTAAAATTTGAGGAGATTCGATGTTATGAGAATCATGGAGAACGAAGCAAATAAGTGTTTTGTGCAATATGAATATCTTTTAGCTGATAAAAGTTTTTCCATTAAGCGCAGGTCGGTTCAATAAGGTTTTATCTTTATTTATTTTGCTTTGGTTGAATTTGAACGAATTTCGACCTAAGTAAAAGTCTAAAGGGGTCTCATCACACGATCCTTTTGACAAATTGACGTCGCTTCAGCGACGAGAAATAACCATGTCATGAAACCGCTCATGCAGAATATTGATTGTGTCTTGAGATGTGTGATCTGATCTGATTATCGACCTATAGCGATTCCCGTTGACGGTGATGGCCTGATCGGCAGCATTTTCAAAGAATTACGGACCGAAGACGCTTCCAGCCGGAAATCTAAACCGAAGCGTAACTTTACTTGGATTCATTCGCAACTCGTGAATCCCACGGGGATATGGTCTTGTCCCTAATCCGGCAATTTTGCTTATTCAAGTACACATTCATCAAAAAATGGGCCTTATCGCCAAATATGATTTTTCGACCAAAATAAGGATCAACTTCCAACTGCTCCAAAACCCAACTATAGAACAAAGACACTGTGTATGGTGTTTGGTTTCAACTCCTTGGTTAATTCGATTTTGTATGGGTGCAGCGGCAGTCCCAAATCACGACGCAAAATCGATATGTTGTTGTCTGCGACAGGCCAAATTATCGCGTGATTTTGAGCGATCGGAATTGACTGCTTCGGATTCTGCTACATATTTTGACGAACAGCAGTGATGTTTTCGGTAGATCTTGCGTTTCGTTGATTTACTGGACTTTTAAGGACTCTCATGTACTACCCTATAAATAGGTCATAACGCCCTTTGCACGTGTTGCTGGACGCTGGCTGTAATTTGCCATGCTGATTTGTCTTTTATTGAATGATTAAAAACAATTGACGCTAAGTACAAAAAAAAAAACACCACGAGCTGTCAAAATCAACCCGTCTTTGTTGGAAAACCAAAGTGATGAGGTAGCTCTGAAAAGCCAAAGCTTAAGCGGTCTTAAATGCATCATTTCTGGTTTCAATACTATCCAACCTGCGTTAAGCGAAAAGTGAGTAACTTTGTCCCAGGCAGGTTGGTATACGATACTTTCTGTCAAGATTTCGAGGGAAAACGCCGTTGAATAATTTTGTTTTCAATTTTTGTCTTTACAAACATTTTTTGTGTGATGACTTAAGATAGAAAAACAGATTTGAATCGCACACTCTGTTTATTCTTCCTCCCTATCATAACATAAATATTTTGTTTCATTTGAAGTGTCGAAATTCCTAAAAGCGAAATAAAAGTTGCAGTAATACTATCCAATACCAATTGCCGAAAGACTTCCTTTTACGCAAAACTTATGTAAACAATCAATCATCATAAAATTTTATGATTCATTCATCACAAGCGAAAAACATATCAAATTAACATTTTAAAAATATTTAACAGCCACTTAAGCTGTATAACCTTTAGGTGCCTCCTAGAAGTCACATATTATGTTTCAGACTGGAAAAGCCATAAACAGTTTTATGAGGGCTGTAAACCCGACCAACCTCACTCACGTGTCCACTTAAACGCCATCCAAAAGAGAGAAAAAAAAACACAACTAACGTAAATCACTTTTCCCAAGAACTTTCCATCATAAAAAAAAGAAAAAGAAATTCTCAAGTCTCATTTTCATTTTTGTATACAAAAATCTATTCGAACCAAATATAGATAGAGCGATAAGAAATCGCCTTGAAAAAAGCAAAAAAAAAAAGAAGAAAAATAATAACAGGATCTAAGGCATTACTTGAAATTATTTTTCCCATCAACAAAAGAAAACAATGTCAAATCCTAGAAACTCTTCGTAGCCTGCAATACAATTTGTATTGCATGTCAGTGTCATTGTCACTATGTTCATCCTACACTCGAGATACAGACTTTCTATTACTTTCTAAGGACGATACCTCATATCGACCGTTGTCATTCGTCGGTAGGTCGGTTGCATGAACAAACATATATCGGTGGGTCGTTGGTGCATTTTCACAGTTTCCAGACAAAAACATTGATATGTAGGTAGGTTTACATTCGAAGCATTTTTCACACTCTCAAAAAACACATATCCACATGTGAACCAGATTGTAGGCAAGAGTTCGAATAACAAAACGAAAATGGAAGAAAAAAGGATTTTTCTTTTATCAACGAAATGACCACCTACAGGAAAATATTGTTTATGTTGCTTTCCAAGTAATAATAAGTGCACATAAGTGCGGTGCTCTATAGACACTCTTTAAGTCTTGTGTGTCCAATTCGCTGTCATGCAGTGCACTTCGAGTACCATCCATCCAATTTGTAGGATCATACAAGAGTGTATGTTGCAGTCACGCGTATATTTTCCTTTCTTTCTCGGATTCCATAGTCTTTCCTGATTAAGACAGGAACGCCCTCTCACTCGGTCTCGCATTTGGAATAGGTTTCATTAGAGTGGGCTGTGACATGCAGTTTGAGGGAAATACATAAAATTAGTCATTTGCTTTTTTTTATATATAGAATTAGTTCTCTACGGTAATCGAGCGATTGAACTTATTTTCAAGCTTTCTAACTTTACCTAGACGACAGTGACAAGAATCTAGCGATGCAATTGGATGTTGCAGAGACAAAAATCATTGCGTTCACATCAGTGCTCTTTATTTCCATTTAATGTCTTTTTTGTTAAAAAAAAAAAAAATGCCCCAAACGCAAAAATAATATTATACTCTCTGACACCCTTCCTTAAGCTTCGACCGCACTACACATAGCAGCCTGCACTAAATCAATCCGCCGCACAACTCAAACACTTGAAACTTTTAAGCATCTCGTTGTGTTTCCTTCTTGTTCGTTTTATTCGATCGATAAAAATGCACTACATATAACCTTGTAATCGGGCTTGGCGGAGTGTTAGTTTCGAGTTCAGCGACGCGCCAATGGTGATGCCTTATTGCTTTTGTTTTGATAATAAATTTTGTCAAAGCAAAATTGACTGACGAGGCACTAAGGCCAAACTCGACGACGCAACATCAACATCAGTAATGGCACTATGGAGGCGGTAACGATAACAAAAGATGATCATTTATTCAAATATTTCGTAGTTTTATATTTTTGTAAAAAAAAAAAACAAGAAATCAATCGAAAATCCAAATTGTATGCTGACGGATGACAAGTTAAGTGGCGAGGAGTTAACACAACAAATTCGGGTCACAATTTCCGCGCCCTCGACAGGCCAATAGACACGTTCGGATGTTTTGTGTTATCGTTTTTTTTTTGTATTTATTTATTTAATTCAGCGGCACGTATTCGATTAGACGAACATAATTCTGGTGTTTATCAATTTTCTTGTAGGTTTCTATTTTTTTACTTTTTTTTGATGATGATGCACAAGCTTTTTATAACAGAAAAACAAGAAAAAAAGCAATATTAAGTGTTCCCTTTGAAATATTAGCATTTAAATGTTTTTTTTTCTTTTCGTTTCTGTCTCTGGAAAGTGTGAATAGAGAAATTTCGGGTTGAGATTTGAGAACTTTTCGATGATGGGATAAGATCGAGAGGAGCTTTCATTTTCCTAACGCAAGGTACTTAAGATTTTTTGTTTCTTATGTTTTTCTTAAAACCGGGTGGGCCCTTCTTTAAATTAAGAACTTAAAATAAAATTATTGTTATGGATGATGAAATAGTCAAGGAGCTAAATTTTAGTAGTTTTCTCTTTTGGGATGCATCGAAATTGGTTTATCAGAATTTAAAACGAAACTTGAATTGTGAAGGTGGAGAAAGCTGAAAAAACAAAGTATTCTTCTGGAAGATATGAATGGTTTTATGGTTTGTTTTTGAGGAATTTTGTTTTGGATTTGAAAATCTATAATTAACTTTAATTTAAAAATTGTACTAGAACATACTTAAATAAGATCAATATTTAAATGCATAATAAATTCTAAACAAAAGACGACCAACTCTTTTTTCAAAACAATGAACAATGCCAAGTTTATGCTTTATTTTTCTGTTTCAATTGAAAGTAAAAATAAATTTCGTCCTCTACAAGAACAAAAAACAAAAACACCAAGCCAGAATATATTTTTAACCTAAATATCTTAATAACAAAGAAAAAACGCCACTGAAAAAGAACTGAAAGAAACACAAAAACATAATAAAAAGAGACAATTATCAGTCGTATTGAATCATCTTGACACTTTATTTCTTTCCTTCTTTGAGAGTACAAAAAACAAATGAATTGAAAATCAAAAGAAACACCTTTTAGTGGATGGATTAAAATTTCGCAAAACGACACTAGAAGTATTTAACGAGTGAAACAAATTTTATGTTTGTAAAAAGAAATCTAATTTTTCACCCAGAACTAAAACTAGAACTTGTACGTAACAAAAATTCAGAAAGAAAAATTGGAAGCAGGCCAGATAAGAAATCTTACGTCGTCGTCGGTCGCTGGCGTTGTTTGGGTTCAACATTTTTTCATTGAGAAGATAACTTACGCTTTTGTTTAGATTTTTTAATTTTTTTTTTTTTTTGTGAAAATTATGAGACAGATTGAGATGAAGGGAACATAAAATCGATCAAGGTTGTGTTTTTAGAAAATTGATTATTTTATTATTCATTATAATGAGAAGTGATTAATTGTGGCATTTAAAAATTAAAAATACAAATGGAAGGAGGTTGATGTTCTAAGGAAAATGTTCTAATTTGGGTCGTTTTCGATAATTTAAACACTTAATAAACGATAAATGGAATTTATTATACTTTTAAAGAAATAGTTTTGTTTTGCCTACATTTAAGTTAACTTGAATAGATATGGGCTGTTACAATTAAGTAGACTTAGGTACAACATACGTAAGTAGGTATGCTTTTATCACAATTTGAATTGAATATTTTTTTCGGAGAAAGTCTTATGTTCCTGCTTTTGTAAATTACAAGGAAGTAAGAAGAATTATTTTAACTAAAATTGGTTTTTGCTCCATTTAAAATGAATATCTAACGTCCATAAAGCATATATGAGCTAAGGGTGCAGTAATGGGTTAGTTGCATTCATAATTTTTTCAGGAGAGCGCAACAAACAATTACTATGATGTTTTGTATTGACCAATTTTAGTTTTATATTGAGGGTGGAAAATTAAGTTTTCCGTTGGCTATTTGGTCACTTTGTTTTGAGTAAAGAAAACAAATTCTTGCACGCAATTGAAATTGACATCATCCAGGCTTTGAAGGTGCCGAGGTTCTTCAAACCAAAAACCACATCTCCAAGAGATACACGCTCGAAACTTTACACATCCTTAACAACAAAAATAACATGAATAACAATGAATAGCAATATATTGCTATCTTATTTCCACTAAACCTTAACGGACAAATCTTTTATATTCAAATTAAGACAAATCTTCATACGAAGAAGTTGCTAATATTTCTATAATTGTATTTACATCAAAGTTTTGATTTACTTCTCACTTAAATGTAAGTTTATATTACTGTTTGTTATAAATGTTGTGCATATTTATAAGTTTATTTTTTTCTGTTCATAAAATAAAGTTCCCCTGAAGAAGGCAACAATCCTTGCCGAAACGTCGGGACAAGTTAAAGAATTTGTTTTCTTTACTCACAACATTTTAGAAAAGCTGTTGGGATCGAAAGACTGGAAATCATTTGTCCGCATTTCATTTGCCCGCAAAAATCCTACCTTTTCTTATGAGAATTAAATCCTCTTAGTTTACTCAAAGTAACGAGCGTTAAATAAAATAAATACTCTTTTTGAAAACAGAAATTTAAGGAGACACCAAATGCTGAGAATCATGGAGAACGAAGCAAAATAATTCTTCGTTCAAATAATTCCATAAAACTAATAGCTTTTTTGAGAACACAGATAGTTCCAGAGTGTTCATTCTAAAGGGAGATTATTTTTGTTTTTAAATCTCTGAATATATAAAAATGGATGTGTGTTCGTTTGTATGTCTCTTATGGACTCGAATTGGCCATACAGATATTTGTGAAATTTTCATGATTGATACTGTATTATAGGCATGACATTAATAGTTGTCGTCTGCCAGATTGGCACCTTAAATTTTATTAATTGTTGTTTTGTTAATATTTTTGTATTTAAATTTGACATTTTTCTTCATATTTCTCATTTAAATTTTGAATAATAATTTGTTTTAATTAATTCTAAAATAACTCAAAAATTATCCTGTTTCTGTAATTCAATGCTTCTTTACAGAATTCAAAAAGTATTTTCCAGTTTTCACCGTTCAGAATGTTATAGATCTCGAGGTCACTTAACTCGTTCTTACTATAGTAAACTCTTCGGAGTTCTTTTAAAATCGGACATCGACCTAAAAAGTGCGTTACATCTTCGCGTTCATTTAGGTTGCACATTGAGCACAATTGAGCGAGGTCACTTCTGTGGGGCATAAAATTAAGCCGTAGCATTTCCACTCTTGCTTTGAAAATAGTAGATATCATTGGTATAGTATGTGAAGAGTTAAAGTAATTTCTTAACTCCAAGTTGTGTGTTAGATTTCGGTACACTAATCGGTCACTCGAAGACCTTGCTTCTTCTAGAAATAACATTCGTTGTTTCTCATCGTATTTTTGGAGCAGACCGTATAATTGTATTTTCAAATCATCTAGCCTATTTTCATTTACTTCTAATGAGATCCCACACTCGTTTGCAATTCTTTCCCATTCCGTAAACCAAAGTATTTTGTTTCTTAGCGCATATAAAGCAATCTTTTTGGGAAGCCGAGCGTCATTCATTTTCAACACTTTTAAGAGGTAGTCCAAATGAAGTTTAAGAGTGGATTTATTTAGTGATGATTTCTGTGGAAAAACCTCATGGAAAAGTGGGAAAACTGAAAAACCAAACAAAGATCGGAAATTAGATTAGAAAAGTCATTGGTATTCAAATGAAAAAATTGCTTGAAATTGTTTAAAAGTGGAAAATTCGAAATGGAAAACTAGAGAATTTCAAAATGGGTTTTCGAATGGAACTCGGAAAACTCATTGGTTTTCAAAGGGAAAATTGCATGTAATTGAAGATGCATTGGTTTTCAAATGGAAAACTGGAAAATTTCATATGGAAAACTGGAAAATTTCAAAATGGGTTTTCGAATGAGACTCGGAAAACTCATTGTTTTTCAAAGGGAATCTGGAAAATTTGTGATGGGGAACTTGAAAGCAAGAAAAAGTAAAAACACAATTGGAAAAATGGAAATAAAGAACTAGCGGCTCCAGGACTGCTTACGAACCCAAATTTGTTCGTGCTGTCAAGTACAGAGATATGTTTACTAGCCTAACAACAAAAATATGAATCTGAACACCACACTCTGTAGTGTCGTAACGGGATAGCGGATATAGGTAGACGTACTGGGCAGCAGAAGCGGGTAGCGTTTAAAGAATAGTGTGTGGTGTGGTAGAGGGGTATTTATTATCGATTGAGGCAGTACGAAGTCTGCAGGGTCAGCTAGTAAAATATAAAGTTATAATTTCAAATTCGCTCCGGGATGGGAAGTTAATAAATCATAAAAGAACTCGACAAATAAATTCCTTGATGACTTCAAGGCCAAATTTACTTTTAGGTTAGATTTTTGAAATGTAAAAGAATTTAAACACAATTTAATGACATTTCATCTCAATATGTTAACCTTGAAACATCTCTCTAATAAATTTACCTTGGTCTCAGCATAAAAGTAACAACATATTTGAATACGTTTCCATAAAAACTCTCTGCCCCCTCTTAAAACTCAACGATATGAATCACATACATTCATTTATGCATAACTTTTGCACTTTAAAATTTTAAATCTCATCCTCATCATGTAAACGTAACCTTAACTATGTCACTCCTTTTCGCATTTGTACCTTTAAGTAGGTATGCAGTTGCTATGTTACCATGTTTTTAATTTTAATGACATGTTTTCGGCCCTCAGGCTTTTTCGAATACAAATCACGTTCATTTCACGAATTCAGTTTTCACGTTCCGAAATTCGGGACAGGACTTAACTGATAGTCTCTCTTCCAAAAAAACAAACAAGCAAAAAAAAAAAAAATAAAAGGAAGAATATAGGCCAAACGACAATGGTCACGTGCGACTACACGCGCAAAATATATCTTCGCATCCTTTCTTTTTTTTATTATTGGTGTCCTCATAAAATTCAAATAAATGAATGCGAAATGTAAAAATTCTCTATAACAGCCACAATTTGAAACACTCAAGAGGAATTTAATTTACCTTTAAAACAAAACAAAAAATTGCCATATCGTTGGAGGTAAAAACACAAAAAAAAACATCATCGTATGCACGTAGCAGAATAATTTTTCTTCGAAAATTTAATGACAAAAATAAATATTATGTAGGTACGTTCATTTTTCATTATTTCTTGTTTTTGTTGTTGTTTTTCCTTTTTGAGGAAACGACAGAGGTGAATTTATGGTTCATGTAAATGTCTTTTGTCTCTGTTTTTCAACCCATTTTCCACCTTCAAAATTCTATCTGCGTCATGATTCTGATTGAATTTCATTCTGATTCTGATGAAATGAAGAAGAAAAAGATTCTGAGAATAAAATCTGAATTTAATTGGAAATTTATATTGCTTTTCAAATTTGTCACAGATAATGAGGTGTGTACGTCCCATAGTGGTTTGGAATTTTATTTCTGCTCCATTTTTGTTCTTTATTGCTTTTTGTCTCTTAATTCATTGATTGAAAAGGCCTTTTAAACAAACAATAATATTTCAACCACACCGTTAAGATAGTTAAGTTTTGCATTTTAATCTCGCATATAATTTTCAATTAAGCTTGCGTACGGGTCAGAATGAAATGACCATAAAGATCGCGGTTTGGATGTTTTATTGATGTAAAAATGGTCTATCTTTGGTCAAATTACTTAATTTGAATCTTGATTTTTTTGTTTGTTAAGAGAGCATGGGACTTGCATAAATTTGTCAAAAGAAAAAAATGTCGGGAAAACAAACGAAACTCGTAAAATTTTATCAGTCAGTGTTGAAAAAGTCCATGCAATAGGTGATTTCACTAAAATTGTTAAAACGATTTTTCTGTAAAACGATAAAATAATTTTATTACTTTTTAATGGGCTGCGGAAAACATGTCACCTACTTTAAATATGTATATTAGTTAAGAAAATATAGATAAGTCAAAGTTGTGGGATATTGGAGTGAAACTTTTAAAACTTTCGAAAAGTAACTTACTTAGTGATTAGTAAATATTTATTAAGATCGGAAATGACCAACATTTCAATAAAAAGGAGAGAATATTGACAAGCATACGGTCTCTAGAAAGAGAAATTGAAATAGAATCTGTCATAAGTTTACCCACCTCTAACTCATCTCAAGGTCAACCCAAATTGTTCTACAAATTCCACACCCATTTTGCCTTTTCCTTTTTTTCATTCCTCAATATCCGTTTTGATTTTCAATAATGTATTACTGTTTTACTAATACTTTACGAACAAAAAATGACCACCCACAATCAAGATATCATAAAACTGGTTGAAAACTTTCCTAACAGATTTTCCCTTTCCCGTTTCAATTCAAATGAAAGTTCTGAACACAGAGTTTCCGGATTTTTAATTTTAAATGAAACGTTTTCATTTATGCTTCTGCTTACTATTTCGCAGCTATCGAAATTGAAATGTCGGTTTTGGTCTCTTACATAGTTGTTCATTTAGTTTGAAATTGGAAGGAAATGTCAACATCGAACATTGAATTCGAGAAACCATATTGAGATCCGAAATATAATTAAAAACCGGCAAGAGCTAGTAAACACCGAACTTTTTTAATGAAAGGGAAAGAGATTTGGAATACCGAAAACAAGAAAACCCAGAAATAGTTCTATTTTCGTCCGGGATCAATACTGACGGCTTGTATCAAGATATAAATAATTCATCAAGACGGATTTCCTTTTTCTTAATCAAAAATATTTAATCAAATTTATTAAATAGAAAACCACATCAAAGAGAATTCTAAATGGTCTTATGAATGGGTTTCAATCAAAATAAATCTCCTCAAATTGTCAGCCAATATAGCAACGGCCCTTTATTGAATTACGATTAATTTAAAGAATCAAAGCATTCAGCCAGACATGAGTTTACAAATCTTACCCCCATTTAGAGATGTTTTGATTTGATTTATTAAAAAAGAGTATTCTTTTAGACAGAAACGAGTTCAATTAATTTGAAAGCCTACAAACGGAAATCCCTCATACCAAAATCCAGTTAATTTTCCTTGCGGGTTTGAGGACGAATTTTACACTTTAAACCTTAATTTACTTTGTTTATAAAGAATTTTATTTATAAAAAAAAAAGAAAATGCAACTATTGCTTGTATAGGATTATTTGAACGAAGAATTCTAATGCTTCGTTCTCCATGATTCTCAGCATTTGGTGTAGCTTAAAATTTCTGTTTTTGAAAAAGGATGTGGCCTAATTCAGGGCTGTGAGAAAAATCGAAGAGGTAATAGATTTCGGTTTCCTTAACTCTCATAATTTTGTCAGACAAAAAAGGAGAAAATTGTCAAGAACAAAAGGTAGAATTCTTGGCGTTCAAATGACATTCGAGTAAAAGTAATTTGCGGTCATAGTCATATGGCTTTCAGTATGCGAGTTTTTGGTTTAAAATAAACAAAAATAATACGAAAAAGTTTATTTTTTTATTAATTTTTTTTTTTAAATCACAATTCAAAGAACTTATTCGAAAATTTTCAACACCTCACAAAAAAACACGACAGAACTCATCGACAATCCAAGTCCCACGACGATCCAAGCAAATCTCAAATGATTTAGCGTCAACGGTTTCAAAGACTGCACCGAAAATTCTCGTATCCTTGACTGTTGCCGACCAAATATCCCAATCGCATCATTCGTCCATTTATCCAATAATCCAGCACTCAAGCACTGAAGCACACAATTATCTAGAATTTCCCGAAATGGTGAATTGCGATTCAAAACAAATCCCACATAATGCAATTGAAAACTTTCGCTTATCAAATGAAACTTCGGCTTTGTATACTTGGCATGCAGAGCGAGAAAGAATTCCGCACCGTCCTTGTCATATGCGTAGGCGTACTCATTTTTGTCGTAATATTTTCTGGCTTCTAGAACAGTCTCGTCGTCGAATTTTACCAAAATTTTCTCAATTCCAAAATTCGTTACTTGTGAGAGGACAACTTTGCGTCCGTATTCCGACACCATAACCGAAACATTATTGTCAATCATTTCTTGGACGGTTTCGTATTGTTTGACTTTGATGTAAACCGTCAAAAATGATGTCAAATAGACCAGGTACATATTGACAAGAACAAATGAGAAAAATAATACTTGACAATGAAATCGATATGCCCGAGTGATTCGTTCGATTGAAGGCATATTCAGGAGCATCAACAGAAATTTAGCCGTGCTGTTCCAGATGTTCACAGGTTGTTCAGTCCAACGGTCCTTCATCAGGTCCATGACAACTATAAGTATGAAGCTTAAGCCTATGCATATCCAGGTTGCTTTAGAGAATGGTCTAAGAAAGTATTGATTTGGATTGAGATAGCTCTGAAAGGGCACCATGAATGTCCAGAAATCTTGTGTTAAAGGATAACTGAAATGCACTCGAGTATCTCCATGCCATCCAACAATATGAACATCCATCGTGTTGTTTAAGATTTCTTCGAAAACAAGCTGCCGCTTAAAACTTTTGATTAAAATTGCATCCATGGCAGCATTGTGTTTTTCTAGAAAACTCATGAACAGCTCAGCAGCAAAACCAGCGATTTTAGTGTTGTTTTGATTATCCTGGTACCAGAACACTCGAGGAATATCATTCTGAATTCCGGCTCGAAATAACAAGCCATTCAGATTTTCCAATGAATTGGGAAGAGGTTCGTTAATTGAAATTTCTTGCAATTGCTTGTCGGAGGAGTACGGAAGAAATGCATATTGTTTATTGCCGTCAGTGCCGAATATTCCAGTAAAATTTAGGTCTTTAAAGTAGTTGAAGATAGCTTTTAGTTTTTTCGAAGAACTTGTGCTGATAATAACATTTTTTCGAGCTTGAAAACGATGAATCAATTGAGAGAGAATGATTTTCGAGTTTTCGGAGTAATTTATTGTCATCACTACATTCCGATTTGATAGGATTCGGTTGGTTATTTCCAGAGTTGTGAAAATCTCTACGGGAATATCTGAATTTACTGTACGAAAGTTTTCTACAAATCCATCATTGACAAAACCAATAAAACAGACACTTGTCACTGAATCACTTTGATTGTAAATTCTCTCGATTAGTTTTGATAATATTTTGGAGTTTCGTGCATTCCGAATTGTGAGTGCAAAGATTAAAAACAGGACTAACTTCAAAGGAAGCATTTTTTCAATTGATCAGAATTTTTTCACTCCATAGAAACTATAAGCAAATATCTTCAATCGATGTAATTTAATTAAGGATAGGGACTTTAATTATGTAATTTATCCTCTTAAGTGATTTCGAGTATTTATTACCGATAGTGACTCGTTGAATTTGTAAGGACATTCTTTTGTTTGGTGTTTGACTTCCGTATTGTGTTTTAGGAGGCTTATTTAACATTTGGATAGCAAAAAGCTTTTACATGATTGGAAGGTAAAGTAAAAATAAAGTGAGTTATTTATATTGATCTTCAATGGATACCGCCTCTGCCTCTGGTGACGAACTTACAAAGCGTTCAAGGGAATTATTTCTTAAGGAAATTGTTCGTTTTTCAAAATCGCCAAATTCCAGAGTTACGTTCTTATCATTAATTATTTCTTTTCCCACCCCATAGGAAGCCATTAAATAAAATTAATTTATCTTCTTTTTTCCCACACTATTGATTTCCCGAAATGTCTGACAAGATGTCAGTCATAAAAATGACATGTTATTTTTACGAGCCCCTATACTTGTCATTGAAATAAAAAATAAAATCCAGAAAATTCACATCGACTTGGTATTTTCCTCAACTATCCATCATTGGTATCTCCAAGTCCTTTGAATCATTAATTTCGCCGCCTTTGAACTTAAACTATAAACCATTCTCAAATGTTTATACTAAGGATTGATTTTATTATACAAAATAATTGTCATTTCACATTAATTTAATTCTCTTAAATGCAGTAGTTTATACTTTTCTGACAGTCTCTGTCTGGGGCTATCTAAACATAAACAAAAAACAGTCTGATACCGGTTTATCCTCTCGAATTCTTAATTGGACATAAAATCAGATATTATCAAAGGCTATAGCTGTTGCTGATTACTTCCAGCCAAGCACTTGGACTATAAATCACACCAATAAGAGAATATCCAAATAAATATAAAAGCCAAAAAAAAGAAGAAAAGTCAACTTTAATCGCCTTATTTTCCATAGTAATGGTTTTCGGATCAGAGACTAGGACAATAATTTTTCGGGTTTTTCTTCTTTTATTGCCAGTCAGTAGGTTCCACCAACCGTTTTGTGTTTATTTTTGTTTTATGATTAATGTACATAAGGAACTATTTAATTCGAACATGATACCATGGGATTTATGTAATAGTTCGGGGGGTAGAGTTATGCATAAACTACTCGAAGGATGTTTTTAAAAGGAAAAACTCAGAAGAAAGTTGTTTTTCTGTAGCAAGCTTATTTCCTCGAAAGCTTCATCTACTGGCAATAACCGGAATAATTTGACTATACATAAAACACGCAGACTCCTAGACTATTAAAATTCATAAAATCATAATTCAAATTTTTCCTATATGGAACCGGCTGAATCCTTATATGGCAAATGGGGAAGCCAGCTCCCAACTAGCGACAACGTCTAACGTCTGGCATAAATTTGTCTGTACATCGCCAGCAAAAAAAGCAAAGTACTTAGCGTACCTCAATAAAACCTCGAAAAACGTTACCCCGATTAAAACGACACTCATACTTACTAGAGCCCATGCATACCCATATCATGTAACACTGACTCATTTGAAAATGTTAATTGACATTCAACAAACTGCTGATGTAATTAACTTTGCTTAGACATAAATATTTGTGTACTCATACTCATAAAATAATTATAAATTGGTCATTTGAAGTGGTAACACGATCGGTGAGATGTGATCACGTGGCCATAATAATATAATTGGTCATCGTTGAGGAGTGTTGAAGCGAACCGCAATCATATTATGTCTGCAAGTTTTGGAGACGACTTCAAGATAAGTCAGTATTAATTTGAGACTCTGGGCGATGGACGCGAAATGGTCGGCCCACGGCCGATGACGATGACAGGAGGTTTAATTATGCTTATTTAGGCCAGCGAATGCAAGACGAGTGGTGAGGTTTTCTTTATTTACTTGTGCAAGAAGAGCTTATAGCGCCTTCTTATGAAAAATAATTTTAGAGCGAAAATGTTGGAAATCTGAGACTGGTCTTAATTTCGACTATCGTTCAAGATCCTCCATAAAAACATGATATTTTGATGGTAGAGGAGTAAACACAGTGGCTGCAGCAATCCTGTCTGTTACGGTATTTTGTCTTAACCCAATTTCTGAATTTTGTATTTTATCTTAAAGATTTACACTGACAAAAGTTAAGGAAAGTAAAAATTGTTCATTTTATACTTTTAAATAATAATTTATTGTGTTCTGCAAACAAATATGAAAATATGAAGAAAAATAAGGCACAAGTTTTCCACGCTTTCAACGTTTTACATTAGTTAACCTAGACAACAAGGATGTGCATTCGCTTTTAAAAAACAATTGTTCAAAGACAAATTATTGTCCTTCGTTCTCCCTGATTCTCATCGTTTCAGGTCTCTTCTTTTATACAGTTTACTCCAACAAGGTTTTTATTTTTAAATTAAAAAAATTAAATTAAATTATAGAAAGGATTTCTGTCAACAACGGAAAACTAGATCAGCCAGTATCATATCCTTTTCATTAAATTTTCTTTAATTAATTCCCGTATAAACAGTTTTCTTGGTCAAGAAACTTTTCTTATAAACTTGCGATTGTAATCAATTTATTGCATGAAAACATGCTTGTGTTTCACACAGCGCCATAACTCGAAATCTAGTGTTCTGCGGGTTGTTTTCAGTCAATAATTGCTTAGCGTTTGAACTTGCTTTTTGCAAAATATTCAACTTTCCTTAACGCTCCGTTCAAAGGGAATGAAGGAGAATGATTCTATTTGTTGAAAACAATTGAACACGAAGAATTAATTTGCTTCGTTCTCCATGATTCTCATGGCATCGAGTCTCCTTTAATTTCGGTTTTCAAATATTGATATATCCAAGTTTATTGCTGTCACAAATGTATATGAAAAAGGTAACAAATCCCGATCTCTTGAACTCTTATTAATTTAAGTAAGAAGTGAACTGGCAATTAAAAAAAAAACCAACTCTTGTCAAACAATGCCGAGTTCTTGTTTTCAAACTCTTTGATTTATTGAAATAAATAACTCCGAATTCCCAATAACAAGTCTTTCAATAATCTTGAACAATTCCTTGAAACTATTTTCAGCTCACATGCAGACAAAACAACAAACATGTCCTACCGTTCAAATAAATCTTACCAATTTGTCAACAGAACAGACGAAATAAAATGAAACAACCTTCTCCTATTAATGTCCTTATTGATGTTTTTTTCCCACTGCTCACAAAAATAGCATGCAATAAAGAAATATCTCATTTGTTTCTGCTACATTTGAATTCGTAATTATTTACAATCCAAGAAATAGGCTCTGGCCATACAAATTCTTTGTCTGCCACTACAGAAAATGAAAATATTGGAGTATTGGCCCAACAACACTCATTTATTTTCATGGTCTCTTCAAAGCCAAAAATAAGAACATACTTCATGAAATCGAAAATAGAATTAGCACTCTGTTCATATTGTGTTATTGTCTCGGAATTCTTGTGGCCATCATGAAGCAAAAGCTGAGACAATCCAATACGCGCATATAAACAACATTTCTTGTGTATGTCTTCCACGTTCCACGAGCTGGGCGCGCTCCACCACAAATTCTCTTCTTTGGTGATCGTCACCGTCATGCATTTCCCAGAAATGCCATTAATCTGCCAGACTTGGATGCTCCATACGACCGACATACGCTAGAAGCCAAAGAAAAAAGTTAAACACACACAAGAGGGAACAAAAAAAAAGAAATATGACAAAGTACCTTTCTCTCGTCTCCTCAATGGGGACTGGGGAATTCCCATATTCTGCGAAGCATCTCAGATACAAATTACTCTCCAAAAAAAAAAAAACAAACAAAAATGCGAAAACAACCAACCATCCAAGCGTAACCTTTTCGTTGAATGTTCTTTCGCTGTCACTGCCTGATGTGCCTGGGCCTGGTTTGGTCTGTGTGCCTATGGCATATCGTTCAATTTAATTGTCATACAAAGGAGAACACAGTGAATCCATTAAAAGGTACCATGAATCACCCGCTTCTTCGAACATCTGTCCAATATTTTATACTGAACTTGCTATTGCTATGGACATTCGGAGGCAGACAACATTCGAGAAACTATTGAGAGAAATGTTTTTCATCTCGATTCTAATGTAATTACACGCCCCCACACATCTGATGGTCGAAACAGGGTGAATGCTGGGAGCCCTTATATACGTCAAAAACTGTTGAAGACAATGTTGCCCAAGGCAACATATATATCCAAAACAATGGTCTCCTTCTAAGGGACAACTTAACAACAATGCTGTCAGCTCAATAACGAAACAATTACACGCAGGCCAATAAAGTCATCACTTCCCCAATTGTCTTCAGATGAATGCACTTTGAAATGCAGCCATTTGTCTGATTGTGGCGGCTATGACAGTGAGGTTGTCAAGGCCTCTGTATGCAGAGGGGCCTTAAAATTATGCAAATGGATACTTTTAAGGTGACTTAAATGGCTCTAGACAGTTTATCAAAATGATTATAAACTTGAATCGGATGAGTGCGTCCTGGGTTTTGCTAAAAATTTTGTAGATAAATCAATCACGTCACTGAGAAATTGCCTCAAGAGTAAACCCTGTGAAAGAGCTGACAAATTTGGTCTTATTGTGTAGAGTTAGACTGAAGAGCGACTTCAATATTTCCTATATTGCGGAAAGGTTAGCGGGCCCTATATTTTTCCGTATTAAAATACAACTCTGTCCTTGTTCTGTTCACAATCAAACCCGGATCAGGCTGCAGTATGCATCCCAATAACAAGCCCCTGGAATAATTGATTTCACCATGACTGCACGCGAAGAAGAGCGCAATTAATTTTCATTCGAATCAATTAGCGCACAAGAACAAAAACAAAACAAATTTTTTCTTCAGAAGTTTGCAATTTAATTAAAACTTTCTCCTTTTCTTTTGTTTCTCTTTTGCAGCACATGCAGCGCCAGTATCTCATTAGCCGGAAATGACAAAAAATCATCAACAAGAGCAAAACCAACAACTACAGCAACAAACACACCCGCTACAACAATATCGTCAAAAACCACTGGGACAACAAAATGTCTACAATGCAACGACGGTGCCGTCAAAAACTCAGCAAAGCACTAAATCAAAGCGTACACCACCACCACCTCCACCAAGACGTTTGCATCGAAAACAACAACAACAACAACAACAACAGCAACAGCAGCAGCAACAAAAACATCTTCCACCAGCATGTCTGCCAAGTCCGCCTCCGCCTCCGCCACCACCACGTCTACCCAGTCCGGCACCATGCTTATCGAGTTTGCCACCAACGTTACCGGTAATGCCGGTGCTGCCGACGCTCCCAACTCTTCCGACCATTCCATCGCTGCCAACCCCAACAAAGTCACCAACACCACCACCACCACCTCAGCCGTCGAAAACGAAGGGGAAAAAATCAAAAACTCGACGTGATAAGAGCGACCTTGGTGAGAACTTCGTAGCGCCGGATGGAGGTTGGGCTTGGGTGGTGTGCATCGCTGCTGGACTTTCAAATGTAAGAAGTCTCCAAGGAAGAACCCTTAAAAAAACATTTAAATTTTTTGTTTTCACTTCAGCTTTGTATATTTCCATCACTGCAACAATTTGGCTTTATATTTCGCGAAAGACTGACCGAACTTGGCATGACCAGTTCACAGATCACAACTATCATCAATACCCAACCGGCGATATCAGCCTGCACAGGCCTCCTAAACGGTCCCATGTTTAGACGATTCTCATTCCGACAGGTGGCTATAACAGGGGCCCTATTTAATTTTGGCGGTCTCTTGCTGACTGCTTTTTCGGATACGTTCCTCTCGTACATGATAACATATGCACTGTTATTTGGTAGGCTTATATTTTCTAGGCATTGTGAGATAAATCCAAATTTTCTATCCACTTGCAGGCTTCGGAATGGGGATAAGTGTGTCTGCATCGTCGTTAGCCATCAACACCTACTTCAAAAACAAACGCCGTCGGGCGGCAGGTTTCTCGTGGACCCTAACCGGTCTCGGACCGATATTTCTTCCATATGCGGTGAACTTCTTACTCTCGACCTATGGGGTCCAAGGAACTGTGATAATATTTGCTTCCATATCGCTTCATTCATTAGTTTGTGCCATGGTCTATCAGCCAGTGATGTATCACGTTAGACCGACCCCAAAAGCTCAGGTCAATGGTGAGCTCATACCATCACCCGATGCTGACTATCTCTGCAAATACTGCGAGATGAATCGTCTCAAGAATACCGGAATCTTTTCGAGTCAGTATTTGTACAACGAAGACGACAAGGAGAAGCCTGGCTATGAGATCATTGATCCTGGGACCCCAATGTTGTCGCGTGCCAATGACGGATGGTTTGGATCAAAGATATCTCTAGCTCCGAGCATTAAACCACAATTACGCTTCCGAACGGTGTCCAGTTGCAAAGATATGGAGTCGGGTTTCCGGTTTAATCATGTGATCAACGAGGAGGACGATTTGCATCGAACTGAGCACCCCTTCCTCAAACCGAATCATTTCAGTCGTGAGCGTGAAGAGATCAAACTTTCGGCCAGCCGGAATAACCTGTACATTCGGGCTGATTCACTGAGCTACCTGCGTTGTACATGCGCCGAGGAGAAGGCACTCCTGGAACTTCCCAGGGGCATGACAACTCTGGCACTCGCCGTCGAAAAACAGCGAGAGGCTGAGCCCCCAACTCCACCACCGTCCGAAGATCCGTCCTCTGTGACATTTATGCATAAGCTTGTGACCTTCTTCGACTTGGACCTGCTGCGGGACTTTACATTTGTGAATCTGGTGGCCGGACTGACCATTATCAATTTCGGAGAGTTGAACTTTTCGATTTTGACGCCGTTCATTTTGAACGATTTCGGCTTCACTACTGCGCAAATTTCCCTCGCCATGTCGGTGCTGGGGGGTGTCGATATAACCGTTAGGTTTATAGTACCGTTCTTGACGGAAAAAATCAACTGGGACAATAGGGTGTTCTTCCTGATTGGCGTTGTGGGCATTGCCTTCGGCCGGACTGTTGTGGCGTCTTCCAGATCGTATTCGGTCATTTTGTGTTGTTTTGTATGGATTGGTATGTGCAAGGGCTTGAGAACAATTTTCTGGCCCCTGATCATACCGGGTTATGTTCCGTTGAAGAGATTGCCGGGGGCATCTGGCCTGCAACTGCTCATATCAGGAGTATTCACTTTAGCATGTGGACCGCTGGTCGGTAAGTAAACTTAAAGAAATATCGTATTCGAAGAAATCTTCAACAAATTTTTTGCCACAGGTCTTATTCGAGATCGTTTCGATTATTCTGTTACATTGCATTGTTTGAATTCGCTGACGTTCATTGCCGCCACCTCGTGGTCAACTGAAGCTCTCATACGATATATGCGTCGCAGGAGGAAATTATTGCAGTGTGTCAAGACTTAGATCGTTCTCAACAAGAAATCAAAAAAACATCGTAGTATAGTAGTTGGTTTGTGTATTAGATCAAATATTGGTAAAATGGGTTAAGGAATTAGCTAAACTACAGTAGTGCCCATTATTTATTGAACTTAATGCTTGCTTTTCTTTACAAACGAAAAATAATAATTAAAACCTTAATACAACATAGGGAACTTATGAAATGATAATAACAAAATATATATACTTCAATTATTTACTTAAAAATAAAAAATGAAAATATTTATTGTAAGAAAAATCAAACAAAAAATATGTGATTTGAGTTTTCAAAGACAACAATTTAAAAACAAAAAAATATTTATAAATCAAAAACAAAATCCTATAAAAGTTTATTTAAAATGAAATTTATATATCACTAGAAATTTGTATAAGAAAATTTAAGTCTTTTTTTGTAATAAAATAATAATAAATTTTAAGTTTAGAAATACTTCAAAAATTGCACACATTGTTAAAAAACAAAAAAACATATAGGTAATTAAAGAAAAGAACATACTATACATATTTACATCAAAAACAAAAACACATAATCAATAATATTTGTAAGTGAATATTTTCTGATAGATTTGTACAAATCGAAAAAGAAAAACGAAAAAAATTATATTATTTTTATAAGCTAATTAAGGCCAATTAAAGAGGAAACAGCTAATGAAATTCTTATGTAATGAAATGTAACATTTAGACAATACACTATTCATAAAAATAGCTATATTATATACATTCATAAAATAAATAATTATATTATAAATATGAACAATAATTATATTTAATGTTAATAAGAAATTAAAAATTCTCTTTTTTATTTTTTGGTTCCTAAGGTGTAGACATTGCGACCAATGTCATTGCGACACAATGACATTGGTCATTTAACACCTTGTGACTTCTTGCTTTGAGGCCTCGTGAAAGATAAGGTCTGCCTACGCCAAGAGCCCAGCGTCGATTCAAGACCTCTTAGATCAAAGATCGAGGACATAGGGCAGCCACTTTGCGATTTGGCTATGGAAAATTACATGAAAAGGATATGGTCTTGTAAACGTGGTCGTGGCGGCCATTTGGCATGCTTTCCTCTTTATAATGAAATAAACATCGGATAATTTATATAAAAAAAAAATCAATTTTTCTTTGAATATCAAATTAACACAAAATTCCATTTTTCTTTGAATATCAAAATAACACTTCTTATTGGAAAACCCTTTATATAAAGCTAAATCTCTGGAACAACTGGTTCGAATGGTATAATCCATTAATCGAGCAAGGCTTTAGGCTACTTAACATTAAGCTGTGACCAACAGGAGCGAAGAATCTGTGGAAAATGTGGAAAAAACGGCAAAAAATGTTAATTTTTCTGCGTTTTAAAGCGCTTATCTCAGGAACTGCTTAATCAAATTGAACAATTCTTTTAATGTTAAATTTTTCATTTATCGTAGAAGGCTTGAAGCTATAAAATATTCATTTTTGAAGGCTTCAGTTGTTTGCTTGAACGTGCTGGGCCGGAATCATGTAACGCGATAGTTGATTATCAAAATTTATTTATCGTTTTTGATTATCAACTTTACTTTGGTCTATGTAAGCTGATCAAAAAAAACCTTTGATTTTTTGGCATCACTGACTTTGACGAAACTATTTTGTTCTGTACTGACATTTGAAATTTGTCTTAACCCCGATACAGACTGGGATTGAAATCTTTTCTTAGGTCTGGGTTACACTTTTAAATAACAAAAGTACACAAACGTAGACTGTTATTACACGACGAGTCATGACTCTTTTTCGGATTCTCTTTTAAATTTCAATCCTTTGAGTCGAACACTATTACACTATGACTCTTAAGTCACGACACGATTCAAATTTGGCGTGCTCTATAATTTAATTTTCCTTTAAATGAAATGAAAAACATTCTTTCCCACTTTGTCAACTAGAAAAGTATACTCGTGAACTCCAAGCAAGACGAATTTAAATAAAACAAAATTCAAAAATTTTAAATAAGAATTGGAGAACGTCAAAAATGAGCTATATACAAATTTTAAGAGATAGGGGAAATATTTTTCTATTTCAAAAGTGACAGTACTAACAAAATTCTTGGGTAAAAGAACATAAAAGTGTGACAATTTAAGCGTTTTGGGGAGTTTTCATGAGTTTTAGACTTAATATAAATTAAATAGAGAGAGTGCACTATTTTAAAATAACTTTGCAACGAAATTCCCATGCAGGCATGATGCACAAGTCGAAGACGCACCTCTGGCCGGTGGATGACTTAGAGGCGGACGAAGTCGCAGGCAACTGATAGTTGTTTATCAAGGCTGATCCATCTCTTGCTTCATACTATCAATGCGGTCCTGTTCGGACACAGCCTTACTGAACCGAAGCAGCTCCGTTCCATCCCGAGCGAAGATGCCGCGTTCATACAGGAGTCGTCGGTCTATAGTTTTACGCCTGACGTGGTAGATAAGTGGTACTCCCCAATCTATCCTGTATCATGCCGCACTCGTTTAAATAGACGAATGCCTCTGGTGGGATCACACCGCTCAAGCGTGCATTCTCGAAGTAGTTGTCGGTCGGCAATATGGCTCGAACAAGTTTTATCACGAAATTCTGTTGGTTCGAGCTCCGGTGTATAGAACCTCGTTTAAATAATAATGCAGATAAGAAGATTCCGGTGTCCGATAACAACCGAAGCAGCGCCGAAGACACTGCCTCTCGAACACCCGTAACTTCTCCATTTGGGAAGGGACATTGTTGAACCACACTGGACAACCATAAACGATCATTGGCCGTATGAGGGCCATGTAGCATATTACCTTCACTGTGGGGTCAAGCCGACTGTTGTAAAACAGCCTAGTCAGCCTAAGTCAGAGCAGCATCTATAGTGCTGTCGAAATACAAATACCGGTTCAATCAGATCCAGATATCGAAGTACTTCACTACACTTTTCCTCGTCAATGCCTGTCCGTGAGGATCAAAAGTGACCATCTTGCGCCAATTCTTACGCGTATCTTGCGAAGCCTTAGCCAACTGAGTCCGAAACAAAATTGTCTCCGACTTTTGGACATTTATTTTCAGTTTCCAGTTGTCGTACTATCGCTGAAACTTCTCGAAGTAACGCTGCAAGAGAATTCTAATAACTTCAACCTTTTGAGCCGTTCTGTACGCAATCAGGTCGTCGGCATACGCAATTCCGTTAGTTAAGCCACCTATCAGATTGCTGGTGTAAATGCCGAAGAAGATTGGCGAATTGACCGCTCCCTGTTGAAGACCGTTTTTAATTTCAAAAGTGGTGGTAGAAGTAACATTGCCACTTTTGACAACAAACTTTCTACCATTGAGCATATCATAAAGCATTTATACAATAATGGTTTACTGATGCCTAGTCTGGTGAGTTTTAGGTACAAACCTTCTAACCATACAGTGTCGAAGGCCTTCTGTAAATCCACCAGAACAGCACCCGTGCATTGTTTCTTGGACTTGTTCCATTGGACGTCAGAAACAAGCTTAGACGCGGCATGAATAGTGTCATGTCCTGCCTTGAACCCAAATTGATTATCCGGAATTATTGTGTTGTCCACAGACCACTTAATCAGAGCTCTATTGATGATCTTTTCGAATACCTTAACTATTACATGAGACGACCGACGACCGAATATTGACGAATTCGTCGATTTTGCTTTTCCATGTTTTTAGGGCGAGATGACAAACCCAAACACAATGAGGAATTTGAGCTTAGACGCACGCGAATTTTGTTCGTTCGAATAAATGATTGGATCTCGAATGCATTTGGCAGTTCGTATCATACAATTCTTTTCGTCTAGTCGTGACAAATAAATTTGTTTTCTCAAATTATTACATTTCAGATTAAAACTTTAAGTTTTGCATACAAATCAAAACATTAACTATTATTTGTTGACAATTTGTAAAGAATATATTAATCATTTTCTTATCATTGGTTGTTTCTGATGTGATGCCTTTACTGTTACTTAAAAAAAAAAATTGATCAAAAAATTTACTTTGGAGTGTTTTCACTTTTTGAAGAAGCAGTGTATCTCCATATGACAAACTTTCATTATATTTTAATAAAATATATCTCAATGTTTTAAATTTTTAAAATTATATTTGAAAATAAAATTTCGAACCTTTAAAGAGGAAAGTATTTCATTATCGTTTGCCTATATTTTTCCAACATATAAAACATTCTCTTTCCTTCTTAATATATCAATCAAACATAAAATATACATGCATCACAATACAAAAACAAAGCGACTATTTTTGAAAAGGATAATATTTATTTAATATCCTGTACACATAACGGGCGATGACAAGGTGTCGTATTATGCAAATACAATTCAGATTAAGTGTTGAGTGTCATCCTTCATGGTAATGATACTAAATATGATTTCTACACCATGGTGTCTAGTGTCTATACTAGATCAATGCCACGGGCTCTGATTAACTCCAAGAACTATTTGGAAAATATACGTAAATTTGTTTTTGTCTTTGATTGAACGAAATGTCAGAATAAACTGATGTCCTTTTTAGTTGGCAACAAGCGTTCATAGGGCAAAGGTGGCAATTCTGATTCTGAAAAAAAGAGAATTTATCCTCTCATTTTAAAAGCAGAATGCTTTTTTAAGCTTCCAGTTTTAAAACGCCATTAAGGTCGGACTTTTGGAATTTTGGAAAATTTACTCAGCTCAAAATGAGGTGCATCTCGCAAAACAAATGACCGCATGTCATCGCATGATGAGACTGCTAATTTATTCCTAGCGAGATTCACTGCCTTTTGGAAAAAGAAACAGTACTAATTTTTGAAGAACTATTTTAGAAATTTATTCCGAAAGTTTTATTTCGCATTGGAATGTATGACTACTTAAAAATTAAAATTTTTGTTTTTATTATTTTTTTTTTCAAATTTCAAGTTGAAACTATCACCCCTGTTCTGCTTTTCGCTCCGAATTCAATTTGTAACCCGACGGCCACACGGGGAATTTCTGGCTAGCAAGTTGGCGATGGCAAGTTTGAGACAAAAATGAAGTTGGTGTAGAAGAATATATTACTAACAGCCCTATAAATAAATAAATAACGCATGTTCAACTCTTAGCAACAGTTTTATAAAGGATAAGAGTCAATCCAATTATAATTAATAAAAACAATTTGACTGTAGAAAAGCAAAATAAAATTTACCTGAGGGTTGCGGCTCGAATAAAAAATTAGTGAAAACTTAAACCTTTATGGACTCTTAACCCAAATCGTTTTTAATTGCGACAATATATAATTTAATATGGCAAGTATTGAGTTCGTAAAAAAGGTTAAGATTTTGATCAAATATGATATTACCATGATAGAGAAGTCGAAACAAGTAGATCCGGTAATTCTGTCCGTCTGTCTGTCTGTCTCTTTGTAAACACCTTAACTACCGGTCCGATTGACTTCAAACTATCAAATTAGAGGTTTGAGTGTATTTGCGTTGGTAGTGCTTTTTTTTTTCTTTTTAAGATCAAAATTTAATGTAGCCATCACAAAATTTTTTTTTTTGGGCAAAAGCCAATAGTTTTAGTGTTCTCAAAAACAGCTCCTACGATATTTTTTTAAGTTTCTTCATTTTTTTTTTTATTTCAAAACAATTTTTTTTTGTTTTATAAGACGTTCTCGAAAAATAAAAGTCCAATCAGCGTATTTTTTTTCTGAAAGTTTTAGAAATAAATTCAAAAAACCTTTCGTATTCTTAAAAAAATATTTTTAAGCCTTTTTTTAAATTCTGTATCTCGAACACAGATCAATATTAAAAATTGAAATTTACTTATATTAAAAAATTGTAAATATAAAAAATTATTAAGAAAAAAACCGCTTCAAGGATTAAATATAAAATTTGAAAATCAACAATCTCTTAAGAAATCTTACGAGACGACATCAATTTTTGTTCAGATTGAATCTATTTTTAACTAAATGTTTTTATTTTTAATGCTTTTTATGAGTTATAATTTGGAATACTGGAGCAAGTTCGTATGACCCAGTCGTGCACATATTTTTTTATCATAGGGTAACCCATATGGGCTTGTGAGGATAATAAAACGCGCCTATTGCTTCATTGTTTTATTTATTAACAAATGTTTTCAATTGTTGTGTTCAAGAATATTTCTTTTTAAGGTGCCGTAACCAAAGAGGCTACGTTATGTCCCCCTGTCCGGATATCACAAGCATATAAGCGAATATTTATACAAATCTTACAGAAGATGTCTTTTGAGTCTGTAATAATATTCACATATTATTAATGTTTCTTAAATAATTTTGAATTGACTCAATAAATTAATAAAAATAGAGTGTCACCACTGCTCGTGATGGCTTACACTCATCAACATTCCCTCAAACATCTTCTACTTTCCAAAAAGATATGAAATAATGTTAGATGATTTCAACAAAATACTATTGGGTAGACGAGCCAATTGTCTTCGCAGCTGACTCTACCTTAAAATTTAATATTAATAAATGACAATAATATCTAATAACATAAACACAATTGGGTAACCATTTTTTAAATTTTCGTGAACTATTTAGTATAACGATATCATACGAGACCCTTCATTCTAAGTACGTCCGACACGAACTTGGCGATTTTATAAAGATTTAAATTAAAAGAAGCTCATCTCCTTTTTTGCAGTAAGCTGGAAAAGTAAATTAATTAAAACAAAACAAAAACTCGAACTATATCTTACAGGATTTAATTTTTATTAATATCTTAAAATAATAGTTTTTCTTTATCGCTCAGATAGAAAAGAAAAGGAGAAATTAATATAATTACATTACATAAATCAGCGAATACTTATTTCCTTAAAATAAAAATATTTAAGCTATAATACAAACATAATATAAGGCAATGACCCATGCTTAATAATACCAAATTTCTTAAGAACAAATTAAATGCCATACAGTATGTATAAATGGATAGGTATATTCCTTAAAAATATTAAACATTTTGCTAGAAAGAAAAAGATGATGACAAAATAAAGCAGGCGATAATCAACTGAATCTCGTTACAGCATGGACCATCACCATACCACAAAACTTTTGGAGCTTGCAGATATTGTCAAGGGTTTGGAAAGGTGCATTCTTTGCCGGAATTTCGTAACGAATTGGGTTTAGGAGTTTCGGTTTCAACCGTTTCTCGTGCTTTAAAAAGCAGTGGAGTGGATTGTTCGGGGAAAAATGGTGCTAGCTCCGAATTTCACAACAGCCCACAAACAAAAGAGATTGGAATTTGCCCGCCAAAACATAAATCGGGATTGGAAAACCGTAAATGACTTTCTATTAATCTACACTAAAATCTCGTTATTCCAAATGGCATACTGGAATGAATGTTTTTTATTAGGTTATTTTTAGTGATGAAAAAAAGTTTAATCTCGATGGACCAGATGGTTTTAGCGGATATTTGCACGATTTGAGGAAAGAGAAAAAGTTTTTTTCCAAGAGGAACTTTGGTGGTGGCAGCTGTATGGTTTGGGGGGCCTTCTGCGAGCGTGGTAAGGTTGCACTTGCCTTCACCTCTACCAGAATGAACAGTTTTGACTACACTTCGGTCCTTGAGGAGAATTTGGTACCTTATTTAAGACGATTTCGTCGAGTTGAGCATGTCTTTCAGCAAGATAATGCCCCAATTCATGTAAGTCGTCAAAGTTTGGATTGGTTCGAATCGAAAAACATTTATATGATGGAGTGGTCGTCACATTCTCCAGATTGCAACCCCATCGAAAATCTTAGGGGAATTTTAACTCGCAAAATTTATGCCCATAATAAGTAATTTGCTAGTGTTGTTGAGCTGTGAGAGGCAGTTGTGTCAGAATGGAACGCTTTAGACGACTCCATATTCAAAAATCTGGTTAATAGTATGCCAAAAAGAATTCTAAGATTGGTGGAAAATAGAGGCAACAAAATTGCATATTAATTTTTTGTTAAAAATGAACTTAAAACAAAGAAAAAACAAAAAACAATAAATGCGGTTATATTTTTGCAATACATTAAAATCTGTTTTTAATTTTTAAACACCAGGAGAGGAAAGTGATGTCAACTTCAATTAATAAAAAAATAGTAAGGAGTCACTCCTATTGTAGGTTTTCTTTTAAATGCATTTAATTTTAAAGGAATTGCAACATGAAAAAAGCTAAAAATGTTTAAATTTCGTTTAACTTTAATGAAAACAAAAAACAGTCACACAAAATAGCTTATATTACATTTTCCCTTTACAGTAACACATTCACACTCACACAGTTCTTGCTATAATTTCCCAATACACTGGCACCTTAGGAGTTAAACAAACAAAATATGAAGCAGGATCCACCAAAAACACAAATAAAACTTCAAATATGGGAATGGAAACAAATAAACTGCACCACTTCAAAAATTAACAAACAAATATTCAACCAAACCAAAACAATAACAACAACAGAGAAAATAACAATTATATTTGATCAATGCAATCAGTGTTTCTAACTGCTACTGTTACTGCTACCGCTACTGTGAACGCGCTCACTGTTAGAGCTATTGGACGCTAAATCATCGGAAGATCCCACTTCATTGTTTTCAGATCCTTTCGCACTATTTGATGGCGTAACTACCGTTATAACCTGAAAGTTTAATTTGTTTTTTTTTACACACAAAAATTAAGACAGAAAAAAGTAACATAAATAAATTTGTAAAGATTAGTATTTGTAGTTAAGTCTATTTGGGGGCATTTGATCGATATACTTTTGAATGTCCATCGAATGTCTCCACAGGTGCTGCTGGAATATAAGCAGATATACCCATCAGTCCAAAGAGTTCCGGAGTGTAGAGTGTTGGCTTTGGAGAGTTATTTGATCCAGCTGAAAAATGCAAATGAAACGGTTAGTAACGATTCAAGCAGTTAAGAGGAGAAAAAAAACTAATTATTGATCTCACCACTAGCTGGAGTTGGTCTCACAATAAAACGTGGAGACTTAAAGGACCCCACACTACCACCACTACCACCTGGCTGTGGAGTCACGACGTAGATCTTTTCTTTGGTGAGTGGAGAGACTGTCACCTTGGCTTTGTTCCAATTCTCCGTCGTCGACGGTGTCGTTGGAATAGCTCGAATGTAATATGGGTTCGTTGAAGGTGGTTCCGTTGTCGTAGTCGTTGTTGTTGTAGTCGTTGAAAGGGGCGTTGATGGCGTTGTCGTGGTTGTTGTTGTGCTCGTACTGGGAACTGGAGTTGTTGAGCTAATTTCGAACTCTTCGATCCGATTGTCTTCAAACGGATTGAACTCATACCGCCTTGTGCCCCGATCCTTGTACAAGAGCGGTTCCTGATGATTCGGAGCGAAAATTGTTGTCTTTGCTTCACGCAAAGATGGCGTTGTGGTCAAATACTCAGTTGGAATGTGTTTCGAGTGACCCCTCAGCGATACCGTACTGGCCCGGTGCGAGAGTGATGTGAACTCCTGTTCCGTCCAGTCGTCTATATTGTTTTGAAGTTTCGACAGGTCAAAACCATTCTTCGAACGATTCTTGACCTCATGCTCCTTCTTTAAGAGTTCTCTCAAATTTGACGCCAAGATTTTCGTCAAGTACTTTGTGGTTCGACGAGCTGGTGCTTGTGTAGCTGTAACAACTTTGGATTCTTGCTGCTCGTGTGGATCGAACTCGCTCGATGTTGACCAGTTGTCATACCGACCGGCTTGATCTTTGGGAGTGAACGGTCGGGGTTTGTGTTTGGTTGTGTAGGGAATTATAATTTGATGATATTTCTTGGGGGAACCCTGCTGCTGTGCAGGTGGTGTCATACCAACGTAATGGCCACTGGCTTCAACTGATGTATAGGTCGATGTTGGAGTTGGAACCAAGTGCCAGGGTGTTGGTGTTGAGGGCGATTCTTCGCGATGGTTGTGGAAGGATGTTGGCTGTTCTGGTGTTGAGCTTCGAATGCTCAAACTTGCCGGGTCTCTTGTAAACGGTCTGGGCGAGCTACCGCCATGTTGTAAGTAGTTGATTGGAGAGTCAAGTAATCTTTTAGGAGTTTCTCGGTCTCGCTTAAAGTTGACGCGTTGTGTGAAAGTCGTCTGAATTGATGGCACGATTTCGACAGTTGTCGTTGTCTGCTGGATGTCGGTGACAAGCTGTGGTTGCAAGGTTGTTGGCTCAGGTGTTGGAAGAAAGATTTCATTCTGGGGAAGGTAGTTTTCTGAGGATGAGTGTTGTATGGGATCGATGTCGAGGTGATTATCATTTTGAACGGTCAAATTATGCGACGATGCAGATGGGTAATTGTCGGGTGCGAAGTTGTTATTGTCGATCTCCTGATGATTATGATAGTAAATTGAGTCTGATTCAGAATATTGCTCCTCGGGAGGTATTCTTTGCGACGCATCTGGTAGAACAGTGTACTGCTGGGAGAATGAACCAAGTTCCGTCAGTGTGACTGGCGATCGTGTTTCTATCTCCGGCCGCAATGTTGTTGTTTGCTGTTCGGGTGCCACGTCAATTGACTGTGACTCGACATAGTTTGCTGGGTATTCGATTTCGGACACGAAATTGGTCAACTGATGACTCTTGACGATCTCAAAACTTGGTGTAGTTTGAGTTTGTTGAATTTGATTCTGGCCGACGAAATTATTGGTTGCTGGGGTTTGAGTCGGATAAGCGGTTTGAATCTCCGATGAAGCAGCAATATGTTCGATTGTTGGAGGTTGTTCGTTGTTTTGAGTTTGTTGGAACTGTGGTGGATATTCGAAGCGAGGTGATTCTTGTTGTTGGAACTGCGGGCTCTGGGGCTGATTTTGGAATTCCTCAGAAGGCTGATACTTTGGCAACTGCTGGAATTGCGTGGGATCTAATGGCTGTTGTTCGACAGGACGGAATGGTTGTGCATCATACACTGGGGGTAAAGGTGATGGACTGAGGTTCGGAAGCGGTATTGGTGCAAAATGTGGCTGTGGAATATACGCTGGTGGTGGAATTTCTTTTTGAATTCTCGGTGGCGCTGGTGGTGGAGGCAAAAAGTCCTGTGATGGTGGTGGCTTGAATTGAATGGCCCGTTGAACTAACGGGGGCTGGAAATTCGTGGGAGCGTATTGTTGTTCGCCATTGTTCAAAGGAGGATAGGCTGGCAACTGGTTTTGATGTTGGGGATAGTTATATCCAGCAAGTTTTTGTTGATCCTGTTGTTGGCGGTTAAATTGTTGTTGCTGCTGTTGATGATGTTGTTGTTGGTGCTGTTGCTGTTGCTGTTGATGTTGCTGCTGTTGATGCTGTCTTTGAAGTTGTTGTTGATGCAACAATTCCTGCTGCTGCGTCCACTGAACCTGATGTATCTGATTTGCTTGCGGCAATTGATAGTGCTTTGAAAGAGGGTATTGAATATGACCTGGAAACATGGGTACCCACGGGTACTTGCTGCAGAGGCCACAGTTGGCTTTCTGTCCACCACCTGGTTGACCACCGCGTGGTGATTCCTTATACTGTGGATATTGTTGAGATGCTTGGTTCTGTAGTTCGTTGGCATTGCTGTTGTCAAAACCGAACCATCGGGCTATGCGTTGCATAAATCCTGGCGGCTCATTGTTAGTCTGTTGTGTGTTTTGATAGCGATTTTGTTGATAACCCGACGATGGAAGAACAGGTGGTCTAGGAGGTCCACCACGAACGGATGGCTGTTTTATTAATGCAGGTTGTAAGTGTTGTTTTGGAATTGCGACATTGGCTGGTGGAGGTGGAGGTGGCACAAGATGATCTGTCACAGAGTAGACAGCAACAATTTGAAAAGTGATTATCGTAGTGATAATGATGAAAGTCCGTCGCCAGTTGAGCTGCGAGTAATAAAAACAAAAAAATTATAGGTTAAAAGATAGTTGCAATCAAATGTATGTTCATAAACTCAAAAGCAGAGAAATTATGGCAAATGTTTGTTTGATTTCATTCCATTATGTTTGACATTCTTCAGATGTGAATGAGAAACACCTTTCAATTAAAATATACACGTTTCTAACTTTTCTGGAGCAAGTCACCAACTAATTTATTCTCCCCTATGACCATCCATAACCACAACCACTGCAACTGCTTCTGATGCAGTAATTGAAAACTTGTCTGAATGAATATTCTCTCATCACAAAACCGCCCGACATCTCTGCGGTTGCCATTCAACGAACTCTCTATAGGCTTTTTAATTCAGGTTTACTCGAAAGTCCATCGATTAATCATCAAGCCGGCAAAGCCACTTTAAACTGGACTCACTGTTTGCAATTATGGCTGTCACAGCCCAGCCAAAGCCAATGCCATTGCTGTTGTGGTTGGACGAGGTCAGTTTCTAGTTTTATTTTCATTAAAAATGAATCAGAGAAAGAAAAACGAGTCATCCAAGAAAGTGGTGAAGTATCACCAACTAGGCACTAAAGTGAGTGTGTCTTGAGGCATGGCTTCTGAATTTGTTTCACTTGAACGACTTTGTGATGGAGATTTTATTAAGTCAATGATGCTGATGATATTTTCACAGTACGGTCGGTCATTAGGGAGTGTAAGAAGAAAATTGAAGAAGAGATCTAATTTTGTTTTCTTAGAATAATTTTTTGTTTGACGTGGAAAAGCGTTATTCCAGTTTAATTAAATTCCTCAACTTTTTGTTCAAATTTTTTTGCTTCTGCAGATTAATTGAATTTATTTGCATACCTTTATAATTAATTTCTACTGAAATGTTACAATTTTTTTTTGCGAGAAACACTTTGAGTCACTAGATTTAGACCACGCGTGAATATAAACATGAGTTTGTGAACGATTGACCAGTATATTGTAAGCCTAAGAGGAATCTGATGGAATATACACAGGTATAAGGAGACTCAATTTTTGTGCACTCAATTGTGAGCTTCGTTAAGGCTTCTTTTGAGCTTCCTTCGTAATTTAAAGCTTGTGATTTAAGATTGTCTTCTTTTCTGTTTCAATGAAATATTTAAAAAGTTTCATAGAAATTTTAACGTTTGTGTCTAGAGATATCTTACCGAAGCCTTAACGAAGTAAGACGAGTTACCACTAACACACATATTAAAAATCAAACGAACTATCCTACTTTTATTCATAGATAAATCAGTCAGAAACTAAATGAGGTATCGTCCACGATATTTTTTCTGTGTCTTACTTCTGTATAATTTTTTTACCGAAGCTGTACATAAGTTGAATCCTTTTTGATTTTGTTACAAGACTGTCTACCTCACTGCAAATAACAGTTTTTCAAAAACCCTTAGCCAAGCTGAATACAAGTTTTATGCAATCTTAACTGGAAAAGTTTGATTTTTGTCTGAGAAATTCTTATAGAAGTCTTATCGAGGTTACAGGAATAATAAAGAGAAACCAGCGAAGATTTTAAATATCAAATGGAATATCGTTCTTTCGTTCACGACTTAATCGATCAAACACCCAAGAAGATACGGTCCACGACATTTCTCTTGCGTCTTACTTCTATAAAGCTTTTTTACCGAAGCTGTACGTAAGTGAAATTTATTTTAGATTTTGTTACAAAACTATTAAAATAGATGGAACTTTATATATCAAACCCACTACAGAAAATATTAATTCATAAACCCTTGAACAATCTTAATACAAGTTTTATGCAAATGTTCTTTCTATACACTTCTTCATGACAATGCAAAGGGAATAAGCAAGTGACACTGAGTGAAGCAGGTAAGAATATAAAAGTAGCGTGTTCAAAGCATATTTCCGCCAAAGCATACCTCCATTTATGTGCATGTTCTTTCACGAGTGTCTCCCCCATTTGTCGAGCAAACAAAAGCTATATAAATATTGAATGGAAAGAGCGACAGTATTTGTGTTTTATTTTACATAAAAGTACAAGTGGTATACGCTGTTCCCACACCCAACCCAAATGCATGTCAAAATGATGGCAGTGCTACATTACGGCCTAGTCTCCCAGAAACTACTCGGTCGCTTTGTTTTCTCAATGGAAAACACTTGTTTACGCGAGCACATTGTCGCGGAAAATGCCTTTTCAACTGATGCGCCAGCAAGAGCACCTAGTTTGAGGGTTTTACAATATGTCAATAGAGGGCTCTTCATCTTTTATGACTTATACTATTGTAGTCATCTAAATAAACAACTTGGGATGGTTAAATAAATAATTTGACAGAGTAAGTGTTGTCCGGTTGAATTATTTGTTGAATAGTGGTCTGTTTCGTTTGTAATGAAAATAACAAGGCAGCAAATGGGTTTGTCTAAGGCAAATATTGAGGTATTTATATGTATGACACTCCAAAAGTGTTAAGATTTGGTGTTTAACAATAAACAAAGGTTTTTTAAGTTGATGTGCTCCGTGATTTTATGATATTTGTGATTAGCAAAAATTATATTCCCAGTCTAAATTTTTAGATTAATTTCCAAAACAAGTTTAAGATTCAAATGAAAGTAAAAGCTTGAAATTGAAATCTTTATTTTTTTGTTTTTTTTTTTTTAATGCTTTCATGTTTTGTAAGAATAAAAAAGTCATCTCCAATCAAGTTCCACATTCCTTTCATTTTGCGACGGTTCAACTGCACTTCTTCATACGAAATTGAAATTTAATGTTTATGTATTTCAAGTTCATCTCGCACGATTGCACCCCCACTTTTCTCTTGACAAAAACAAAAAAAAAAAATATCAAAAGAAAATTCACTTTCCCCTTTTTGCGTTTGAGACAATCCGCAAGTCTCCATCAAAGGCAATCCCACAACCAGATTCATTCCAACAGTATCTCAACTAGTTTTTCTGCCGACAACAAAAAAAAGAAACAACTACAAGTCACAATAAGGTCACCTCGTGTCCCAAAGAAAGTGAAAAACTAACCAAATACCGTGGTACATCCCTGGTTGTCTATATGGTGAGATCAACTCTCAAACATCAGCCGTAAAGAAGCAACTTGGCTTTCAAACTTCCTCCGTTAAGTAGCATGGATTGAAGACCATTTGCAAATTACATGTTCAGCGAGGCTTACCCCAACATATAGCATGGTGTTGCAGATGGAGATTTGGTCATGAGGTTGTATCTAGTTGTGAGCCTGCCTCAACGTTGTTGATCATCTATGGAAGATCGCGTGAGTGTTATTATGGGTGACGAGGAGAATGAGGAAACGTGTTTTCCTACTGACATTGGTCTTGAATCGTATCCATAAACACCAAACCTAGACACAGTAATTCGACTGTCTTTTAAGTCATTTTTGATTGTGGGAACAACTTCTGTGTAGATTTCAGGCTTATTTGGTGTTTGTTGTGGGCTTGAAGAAGTGCAACACGACAGAAATACAAGCAACATCAACAATGAAAAGGGCTCTCTATTTCTGTGGTAAAAGAAGTCGTGCACATATTTTTATGTTGCCTGCTCATTGCACGCGATTTTGACATTTGCCTTGTTTCATTCATATTCTGTTTAGGCTTAAGAATCGCGTCTTGAGAACTCATCTTAAGGGGCATCATCTCTGTAGTTTTCTTTATTTATTTTTTTGATTTTAATAGTGAAAGTCATTTAAAATGACGATGTCATTAGATGAAAATTGAAATGAAGGTACCCACGTGAATAATGTCTTTTTTTGTTGCTCTTTTAATACATTTGTCAAAGAAAATTATTCTTGATGACATTTTACTGAGAAACGGATTTGATGGTGCAATGTGACGGAAAGTGAATAGATAATGGAGATGTGGAGATCATTATTTGAAAATGGGGACATTGCTTTCAAATAATTCACACCAACTTGAAAGATTAATGAAGATATATTTTACAGACTTTTGGACACGCTAACATTTTTGATGCAAGATAGCTCCCAGCAACCAAGACCTAAGACGTTTACACTCTTCAAGGTTCAACAATTTCTTTAAAACCTGTTAGGAATTCCCAAAATAACTCCTGGAAATTAAAAAACAGCTGAACAAAACCTGACGAAGTGAAAATAGCGATATCTAAACAAAAGTGGAAGAAAGTCGCTGAAGTAGTAAGTGGCCTATAGCAATCGAAATGTACAAGCTGGAGATGATTTGGTAAGGAGTTTGCACCAGCTCATCTGCAATATTTCAATAGAATCCCAGCTTCATATCACCGTTAATCAAGAGAGGAGATTCCCTGAACTGCACAAACAACAGAGGTATAAGTCTCCTCAACAAGATCTTGTCTGTCTTGCTGTGTGAACCTTTGAAGTCCTTCGTCAAAAACCCGACAGGTCTTTCACCTTATTAGTGTGTCTTCAGAGACGGAAAGTCTACCACAGATCAATATTCAATCTATGGCACACCCAGGAACTTAACCAATATTTACTTTTCATCGACTTCAAGATGACGTTGACTCACGGTGCTGTTCTAACATGGTCGAAAAAAACCTCACGGATGCATTTGATGTCAAAAAAGGTTTTAGATAAAGCGATGTGTTGTCATGCTATTTCTTCAACATCGTTCTTTAAAAGATTGTGCGAAACCCCAACATCATAATACTAGAGACACAATCTCACATTGACATAAGTGGGAGAACATAGCGCGCGTGATCTCAGTGGAGCGTTTGTGAACCTAGAGACTTCGGCCAAGAAGATGGGTCGATTGGTTACCCAGGTCAATATCAAGTTAATATTGTCAAGCGAGGGCACCCAACACCGACGTTTTTGAACCAACATCAGTAGGTATAGACAGAGTTAGTAAAGACCTCTCATTTGAATAGTAATTGAGTAGTAAAGACTTCTCATAAGCAACTTGAGTGCCACTATACAGAACCTCTATCATCACGGTCCTCATGTATGGTGCAGAGACCTGGACCCTAACAACAACGGATGAAAAGCTTTGGCCTGCTTCGAGAGAAAAATCCTTCGAGTAAAAGGAGACGAAGATTTAACCAATAACTCTACGAGCTCTTCAGTTACACTGACCTTGCCAGAAAAGGTAAGGTCCACAGACTTAGATTGTTGGGTCATGTAGATCCAATAAAAAATAATGCTCTGGCCCGTAGAGTCTTCGCCTTCAACCCAGAAGGACGTCGCAGAAAAAGAAAATCGCAACTCAGGTAGAGCACACAGGTTTTAAAGGACATCCACCAACTTGGCATGCTAGTAGACCGAGTTGGCTGGACACGCTTGTTGGGTGAAGCCCTGGTCCGAACTGAATTTTAGCGCCACCTTAAGTAAGTAAGTCAACATAACCTTTAAGGCAACTCCGCAAAGTTACTCTAAGGGTGTTTTTTATTCTGGAAGCGTCACTTTTTTTCATCAAAGGATTCACTGCAAAAAGAAATTAGTGAATCATCAAATATCATAATAGATAATGCAGACAGCTCCTCCGCTTCTGTCAAAAGGCACTCATTCAAGTCAATATCGTCCGCTTACTGGAAATGTAGAGTGGTCGCTCGAGATCACCATTGTTTTTTTGTGGCACAATTCCAATAGATGTAAAATTTTCAAAAATAGTGCGCAGCAGGTTATAGTCTTTATTTCAAATTGAGTAAAATTAAAAAAGAAAAGAAATTTCTAGAAAAGAAAATTAACACGTTTATTTAGGTTCCAGTATTAATTTCATAACAAAATTATTCCCTCAGGGAAATTTGTAAGACACCTCCTCAATAATTCTGTTGAACCATGAATGAACGAACTAGTCCAAACCTAATTACCTTGGGATTAATAGTAAATAATTTACTCACAAACACTTTCGCTGTTTTATTACACCCTCAGGCTGAAATATTCATGTTTTCTGGTATTTTCGGAATAATTTATTGTTTGGCAAATAATCACACTATCATTTCTCATTAAAAGCGAACTTTAAATCAATTGCTTGCATGTTGGTGTTCAATAAAGCATGTCAAATAAAAACCAATTATTCTACTTTCATTTGACCAATTTGATAATAAAACTGACACCCTCTCGAACTCAAATCAACTTCCCACTCTGCTTCTTTATGTCTTGTACACCCTGAAGCAATATCGTTCAAAAGTTTATTTTCATTTCTTGTTTTTATTATCCACCATGACTGTCACACACCCATTCTGCTAGGAAACACCAACAAAAACATAAACTATGAAACAAAAACAGTCAAACAAATCCGTGAACGTTTCGCGGTTTTGTTTTATTAATGGAACAATTACTTCAAAAAATATTATAACTAAAACACTTCAAACTCCTCATGATATACGTCGTCGTCGTCATCGTTGTTGTTGGTCGGTTTTGTGCAGCTAAAGATAAACTATCAAGATATGAAAACATTGTGACGCTGCCGGTTGTGTTTGTAGGTATGTACTGGCAGTCATTAAACTCAAATTGCAAGCAAAAACAATCAACTACACTGAATTGAGGTAGAAAAAGCTGAAACCTTGGTTGCCGCGCAAGGTGATAGCCGTGTGCTCATGTGGAGTTAGTGTACGTTAGCTTGGTTTAAAGTCTTCCTTTGGCATTTTTTTGTACTCGCTTTTAAGTTTTGTAGACAAACCTATAATTTGAGGATCAATTTGTTTGCATAAAAAAAAAAATAACATAAGAAAGTTGAGTCGCCAACTAAATTCAAAAAACTTTTCAAATTCCTTTTTTTAACTTGGTTACAGGTTGAAGGACGAAATGGAAATGGATTAATTTTATGGGCTTACATGTACTTTTGACCCATCCAGGTCGTCCATATTCATATTCTTCAAATTCTCAATATGGAAGTTATTGTGTTCACTGTGGCGTATGAGTGTTTTTTTTTTATACAGACACCATACGTTTATCTTATGAACACTTTTCCGGCTTTTGATCCAACATATGTACATTCAAAAATAATTAATGATTTAACATCATTGACTTGACACTTTCATTCTGAGAAAAGAAAACAATTGCCCACGATCCATACGCAGGTAATTACCCTATAATTACCCACAACAGCAGCCGTCCACCATGCACAATTTTATGCTATATTTTCCACACGCCCAATGTCGTCGTGACCACTAGGGGTTTTTATTTGAATTCGCATAATTTGATGTCAATAAACTCTTGATCGTCGAGTTTTCCACCGACCGGCCGCCGCTGCCAAGCAGCGGTAGCGCTGTAATTGGAAATGATCAATACAAAGCACTTATTAATGATCACCATGACGATCACTGTCATAATCGTCGTCATCAATTGTAATAAACACTCACTTTCAAGACGTCTTTACAGCTGAATATTAAAGAAAGGTGGTGCAGCTTCAAATGCTTATAGACACATGGTCCGTTGATTATGTGTGTGCGAAGAATGTCTCAGCGATGAGACTGCTTATGAACAACACCAGCAATTGAAGCCCAGTTCGCGCCAAATGGAAATAGACTTTCAAAGAAAAAATGGCATCGTAAATTTTTGTCATCTTGGCAATATAATTGCAGTGTACTGCTATGGAAAGTCAAACAATTGGAATCCTTGGCAGGCCTTTAGCCGCCAGGCCACATCGCCACATTATGAGTTTTAAATGTAAATGAAACCACAACGAAAGCGATGGTGATGATGACAACATTGGTTTCTTTTTGGCTGTGCGGTGTTATAGGAGGAAGTAGTGGATAGCATTTTGTAATGAGAGGTTATTAGACCTCTAAGCGGATGTAATGATCTTGGTGGAAGTTGTTTTGTTGCGTTGACAGTTCACACCTGGATTGTTGAGGATGGTTATCAAAATCATAAATCAAAATAATATCGTGATCATAAATAAATCATCACGAAATGTGAAAATTTCATTTAATAAAAAGAATAATTGTTTTCTGCTAATCCAGTCAACGCAGATAAGCCATTTCCTTCAAGTAAAAATAAACAACTTTCCTATTAAAAATTTGCGAAACTTATCTTCTTTTGTTGCAAGACATTGGATCTACAAAAAACAAATATAGCCAGTTAATTATATGCCTTGTCGCGTTACGCAAAGTAACCACTATGAATGTCACATTCGTTGAACATTCAAATTTAACATTATCGTCATGGTAATTTAATAACAGTTACTTATCGTTCGTGACACCTTGAAGTAATTTGAAACTTAAGATGGACTATTCTTTAATGCGAATTTAATTTTTGTTTTCTCAACAAGAGAACAAGGGAATGGGTAGGACAGGCATTTATCTAGATGAACAATTTTATGTGTCAAAGTGGTAAAGAAGATCAAATGGCTTATTTAAAGAGCTCATTCAGAAAATATGATTTTTAATAAGTCATTGTGAAATTTACGGAATATCACTTCACCCTAGACTAATTTTTAAGCCCGCAGAAACTTTTCTTTTTTTCGTTCATTAGATAGATTTGCAACTTTGATTCTTGAAAAAAACAAATTAAAGGTGAATTTGACAATTTTTCGAACACTTCAAAATGGTATGCTAATCTTTCTTTTTCGATTTGGTTTTTGAAACTTCAAATGACAAAATTAACAAATTGCTCAAGCTTGGTTTTGGCAGCGCAAGGGAGCATGTTATATTTTGATCTCATTTACCACAAAAGTTCAATGACAATTTTTTATATAGTAATCTTATAATAGGCTTAATGTTGTTAAAAAAAAGTGTGTTGTAGGCCAACAATTCCGCAAAAGGCCTAAGCAATAAAGTGTTGATTTGAACTTTGACTATCTTAAAGCGAGATAAGTGCCAACAATAAATGAGCTAAGGTTTGAAATATTACTTAATCAAAGCAAGGTTCCCAATGATTCGACATGGGTTAGAATTGTTTGACATGGTAACAAGGTGTGTTGTAATATAACTTTGTTAACCTTAAGAGTAACATTTAAAAAAAAATGAGAAAACATAAAATATATTAAAATGGAAGAAATGTATAAAAGCAAAACGGGCACTGGAAAATATTGAATGGAAAAGTTTGAAAATGGTAAATGGAATGAAATGGTTAAAATTGAAAAACAAAAAAAAAATCCAAAATAACTAAATGTCATATAACGAAAATGATATTTTTTCAAAATCGAATATGGTAACAAGGTGAACTTTGGGAGAAACATCGAGATATTGGTATTTGGAATCAAAATTACTAAGACGATGATGTTGACTGTGATGATCTGAACAGGAAATTTATTTCATCCGTTCTTCAGTCAACTTTTTTTTGACAGTTCCAAATTGAATGAAGTGCAAATTATATCCACCTTGGGAAATTTATTTTGCTTTAATTGAGAATCATGTGATATTGTAGAAAAAATGCTTGGTAGGTTTCAAAAATATAACAGCTTCTTTCTAAAGTGGTTGAACGGCAAATCATTGACTATCTACTAACAGTAATAACCTTCTTCTTTTGCCAGTCAACAAGGCTTCCGTGCACAGCTTGGCAACTCTAATGCCATTATGGATACTATCGAGCAGACACTTAAAAGTTTAGATGAAGGTAAGATTGAGTTTTTTTACTTTTAACAAGATATAACTTTTTGCAATTGGTACCAAGCTTTTTCACTGTTGAATACGTGAAGTTGATCATGTGGTATCTCACAGGGTGAAGTTAAGCTTTTACTGTTGCAAATCGAGTTTCTTTGAATATTGACGTCCCACAGGAGTTTATTCTTGAACCATTTCTTTTTTCAGTTTGTGTTAACGATATGCCATTGGCTTTTATTCAGCTTATAAGATATTGCCAAATGGTCTTATCGATTAATCAAGATTTAACAAAATTATTCAAATGGTCTTATATTTAGTAATTGTGGCCTTATTTTAAATCTTAATAAAATAAATTGCCTTAAACCATTTAAATTTTAACGTTTGATGAAACAAACAAGCGACATTAAAAATAATAATAATAATAATAATAATAATAATAATAATAATAATAATAATAATAATAATAATAATAATAATAATAATAATAATATATTTTATTGAATGCATAAACACAGTAAGAAAAAAAAATCTTATAAATTAGTGTTTTGCTAGTAATACATTTAAATAAATGGAGATAAGCTACTTCATAAAAAAATTTAAATTAAACTATTTAACATTTAAATTGAAAATATTACATAAGGCAAATTTTGTTTTCTTAGTTTTTTTTTTTTTTTTTTTTAAGTTTTCCGTGCTGAAACCGTTAACTCTATTAATATTTCATACATACATCTCACTTATAGATTCTATTTGTAAGACAATTTGAACAAAAATAAAAAGAAAGTATAAAATTACGCATTTTGAAAGTAACTTCGAAGCTCTCTACGAAACTGTGATTCAACATTAATTCTTCTTACATTTCTTGGAAGGAGGTTCCAAAGACGTATAGCACAGATAAAAAATTGTTGTTCTGAGGTCCGACAAGTAAACCGAGGGTGTAATAGCACTTGGGATCTGTTTGAGGAGCTGTACCGTATCCTATTAAACAAACTACAGGGTTGTTGTGTTTGAATTATATTGAAGAGTAAGAGAAGAGTTCTATACCGAATAAGATGATCGAAGGACATATCGTAGATTTTGATCGAAAAATTTGATATACGATCAAACCGACGCAAGCCAAATATGTAGCGTGTTGTGTTATTAAAGGCTACATTCAATTTTCTCCTACTGACAGCATCGCAGTTGCAGTAGATTTCGCAACCATATGTCAATATCGGAACTACTATAGTTTTTGCTAGCATCATCCGAGTATTTAAAGGCGTGTAATGAAGTGATGACCACAACATTCTAAGGATTCCATAAGCCTTACCCACGGCCGCATTTATATGGCTGTCCCAAGTCAGCGTCCTATTAAACAACATACCTAGATTTTTTGCGCTGGATGTATATGCGATTGGTGTACCATTCAAGATGATACTTGGGAAATAGTCTAGATCAAGCACTTTTTTACTAATCACTATGCATTTCGACTTGATTGGATTAAGGAAAAGTCCATTATCTTGTGACCAACTAAGTATTTCCGCGAGATCATTGTTAATTATATGTGCACAATCATCGATTAGTCCGAGAGGACAGCTTCTAAACAACTGAACGTCATCAGCATACATTTGAATGGAACACCCCGAGATCTTAGATGGAAGTTCATTAATATATAACGAGAAGAGAAGGGGTCCCAAAATAGAACCCTGGGGAACACCTCTAACTGTGGGAAGAAAGCACGAAATTTTATTGTTAACAGAGACTGCTTGCTCTCGTCCTTGCAAATACGTTTTTATTAAATGAACAGCAGATGATGATAGACCATATTGGCAAGAGAGTTTATAACATAAATTATAGTGATCTACCGTGTCGAAGGCTTTGGAGTAATCAAGCAGTACTAGAAAAGTTACAAGATCATCGTCTAGGGCTAATCTAATTTGTTCAACAACATTTGTAATAGCTGTGGTGCAACTATGCTGCTGACGAAAACCAAATTGCATAGGGGACATGATATTTTGAGCTCTTAGATAAGCATTGAGTTGCTTTTGTAAGACTCTCTCGAAAACTTTGGACAAGTAAGGGAGTATAGAAATCGGTCTATGCTCTTTCATATTGTTTCCTTTAGGAATGGGCAATGACAAACTAATTCTGAAAATGAAATCTCGGGAAATCGGAACTTAATTTTTTTCTATGGCATATGTTCAATTATTCCGCATTGGCGTTTCGGCTGAAAAAGAAACAAAATTCCAAAAAAGGCAAAAGATGTAATTTTTTTTCATTGAATAAATGTTGCATTTCTTCGCATGATTTAGGACTTCGTTTGTAAACTTTCGAAAATTTGGAATGATTATTTTCATTGCTGAAATTTTGGTTTAAGGAGTACGGATTTAAATGTTGATGAAATGATTTTCTACTGCTGATACTCTTTATTTAATTCATTAGTTTACTAACATAATCTCCGGAAAAAGCAGCACAAATTTTCTGCTTTCATAACTTACAAAAATATTCAATCTGTTTTTCTCATTACAAAAAGAGTATCACTTAACAAAATGTTTAATAGAATATTTTTCATTTTTACTGTAATAGAGCTCTGGATTATATAATTGTGAACAAAGCTAACATTTTTTGTCATAAAAAATTCAATTTCCCATGAATGGCTGCTTCGGTTTTTCATTTTCGAAAAATATCACAATTTAAATGAGAACAAAACAAAATAATACTTTCGCTTTCCATTTCATTTTTTTTTTTTTACAAAATCCAAGTTCATATCAATTTGTCCAAATTTTTGCTTTAATCATGATCCAAGTTTAGATTTAAATTTCAAAAATCAACCACCTTCTCTCCACCCCCTTTTCCCAAATAAATTACTACAAAATGAATCTTGATGACATACCTTTGGCGCAAGCCCTTTCCGGCAAACTACGAAATCAAAATATGACAAGTTTCCGCGAATAAGAAAAAACTTGGCTTTCATTATTCTCATGTCGTGGACGTGCTCTTCTGGAAGATTTGGAATTGGAATAAGAAAAAAAAAATGTGATGTTTGTTTTCTTTGGGAAAAAAATGAGGAACTCTCCGATTTATTTTGCTACTGTGTGTGAAAAGCGCATAATTCCAAAGCAGTCGGTGAGTTTTCACTTTTTTCCTTGTCAATCTTCTTCCATAGAATCAACGACTAAGACAAGAAGTCTGCACACAAGATCGCAGAAAAAAGTTTAAAAAAAATACAAATACAAACAAACACCTCGAAAACAGAAGAATGGTTGATTAGTGTGTGGGAAGAGTGTCAGAGTTTGTTTTCCTTTTTTTATAATTTTTTTTATGTTCACTTCCCATTCACCTTGATGATGATCTTCGACTTTGACTACGAGTTCGTCATCGTTGTCATTGAATTGTTGATTGTAAGGTGCCTCAAGATTGCTTCGCGAGCCTGGTGTCATGATCATGTGGAAAGCACTTCCACACCGGGCGGTGTGAAAGATGATTTCTATTTTTCGTTCTTCTCGCTGAAATTGTGTTTTTATTGAATTTCGCACAGTAAGATCCAGATAGACAGATGAATGATTTTTGCTGAATTAAACAATAATTTGCAAGTGCTGATGGAGAAACTCCTTGCAAGCGGAAAGGTAGATTTGCGAGTTAAAATACAGGGTGGATCACGAATCGTGCTACAACCCATTATTAAAAGATGTTGAAGGAGTCTTTTTACCCAGAACTTTACTGAGGACGTGTCCTTTTCAGCAGGATTTGGTTTCAACAAGATAGAGCAAGTGCATACGTAGCCACACAAGTTATGGTGGAGTTCAAACGAAAATTCCCAAACAAATTGATATCCAGAAATTGCACTTTCTGCTGGCCTTCAAGGTCACCTGACCTGACTGCACCAGACTTGCAGGAAGTGTACAAAACGAAACCCAGGAATTTATCTAAATTGAAGCAGTCCATTTAGACGATCCCAGTCCCAATCTTTCAATGAAAAAAGCGTGGATGAGCGTGGAGGTCATTTGCGGTCTATCATCTTTAAAAACCACTAGTTATTTAAAATAAAATTTAATTTTTAATCCAATTAAAAAACAAATAATGAAATACATCGATTAAAATAAAAGTTATTTACATTTCTTATTGTTGTACGATTAGTGTGTCACCCTGTACCAATATGAATGAATGAATATCCACAACGCTCTCTAGCTCTCTGTTTAAGGCTTAAAGTCCCAGATTCAAATTTTATGAATTTCAACTCTATAAGGTTTTTTTATGCCAAGGACTTTTAACATCTGAAGTGAAGTCTTTTAAGCCCTTAGAAACAACGTAACTTCTTTCAAGCTCTTAGTAAAAAATCTCGTATTAATCGTGATGTGCATATGCAGCAAAGTTAAGAGCCGCTAAAGCTATAACAAAGGTTGTTCAAACTTCACATTCTACCGTCTCCCCATATATTAATTTGAACACCATTGAGACTTTATATATAAAGGAAACCACATAAACCACAAAACAAAAAAGAAAAAAAAAATGTAAAAGACAAAAAAAATACATTACTCGTACAATGATTGAATCAAAGAAATGGAAATTGCACATTTCTTTAATTTCCATTTCATTTTTGTCAGCAATATTTTAACGACTATTACTGTCCTCCCATTTGATGATACTTTCTCTCACTTACTCAGTGGGAAAATAATGTGGAAGAAAAAATAATAATGACAAAAAAAAATAAAAACAATACCACCATCAGGGACGCTACAAGGTACTCCAACTGATGTCAAGAGTATCTAATGGTGAAGGAAAATTATCCATTAATTTATCACTGGTCATTGGTCATGATGCTATTGACCCCGAAAGCACCACTTCTTGCTTATTGAAATTTAACCCCACTGTCGGTCGCGTCATTGGTCGCGGCCACCGTCAAAGAGGTCAAGATGATGAGGGTTAAACTAAAAAACGTCTAATGGAAAATGTACCTAATCTGTTAGCTGAAATCCCTTAAACCCCAAGACCATCGATTAAAGTTGGATTTATTATTTTCGACTTACCATAATAGAGCTGGGAAAATCCACAAAAAAAGGTTTACAATATCAAATATCCTCAACAGGTAAAGATGGTCAGCAGGGAGTCTGAGAAAGAATTTAAATAGTTTTTCCAGGAATATCGTTGTTTTTGTTTTTTTTTTTTTTTGTATGAAGGAGAAAGGGATAGATTTTATATATAAGGACCTGTAACTCAGGGTGCTAAAAGGTCAACAATTAAGAGCATGATTTTGTTTTATCACTTCCACAGAATTTTTCAGCACTGCACAAGCACACAGGTAGGCAATACACCTTTCTCGTTATTAACTTCGATCAGGATTCATAAAATATGCTCGCAAACTGGATATTTAGGAATATTCCACTAAGTGTCGTTGATTATTTAAATCAATGTGTAAATCCAATTTAAAACAATCTTACAATCCAAATTAAAACCAGGAACGACTATCAAAAAACAGGAACGACTGAAGAGCAACAACGAACACGACAAGAGCCACGATATAAGTGACGACACGAATAATGCACTATAAAATCCGTTGCGATGAAAGTAAAGACCATGAATGCCAAACCGATCGCTAGCAAAATAGAAGCTAAACTGAAAAAGGTAAGACAAAACAACATTGAGACGAGCCTATCTGAGTCGAGTCGAGTATCTGTTTTTACCTGCAGCTAGCAACATTATGCATGAAACATTTGTCTTCCGATTGCTACATTGTTGTAGAAAAATTGTGTATTCGAGAGGGGAAATTATAAATGTTGCGATGGGATCTTCTCAGTGATTTTAAATCTTTACTTTAAGACCTAGCCTAGCTCTGAGGATGTAAATTTGTTGTTTTTTGGGAATATTTCATTAGATTTTCTTCGAGGTATTGCAGTACATTGTACGATGTGAGAGAAATTGATTGAATTTTGTATTTCCTAAATATTGTTGCTATACTATAATCACAGAAAAGTTGTAATTCCTGACTATGTGGTTATGTAGACTTTATTAAAAAACTATTGATTGATTTCGTGAAAAAAATATTTAATCAATATATTTAAAACTCGCTTAGAGCAGCATATCCAAGAAAGATAAACTATCATAACTATGACCTGACGAACGTTCAAATTCAGTTTGTTGTCGGGATCAACCTGTCAACCCTTCAAAAATTATCGGGGTTGGGTCGAAAAACTGGAAATCAAAATTCCGGATACTGAAATAACGCAAAGTATTTTCCCCCAGTACTTTGCCCGTATATTTTTTGCCCGGAAAAAATCCTACCTTTTTTATGAGAATCTACATCTTTTCGTCACTCAAAGTTATAAGAATTAAGCAGATCGGATTCCGTTTTTTTGTTTTTTCTAACATATCACAACCTTTTTCAAAAACAGAAATTTTTGGAGACACAAAATGATGAGAATCATGGAGAAAAAGATAAATAATTCTTCGTTCAAATATTTTTTACAAAGTTATAATTAAAAATTCACCCAAATTTTTTTTTCTAAGTCAATAGTTTCAGAAATAACCGACCAAAATGTCTGAAAAATTGTATTCGCCTCAATTTTTTTATCTAACGATTAGATCCAAAATTAGAAATAAAATATGTTCACGACTGAGTCGTACGAACTTGCTCCTGTATTCCAAATTATAACTCACAAAATACATTAAAAAAAAATAAAAAAAACATGTCATTAATTCATTAATAAAAATTTAAATTGAAATATGTACGTCAAAAATTCATTTTATCTGAAGAAATTGATGTCATATGATTTTGTTGATTTTTCAAATTAAAAAAATACGTATAGCGTTTTTTTTATCAATTTTTTATATATAAAATTATATATATAGATTTGGAGTTGAAAAACATTTTTTTTTTATCACGAAATATTATTTGGGCAATATATATGTAGGGGTAACCGGGGAGAGTTGGTCTCAGGGGTAAGAAGACTCACTGCCAATAACTTCAAAACAAAACAATTTCTTTCTAGTTTGTCCTTGTTATTACATTGAACACAGCAGCCCTGTTAAAAAACATGTCGTCTTTTGATAAAGTCTAGAGCCGTTCAAGAGTTTTGGCGCCAAAAACATTTCTCTGCGTTCGTGGAGTAATTTTTTTGCTATGACATTACGATGATAGAGAAGTCGAAAAAAGTGGGTCCGGCGATTCCGTCTGTCTGTCTGTCTGTCGGAAAGCTTACAGGCATCTACAGCCTTAACTACTGGTCCGATTTTTATTTTTGTTTTAAGATCAAAATTAAGGATAGCCACCATACGATTTTCTTGGCCACAAACCAAAACTTTCAATTTCCTCCAAAACGGTTCCTAAGATTTTTTTTAACTTCCTCGAGTTTAATTTTTTTAAACGTTCATGTATTTTATGTAAAAAAAATGTGTTTGTATTGCTCCAAAACGGTAACCTACCATAGAACCTTTTTTTTGTAATTCGATTTTCTCGACAAATGAAAGTCCGTTCAAAATATTTTGTATCAAAAAAATTTCAAATTTTTTTTTGGATTTTTAAAAAATATTTTTATTTTTTTTTTTTTAATCTGTATCTCAAAAACGGATCAATTTTAAAAATTAAAATTGAAGTATAATATGTATACTTACATGGTCTTGAAGACTGCATACCCAAATTAATTTTAATACATTTTTGAAAAATTTTGTACATGAAAAATTAATTAAAAAAAACGGCTCGACGATTTTCAAAAAAAAAAATTCAATAAATCAAGAATAAGGTTTGAATTTGTTTGGTTTTTAAATTTTTGGAATTAGCTAAATTGTATTTAATAAATTCTAATTATTTTTATATATTGAGCTTTCTTTTGTGAGTTAAGTGTAAGCTGCAAGTAAGAGTGTAATCAGAATTGCTGAAAGTATATCTCTTATTTAAGCACTACTTTTTGTAATGTTTGGAACATAGAAGTTATCATAAATATTTAGTTTTAGCATGCAGGAACAAGTTCGTACGACCCAGACGTGCAAATTTTTTTTAAGAATAACAGCAAGTGAGTGTTTGCATTAATAACACCTAGCAGTTATATATTTAATTTTTTTTCTGAGTACTGAGTGCTGAAAGACCGAAAGACCGCAAGTTGACTTTTTTTTGTTAGGGTAAATCGACTCAGTTGTTTTTGGTAGAAAAACAACAAGGAGGCGACTAAAAAATCAGTTTTGGAGCTTATATCCAAAAATTATTTTTGAAAAAGAAAAAAGAATACGATGCTGATGCTCGGAAAAGAAAAAAGCATACGATGCTGATACTCGGGACTATGGGTTCACTACAAAACGATGAAATGATATGTGCGAAACGGCAAAAATTTGAGTAAAAAGTTTGGTCATCCCTCAATATTATTGAATTTTTTCCCTATTGCCGGGCTGTCCCATTAATATTACTTTTTGTGTCAAAATTAAATTAATTTGAGTGCAATTTTTTATAGTTTTAGTATCAAAAAGATGAAAAAATGATATAGTCAACTGATCCCATAGTCATAGTCAACTTACCGCGCGTTTGGGGTTAGTTGACCCACCTGAGGCCGTTTTATAAATTTGAAAAAAAAAGTCTTAAAATAAAACACTTGTTGGTAAAAATTCATTTAATTGATAACTTGTTTATTTATTTTTTTGTTTAAAGATAAGTGAATTTTGAGTCTACTATCCCCGTCTCCCCTACTTTTCAAAAAAAAGTACGCTGATCAGACTTTTATTTTTCGAAGAAAATCTTATAACAAAAAAACGGTTTTACATAAAATATATCAGCGTTTCGAAAAAATGTACATAATAAAATAAATAAATAGAGTGGCGCGACAGCTCTTGAAGAGCCAAAGCCTAAGTGTGTTGATGAGAATCAACTATTCTCTAGGTACGTGTGAAGAATTGAGGGGACCTACAATTTTACGCCGATTCCGAACCGCAAAGTTGAGAAGCACTTTTTTCATGACAGATGATACTCTTGGAAGTTTTGTCAGTTCTTCGCAAGAGGCAGTGTCCGTGAAAGATGAAATAAAAACTTCGGGCCGAGTAGGATTCGAACCAACGACGTTCTGCTTAGCAGCCAGCGCACCTAACCACTAAGCTACGGACACTACGAAAAGAAAAAAAATTTACAAGGATGTTTAAAAAAAATCATAAAAGCCGTTTTTGAGAAATTTGAAGCTTTTGGTTTTTGGCTAAAAAATTGTATGGTAGTTACTCTAAATATTGATCTTAAGGAAAAAAAACAAACCTAAAATTTTCAAGTTGGAAGTCAATCGGCTGAGTGATTCAGCCTGTATATGCGTTTATAGACAGAAAGAATGACTGTCTTGAGTTTGACTTCTCTATCATTGTATCATATTTGATCAAAATCTAAACTTTTTTGTTACAATTTCGAATTCAATACTTGCCATATTATATTCTTATGCCCAGTTTCATAAACAAACACTAAAAGCACTTCTAGCAAAAATCTTTATAAATTTTATCAGACCCTTAAAATTTTGAGTTTCACCAACTTAAAATGGGAATTTTAGGGAAATTTTTGTCAAAATTGACGTCCTTATCAAAATTGTGTGAGAAAAAATGAGAAGCGTTATTTTCAGTTTTCAAAATATTCAATGACACTTTTAAAATTTAATGTTCCAAAAATGGGCATTTAGTTTTAAAGGGTGTTTAAAAGTTTGTTTATTTAAAAAACGCTTGGTGAAACCGAAAAATCTCATTTTACGGTTTAAAAGCTTGTTCAATGTTTAAAAGTCGTTTATGAAATCGGTATTAATGTCGCAAGTAAAAAAAGAGCAAGCACATCTTTTAATATCATTTCAAAGAAAACTAACCCATCTTTTATATTAATAAAAAAAACATCGTTTAAAGTACAAACTACAAAACCCTTCATTATTCATAGCAAGTCACTCAATTACTCATTTTTTTATTGCAATACAACTGCTTTATTGATGTTTTTCTTTACGTATTGAAATAACAACAAATAACATGAGCATAGTATGTTTATTTGTGTATACATATTCCCTTAGAGACAAAAACTAGAATACGGTATTGTCCGTGTCAGAAGTCTGATTTCTTTTTGGCCGGTAGAATTTAACTTCTTATAAAAACAAATCTAAGGAAGAGTAAGTCCAATTAATATTGTTTTTTCTCCTAATTAAGAAAATAACAAGTGGAAATAAAATGCGATAAATACGAAGTCGCCTTAATAGTTGACTTTAATCGGTTTCCTTGGAAGGTTGTTGTAAACAAAAATGTTTCGAATCGCCATAATTCTAACACTCTTAACCGCTAGATGTTTCTCCAGCAATTTCACGGAAATGAGTCAAGTTCTCGAAAAAATTCACGACCAAAGTGATTCGGCAACTGTTGTATTTGTTGGTGTCCACAATAACTTTGTTCGGTATTTTTTAAATAAACGTAATGATATCACAGTGATGAATTTTGAACCTTCAACTCTAAAAGAAAATGTCTCAAGGAAATTTAAGTGCATTTGGAATGTAATGTTCGTCATCCAAGAGCCAAATGACATTCATCCATCGACCTTCAATAGGTTTCTGGATCGTTTCAGGATCAAAAACTTTGTGCTGGTATTTGGAAATTCCATCAGAATGCTGAAACGAAGTTTCGACGTGCTTTCTGCAAAGCAATTCACCCACATTTTTGGATCAACGGGAACCAATATTTTCGCTTTTTTTCCATTTGCCGGTGAGCAAACCAAACTGATGTCTCTTGATGACCCGATTCCCGATGCACTAAAGGATCTTAACGGCTTCAAAATCCGGACAACTTTCAATACCGATATACCGAGGGTCTACAAATATATTGACACACATGGTCAAAGCCATACGGGAGGTTATGTTGCAGAGTTGTTTTGCAATTTTTTAAAATATCATAATGCAACTGTTCAAGAAGTGACAGGCTTCGGCCGGAAGAACAAATCCATACTTAGAGTAGTGGATGCTACACTCAACAATGAAATCGATATTAGTTTGAATGCATATCATTCCTTCGAGGGTCTGATGTCGACGTATCCCTTTGCATTTCTACAATGGGTTCTTGTTGCTCCACTTAATGGCCGATTGGATGCCAATGAATACTTTTTGAGACCGTTTAAGCTTGAACTTTGGCTTTTAATTGGCTTAACGTTATTCGCGATAATAGCAACGGACATCCTCACCAACATCGCATCTGGACGACCAGCGAATTTTTGGAATTGCTGCAGTCGTATTTACTTGATAATGCTCGGTCTACCAACTGAAAAACCAATCAGACAGGGATATCGGTTTTTCAGCCAAATTCAAATCATTGCATTTATTTTGAAAAGTGTGTACGTCGTCTATCTGACATCTTATTTGACAGTCTTCATAGAAGTGAAGCAGTTGAAGACGATCGACGACTTGATTGAGCACGATGTCAAGGTCATGATTATCGATTACGAGTGGAGAACATACATTGCCGATAAAATGGATCCGCCGGGATTGCACAATATTGTCATACCAGTTGACAGTGCAACATTTACAAGAGAAAAATACAACACGGCTAATACTAAAATTGGCTTCGCTCTAGGTTCTGATATTGCGCAATTTTTGGTGGCTTATGAAAAGAAATTCACCGCACCGAAATTTCACATTGTCGAGGGTAGTCTGGAGAACTATCATTTGGGATTTTTTCTACTCGAAAATTCACCGTTTTATGATATTTTGAATCAATTTACTATTTTGGTTCTTAGTTCGGGCTTGATTCAGAAATGGAAGTACGATGCAGAGAGGGAAATTTATAACAACGATTTGATCGATATGAAAGCGTATTCAATTGATATAAAGACATTACAGCCATTGACGCTGTTTCACTTTAAATTTGCAGGAATTTGCTTGCAGTGGGGCTTTACGCTTGGATTGATTGCGTTTTGCTTTGAAATTTTGTGCGGCAGGAAAAGAAAATTTCCTTAAAGATGTACATTTTTATTGTCATTCAACTAAATAAAGATGGTTACGGTTTTGAAAAAAAAAAAATATATTTCTTGCCACCGAACAGCGAACACTGTTTAATTGATTTTTATTTTATCTAGAGTATTATAAAAAAAAAAAAAATTCACTCATAGAAAACTACAATATTATTATGACGAAATATGGCCTGGTGCTAAGCACATCTCCACTCAGTAGCGTATTATCCTAAAGGCAAAGTAGGCATGTGCCTGGGGGAGCAAGGGAACAAAGGGCGCTGTGATTTGGTGAAGGGGCACATTATAATGCTAGATCATACGTGGTTATTAAAGAAGAAAACGTATGACCTCGCACCACCTACCACTTATGATGGAATAAAAATCGGTCCTGAGCAATTCCAGAGTCAACTCGATTTGCCAACTCAATTCACTAAGTTGACATAACAACTCGGTTCGCCAACTCTAAAAACCGCGTGGTACATAAGTTTCATTCAAACTATAGTACGAGCTATTTCTAATATAGGGGTGCCTATGAGATGCTTGCCTACGGCGCTGTCAACGCTTAATAAGCCACTGTCTCCACTAATTTTTAGCTAAGTTGGTGCGAAGGTATGATATTGTTTTTTATGAAATTCAACACGATAGCGAATCATATAAGTTCAAGATCAAAGTAGAAACTAGAAAGGTAATGCTATGTTTCAAAACTAGGGAATACATTTAAGAAAATTTGGAAGAATTATTTCAACACCAGCGTTTTATTATCACAATGATCGGATTGATAATTTAAAGGAAAATATTTTCGATAAATTCCATACATTAAATAGATCTGATTAATTTTAATTCCGAGCTCTTGTTACTAGATTTCTGTATAACAAGAAATTTTTTTTTACTGAGTTAATAGAATAAAAGAACAAAAGCCAGGCAAAACGGTTTTGAGATCATAACTCGATAACCAGACCAGATTGTGTTATCATTATTAAGGCAAATATTTATTGTCCTTAAAGGTGATACAATTGGAAAATAAATTCGTCGTTTGTACTCCTAAACAAAATTAGTGATCAGTTTTTTCGTTTTAACCACTTTTTTGAATTTGATGTCAAACGATTGAAAGTGTATGCGTTCAAATTGCCGATTCCATCATGCCCAAAAGTGTTCTATTTACACACAAATTTTATTGCTTAAATTTCGTCTACATTCATTTCATTGCTAGAAGGCATTCTATTCAGAAATCAGGCAGTTGGCAAAATGTCAGCACTGTTTCCAGAAGCACTCTTCCGAACGGTTTTATTTTTGAGAAATACCTGTAGTTAAGTAAACTCGTCACCAAAATAGTTAGATGAACTTATGTATCAGACAGTAAGTACTAACCTTTCTATATATATTTCGGGAGTAATCTGAAGGTGGCAAACGATGGTGGTGCCATCTTGAGAGCTTTCATAGAAGCAGTTTTTTTTACTTAAGTTGGTATTGTAGCTGCCTGCCTGGTTTGACAAATCTTCTTTCAAATCAAGTAGAGAACCAATCTTGATAGTACTGGTTGTTCCATATACAAACGTACGAACAAGGACATAATAAAGCTGGGGTGAATTGAACAAAACCAAACAAACTAGTTCCCTTCACCAGCAGCTGGACGAGTCATGACTTAAGTACGTGTAGGTGAGCTGGTGCAGTCGGTGAGTAGGAGCTGATCGCGGTTGTAAAAACGTGTTCATTTAAAATTCAAAACATTGAGTTTATTTGAATCCTTCTCACATGCAAAACTGACTGACTGCAAAACCTTCTTATCAGACATCAAATCAAACAAAATGAATTTGAGCTCTTAACCAGCCTTATCCTGAATCAAGTGCATTGCGGAACATTTGGCTCTTAACATTAAAACAAAACTGTCCCATTCCTCTACAGAGAAATTTATTTTGTCGGCAATTAAGTTTTGATTTTAAGGCCACTTTGATTAAGAGTTTGTGGAAAATGGACAGTACACACGTTATTCGAGTTGGCAAAGTTTAAGTGTTGAAATCCGAGAGTTGACGAAATGTCACCACTGTTTTCTGCAGCACTTCTTTTACTTTCGCTACTCCCGAACGGTTTTGTTTGTAACAGTTATATAGAATTAAGTGAACTCATTCTGACAATTCACAACGAGAATAATTTGGCGAGTGTTATTTTCATCGAACTAGAAGATGATTTTATCTCATATTTCATGAGTAGTGCAAAGTACGTCCCAGTTGTCATCTATAGAGGTTCGAGTTCTTCAAAACAGAGAACAGTAAATGTGGAGAAGTGGGATTGTAATGCTTTCTTGGTAGTTAAAGCAACAAATTTAAGCAGCTATGAAATATTCGAACACCAGATATCTGCACTCAAGAGTCGAAAATTCGTCATTATAACAGCTGACGATTTGGTAACTCTACATGGATGTATTTCGTACTTTCGGAAAAAACGTTTTACAAGGATATTTGCCTGTGTCGAAAATGTGTCATACGCATTTTTTCAATACAACACCGTAGTCGATTCTTTGAAAAAAATTTCAATAACTGCACCACTGCCAAATACGATGAAGGACTTAAATGGCTATGTTTTTCGGACAATCGTTAGTCCCGACCTTCCGAGAGTTTTTTGGATCAAAGATAAACTGGGGAACAACAAAATTGCAGGTTACGTCGGTCAGATGTTTGTCAGCTTCTTAAAGAAACACAATGCAACTTTTAAGGTAGTCAACATCAGAGATGTGGAGAAACGTTTCATGGTGGCAATTGTGGAGGCAACAAAAAACAATGTAATCGATTTCAGCATGAATGCTTGGAAGCCAGTAAACGGACTCGAAATGAGTTATCCATTAAGTATGATGAAGTGGTCCATAATCGCTCCCTTAAATGGTAATCTCGATCCGAATGAGTACTTCCTGCGACCATTTAGTCCAACAGTCTGGCTGTCAATTTGTGCAACATTCCTCTACATAATTTTTATGAACATATTTAAAGACTATTTAACAGATCGGTCAGTCAGTTGCAACAATATTTGGCATTACTTTAGTCAAGTTTTCAATACCATGTTGCACTTGACAACGGAACTACACTGCACTCAAAACTATCGACTTCATTTTCAAGTACTTGTCTTGGCATTTGTTCTCGTTAATTTGTACACAGTGAGCTTGACATCATTTTTGACAGTTTACATTCAGGTCAAACAATTCAATACGATTGAGGATTTGATTGAAAGAAAATGTCCGGTCATGATGATTAACTACGAGTGGAGAGATATTGAAGACTTAGATCTACACCCGAAGGGTTTTGAGAGTATTGTATCTCCCGTTGAGCGTAAGGTTATGTTTCGTGAAAGAAATTCAATGGTGAATACCAGCTTCGCTTACGCGATGGGAAATGATAAGGCAGTTTTCTATACGAGCTTTCAGAGGCAATATGCTGCGAGATCGTTGTTTCGGTTGATTGAAGACGCTTTGGGAAACTATTTTTTGGGATTTATTTTGGCCGAGAATTCACCATTTATCGATATTCTGAATGAATTTATTGTGGAAGTTTTGGAGACAGGTTTGATGACTAAATGGAAGAATGATGTTCCGCCGCAGGTGAGAGAAAATGGATTGCTGAAAATTGGACATGTTAATCCAGCTCAAAAAACACCGTATCCATTGACACTTCATCATTTGAAATTCGCATGGATTTGCTTGGGCTGTGGATCGTTTTTTTCGACAGTTGTTTTTATGGGTGAAAATTTTATAACGGTTTTGCGAGGACGAATGTGTTATAGGAAAGCTTAAGCTGGTGTTTAAATTTTAATATCATTGAACAAAAATTGATTAAAAACAAAAGAACAATTCATATGCAAAATTAAACGTTTTTTTTTTTTGTAATCTAAAATCGAGTTTTGGTGTAAGAAAGTATTTTCAAACCTTCTAGATTAGTTTGTGGTACAGCAGAAAACTTCCTTAGTGTTTTCACTTTTATTTGCATAGAACACGAATAACGAATGAACAACTTTTTTCAAAGACGATTTTTGGAAATTAATTTTATATTTTCGGAAAGTATAAGCTTAATATGTCGAGCCTTATATAATTAATATTTGAATAATTGTTTATGAATTTTAATAAAAAAAAGAGTTTCTGACAGAGAATAATTTATGTTATATAGGAGAACTAGTGGAGAACTAGTGTTTACTTATTACAGCCTAAGTCAGTACCATCCATCTTTCTTTAGCTAATGCTCAAATGCAGTAGTAGAAGTACATAAATACTTTTGTTTACTCCCTTCAATGTTTTCCCATCATGAAAACTACTGGTTGCGTTATATCTGTTGATCAACTTGTGATGTTGTGCATGTTGTGTTGAATACCTCCAGCTGCGCTGTTCCTGCAAATCCTCTCACTGAAAAACCAGGCTTTTGTTTTAAAATTTGCTCTTTATTACTTCTCATTATATTTTTAAATCAGTTGAATAAAATATAATGATCATCTTTAAACAATTTATTTTTTCCTACCCCACACAATTTCAAAGAAAAACGCAATCAATCCAAGCGTCAAACCCCACTGCAAGCAAATACCCGCAAATTTAAAGTGAAATAGCGTCAATGGCTGCAATGTTTTCGTATAAGTCGAGTACGCCTTCATATTGATCAAATCGTTGTTATAAATTTCCCTTTCAGCATCCAACTTCCATTTCTGAATCAAGCCCGAACTGAGAACTACAATTGTGAACTGATTCAAAATATCATAAAACGGTGAATTTTCGAGCAGAAAAAATCCAAAATGATAGTTGTCCAGACTACCCTCGACAATGTGAATCTTCGGTGCGGTGAATTTCTTTTCATAGGCCACCAAAAATTGTGCAATATCAGAACCCAGAGCGAAGCCAATTTTCGTATTAGCCGTGTTGAATTTCTCTCTTGTAAATGTTGCACTGTCAACTTGTATGACAATATTGTGCAATCCCGGCGGATTCATTCCATATTCAATGTACTGTTTCCATTCGCTATCGATAATCATGACCTTGACGTTGTGTTCAATCAAGTCATCGATGGTCTTCAACTGTTTCACTTCTATGAACACTGTCAAATAAGATGTCAGATAGACGACGTAGGCACTTTTTAAAATAAATGAAAATAATTGAATTTGGCTGAAAAACCGATATCCCTGTCTGATTGGTTTCTCAGTGGGCAGACCGAGCATTATCAAATAAATGTGACTGAAGCAATTCCAAAAATTTGCTGGTCGTCCAGATATGATGTTGATTACGGCAGCTGTTCCTATTAGGACTAACAACGTTGAGCCAATTAAAAGCCAAATTTCAAGCTTAAACGGTCTCAGAAAGTATTCATTCGCATCCAATCGACCATTACGTGGGATAACAAGAACCCATTGGAGAAATGCAAGGGGATAGGTCGACACCAAACCTCAATGGAATGATATGCATTTAAACTAATATCGATTTCATTGTTGAGTGTAGCATCCGCTACTCTACGTATTGAACTTTTCTTAACGCTGAAGCCTGTAACTTCTTGAACAGTTGCATTATGATATTTTAAAAAGCTGAAAAACAACTCTGCAATATATCCCCCAGTGCGACGTTGACCATGTTTGTCAACGTAACCATAGACCCTCGGAATATCTTTATAGAAAGTTGTCCGAACTTTGTAGCCTTCAAGGTCTTTAAGTGCTTCGGGAATTGGATCATCAAGAGATATCAGTTTGATTTGCTCACGGGCAAATGGTAGGAAAGCGTAAGTATTGGTTCCAGTTGATCCGAAAATGTGGGTAAATTTATTTGCAGAAATTACCGCGAAACTTCGTTTAAGCATTCCGATAGTATTTCCGAATATCAGCACGAATTTTTTAATTTTGAAACGTTCAAGGAACTTATTGAAGGTCGATGAATGAATATCAATGGGCTCCTGGATTACAAGCATCACATTCCAATTGTACTTAGATTTGAAAGAGATATTGTCTTTTAGGGTTGAAGGTTCAAAATTCATCACGGCGATATCATTACGATTATTCAAAAAATACCGAAAAAAGTTATTAACACCGACAAAAACAACAGTTGCCGAATCACTTTGGCTATGAATTTTTTCAATAACTTGACTCATTTCGGTGAAATTGCTGCAGAAACAACCTGCAGCTAGCAGTAATAGAAGTACCACTATTTGAAACATTTTTCTTAATGATAACCTTCTTAGGAAACCGATTACTGTCAACTATTGAAATGTCTTCGTAATCAAAGCATTTTATTTTCTATAGTAATTTTCTTAATTACGAGAAAAAACAATATTAGTCTTACACTTCCTTAGATTTGTATTTAAAGGAAGTTATATTCTACTGGTCAAACAGAAACGTTTGCCCTTCCAAAACATAAATCAAAATGCTGACAGACACAATTCCATATTTCATTTTATATCTTCAAGAAAATGTACACAAATAAAAATACTGGGCACACTGCACATGTCATTTGTTGTTATTTCAATATATATTGAAAAATGTTTGAATTTATTTAATTAAATATATTAAGGTAGATACACATATACTTCCAGAACTTGGTCGTTGTTTTTTGACAGTAAAAAATGTGCACGACTGGGTCGTACGAACTTGCTCCTACGTGCTAAAACTAAATATTTATGATTACTTTAATTGCAAAAAGTAGTTTTAAAATAAGAGATATACCTTAAGCAATTCTGATTACACTCTTACTTACAGCTTACACTTAACTCACAAAAAAAAACACTCAATATATAAAAATAATTAGAATTCATTAAGAAAATTAAATTTTGAAAATGTACCTCGTAAAAACATTTCATTCCAAAAATTTAAATGCCAAACAAATTCAAACCTTATTCTTGATTTATTGAATTTTTTTTTTTTGAAAATCGTCGGAGCCGTTTTTTTTAAATTAATTTTTTATGTATAAAATTTTTCAAAAATGTCTTAAAATTAATTTGGGTATGCAGTTTTTAAGACCATGTAAATATACATAATATACTCCAATTTGGATTTTTAAAATTGATCTGTTTTTGAGATACAGAATTTTGAAAAAAAGTTAAAAATATTTATTATAAATCCAAAAAAAATTTGAAATTTTTTTGAAAACAAAATATTATTTGAACAATATATACGTACATTCGAAAAAAAACTTACGCTGATCGGACTTTCAGTTTTCGAGAAAATCTAATAACAAAAACACGGTTCTATGGGAGGTACCGTTTTGGAGCAATACAATTTTTTTTTTTTTTTAAATAAAATACATGAATGTTTAAAAAAATAAAACTCGAGGAAGTTTAAAAAAAATCGTTCGAGCCGTTTTGGAGAAAAAAAAGTTTTGGTTTTTGGCCAAAAAAATTGTATGGTGGCTACCCTAAATTTTGATCTTAAAACAAAAATAAAAAAAATTGGGATATGAGTTTTTGCTCAAACCTCTAATTTTCAAATTTGAAGTCAATCGGACCAGTAGTTAAGGCTGTAGATGCCTGTAAACTTTCCGACAGACAGACAGACGGAATCGCCGGACCCACTTTTTTCGACTTCTCTATCATCGTAATGCCATATCTCATCCTCATCTCAATTTTTTTTTACGAATTAAATACTTGCCATATATTCTATATGTCGCATGTAAAAAATATAGGAGAACTAGTGTTGAACTAGTGGAGAACTAGTGTTTAGATACCTTTTACAGCCTAAGTCAATAGGTAAAAGTGGCTGTCATGGATGGTAAAAGATAAACTTAGGCCAATTGTCAGTACTTATCACCATCTTTTTTAGCTAATGCTCAACTGCTGTAGGAGAAGTATATAAATACTTTTGTTTCTCCCTTCAATGTTCTCCCATCATGAAAACTACTGGTTGCGTTATATCTGTTGATCAACTTGTGATGTTGTGCATGTTGTGTTGAATACCTCCAGCTGCGTTGTTCCTGCAAACCCTCTCTCATTGAAACACCAGTCTTTTGTTTAAAATTTTGTTTTTTATTACTTCTCCTTGTATTTTTAAATCAGTTGAATAAAATATAATGATTATCTGTAAGCAATTTATCGTTTCCTACCCCACACAATCTCAAAGAAAAATGCAATCAACCCAAGTGTAAAACCCCACTGCAAGCAAATTCCCGCAAATTTAAAGTGAAATAGCGTCAATGGCTGCAATGTCTTCGTATAAGTCGAGAACACCTTCATATTGATCAAATCGTTGTTATAAATTTCCCTCTCAGCATCCAACTTCCATTTCTGAATCAAGCCCGAACTGAGAACTACAATTGTGAACTGATTCAAAATATCATAAAACGGTGAATTTTCGAGTAGAAAAAATCCCAAATGATAGTTCTCCAGACTACCCTCGACAATGTGAAATTTCGGTGCGGTAAATTTCTTTTCATAAGCCACCAAAAATTGTGCAATATCAGAACCCAGAGCGAAGCCAATTTTCGTATTAGCCGTGTTGTATTTCTCTCTTGTAAATGTTGCACTGTCAACTGGTATGACAATTTTGTGCAATCCCGGAATCATTCCATATTCAATGTATTTTTTCCATTCGCTATCGACAATCATGACCTTGACGTTGTGGTCAATCAAGTCAACGATGGTCTTTAACTGTTTCACTTCTATGAACACTGTCAAATAAGATGTCAGATAGACGACGTAAACACTTTTCAACATAAATGAAAAAAAATGAATTTGGCTGAAAAACCGATATCGCTGTCTGATTGGTTTCTCAGTGGGCAAACCGAGCATTATCAAATAAATGCGACTGAAGCAATTCCAAAAATTCGCTGGTCGTCCAGATATGATGTTGGTTACGACAGTTGTTCCTATTATGACTAACAACGTTAAGCCAATTAAAAGCCAAAGATCAAGCTTAAACGGTCGCAGAAAGTATTCATTCGCATCCAACCGACTATTACGTGGGATAACAAGAACCCATTGGAGAAATGCAAGGGGATAGGTCGACACCAAACCCCCAATGGAATTATATGCATTTAAACTAATATCGATTTCATTGTTGAGTGTAGCATCCGCTACTCTACGTATTGAACTTTTCTTAACGCTGAAGCCTGTAACTTCTTGAACAGTTGCATTATGATATTTTAAAAAGCTAAAAAGTAACTGTGCAACATATCCTCCAGTGCGACGTTGACCATGTTTGTCAACGTAACCATAGACCCTTGGTATATCTTTATGGAAAGTTGTCCGAACTTTGTAGCCTTCAAGGTCTTTAAGTGCTTCGGGAATTGGATCATCAAGAGATACCAGTTTGATTTGCTCACCAGCAAATGGTAGGAAAGCGAAAATATTGGTTCCAGTTGATCCGAAAATGTGGGTAAATTTTTTTGCAGAAATTACGGCGAAACTTCGTTTAAGCATTCCGATACTATTTCCGAATATCAGCACGAATTTTTTAATTCTGAAACGTTCAAGAAACTTATTGAAAGTCGATGAATGAATATCAATGGGCTCCTGGATGACAAACATCACATTCCAATTGTTCTTAGATTTCAAAGAGATATTGTCTTTTAAGGTTGAAGGTTCAAAATTCATCACGGCGATATCATTACGATTATTCAAAAAATACCGAAAAAAGTTATTAACACCGACAAAAACAACAGTTGCCGAATCACTTTGGCTATGAATTTTTTCAATAACTTGACTCATTTCGGTGAAATTGCTGCAGAAACAACTGGCAGCTAGAAGTAATAGAAGTACCACTATTCGAAACATTTTTCTTAATGATAACCTTCTTAGGAAACCGATTACTGTCAACTATTGAAATGTCTTCGTAATCAACGCATTTTATTCTCTTTAGTAATTTTCTTAATTAGGTGAAGAAACAATATTAGGCTTACTCTTCCTTAGATTTGTATTTATAGGAAGTTAGATTAGATTCTACTGGTCAAACAGAAACGTTTGGCCTTCCACAACATAAATCAAAATGCTGACAGAGACAATTTCATATTCAATTTTTTCTTCAAGATAATGTACACAAATAAAAGTACTGGGCACACTGCACATGTCATTTGTTATTATTTCATAATTTTGAAAAATATATGAATTTATTTAATTAAATATACAAAGGTAGAACCTGGTCGTCGTTTTTTCATAATAAAAAAAGATTTACATTGGAACGGTTGCACAATAAAAAAAAAATTGAGTAATTTAGAATAGTGCTATAATGAAGGGTTTTGTAGCTCGTACGCAAAACGACGTTTTTTGATTAATTTAAAAAATGGGTTGATCGATATTGCTCAAAAATCTTTGATGTGATGTATCCGCTCATTTTGTTCATTATTCTTACGTCAAATACATTCCAAAAGGCGATTATTTCTTCTTCTACGTCCCTCGGGAATAGTGTCGAAGGCTTCCTTGTCCAGAGCATTGGACTCCATCCTCTTTACATGACCGAGCCATCTGAGTCTCTGGACCTTGACTCTTCTGGCTAGATTTTTTTTTTTTTTTTTTTTTATAATGAGCACACACTCAAGGGGTTTTTATACCCTTTTTATGCCATAGACACAGTGAGTACTTTAGGAAAGAAGGAAGGGGCTAGAGAGGAGGTGCCGGTGTACATTGGTTTTAAATTCCTGAACATTGCAATGATCGGGAAAAACAGAGTTTGGAAGAGAGTTCCACATTCGCGTAGTACGGCTAAAGAACGATTCTCTATACTTGAGCGTACGACCGAAGTTGGGCTCGAGCGTAAACTGATGGGCATTCCTGGAAGCGCGGGTATTACGGTTGAATTGTTTAAGGGGTGGAATGCAACTGGCTATTTCTCTAGAGCATTTACCATAGAAGTAACGATAAAATAGAGAGAGACACGAAACGTTACGACGGTGGTCTAAAAGGGTGAATGCATCAGTGATCTCTCTATCACCAATCATCCTTACAGCTCTTTTTTGAATTCCATCCAAGAGGCTTAAGTAAGTAGCTGGAGCACCAGCCCAGAGATGTGAATTGTACTCAAGCTTTGGACGGATATAGGTTTTATAGATAATAGCCAGATCAGACGGGAGAAAAATTTCTTGCACCGTCTTAAGAAACCCAAACATCTTGCGGCATTTTTGGCGACATCGCGTATGTGCTCGGACCACAAGAGGTGGTCAGTGATGCACATACCGAGAATTTCGAGATGTTCGGTTTCATTGATGCAAGTGCCACTCATGGACAGTGGCAGAGGGGGTATATCTCGCTTCAACGATACCAGACAGCATTGAGTTTTCGAAGCATTAAACTCTACACGGTTCTTAATTCCCCATTGGACAATGCTGTTTAAGTCAGATCCATATCATTGTACGCTCATAAAGTTCGCTGATGTAGATATCTTCTTCTCCATTCCCCATCAATGCACATGGGGCCAAAGATTATGCGAAGAACTTTCCCCTCGAAACAGCCTTAGGCACATTCATTTTGTCAAGGTCCATGCTTCTACACCATTTAGCAGGACTGGGATGATTAGGGTGTTATATAGTTTTACCTTAGATGCTCGAGAGAGGGCTTTTCCACTCAATTGCTTTTTTAGCCCAAAGAAACAGCCAGCGATCATAGCAAAAGTAATTCTTCGTCTGATCTCGGTACGGGTGTTATTGCCCGTGTTAATAGCCGGAGCCTAGGTAGACAAACTCCTTTACTACTTCGAAGTTGTATGCGTCTTTTGTGACGTTCTGTCCGTCCAAGCCGTCGGTGTTGGGTGTCCTTCCTCGAAGGACTTCGTTTTTCGCGGTGTCCATCTACATTTTTGCAATTCTGGATTTCTACAAGGAGAAGAGCTACTGGTAATTATTCTTCAAATAGTCAAGTAACAGGTTGCGAAGGCAAAATTTTTGGTATATGTATTTCATATACTTTATGCAGTTAAGAACTATTATTATTAGTTTCAGTACATACGTTACATTCGTTCAAGAATTAGAACATGCTCAAGAATGAAGAACTTATGAAGAAGTTATACTTTAATACCAAAAGGCTTGTCAAATAGTTATTCTCGATGTATTCAGTACTGAAGTAAAACTAAGAATAAAATACTTTATGACTTTCTTTTAAAAAAAATCTACAAATTATGGATTTTTTTTTTTTTTTGTCTCTTTACAGTTCCGTTAACAGAGGTGAAAACGAAATGTTATAAGACTACTTTGTTTTTCTGTTCATTCGTCTTTCACACGCGATTTCTTAGAATCTGCTAAGCCGGTTACAATGAAATTTGGTACAAATGTTTTATTGTGATCCGAAAACATTGTTTTCATATTTTAAACATAAATAGTATCGCACTTAATAAAGAAACAAAAAAATAAAATCAATATTATTTTATTTTTGTTTTTAAGAAAATAGTTTTCAGGTTATTGAACCAAATAGGCAGAAGAACTGTGTTAATATTTCCCAAGGAAATGTTTGTCTTCTTATCTTTATCATTTTTATAATTTCCTTCAGAACTAAAAACAACAAAATAGAGTCGGACAGACGAGCATGGAACGCTGCTCGAGCAAGTTTATCTCGCACTTGTCCAGCTTTTTATTCCTAGAAATTGAACTTTACTCGTGTTCTTGAAAATAAAACATTCTTTTATTTTCAAACACTAAACTAACAATGCATTTCATTACAAAAACAATTTTCATACTTCCACTTGATTACACTCTTGACTTCATCAAACTTTCGTACTCGCAAAACTTCAACAATGTTTCACCCAAAACTATAACCATTGACACAAACAATCCACTGCCCAAGCATATCCATGCAAATCTCAAATGATAAAGTGTCAATGGATACGGCATCTTTCGCTCTGGATAAACTTGTCCAATTTTCAGCAAACCATTTTTTCTCACCTGCTGCAGTACATCATTTTTCCATTTTTCAATCAAACCCGACTGCAAAACTTCCACAATAAATTCATTTAGAATATCGATAAATTGTGAATTCTCGGCTAGAATAAATCCCACATAATAGTTGCTCAGAGCGTCTTCAATCAGCCGAAACAACGATCTCGCAGCATATCGCCTCTGAAAGCTAGTATAGAAAACTGCTTTATCATTTCCCATCGCATAAGCGAAGCTGGTATTCACCATTGAATTTCTTTCACGGAAAGTTACCTCACGTTCGACCGGAGTCACAATTGTCTCGAATCCCTTTGGATGCAGCTCAGTATTTTCAATATCCCTCCATTCATAGTTGATCATCATGACTGGAAATTTTTTTTCAATTAAATCCTCAAGTGTATTGAACTGTTTGATCTGAATGTAAACTGTCAAAAATGATGTCAAGCTCACAGTGTACAAATTATCGAGGACAAATGCCAAGACAATAACTTGACAATGAAATCGATAGTTGCGAGTGTACTGAACTTCTGGTGCCAAGTTCAACATAGTATTGAAAATTAGACTGAAGTTTTGCCAAATGCTCTTTCCATTGACTATTTGATCTGTCAAATGGTCTTTCAGAATGTTCATTAAAATAAGATAGAAGAACGTAGCACAAATTAACAGCCAAACTGTTGGACTAAATGGTCGTAGGAAGTATTCATTCGGGTCGAGGTAACCGTTTACTGGAGCGATAATGGACCACTTCATCAGACTAAATGGATAACTCATTTCGAGTCCTCTAACTGGTTTGTAAGCATTCATACTAATGTCGATTTCATTATTTCTTGCTGCGTCCACAACGGCTTGCATAAAACGTTTCTCCAAATCTTTAATTTTGACTTCTTTAAAGGTTGCATTGTGCTTCTTTAAGAAGTTGACAAACATCTGACCGACATACCCTGCAAGTTGCCGGTTACCCAGCTTATCCTCGAGCCAGAAAATTCTCGGAAGGTCGGGACTTACGATTGTCCGAAAAACATAACCATTTAAGTCCTTCATCGAATTTGGAAGTGGTGCAGCTGTTGAGATTTTTTTCAAAGAGTCGATTGCGGTGTTGTATTGAAAAAAGGCGTATGACACATTTTCGACACAAGCAAATATTCTTGTAAAACGTTTTTTCCGAAAGTACGAAATACATTCATGTAGAGCTACCAAATCGTCAGCTGTTATAATGACGAATTTTCGACTCCTGAGAGCAGATATCTGGTAATCGAATATTTCGTAGCTGCTTGAATTTGTTGCCTTAACCACCAAGAAAGCATTATAATTCCACTTCTCCACGTTAACAGTTCTCTGTTTTGAAGAATGCGAACTTCTATTGATGACAACTGGGACGTACATTGCACTACTCATGAAATATGTGAAGAAATCATCTTCCATTTCGATGAAAATGACACTCGCCAAATTATTCTCGTTGTGAATTTTAAAGACGAGTTCACTTAACTGCAGGTATTTGTCACAAATAAGACCGTTCGGGAGCAGTATTAGTAGAAAGAGTGCTGCGGAAAACAGTGGTGACATTTTGTCAACTGCTAGATTTCTGGTTAGAAAGCCTTCGAAGTGGATTTTTTGTTGAACGTACTAAACACTCGAGCTATAGAATCAAATTAAAGTTGAGTGGTAGCATTGAAAGCTTTAACAATGAAAATTCTTGCGTTAGTAGATCACTTATGAGCTAGATGGAAAGGCACTTTGAACGCATGAACATTCATTTATTTATTGATTGTATCGACCACTAATGGATTACTAAACAAAATGTTGACAATTTAGATGATTTACGACACAATTATTGAAGATAAGACATGGATTTGCTTGGAGTAGTCAAAGCAAAGAACTGGCGGGTTTCCCTATACTTACAATTGTTTTCATTTTTCATACTGGCAGAAAAGCTTGCAGCTGTGAGATTTAAATGAAGCTTTTTGAGTTAAAAAAAAAAATAAGCTTGATATCTTATCTTCTGTGCACCATTGTGCTCAGTTGATTTAGCATAGCAGTGCTATTCGAAAGCTCCTCAAACATTATTTTTAAACTCAGTCAGAATTCCCGCGTGTACATTTAGTGAGTGATTAAAATTGATTTTGCTTAATATCTTTTGCAATAACTTTTCTATTTTAAAGTCATGTTCCTCAATCGCAACGATAAGCTCAATCAAATGATAGAACTCTACAACAAACTCGATAATTCGAACAACTGTCAAGCACTGAATGAATCCAATGAAGTCCATTGTCAAGCGGTTCGTAGTTTTCTCTTTAACAACATCGAAGATTTTGCAAGAACAATTCTCGAAGGCATTTTCGAAATCGAACGATTTGATTATGAGTTTGCTAACACACTCTACGAATTCGATAAGATATTATTCGAAAAGAATATGAAAGAAGCGATCAATGTGTATCTGCCGAAATTCGATTTCTACCAAATCTTACGAACTCTGAGTCGCTTTAAGTACTACCTACAGGCGATAATAGGCTATGAAGCGGTTTTTGAACAGTTTCATGACATCTGCAATGACACTAAGGAATCCTATGAGCTATCACGGAAACTTCAAGAAATTATTGCGCTACCACTATTCTCCCAGATTACAGAGGATCGGCGTTGCCGTTTGATAGACATGGCTAAAAGTTTGCCAGTTTATCCCGAAGATCTTTGCGGAAGTGATAAATTTCTGATTACGAACCTTGGCAATAAGTTTCACTTGAACACGGAAATGGTCAGGGAGAAAAATTTGTCATTTGTGTTTCCAACTTTAACGTTTGATATGCAAGAAGTTAACTGGACACTTCGGAGGGATGAAGAAAGCGATCTTTATGAAATCGAAAGTCCAAGTGGACATGTTTTGTGCTGGGTTAAACCGTTTCTTCCGAGTTTTATCAATCGTGTCATTCCAGCAGAAGTCATGTTAATGGAGGCCAATGAAGCCAAGAATACCAAGTGGGAAATTCTTTATATTGAGGAAGGTGATCCATCTAAGGGGTTTGCTATTAAGGCTGCGGAACATAATATTTTTATAAGTGGTGCGAGAAGTGGAGACTTTTCCACATTTGTAAGTGTTTTGAAGGAGATTGATGTGGAGGAGAGTGAGAGGTGTGCGTGGAAATTTCAAAAAATGGAATATTCAATTGCTCTTGAAAATTAAAATTTTATCATTAAAATTCATCACAATACAATTATTTCGTAGTTTTTGAAAATATTTTCAATGCGATGTTCTCCAAAATATCGGTATTCACTTTGTGTTCTTCTTTTGAAATCAGAAGCGTCCTTAAAATCGATGAAAAGGTAATACGAGTTGATTTCAAGTTGCTGTGTTTTTGCGCAATAGTAAAGGGTTTTTCAATAGGAACGCTACAAAAGTTCTCTTAAACAAAACAAAAACGGTTTTGGGTATCAATGAAATTCTTTATTTCTGCGGAAGTATATTTAGTGTATATTATTATGTATGGATTTCTTTTGCATGGCCACCACACATTTTCGACGGTTTTCAAGCTTAAATCGGCCGATATTGCTGCAATTTCACGTTCGATATTCGTACGAAGTTCATCAATCGCTGGCTTGTTGGCATAAACCATAGATTTGACTAAGCCTCACAGGAAATAGTCTAACGGCGTTAAATCGCATGAACGAGGCGGCCAATTCACAGGTCTATTTCTGGAGATAATGCGCTCATCGAACTTCGTTCTCAATAATTCGATTGTTTGGCCCGCTGTGTGACATGTGGCACCGTCCTGTTGAAACCACATATCGTCCAAGTCCATATCATCCAATTTATTCCAAAAATAATCGGTTAGCATTGAGCGGTAGCGATTCCCATTCACAGTAAAGTGCCGGTCTTGATCATCACGGAAGAAGTACGGCCCAATGACACCACCAGCATGTAAACCGCACCAAACAGTGATTTTTTCGGGATGTAATGGTGCCTCGTGAAGCACATGTGGATTGCTGCCTGACCAATAACGCATATTTTGCTTATTGACGAAGCCATCCAGCCAGAAATGAGCCTCATCGCTGTAGATGATTTTTCGATGAAAATCCGGATCATTTTCAAGTTGTTGCTCAGCCCAATTCACGAACATACGACGCTTCTGGTGATCAAGTGGCTTCAGTTCTTGCGTCAATTTGATCTTGTAAGGATGTAGGCCAAGATCTTATCGCAAAATTTACCACAACGACGTCACAGCTCACAGAGATGCTCAACGCTTGAGAACGACGTGTGAGACTGATTTGGGTCTTCCGCAATTGATGCGCTAGCGGCAGCAATATTCTCGACACTACGGGCACTTCTTTGTCTCACTGGCACGGGAACATTTTGTACTGAGCCTGTGGATTCAAATTTTTTCACTAGACGCTCAACTGTTGATCTGGCAGGACGATTATGACCACCATAAATTGTACGTAGCGCTCTTAAAGTGTTGACCACTGACTCCGAATTTCGGTAGTAAATTTTAATAATTTTGACTCGTTGTTTGATTGATCGTATACCTTTCCATGATAATGGCAAACCATGAAATGGCAAACCTTACTGAAGAGAAATTTCAAGAGAACGTTAAAAAATATGGCGTCGTTTGCTAACCCTATTGGTCTACTTTTGTAGCGTCCTTATTGAAAAACCCTTTAGGTTTTGTCCGGTATGTTTGCTCAAAGGTAGGCAGTTGTCATCCTCACAGGAACTGTAGACGTCATCGGGTTTATCGAGTAGATGCTTCTGCTGCTATTTGTTCATCAAAAACAGGAAACCCTTATTCGAAATCAACCTTTTAGATGAAAGTTTTAGATAACAGAACTCACAACAATTAAGTACAGCACAGCACAGCACTTCCCTATTTCATATATTGCACATTTAAAGCTCTTTGTTTAAATTATAAGGTTCAGTTCACCTTATTTGTTTTTGTTTTATATGGGCAATTTGCAAACAATTCTTCAAAACATGAAAAATGTTACTATAAAAAAAAAACTCCCACTTAAAAGGCTTTCTTGCGGTCGTCTTTGGACGCTTATAAACGAACAATTACATTATTGTTTGATTTTGTCATGTGTCTCCAATCGCGCTCACGTAATCTAAAAATGAAGCAATTATGACGTAGCAGAAATTCCTTCGACGAACAATGCCCTGTTGTTGTCGACAACAAACCAAAAACTAAAAAGCCAACATAACAATCGATTAGAAAGACTCATTAAGTGCGTTTTTTTTTCATAAGCGGCTACAAAGTTGAGCAGTTAAGACCTCTTGTCTGAGATCAAAAGCTACTTGCACTTTGAACAATGTGCGAACAAATTGTCCGCCATATCGCCCGTTTGTTAACTTAACTTACTTTTTGTTGAGTACTCGTAGTTTGCAATCAAATTAAAATGCAAACACATGCAGCAATGCAACATAATTTTTGTTCGTTGATTTGTTTTAATGACCGATAAATCACTTTCCCTTGGCATATTATTTAAGCGTCATAGTCTCCATTTATAGATATTTGTTTGCATTACGTGCCAAGCCGAAAGTACTTAGTCTCATCTGCTTTTTTTACCTTTACCATACAATACAATGCTTTTGCTGAAAATTGACCATAAAAGAGTATTTGCATTGGTTTGCCAATTTTTTGTGTTGCTGATTGTCAAAACTTCAAGTTGGCATAACAAGCGGACTTAAAATGGCAATTCATTGTTGGAATATCTAAATAGTTGTAAATGTCGTGCAATGCGATGCATGATAAGGTGTTTGCCAAAACAAATATATTTTTTGTTTAACATTGGAGGGGTAGGTACAGGTTTAGCAATCGATAAGGTTATTGATTTGTCTCCAAGAAAAAACTTTCATGGTCTGAAAGACAAAATCTAAAAATGAAATTTTGGAAATCCGTTTTTGGGACTCATTAGATGATAGACCCAACTGCTCAAAGAAATGCGACACCGAAAAGGGTTAGAGCCCTTTGTTTTTGTCTACAATGCAAATGAAGCTTTCAAATGGCAATCTTCTAAAATGTACCTAGTGTAAAGCTGGCTCGGTTCACAGACATGACCGGAATTTAAAAACTGATGTTTGCACGCTTTCCGTTGAGTTACAAACCAACATCCCAATAGCGACACTTTTACCGAAAAAAGTTTATCAGAAACCTCGTTGTTTGTGATATGTTTAGTGTACGCAGGTGATTTTGTTTGAATTTTCTGTTTGCACAAAGTAGTTTCACTTTCGTTTTTTTTCTTTTTTAATTTTTGAGACGTCTACAAAAGGGCGTTTTTTATGTAACAATGTGGGCCACGTTCTGGTGCACTCTTTTCTTTATCAGAGAGGTCACGTTTTAATAAATCTTATATAACAATCATAAGAGTTAAAGGCCGTACATCAACTCAAATGGATTTATATTCGTTTCATGTTCATTTATGAAGCTTCTGTTGAAGAAATTTAGATAACAGGCGAATTACTATGGTTAGTGATTTCTTTTGAAATGTAAATTTTTACAATTTTGAATTCAAGCAAATTTTGACGGATGCTGACAGAAAAAGAAAGTTGGAATATTGTGGTATCGAATTGTGAAACTTTAATATACTTAAAAAAAAAGTTTTTCAATTCCGTAAAGCTGAATATACCTATACCGCTTAAACGGATAAACAAAACATGTCAATTTTGGATAAGAACCTCGGATATCGTATGTTATGTCATATTCTGTTTGTTCTTCCGAATGAGTGTATGAAAGAAATAAAACGGTTTTATCTTTTGTCGTGCAAATTTGTGAATTCTCACTGTTTAAGGCTAACATGCTGAATTCATTTAACGGTTTTGTTTTCCACCAAAGTGAAGAATATATTTATTTGGTTTTCATTGCACTTCGGAAGAGATGAACCGACCGTGAGTGTTTCATGCGACCTGTGGATGTGAACAAATGAAAGCAAAAGTGTCAGCAACAATATTATTCTAACAAAATGTTTCTGAATATATAAATTGTAATTTAGCAAAACCATTTGGAAATTTCAAATCACAGTGATGTCAAACAGATGTTGTGTTCAGGGTGTGTTCGCGAAGAAATATCATAAATGTCATTAAGAATTAGGGTAGGCCCACAGTGATATTACGGTGACGTGAAATAGCGCCATACGAAAGAATGCGCCCCTCAAATGCGGTTTTGTTTCCATGAAGAAATCGAAATAACACCCGACAGGCCTAATTTCAATTGCATTGTCGAAATAAGGCCGCATTTTGCCGAATTTCATTTTGGAGCTACTGACCCACTATAATGGGTCATTTTCCAGAAATCAAATTTGGGGTTTCCGACTTTCGCAATTAATGTTATACATTTTGTGAAACAATATAAAAAATGGAGAGTTTTTACATATTTTCAAGGTTTTTTCCGTGCATTACGGCTGAAATATACCGCATGCAAACGTTCTTCTGCACTGTGGGATGTCAAAGTTCGGTGAGGGTAGCGCATTCTGCAAGCACACTATACTTGATGTCAACTTCATCTTATTGCATCTATCTATCACTTAAAATAACTGAGCTGTTTCAATTATACATTAAAAGCTGCATCAGAAAAATGGATAGACACAAGCGGAAAAAATTCTGCCCAAAAGAGAATCAATTTGGGGGATGAAAATAAAAGAAAAACGCACCTTTTTTTTATTTTCACACCCCAAATTGATTCTCTTTTGGATAAAATTTGTTCGGCTCGCTTCGCTCGCTCATATCAATTCGGTCTTGAGTTTTTCGTATCGACCTCATCCTAAGTCGAAATTCAAAAAAAAAAAAAGATTCTGAAATCATTGAAATGCTTGCAAAAATCCTTGTTTGCATTATAGGATGTGTAGTGGTTGCTTTTTCAAATAAAAGGAAATCTCAACAGCTTTGGAAAATGAATTGTCGTCACTATTTTGTCGACAGCTAATAAAGAAAAGTGGTTCTATTTGTTTATAAGGCTTTTTTGTAGTTGCATTCAATGTGTTCATATAAGTACATATACGTACACGAATTTAAATTTCTTATGTTTATTTTTTTTTATCGTGAACATTGGTTTTTTTGCTTTATTTTCATTTCGGACTTTTGTCCGATAAAAAGTAAAATTTAATTGGGACTACTGACCCACCATAGTCGGTTAAAAATCCCCAAATCGAATTCTGCACCTATTAGCCTCCAAAGTGGGTCAGAAGTTCCAAAAACCATTTTCGGAACATTTGACCTCGGGACGAAATTCCCTGGGACAAGTTTCTAATCACACAAAAAATAAACGAAATAAGGCCCCACGGGCATTATTTCTAAAATGCAATGGAAATAAGACCACAACCCTTTTAAGGGTCTAATTTCGACAAGAAATGGAAATAAGGGCTTATGCGGCCTTATTGCGTCGGGCATTATTTCACGTCACCGATATTCACATTACACAAATCCGCCAACACTACAGAAGTTGATAAACATGTTGTTGAATGTGAACTCCCTTAAATGAAGAATCAACGTCTCGATTTCCAATCTGGTCAACTAGTATAAACCAACTGCCTACGATCTTCATAAAGGTGGCAGCGGTTGTGACATCCAACAATACCTTATGTGCTTATTTTTCCTTGGTGCCTGATTTCTTATGAATGTGCTTCTTGACCTGACATTTTATTTAACAAAACCAAATATATTTCTTCCAAATGAAAGTGAAAAATTTAGTAAAAAAAAATAACACAACACTGTTTATTTCCTTAACATTCACATTCTCTGATTTCCTAAAATTTGCATATTCTACTGTCAAGCATAAAAATACCAAAATAGTCATTTCTGTAATTTCTCTTCTAGATTAACTAACATTTAAGTCTATTTAATTCTTTTATTTACCAGCTCATCAGTGAAAGTGAACGTAGTTACAAATTCATGAAAACGAAAATAACTCAACAGATCTCTTGCTGTTTACTACTCTGAAAGAGTACCATTGACAACATCATTGGACAGGAGACAAAACAAAAATACACTTTGCACACCCCAAGCGGAGTGTCAGTGTACCGCAGAATAGCCAAACCCACCATTTTCATTTGGTAAATATCCAACAAATTGTAACCTGCAAAGTGACAAAGCTATGTTTTGTTACGATTACCAAAGAAGCGGCGCGACTTACGGATGAGTTGGTGGATTGAATATTTAACATTTTTAAGGTTACATGATGTGTAATACGTGAGTGTTTTTCTTGAATCAAATCGATTGTGGCTGTCATTACTGACATTCGAAAAAGTGCAAGTTATAGGGTATTTCTGTATTGGCTGGTAATTTAGGAAAAATGTTACTTATACTTTTCAATCAGTTTTCTATAAGCATGTTATTAAAATTATCGGCAAATTTTAGTTAATTTTTGCTGAACTAAGTTAATCACACAGGAGGATGTCAAACATTTCCATATTTACCCTATGAGGGTGTTAAACGTAAACATGAGAAGTTATTTATGATCATTTTTGATATGGCTTGAAAGCACCTGTCGTGTACAGCACTCAAATCAACAAACCATCCGTTGATCGATGAATTTGGAAAGAAAATGTAAATTCACAACAGTTGCTTAGTCAAAGGCACTACATTTATGTCACGCTTCAGAGCATTTTGATTTGGACATTCTCCATCATAAGACCTCGTAATTGAGTTGAGTTGGTGTTACAATTGCAAAACAATAATTGGCATTCGGAAGTGCGAAATGGCGAGTTAAATGTTAGGCCGTGAAACGAAAAACAAATAAACAATCACAGTTTTAAGGGAAATAGAATTGTTTCGTGGGAACCAAAAAACAGATTTAGTTTGGTAAATTTTTACCTTGACTTATGAGTGTAAAAGAAATATCTTCAGTCTACACTCAAAGACAAAGTGAGCTTTTGCAAGGTAATTTGAAAAAAAAAAAGCACGTCCGCATTAAGTTTAAGTTCCCGATTTTAGTTATTTGAAGCAGTGTCGGTGGTCAAAGTCCATAAGTCCTGTTCTTTAATAGCAAAAAAATCAGGTTATACTCGAATTTGAGGTTTTCATATTCTATAAAAGTCGTAGCTCCTATATTTCAAACCCGTTTACTTAGAGACTCGTCAAAAATAAAGCTAGACACTGCCCATTTTAATCGATGATCTTATTGCATGTAGAATAACATTTTTATTGATACAGCTTCAAATCCACAAAATGAATTAAACAATCTTAGCTAAGCAAACAAAAATAAATTATTTCTTTAATTTCCTTTTAAGATTTCGCACAAATAATTCACACACAAACACAAATAGTGCCAAAGACAGTCCATTCCTCAAGCAAACCCAAGCAAATGTCAAATGAAACAATGACAATTTATATGGTGGCTCTTCCAAGTCATCTGGCTTCGTATCCACTACAAGCAATTTGTGTTTCTTAATCAATGCCAAGCTTTTTCGCATCCACTTCTCCACTAGTCCAGCCGCAGCTATTTGAAATATAAAATCATTTAAAATTTCGCCGAATAAAAAATGATTCGGCAATATGAATCCCAAAAAATAGTTGCTCAAGCTCTCATAGATAATGTGGTATTTCGGGTGTTTCTGAAGATCGATGAAAAACTGAGCCTTGTCATGACCAAGAGCATACGCGTTTTGTAAGTTCTCCATTGAATCGCGGTCTTTTATCAACGTTTCATGATCAATTAATTTGACAATCTTTGGAATTCTCGTATCGTCCTCTGATACATATGGCCATTCATAATCCACCATCATCAGTGGTACTTTGTTATCGACTAGGTCTTGGATGCTAGTGTATTGTTTTACTTTAATGAAAACCGTAAGAAACGATGTTAAAATTACCAAATAGTAGCTGACCAAAATAAATGAAAACAAAAAAATCTGACTGTAAATTCGATAACTTCGTACAATAGGCCTTTCGGTCGGTCGAGCGAGTAAAGTCAGATAGATTTTGCTAAAGCTATGCCAAAATCCAACACTTCTACCGGATAACTTGTCCATAACCATGTCAATGATAACAATATAAACAATTGAGAGACCAATACACACCCAAACAGCCAACGAAAATGGGCGAAGGAAATATTGATTCGGATTTAATTTACCCAAATTTGGAGTCAATATAATCCAGCTCATCAACTTGAAAGGATAGCTGAGTACTGTGCCTTCGTATTCCTGATATGGGTTCATGCTCATGTCAATCAAACCGTTTATTGTTGCATTAATAAGTGCGAGCATGAAATTCTTCTCGAGATCTTTGATTTGGGCCAGGACATAACTCGCATTATGCTTAAGCAAGAACGTTGTGAATATTTCTGCAACATAACCGCCGATCTGGTCTTGACCATGTTTGTTCTTGTACCAAAATATCCTCGGAAGATCCTGTTTGGTAACTGTTCGAAATTTGTAGCCATTCAAGTTGCTAAGGGCATTAGGTATTTGTTGAGAGAGATTTAAAGTTTGAATTTTGACGTCAGCATATGGGAGGTAAACAAAGGAGTCATTTTGGACGATTCCAAAAATCCTTTTGAACATTTTAGTTAGAAAATATGCAAAACTTTTGTTGAGATCTCCAAAGTTATCGGAACTTATGATGACTAATTTACGATTGTTTAATTTTCGGATTATCATATCCACGACATCACCTTTCGTCCATTTGTTTTCAACTACTAGAATCGAATTACTTAAACTTGAGTTTTCAAGCTGTTTTTTCATCGGGATATCGGAAATATTTTCGGTGAATGTAATGATTGGTAAATTTGGATTTTTCTGCATAAACTGCCTCAAGATAATTTTTTCTATTCCAACAAAAATCAATGTTGCTGAATCGCTATCCTCGTGGATTCTTTCGATAAGTGTGATTAATTGGAAACAAGTGAAACGTCCAAAAAGGTTGCAAGTAATAAGAACAAAAAGAAAGTTTGTTTTAGTAAAAAAGTGCGACATTTTCCATTACGGTGTGCTGATAGGTAACTATTTTGTCAAACTGAAACTCTCGAAACTCTTCAGAAATCAAGGTACCAAGAGCCTTCCGATATTAAAGAAAAATAAATAAGGACAGTAATTACTGGGACCTAATTGGTGCAATTTATATTCTCATAGTTTGTTTGAAAAGGGTTGTATTGAAAGAAGGCATTCGAATGTATATTGATTTTTTTCTTATCTGCGCTTTGCTTTTATTGTCGAGCTTGGTAGTCAGAGTCAGTGGCAGCGTTAGAACCTTGCTCCGATGGGAGTAAATTTTCTCCACTTTTAAAGAAAAATAAAAATCTACTCCGACGCTCCGATTTTTCGAGATTTACTAAGTCCACAAGAAAAAAATTTGTTTGCCTAAAGTACATGTTAGAAATAGTAATGTATAGCTGTATATAGCTTAATGGTGTTGGTATAAAAAATAGAGTGGCTCGACAGCTCTTGAAGAGCCAAGGCCTAAGTGGCTAACTCTCATCAACAATTCTCTAGGTGCGTGTGAAGAATTAAGGGGACCTTAAATTTTACGCCGATTCCGAACGGCAAAGTTGAGACGCACTTTTTCATGACAGATGATACTCTTGGAAGTTTTGTCAGTTCTTCGCAAGAGAAAATTATGATAATTTCTGCATCAATTTCAACAATAAACCAAAAATCTTATAGTTAGTGTGAAAAAAAAACAATATTCAGGACTATTTTTGATTACTAGCTGACCTACCAAACGCTGCTTTGCCATATAAATATTAATTTTCGGAATTACTAATCCGATGAGTAAAATTGCTTCAATAATAGAAAACTACAATATTCAGGAGCAATATAGGCAAAGTAGTTTTTAATGAGTCCACGAAATGGTAAGATCAACACTTGGCAGAGGGCGCCACTGTTATTCAATAATAATGTTTTTCATAAAATCATCAGTTTCATGGAATTTGACTTTGAACCAACGTGCCTGTACAACGGGATGCATCGGCTGAATATTTTGATGCTTGCTTTCTAGGGCTGAGGTATGCTCAGTCTGTCCAGGGTGTTCTCGACTAAGCACTAAACGTCGAGTTAAAGATCCAAACCAAATAACACGACACAACTTCACTATTCGTTCAACGGCTTTTATTTAGTAATCTCTTAAGTCTAACAGGTTTCTTATACTAGTTCATGTATAGGCAATTTACTTATAATACATATGATACCTAATAATACCACAGCAACGATGAGTTACTCCTTGCCTCTCGGTTCTCGGATAGTCGCGGCTCCTCGTAGACAAATAGTCGGATTATATGGCTGTCAGTGTCGCCACTGAATAAACCGAGTCTAGTCAAAATCGAAATAAACTTCTGTCAGCGAGCGGCAAATCTCCACTGAATAAACGTTCGGCCGAAGCCCTGTCTTCGATACACTCAGAAGGAGTGGATCAAAGAATAAACTGAGTCTAGTCAAAATCAGACTCCTGTTCACAACAAAAGGTTGTGAAATAAACGGTTGAGCTATCGCCCCTGTTCGTTTACTTTCCAGAAGGGAAGAGTAAGCGAAATAAACTTCTGTCAGCGAGCGGCAAATCTCCACTGAATAAACGTTCGGCCGAAGCCCTGTCTTTGATACACTCAGAAGGAGTGGATCAAAGAATAAACTGAGTAAACGGTCGAGTAACAATTATTACTCTTGTTTGTATATTTTCCAGAAGGGAAAATACACAAAATAAACGGTCGGCAAAATATCGGATCGGAGAGAAGCCCCGGTCGGTTGAGAATATATTTTGAAGAAATATATTCCCAATACAAAATACAGGTGGGTAGCTCTAAATATATAGTGCTTCCCGGCAAAAAATTTATAAATAGGATGCTGGTGTAGCAAACTTCTCTGGCGTTCTCTCTACCGAAGCGGAGTCGGAACTGATTTGTGTCGACGACAACACTTGCCTTTATAAATATTTCTGTTGATCTTGGGTGTGAATCGTATCACACCCAAGTCGTTATCATGTGTTGTCGTCTGTCGCATTTCGCTTCGGTAATTTCTTGTTGTTGCCTTTCATCATTATGTGCGATGATGTTGCTTCTGTGCTCTCTTTGTTTTCTTTTTTTTTCCAGGAGTGGATCTCCGAAGGTGATTTTTCAAGTGGGCGGTTGAATTTTTATACTGATTTCAGTTTTGTTGCGGGTCCGCTCCCGGATTTTGTCGAACAAAATAAAATAATTGTAACGCTTCGTTACAATATCTTGCAAAACAACTATTGTTTTTACGTATTTTTCTACGTTGGGAAGTGAGTCGTGTGGACTCCATGGGTCGCACTCATTTTTTTTCCAGTTAAAATCGTCACTATTGTCTTTAATAAAAGAATATACACACTTCGGAGTTATTTATCTAAGAAGAAAGAAGTCTGAAACTTTGGAAAAAAATTCAAAAATATGACAGCACTGCGAACTGCGATGTGACTGAGTCGTGAGTATATAAGTTCGTCTTGCAACTTGCATTTTACAAAAATAAGGGAGTTATAGTTATATAGAGGAATATGACAGCTAAAAAACTTGTATTAAAGAAATTTACCTGAAAGGTAAAGATCTTCTTCTTGTTACAATTCTACTCCTAAAATTTTGCATTTGCTCCCCTTTTTTTCAAATTCTTTAAACCTGAGGTTCTAACCCTGGTCATGGTTTCGAAATGTCAAACACAGACATTTTTTTGGGATTAATCAATCGAAATGCCAGACATAAACGTTATCTAAGAAACGTTTATTTGACCAAATTTTTGCAATCAAAAGTCGATTAAGGCACAACTAGTTTAGGATTGGGATAGAGCATAGAGTCCCCGGCCGGTTAAGTAAGGTGCAATTACTAAATAATTTCCCTTGCTAAAGAAATTACAAAAGCGCCCAACTTGCAAATGTTTTGGTGAACCAAAATCCTCACCTGCACAAGTAAGAAAAAAGACACGATTTGTCTCTCGAATTCCATCTCTATTCTCTACTTGTCAATTTTGGAGCTAATATAAGGTGTGAATCGAGGAAGACAAACACTAAAAATCCACGTTTTAACTCGCAGAAACAGTACCTTGTTATTTTCGATTTACTCGTTTTCTCATTTCCTATTTGTGTTTTATTTTGCTATGTTCGATCTTCGGTGTTTGCTGGGTAGAGTAATCGTTGACTGTGGCAGCTGGCAGCTGCCACTGTGGTGCGTAAGAAAATTATAACTTCGCTATAAGTTATTCTTAGTCTTAACAACTGCTTCTGAGTTCTGAGTCCATGACTTTGGAATGAAAGAAAAATGTATTCATTTTAAAATAAGAACCTTTATTTGGAAATAACATTTATATTCTATTTGTTTAGTTTATTTGAATGACCTCAAAACACGAATAATTCTACCAAAAAATGTCTCCAATAGCTTGGCATAAATCTCACAAAAAACACAACCATTGCAATCGCCCACCCATACATCAAACAATTCCATGCAAAAACCAAATGATGTACAGTCAAAGCCTGAACCGGCTGAGATCCTTCACAACACAAACTCCTTTGCGGATTGAGTGATATAGTTATCCCCCTCAAAACTGCATCACGTGTCCACTTATCCACTAAGCCAGTGGCTAAAGAACGCAAAATGTGTTCATTAAAAATCTCCATTAGCACCGAATGCTCCTCAAACATATATCCAAAATAGAAACATTCCAAATTTTCATGCAACATGCGAAATTTTGAATCCGTATATAATTTCTCCAATGTCATTAAAAATCCGGCGGCATCATGACCTATGGCATAGCCATAGCTGGTGTCATTCATAGCAATCCGTTTTTCATTAAGAACTGAGTTATCAACTTCGACAACGAGGTCTTCAAATCCCTTCGGATAATCTGCTGAATTTGCAATAGTATTCCAATCGTAATGCGACATCATAACTGAAATATTATGTTCAATTAAATCGTCCAAAGTGTTGAATTGTGGAATCTTGATAAAAACTGTCAAATATGATGTCAAGAAAATCAAATAAATGTTGCCAATAATGAAGGATATCAAATGGACTTGAGAGTGAAAAATGTAGCCAAACTTAGGTTTTGGTTGGACAGATGCTCTCAGCATTGTTAAAATGATTCGACTGAATATATTCCAAATGTTGAGTGACAAATCCAGTGCACAATTCATTAAAATCTCCATGAAGGCGATGTACAAGATGATTAATCCAATAACACACCAAACTGTTGGCTTAAATGGCCTTGTGAAGTACTCAGTCGCATCCAAGTTGCCATTCACTGGTACCATAACTGACCATCTGATCATTTCCAAAGGGTAACTGGTCTGGATTCCTTTGGGTATAGGGTTGAAAGCCGAAATGCTAACATCAACTTGACCAGTTTTGATTAAATTAATCTCGAGAATTGTGTCGAGGTTCTTTTTCACAATTTCTTCGAAAGTTGCATTGTATTTCTCAACGAAGCTGATGAGTAATTTCCCTGCATAGCCTTCAAGGTGTCTCAGGCCAGTCTTACTGTCATAGAAGATAAATGCTCTAGGAACGTCGAACTTAACAGCTCCCCGGATATGCAAGGCGTTAAAGTTGGCTAAAGGATTCGGAAGTGCACTGTTTGCGGTGAGTGTCTTTGTGAAATTATTCTGGAGATATGGCAAATAGGCGAAGGAACTTGCTTCGACAACACCGAAAATGTAGACAAATTTCATCTTAAAAAAGAATTCAAATCCTCTGTGGAGACTTTGTAGAGTTTCCGAATGAACAATGACGTATTTCCGCTCACAAAGACATTTGATCCCCCGAGCCCATTGTCCATCAGTAGTTTTAGAAGACTGCACAACTAATATAGTGTTGCTGAAGCACTTTCGTTTGAATCGACTTAATTTAAGAGTGCTGTCAAACGTCACCACCGGGATATCGAAATCATCGTGTTTCATAAATTCGTACACAATATTAATTTCAACTTCAAAGAAAAATACAGTTTCCAATCGACTTTTGTCATGAATTCTTTTGATTAAATTATTTAATTCACTTGAGTTAGCGGTCAGGTTGTGAACTAACCACAGCACCAAAAACAAAACTATTCTCCAGCGGGACATTATTCCAAGTGGATTAAATGAATGTTTGGTTAAATTGTTGAATGTATCAGGGGACGCGAACGAAATTACTATATGGCGTCATAAACGGAAATTTATATTTCCTTGCGTTTTGCATTTAATTTTGTGTTTTATTTTTGGTTTTTCGTTTGTAGACGTTTAATAACCTTTGTATTGTTCAGAAGGCAATTATTTTGGAATAAATTAATTACAAGAAAAATCAATACCTTTTACTGAGGACGGGTAAAAGGCTTTGTAAGTTTCACATACTATAGATGATTCAAGGTTAAGCAAGTTCGAGTTAAGTTATCTTCTACAGGTTGAAAACTATAGGCTCAGTTGTTCAAAACGGAAAAAATAACCAAACTCTTATAATCACATAGAGTTTATTTTACCAATTATCAAATACAAGTTTTCTATTTATAAAAAGACGTTAACACTTCTTAAAAAAGTCACACCTATTTCCTCTCTTCAAAATCAAGCCATACACCACCCTCAATCTCTCCGAGGAAACAAGTTGGACTCAACGTATTTTCCTTTTTAGTTCTTGGATTAAGTTTAACATTGAAATTCTTCACAATCTCAGCAATAGCTGCTTTGGTTTGTATTAGGGCAAATTTCATACCCAAACACATCCTTGGTCCATCGCCAAAGGGAAGTATACATTCATATCCCGATACTTTTTAAGTCCACCATTTTCTTCGCTAAAACGTTCTGGGATAAATGCATCAGGATTCGGGAAGTATTGTGGATCACGAAAGAGAGAAAATGACGGGATCAAGACAATATCATCGCGTTTCAGTTGTATTTTGACACCATTTCTACTTGTTAGTTCGATTGGTTCAGAGACAAGTTTCTTACTAAAGATCAAAGTCGGGACGATTCTCATACTTTCTGGAAAAATCAAACAAGAACACGAACTTTTTCAAATCACCTCAATAATTGAACAAATTTGACTTACCGTACAAACATTGATCAATGTACGTTTGTCCTTCCAGAGTTTCGAAATCGAGTTGTCCATTTTTATTGAGCTTGCTCAAAACTTCTTGGCGAAGTTTCTCCTGGGCAGCAGGATTCTTAGCCAACTTTAAAGGAAACGGACAATGTATTTCAATTTCAACATGTCAAATAATCAAACTAACCTGCAGGAGACAGGTGGTTATAACCGTTGCCGATGTCTCAAAACCATCAATTAAAAACGTCATCATATGCGACAGCAACTGTTCATTTGGAAATTGTTTTTTCTCCTGAACCTGAAGTATGTAGTTCAAGAAATCCATGCGGTCAGTTTTTTGACTACGACGAATATCAAGGGCCTTCTTCAAGAGCCCAATGAAAAAATCCTCAGTGTCCGCTGGGAAGAATTTGGCTTTGTAGTATTTTTTTACGAATGGCCAAAAACTGGCAATTATAGCATAAGTCGTGAAAATAGTCGTCTGTTCAAAAAGTTTCTTAGTCATTGCAAAAATTGGAGTAGGATTATCTGAAAGACTTTCTGCTTTGATACCAAGAACACCATCCGTAACAACTTCCTGACGTGAAACGTAACGAAAGCTTTTTATCAATAGCAAAGAAAACACAGACTGCAAATAACTGAATTGATTTCATTGCATAAATCAACTTACATCTTTGGCATTGATGCCGTTCTTGTCAGCTTTGACGGATGCATGTTTAATGTATTTTGTTAATTTTTCTAAGACTTCCAACGTTACTGGGTATACCGCTTTGACCTTGAAATTGAAAACAAAAGTTTTTTTTTCCTATCAAATGAAATCAAATGTGTATTAAAGTATGTATCTACCCTGCTAGTTGTTATTCCCGGAGTGATTTCTTGGCGTCGTTCTTTCCATTCATCACCTCGCAATACAAATGGATTTTTTCCCATTATCTTGTCGTTCTTTGAATCAATCTATAAAAAACAGACACTTATCATCTTAACGTAACCACCTCTCTATAGTCAGACTAACCCATGTTGCGGCTTCATTATCATGAATGCTTTTAAATTCTGTCACAAAAACCTTATGCACGAACTCAGGACTCAAAATCAGTAACTCGGGGTCCCGCATCATGAAGACTCCCACAAAATCTTCGTCTTTATGATATTGGCTTTGAATTAGGGAAGTTGAGTAAATTAGATAACAATTAACAATAGTATTAGAAACCTACTTATAAATATCCTGCATGTCATAAGCCAAATGACGTTTTTTAGTGACCATGCCAGGAAAGTTGCCATAGAAAGGTGTTGGCTTGGGACCCTTGATGCCTCTTTTTTTCCAATAATCGAAATTCCATGTCAGAAAAAGATAACCTAGTCCAATCAGCGTTGCCATCAGGCTAAACGTAACGATTATTGAAAAAATCATTTTCCGCTTTCGCAATGTACTTTGTATTGTCTTTCAAATATCAGGAACGACTGAAATTTTGTTTTGAGTTTGACAGAGCAGAAGGTTCTTTTCAATGAATTTAAATTAATATTATGAGAGGAGCTTTTCAAATAAAAATATGTAGTAAAAATAGAACTCAATTGGTGATAATGCTAACGATGAATAGGTAGGTAGTAGGTACCTACATATGCCGGTTTGACTGTGTTTTCAAAACAGCGGACGATGCGTGGTGCGTGGTCACATTTATAATAGTATATGGAAGGGGTGGTAAACGTTTTGAAAGCATTCTTAAAAGAGAATTGGATAAGATTGAACGTTTATTTCGTAAAGTGAATTCCCCAAGGTGTTAAATAAATAAATTAAGGAAATAAATATTAAAAAAGTCTTTCTGTTCAAAAACGGTTATCTAGACTTTAAGAAAATGACAACAAAATAATGTTGTTTGTAGTTCTTTTTACTGTAGAATCGAGAAAAATAAATAAAGAAAAGTTTATTATTATTTTTTTTTTGTGACTGCATTGCGGTCGACAGATTGCAAATCAAAATTTGGCATAACGCAATCTCGTTCAATGAAATCCCATAAAGTACTTTCCGACAGTACTTTTTCCTGAATAAAATCATTCGTCTGCAAAAAAAAACCCTACCTTTCCTCATGAGAGTCTACTCCTTTTCGTCACTCAAAGTTATGAGAATTAAGGACATCTGAATCCGGTACCTTTTTCGTTTTTTCTAACAGCCCTGAACTAGGCCATATCCTTTTTCAAAAATAGAAATTTTTTGAGACACCAAACAATGAGAATCATGGAGAACGAAGTATAAATTCTTCTTCAATAATTCAATATGAGTATGCTTCTGTGAAATTGAAATAAGTAGAGTGTTCTTCAGGTAATTTTTAATGAGAAGTGATCGCTGTGAGCAGTTTTACAAAAAGAGCAGTTTAAAAGTTGCAGCAATTTGATCACTCTTAAATTATCAGTTTATGTTGAAAAGGATCGACAATGTAATATTCTTACAAAACTTGGTTTACACTAAAGAATATACCTGCACACATTTTTTCATTATTTAAGGAAAATTATGGCAAAATTATAATGGTACTGCGGAAAGCCCCAAGTCGTTTCAAGTGGTCACTGGTCACTGCCTCTTGCGAGAGCTTTTGTCACTTATTTTTGCTCATTTGTCATCGCTTATTTGGCTAAACAGATTTCTGCTCTATTTTCTAATCTATAAATGAGCGTGAGTAGGATGAGCAGAAAATCATTCAGCAGAAAAACATGTGAGCAGAATAGCAGTAAGCTGAAAAGCAGGTTAGCTGATTAGCATTGAGCAGAATAAGCACTGAGCAAAAAGCGTCAGCATTGAGCAAAATGGCAAATGATAATGAGCAGATAGTAACGTGCAGGGTGGCGGTGTGCCGCCATTGAGCATTGAAAATAATATTGTAAACATTCGGTATTGATTTAACGTGATGGGAAAGTGAAGATATCTCAAAAAAAAAAGCACAATTCTCAATCAGAGCAATACCGAATATCGATCATTCAATAACGCATGAGGTATTATTCCAGTATTCTATGCTCATGACCATCCTGCTCACTACTTTTCTGTTCATGTATTCTGCTTCATTGTTTTTTGCTCACTGCTATTCTGCTTACTGCAAATCCGCTCACTGCTCATTTAATCACTGAGCAGTTTAAAGAGCAGTGAGCAGTATAGCACTGCTCACTGCTCAGTGGAATAGCAGAGTGATTAATAGCAGCTATCGCAATAGCTGCCTTACCACTGGAAATAAGCCATTTTCATTATTTTTAAGTTTCTTATCTTTCACTTTTGAAGTTCAGATCAGATAAATGTAGGTATTTCCTCTCTTCAAAATCAAGCCATCTTACCGAGAAAACAGGTTGGACTCGACGTATTTTCTTTTTTAGTTCGTGGTTTAAGTTTGTCCTTGAAATTCTTCACAATCTCAGCAGAAGCTGCTTTAGTTTGTATCAGGGCAAATTTCAAACCCAAACACATCCTTGGTCCATCGCCAAAGAAGAAGTATACATTCATATCACGATACTTATTAAGACCACCATTTTTTTCGCTAAAACGTTCTGGAATAAATTATTTTGGATTGTTGAACTTTGACACCATTTCTTCTTGCCAGTTCGATTGGTTTGGAGACAAGTTTCTTGCTAAACAATATGGGCGGGATGATTCTCATGCTTTTTGAAAAAATTAAACAACAACAAGAATGTTTAAAAATCATTTTAAAAAAAAAAACAAATATATTCATTACCGTACAAACATTGATCGATGTACGTTTGTCATTCAAGAGTCTCAAAAGCGAGCTGCCCATTTTTGTTGAGCTTGCTCAAAATGTCTCTACGAAGTTTCTCCTGGGCAACAAGGTTTTGAAGCCATCTTGAAACAAGCCGAAAATATTCACGTTGTGCTCAAAACATCAGACGAACATGAGACAAGTAGTTATAGCCGTTGCACTTGTCTCAAAACCATTAATCAAAAACGTCATTATTATGAGATAGCAACTGTTCATTTTGAAATTGTTTTCTCTCCTGCGCCTGAAGTAAGTAATTGAAGAAATCCATGCGGTCAGTTTTTTGACTAAGACGCATCTCAAGGGCCGTATTCAAGAGCCCAATGAATAAAACCAAGAACACTATCGGTAACGACTTCTAATGTGAAACGTAACGAAAGCTTTTATCAACAACACAGAGAAGAGCAGGGGAAACACAGAATGCATCATTGCTTAAATCAACTTACGTATTTGGCATTGATTCCGTTCTTGTCAGCTTTCATAGATGTTTTATGTGTGTTAGTTTTTAAAAAAACTTGCAATGTTACTGGGGTATATCGCTTTGATCTTAAAATTGAAATCAAAAGCTTTTTTCCATCAATTGAAATCAAATCCATATAATTAGTGAATCTACCCTGGTACTTGTTCTTCCAGGAGTGATTTCTTGGTGTCGTTCTTTCCATTCATCACCCTGCAATATGAATGGATTGTTTGCCATTATCTTGTCGTTCTTTGGATCAAAATATAAAAAACAGACTTTTATATCATATTAAACCAACTCATTACATTACATTATTCATTGCGGCTTGCGGCTTCATTATCATGAAAGCTCTTTAGATCTGTCACGAAAACCTTATGAACGAATTAGGACTCAACCTGTAAAATCCCACAAAATGTTCGTCTTGATGAAATTGACTTTGAAAAGTAGTTCTCATTAGATAACAACTTAACGACTACACTATTGACCTACTTGTTAATATCCTGCATGTCGTAAGCCATATGACGTTGAATTGCTTGGGACCCTTGATGCTTCTCTTTTTTCAGTAATCGAAATTCCATTTCAGAAAAAGACAGTCCAAGCAGAATGCCCATCAGGCTCAACGTAGTGATTATTGAAAAAATCATTATCCGCTTTCGCAATGTACTTTGTATTGTGTCATTGAAAAATCACGAACGACTGAATAGACAGAGCAAAACAGTAGTTGGGTTCTATTCAATGAATTCAAATATTATGATAATAATATTATGAGAGGAGCTTTTTCAAACAAAAATAATAATAGAACTCAATTGGTGATAACGAAAAATAGTTTAATGTAAGTATACCCATGAATGCAACAAGTTTAAGTTGTTTTTGTAAGACAGCGGACGATGGTCGTGCGTGGTCGCATAAATATAGTAAGGAAGGGTTAGTTGCCTAAAGTATTGAATTCGTAAAAAACAAAAATTGAGCTGAGGATGAGATATGACATTACGATGATAGAGAAGTCAAAAAAAGTGGGTCCGGCGATTCCGTCTGTCTGTCTGTCGGAAAGTTTACAGGCATCTACAGGCTTAACTACTGGCCCTATGACTTCAAATTTGAAAATTAGAGGTTTGAGCAAAAAGTCATATCCCAATTTTTTTTATTTTTGTTTTAAGATCAAAATTTAGGGTAGCCACCATACGATTTTTTTGGCCAAAAACCAAAACTTTTTTTTCACAAAAACGGCCCGAACGATTTTTTTTAAACTTCCTCGAGTTTAATTTTTTTGAACATTCATGTGTTTTATGTAAAAAAAAAAAAATTGTATTGCTCCAAAACGGTACCTCCCATAGAACCGTTTTTTTTGTTATTAGATTTTCTCGAAAACTGAAAGTCCGATCAGCGTAAGTTTTTTTTTAGAAAGTACGTATATATTGTTCAAATAATATTTTGTTTTCAAAAAAATTTCAAATTTTTTTTTTGGATTTTTAAAAAATATTTTTAACTTTTTTTTCAAAATTCTGTATCTCAAAAACGGATCAATTTTAAAAATCCAAATTGGTAGTATAATATGTATATTTACATGGTCTTGAAAACTGCATACCCAAATTAATTTTAAGATATTTTTGAAAAATTTTATATATAAAAAATTAATTTAAAAAAAAACGGCTCCGACGATTTTCAAAAAAAAAATTCAATAAATCAAGAATAAGGTTTGAATTTGTTCGGCATTTAAATTTTTGGAATGAAATGTATATACGAGGTACATTTCCAAATTTTAATTTTCTTAATAAATTCTAATTATTTTTATATATATATTTTTTTTTTTTGAGTTAAGTGTAAGCTGTAAGTAAGAGTGTAATCAGAATTGCTTAAAGTATATCTCTTATTTTAACACTACCTTTTGCAATTTAAGTAATCATAAATATTTAGTTTTAGATGCAGGAGCAAGTTCGTACGACCCAGTCGTGCACATTTTTTTTTTAATAAGAATGTGCACAAGAACATAAGTTAAGCTTTAAAGTCATGGACGTCGAATCATTTCATGATAGCATTGCTTTTTGTTGGTGTATTAATGTGCAACTATTTTTCATTTAAGAATTTATTTCTATTTTATTTTTACTTCACTCTCACTCTTCATTCATGTACCTACCAGCCTCGGTGTTGACAAAACGTGATTTATCAACAAAACAATGAGTAGAAACATTTTGGTTACGTTTCCATAAGTTTCAATAAAAAAAAATTGTATTTTAACAAAAAATTCTCAAAAGCCAAACACTCATAACGTATCTTTATTATTTTAATGTTTTTGATATCTCATATTAAGGAATTCAGATCCAGATAAACCTATTTCAGCTCTTCAAAATCAAGCCACACTCCACCAGGAATTTCACCAAGGAAACAACCTGGATTCAAAGTATTTTCCTTTTTGGTTCGCGGATTAAGTTTGACATTGAAGTTCTTCACAATCTCAGCAATAGCTGATTTAGTTTGTACCAAAGCAAATTTCATGCCCAGGCACACTCTTGGTCCATCACCAAAGGGGAAGAATACATTCATATCACGATATTTCTTAACACCTCCATTTTCTTCACTAAAACGTTCTGGTATAAATTCATCGGGATTCGGGAAATATTGCGGATCATGTGCGAAAGGAAACGCAGGAATTAAGACAATATCATCGCGCTCCAATTGGACTTTGACACCATTTCTGTTTGTCAGTTCGATTGGTTCGGCCACAAGTTTTTTATAAATAATAACTGTTGTTATTACTCTCATGCTCTCTGAGGAAAAGAATAGACAAAACTATAATATTTAATGACTACACCAATTTATCCAACTTTGGCTTACCGTACAAGCATTGATCAATGTACGTGTATCCATCAATAGTTTCGAAATCGAGTTGTCCATTTTTGTTGAGCTTGCTCCGAATTTCACTTCGAAGTTTTTCTTGGGCAGCAGGATTCTTAGCCAACTGAAATTGAAGGAATTACAGATTTCAATCTTTTTTTTATTTGTTATCATTTTACTAACCTGCAGTAGACACATCGTTATAACCGTTGCAGATGTCTCAAAACCATCAAGCAAAAACGTCATTATATGTGATAGCAACTTATCATTTGACAGTTGTTTTCTCTCCTGCAACTGAATTATATAATTCATGAAATCCACTCGATCGGTTTTTTGACTACGACGCATATCAATGGCTTCTTTCAAGAGTCCGATGAAAAATGTATCAGTGTCACCTGGGCAAAATTTGGCTTTATAGAATTTTTTGATGAGTGGACAGAAACCGGCAATTATAGCATAAGTTGTGAAAAATGTTGTTTGTTCGAAAAGCTTCTTGGCCATTCCGAAAATGGGGGTTGGATTATCTGATAGACTTTCTGCTTTCACACCAAGAACACTATCGGTTACCACATCGCATGTGAAACGTAACGAAAGCTTTTATCGATCGTAACGAAACATGTATAGAAAGCAAATCAATCAATGCAAATTAATCAACTTACTTCCTTGGCGTTGATGCCGTCCTGGTCAGCTTTCAAAGATGCATGTTTGATGTATTCTGTTAATTTATCTAAAACACCCAAAGTAACTGGATACATCGCTTTGATCTTGAAAGTGTATTAAAAAAACAATGCATTTTCCATCAATTGAAATCAATTGCAAATGAAAATAGTAAATGAACCTACCCTGCTAGCTGTAATTCCAGGAGTGATTTCTTGGCGCCGTTCTTTCCATTCCTCACCCCGAAGTAAAAACGGATTGTTAGCAACAACTATGTCGTTCTTTTTATCAATCTATAAATAAAAGAGCATAAATATACACATACTCCACTTATGGGCAAACAACAAATTAAATTCAAACTCACCCATGTTGCAGCTTCATTATCATGAATGCTTTTAAATTCTGATACAAAAACTTTGTGCACAAATTCTGGGCTTAAAATCATTAGCATAGGTGATCGCATCATAAAAACTCCCACAAAATCTTGGTCTTGATGATATTGCCTTTGAATTTGAGAAGAAGTGTTCATTAGATAACAATATAGCAACAATATTATAGACCCACTTATAAATATCCTGCATGTCATAAGCTATATGACGTTTTTGACTGAGTATGCCGGGAAAGTTGCCATAGATTGGTGCCGGTTTGGGACCCTTGATGCCTCTTTTTTTCCAATAGTCGAAATTCCATGTCAGGAAAAGATAAACTAGTCCAAGCAGAATGCCGATCAAGCTCAACGTTACGATTATTGAAAAAATCATTGTTTTGCTCTCACAATGTATTTTGTATTGTGTATCATTGGAATTTCACGAGCGACTGAATTTGCTTAGTGTTAGGTTGAGCAGAAGAGTAGTTGCGTCTACAATTCAATGAGTTTAAATTAAAACACGAAAAGAGCTTTGAAAATAACAACATTAATAGAACACAATTGGTGATAACGATATACATTTATCAAAAACAAGCAACTTTTATATATTTCAAATCAGACGCGCTCACTGAATTATTGTTTATGAAGGGGCAGACATTTCAAATTCTTCCATTACAAAGATTATAAATTGAAAATTTGTTTACTTTGAAGGAAGTAAAGTTCAAGATTAGGGCGCATCAATTTGTTAAACAAACTTGAAACTTTTGAATACTGTAATGGCTGAGAATTTCAGTGTTGATTTATAGTAATATTCGTGGTTTAAGAACGAATTTTCTTTCGACATACTTCCACACTGTTTTAAACAGGCCAGCTGTTTTGTTACTAAGTGAAACCCAATAGGTGAGGCTACTGATCCTATTGAATTTTTTATTCAAGGATATAACTTAGTGCCACTATTCCTTTCCCCACCATAGCCTCGCCGTTTATATTAGAAGTGATGTTGCTCACCAATTTCACACCACAGTATAGCTCTCATCTCAATCCTTTCTTTAATTTTAATGTTGTTCACAAATTTTTTCCTTTATAGAAGCCCAAATTGGAAGAGATTTCAACTTCTAACGAATTTGACTCGCTGTCCGACTCCATCCAAAGAATTGTTTCCTTGTATCCTCGCACTGAACTCGTTATTACGGGCGATTTCAATGTACATAATTCTTTATGGCTTCTAAATTCGAGCAAGACAACATCCGAAGGAGATTCCAGTGCAGATATGCTCACAAGTTTAATTCTTCTGAACGAGAACTTTTATCCCGAACAGGGTTAAAAGCATCAGACCTAAAAAGAACGCATGGTTTGATATGAGCTGTAAAAGAGGTTATCAGGTTAAAGAGGTTAGTTTCCGTTGTTACAAAGCCAACCCTACTGAGGAAAACCGGAATAAGTTTAAACAAGCCAGGAAGGCCTGCAATGTCCATATTCGACGGACCAAATGTTTATATGACCAAAAACTAAGGCAAAAAATACTGCAATGTCCCAAAGGCAGTAAACACTTTTGGACTTTTGTGAAAAAACATGAAGAATTCTTCTTCTTCCTCGGTCCCAACGCTCGTTGATGATGATACTCCAGTCGTTAGCTCTCTCGCGAAAGCTAACCTTTTTGCTAGGCAGTTCGCCTCCAACTCTTAACTGCCAGAGAGTGTCATGACTCCCCCAGTTCTTGAGCGCGTCAATGATTCCATGGGACAAATCTTTTTTCGCACTCGTGCTGTGTGAGAGTCCTAAAAGATCTCAACATACACAAATCCGCTGGCCCGGATGGCATCCCCGCTATTGTTCTGAAGAGGTGTTCTTCAACGCTGGCAAAACCCTTGCGTAAGCTTTTCCATCTATCCTATTCTTCTGGGCTCGTTCCGAGTAGTTGGAAAATAGCATTTTTCAGCCTATACCCAAAAAAGGCGAATCCTCCTCTCCCTCCAATTATCGGCCGATTGCACTAACGTCCCTTCTTTCAAGGTCATGGAAACGCTGATAAATTATCAAAATAAATAAATAGAGTGGCGCAACAGCTCTTGAAGAGCCAAGGCCAAAGTGGCTAACTCTCATCAACAATTCTCTAGGTGCGTGTGAAGAATTGAGGGACCTACAATTTTACGCCGATTCCGAACGGCAAAGTTGAGACGCACTTTTTCATGACAGATGATACTCTTGGAAGTTTTGTCAGTTCTTCGCAAGAGGCAGTGTCCGTAAAAGATGAAATAAAAACTTTGGGCCCAGTAGGATTCGAACCCACGACGTTCGCTTAGCAGCCAACGCACCTAACCACTAAGCTGATAAATTATCAGCTCAAGAAATATCTTGAAGAACGAAAGCTTCTTAATGACCGGCAGTACGGCTTTCGCAGCAGCATGGTCCACTGGTGATTTGATGGCATATCTCACAGAACATTGGAACAAATCTTACATCGTTTTGGAGAAAGTAAGATTGTTGCACTTGATATTTCAAAGGCATTTGATAGAGTTTGGCACCAGCTCTTTTATCGAAAATGCGTGCTTTCGGTATTGATGAGTCCCTCCTTCGTTGGATTAGAAATTTTCTTTCGAACCGTTCAATACAAGTTGTATTGGACGGATTCAAGTCTGAAACCCACAAAATAAATGCTGGTGTGCCCCAGGGCTCCGTTTTGTCTCCGACCCTCTTTCTCATTTTCATAAATGATCTCTTGTCTGCAACTTCTAATCCAATTCATTGTTTCGCTGACGATAGTACCCTTAGCTTTTCATATTCGTTCCCAGACTCACATCCCTCCTCTTCAGATGTGGAACTGCAACGGCTAAATATGATAAGCTCATTAAACTCTGATTTAAACAGCATTGTACAATGGGGAATTAAAAACCGTGTAGAGTTTAATGCTTCGAAAACTCAATGCTGTCTTGTATCGTTGAAGCGAGATATACCCCCCTTGCCACTGTCCATGAGTGGCACTTGCATCAGTGAAACCGAACATCTCGATATTCTCGGTATGTGCATCACCGACCACCTCTTATGGAATGATCACATATGCGATGTCGCCAAAAATGCCGCAAGATGTTTAGGTTTTTTAAGAAGATGCAAGAATTTTTTTCCCCTTCTGATCTGGCTACCATCTATAAAACATATATTACGTCCAAAGCTTGAGTACAACTCCACGATTTGGGCTGGTGCTCCAGCAACGTATTAAGTCTTTTGGACAGCATCCAGAGAAGAGCATTTAAGATGATTGGTGACCGTAACATCATTGAGACATTTACGTCACTTGAACACCGACGTAATGTCTCACGCCTCACCCTCTTCTATCGTTATTTCAACGGTATATGCTCTAGAGAAATAGCCAGTTGCATTCCTCCCTTAAGATATTCAACCGTAATACCCGCGCCTCCAGGAATGCGCATCAGTTCACCCTCGAGCCCAACTTCGGTCGTACGGTCATGTTCAGAGAATCGTTCTTTAGCCGTACTACGCGGATGTGAACTGTCTTCCAACTCTGTCTTCCCCATCATTGCAATGTGCAGGAATTCAAAGCCAATGTTAACCGACACCTCATCCTAAACCCTCTCCGTCTATCCCATTTTCCCTAACCTCCGCACTGTGCTTTGCATAAAGGGAATGAAACCCCTTGAGTGCGTGCTTACTTTAAAAAAAAAAAAAAAGAAAAACAAAAGTTAAAAAATGGCTAGTGTTCAGGACTCCCCTATTTCACCTCCCATAGAACTACTATGAGCAGCTGTCATTAATTAGGGAGCGCACAGATAGAATCATATTTTCTGCTCATGGTAGACACTACTACAACTTCGCTTGGGTAAATTTATATTAAAGAAACTAATCAACCATCAACCGTAACAAAATACAGCAAATAAAAACACGGTTTTATAGATCGTATATTAATACGATCTTAGTGGTTAGGTGCGTTGGCTGCTAAGCAGAACGTCGTCGGTTCGAATCCTACTCGGGCCCAAAGTTTTTATTTCATCTATCACGACACTGCCTCTTGCGAAGAACTGACAAAACTTCCAAGAGTATCATCTGTCATGAAAAAGTGCTTCTCAACTTTGCCGTTCGGAATCGGCGTTAAATTGTAGGTCCCCTCAATTCTTCACACGCACCCAGAGAATTGTTGATGAGAGTAAGCACTTAGGCCTTGGCTCTTCAAGAGCTGTCGCGCCACTCTATTTTATATTAATACAGCGCTAGATCTGTTTATCATCCACTGTTAAGTTCGAAAACTAATTTATTTAAGACAAGTTTCTACTGCCGTACTAGTACTAAGACTATCGAAATATGATAGATAACTAATTGTTCAGGCATTTATTATCTTAATACCAAAAGAATATTGCTTTGCAAAAATATATATATGATTAGATTTAATGCACCTTGTTTGATAACAATCCACCCTGCAAAGAGAGCTAAATAAATGAAAACGATAACAAATCGATTTTAAACATCTGGTTTGTTTCCAATTAAATAATAATAATCTTTTCCCCTAATCGCTTTCTACTTGACAAAAATAAAATAAAGTTAATTACCTACTCTATGAATTTGAAGATGAAAATTCTTTGGCAAATTTTCTCTTGCAATACTGAAAACTCTGTCTTCTGGTTAGTTTTGTTAATATCCCCAAGCATTGCCACTTTAAAGCTGATAAACTTTTTAAGATCATCAAAAGATTAAAGATTAGTTGTTTATTTCTTTTAAGTTTTTGTAGACTTAAATAATAACTCAATGATTTCTCGAAAGTATGCCTTTGAAAATTGTCAAATATTCTGACAATAAATAACAAATAATTATTGACAATTTAATCTCTATTTTGTATTTATTATGACGGTAAGTTTAATTCCACCAACTAACGTATGTTAATTATAATGAAGGCAAATTTCTGTCCAATTTTCAAAATTCAATCCTTTGATGCTGCAATCAAGATCTCCTTCCAAACCCTCATTCTTGTAGTATGTTTGACTCTTCATACAACAGCCAATGCTGTATCCGATCCCGATGAAGAAGAACCACATCCATGTGGTCAATATGGATTCAAATGCGTGGATGAGAAGACTATTGAATTTTGTCCAATTGTCCTTGATGATGATGCAACTGAGAAACCCGATATATTCATATGCGATGAACATTTTGTTTGTGATGAAGACAATCCAACCTACTGTACCCCGAAGGAAGAGCCCAATAAATTTTTGCACGATCAAAAGAAAGAACATCACGAAAATCAAGAGCACCAAGGCTTTGTCGATCTCCGGATGAATACACTTGATGATCTGTATTACGGTGATTTTTATTATAGACAGGCTAGGGATGCTGTTGCGAGGCATAGATTATAAAAATGAAAGAAACTAGCATTTTAATTTTCTTTTTCTTTTATAATAAGAATATGCAGAACAACAGTCAAATAATAAAAAAAAATGGTCTTAACTCCTCTTGTCTAACGCCTATGTGCTGTTCTCCGAGATCACTAAATCCGAGGCACTAAATATTCCCAAAAAACCCAACTCAACGAAGAATTAATTCGCTTCGTTCTCCATAATTCTCATCATTTCGAGTCACCAGAATTTTCAGTTCTCTAAAGGGTTTAGCATATGGTGCAATTACAATCGAAGAATAGCGACAAAATTGAAGGGAATATGAAAATGCTAGAATTTTCCATGGAAGTAAAATGAATTTATTTAGCAAATTTTTTTCCGAAATGTGTAAACGATTGTTATGCCTACTTTGGGTTGTTGATTCGGTACTTTCGATTACCCTCGCTAAATCAGAATATGTCAGGAGTGCAAGAACGTAACTTGATACATTTTTTTAATTCTGAATAAAGCAAACATCAATCCGTAAAGCCAAATCTATAACGAACGGAACCTCGCGGATAGAGTCGTCCTTAACTGAGCGAGAACAAGAAATTCATAGGTATATTGCTAACGGACGTAAACTGCTTTCCTTTTCGTTTTTACGTGCGAAAATTTGGCAGCTGACTGGACTTGTTTATTTTTCTGAAGAGAAATTCCATTTTTTGTCAATTTTAAGCAGAGTATATCTAATAATGAGTAGGGAAACTCTTTTGCAAATGTAGTTGGCACTACTACAATCACTAATTTTCGAAAAAACACACAACAAAAATGCCATTAGTGAAAATAGTCAAATCAATTATTTATGTAAAACTGCCTGCGCAAGAAGAAATGACTACACGTACATCACTTGCTTCTTTCCCTTTTTCCCTAATAGATTTTCAAAGGCGGTCCGACTTGAAAATTATTTTTTGTTACTTTCAAATAAAAATCAATTTCTAATGGAAAACTGCCTGAGCAGGAAACAACGACTACACGTTCATTAATTGCTTCTTTCCCTTTTTCTCTAATATATTTTCAAAGGCGGTCCGACTTGATTGTCATAAATTATGAAAAAAATATTCGATAAAATAAAAACCGGGTGTGTCTGTCAAAGAACTTTATTTTGTTTCCCTTTCCTTCCTACAAGTTTTTCATTGTCATCTATTTCTCATATCTGTGTGAAAATATGTGTGAATCAACAGGTGAATTTTTCTGAGTTTCCCTACTCATTATTAGATATACTCTGATTTTAAGTAATAATTTCTTGTATTTTTTTATTCGTTGTAGAGCCAACAAAGTTGGCAAACTATTGAAAACGAAAAACAAATGTTTTATTTTGAAAGATACTCCCGTACACATTCGTCCATTATGGATAACTTGTTTACTTGACAGTTCAGAAGCGAGTGCTTCCGAACGCTCCCTTCCGAACTGCCATGTGAACACTATACCCATAATGAACGGATGTGTGCGGAAGTATTTTTCAAAATAAAAAATATGTTTTTCTGTCCAGTAATTTATGAACTTCGGTTGCCATGCAACAAACAAGCAATTTCAACAAATTTATTACCTGAAATCAACAACAAAACGAATTCCTCTTCAGAAAAATCAATAAAACCAGTCAGCTGTCAAATTTTCGTCCGTAAAAAGCGAAGAAGAGCGCAGTTTACGTCCGTAAGCAAAACTGATAAGCAAAACTGAACGAAAATTGACGAAACGGAGCAATCCGCTATTGCGGGCACAATATAGGAATTCCTTGTATTCGCTCAGTTACGGACGGCTCCGTCCGCTCCCATTCCGCTCATTATAGTTAGCCCTTTAGACTTGAGTGATAATAAAGAATGGATCAGAAGGAAGTGCAGAAATACGGTTTAACAACTTACATTATACGAGCTACGATATTCGTTAGAGGCTACATTTGAAAATGAAATTAAGAGTAGAAGCTCCGGAGCAGATATATCTTCAAACGATAACCCATCAAGAATAGCCCAAATAATAAGAGATAATGTAAAAAATCAAGTTACGAGCTGGCACCCCTGAATTCTCTACCAACCGGAAAACCCACATGGATCGAGTTCTTGGTCTAGCTCTACAAAATCATAAAAAGGAATTTCTGTTAGCGAATGCACTTTTGGTTTCATTCGGGAGGGGGACTTATAAAATAGGTAAAGAGTTCTCTGACAGGGGTTACAAAATTTAGTAAGCACATAATTTAAAAAATAACAACAAATTGAAGACTTTATCCTGCATAACGAAAACCCGTTAAGTACTTTCCCGCAGTACTTTTGCCTGCAACAAATCAATCTTATCCTTTCCATTACTCAAATTTATGAGAGATCAAGTACCTTTTTCGATTTTTCTAACAGCCGTGAATTAAGCCACACCCTTTTTCAAAATCAGAAATTTTAGGAAGCACGAAATGCTGAGAATCATGGAGAACGAAGCAAAATAATTCTTCGTTAAAATAATTCCATATAAGCAATTGCTGTGAAAATGAAATTAAAGTCAATTCCAGATTATTCATGCTTTAGGGAAGATACGCCGATATATTTCGGGTCAAAAAGAAAATGTCGCCGTCAAATTTTTGTTCGCGAAACTATTCATTTACACGTAATTATGTGGTGACAATGCTCTTCATTGGGATTCGGTTACAATTTAAATCTTAGGCCTGGACTTTAAGAATTTAACGGTCCTTTAATTTTAGCATTTACTGTTTACCTACCAGCTGCTTGACTAAATGAATGAAAACGGTAGTGAATCGATTTGACAAATCTTGTTGCGTTATCATAAACAGCCGATAGATAAGCTAATAAATTACTGACTTGGTTATAAGATTAGTAATGATTGCTTTAATTTCTTTAAGGTGGAAAAGTTCTGTATGTCAGGCCAGTTTCTTATGACCCCTTATAAGCCTTATACACTTTTTACGGTTGTCGAAAAGTTGATATTTTATTGTTATGTACACATTTTTTCAACTTTTTTTTGGAGTTGCGAAATCGATTTTATTTGTATTTTGTGTTAATCTAGACAATAACTCATAAAGATTTCTCGGAAGTATGCTTTTGAAAATTGTCAAATTATTTGACAGCAAAAAACAAAAAAAATTATTGACAATTTAGTCTTTTTTGTGTTGATTATGACGGTAAGTTTAGTAGCAGTTCCATTACATATGATAATTTCTATCAAGCCGAATTTCTGTCCTATGATCTAGATTCTATTTGATGTTACATTCAAGATCTCCTTTCAAACTTTCATACTAGTAATTGTTTTGACTCTTCTGACAACAATCAATGCTAATTCCGATCCCGATGACGAAGAGCCACATCCTTGTGGTCAATATGGATTCATCTGCGTGGATGAGAAGACTATTGAATTTTGTCCAATTGTGCTCGATGATGATGCAACTGAGAAACCCGATATATTCATATGCGATGAACATTTTGTTTGTGATGAAGACAATCCAACCTACTGTACCCCGAAGGAGGAGCCCAATAAATTTTTGCACGATCAAAAGAAAGAACATGAACATCAAGAAAATCAGGGCTTCGTTGATTCTCCGATGAATGCACAAAATGATATATACTACGCTGATGATGAATACTACTACAGACAAGCAAGAGCTATACCTGCGAGTGATGAGGACAATAATTGTGAATGTGAAACAATATCTCCCGAAGAAGTGACTTCGACGACAGAGAGTGAATTGGTTACATTTTTTTCGGAATTGACTACAGCGCCACCATTTGAATGTGATACATTTGGTTTCTTTCCTGGTGAGTTCATAATATATTCGCAAAAAAGTGTTTCAAATCTATCATTCGAATTAATTAGCTAATCAGAAAAGAAGATAATATTATCTGTTTCTTCAAATTCAATTAAAATACTTTAAAAACAGTTCTTATCACGATAACACGTGTGTTTAATATTGAACTCAATTTATCTTTCAGATCATGAGAATAGTAGTCTTTTCTACCATTGTGATGTTTCATTGAACGGAAATGGATTTCTTTTGCGTCACATGAAGTGCGGTACGGATAGATACTTCGACGATAACCTTAGAATCTGCGTTTTGCAAGGAACAATCCGACAAGAGCGAAAATACAATCACGACATCAATTCAAAGAAAATTGAATTCACATCCGATTGTATGCATCAAAGACCTGGTAAATATGCTGACAAATTCGACTGTCATATTTATCACATTTGTTTGTCGAAGCAATATTTACCAGCAATTCAGCTGTCATTTATGTGTCCGCGACATACAGCTTACTGCAGTATTAGTCAGTCTTGCACAAAAGCAGCTTACAAACGTTGCGAAGCGAAGAAACAGAAACCCACTAATATCAATTGCACAACACCAATGCGATTCCGCAGCATCGATGATTGTCGAAGTTATTTTGTATGCTATGTGGACAATGTCATCGAAATCAAGTGTCCAAGATTCTATAAGTTCGATGATAGTTCGATGGAATGCCTTCCTGAAAAGGAATCCAATTGCCAGGAAATTTATGTGTGATTTGATGATATTTTAACATATTTATTTTTGTTTATTTACAACTTATTTATTAAATTTTTATTTTAATCTTCAAAATATATTCAAACATTTAAAGAGATCAAATTTCAATAGCGTTTATAAATTTAGTAGTTGATCCGTTGCCAAAGACAGGTGAGAGTGGTTCCATGTGAACAGGTCCTGGTCACCATATTGAAGATCTCCCCTTGAGGACATCGTTTGATGGAAACCAATAATTTCTCATTCAAACCCATAGAACAATTGTAGAAAAGCGAACAATCCTCTTTGTGTGCAAAGTTGCCCTCACTGGAGCACTTAAATTTTTCCAATCCATTTCGGAAATTACGTGAATCGCAGTTGGAATAATTTGTTTCACTGACGCAATATTGTGTATAGGGGTTAAAGTTTTGACCCTTTGGACAGGTCATTTTAAAAGCCACAAGTGAACCGTCATCGTCATATTGGCACATATGGAATTCGTTGCATGTTGATTCCACTGGAAAGAATCCTTCCATGGAACATTGGAACAGGATTTCTGGAACAGTTTCTGGATCTGCAGTAGTTACTGTTGCTGTAGACTCTGATGGAGAACTTGGCGAAGAAACTTCGGCTTCAGTTGAAGAAGAAGAAGATGTAATTGGCGCGATAGACGATGAGTCAATTTTTGAAGTTGTTGTCAATATTTCCCCTTCAGTTGAAATTGAAACTTCATTTGTAGTTGTAGATGAACCATCATCGATTGAAGTAGATATTTCTGGTTCAAGCACTGTTGACGAAATATTTCTTCAGTGGTTGAAGATTCCTCTTCGACGGTTGATTCATAGATGTCAGTGGTTGATGTTTCTTCTTCAATCGTTGAATCTGATATTCCAATGGTAGAACTTCCTTGTTCAACTGTTGAATCGGAAACATTTTCAGTGGTTGAAGGTCCCGAAGAAATATTTTCTTCAGTTGTAGAAGCAACAACTTCTTCTGTTGTTGATATTTCTTGTTCAGCAGTTGATTCTGAAATGTCGGTGGTTGAATTTTCTTGTTCAACTGTTGAATCGGAAACATTTTCAGTGGTTGAAGGTCCCGAAGAAATATTTTCTTCAGTTGTAGAAGCAACAACTTCTTCTGTTGTTGATATTTCTTCTTCAACTGTTGATTCTGAAATGTCGGTGGTTGAATTTTCTTGTTCAACTGTTGAATCGGAAATATTTTCAGTACTTGAAGGTCCCGAAGAAATATATTCTTCAGTTGTAGAAGCAACAACTTCTTCTGTTGTTGATATTTCTTCTTCAACTGTTGATTCTGAAATGTCGGTGGTTGAATTTTCTTGTTCAAATGTGGAATCAGAAACATTTTCAGTGCTTGAAGATCCTGTTGGAATATTTGCTTCACTTGTAGAAGTCACAATCTCATCTCTTGTTGTCTGTTCTTGTTCTATAGTTGTTGATGACTCTGAAGATGAGATTGTTGAATCAGGAAGAGGTGAAGAAGATTCCGACTCTGTGACTGTTCGTACTTGGGTGTGACTCTATGGAACTGGCAGATGAATCTTCCGTTGAAGTGACTGGTAAGTTGGTACTAGATTCCTCTAATTTCGTTGTTTCAAAATCCTCAGGTGTTGATTTAATATCAATCTGTGTTGTCGAACGGGGATCTTCTGTTGTTGTGGTAATTGGAACAGTCGTTGGTTCTTCTGTAATACTTGGCAATGTCGGTATCGTTGGTCTTTCTTCCAAGACTGTTGTTGTATCTGCTTCATCGTTCTCGCCCGACCGACCTTTCTTCACGCATTCCTGTTTCAAATTGCTGAAAAATTCCCCTGCTTTACACTCCAAGTATGAAGCAGAAAGTCTACCAGCAGAGTTACGTGCACATTCGATAAACAATCTTGAATCACCGGAGACTGCTAACTTTCCTGGTAATATGCAAGGATCTTCGATAATTGGCAAGTCACGAGCTAATACTGTTGCCAAGAAGGCTATCCAAAGAATACGAATCATCGTCGTTATTTTTCGAAGAATTCAGACCCGCGTTAACTTTCGGTGATAATCTGAAACTAACTATAAGCAATTTTCAGCACTTACTTTTATAGTAAAATGCCAGTTTTGCTGGTACTGATAAACAATTAGACCTTTGCAAATCATGGCGTAATAAAACTTGATTTGGTCACTATGTGATTTCTTTTAATTTTTAAAGGAACAGATAGCCAAATCTTATCTGAAACATATTCCAATTCTTCATTAGTTAACTTTAAGTGTGTTCGAGCGTGCTAAGCTTCGGTTCAAGATTGACATCTCTTATAGATATTATTCTTTGAACAATATCAATGGGTAGTACTTGAAGATAGGAAATTTCATTTCCTGTAAGGTTCTTATAGTCAAGCGAAACTCATTGAATCAAATAAAAGTATACAAAATGCTGCGTTTTTAATACCTCTCTAAAGAGAGCCGTCGGAAATCTCAGTCAATAAAACAAATAAAAACACGAAGTTAGTAATTGCTGAATAAAATTTATTTAAATAAATAAATATAACAAAAAATGTTCTAAAATATCAATTATCTAAAAATTTGAATGAACATTTATTTGCAGTTTGTTCCGACTTGATATCAGGCTATGCGAGTTAGAGAATTTTTCAGAATATCTTATATCTCAGAAACCGCACTCTGGCATCTTTCCTAGTGTCGGTGATGATTTCTGTGGTTATGATGCCTGCTAGAGTTATCCTCTTCTTCGTCATTGCTTTGACTCGCATTTTTCTGTTTGGATTTCTTCTCGTCTCGCTTCTCATTGCTTTCGGATGAAGTGTCTTCCCTGCTATGCTTATTTTTCTTCTTCTCCTTTTTCTTTTCCTCACTGCTGTTTTTCGATTCGTCACTCTTATTCTTCTTCTTCTTCTTAGACTTTTCTTCCTTTTCGTGACTTTCTAGGGAATCATCATCATCATCGTCATCGTCATCGCTTTTGTTATTGTTCTTCTCTTTAGACTTCTTGTCTTTCTTCTGGCTGGATTCTGATGATTTTTCTCCAGTTTGATTTTCCGATTCAGACGATGGTTGAGGTCTCAAAACAGGAATTGGATTAAGTACAAGAACATCTTTTTCTTCTGAAGTCTCGTTACTGGATTCAAGTTCGTTAACAGCAGGCTTTTCGGGCACTGGAACAGGTTTTATTACTGAAACATCTTCTTCTGATACATCTTCGGTAGTTTCTGGGCTGGATTGTGATTGGTCAACTGAGTCAATTGGATGAAGAGGAAGTGTTTCCGGTTGAGAATTATGCTCCTCGCTCGAATTTAAAGACACAGAGTTTGGCTTGTTATTACAACTGCCGGGAGGCTTGAATGGCCACCACCAGGGATATTCAACACACGGTTTGCTTGTGGAAGGCTCTTCCACTGCTGGTGTTGAACTTGCTGCTGGAATATTTGGGTTTGCAGATGAACTTGAAATAGGTGTTGCTAACCCATCGTTGGGGCCAGTGGTTGAAACAGAAGGAAGATCTGATGCAGGGCCTGAGATGAGCCAGTTGGAAGAACTGTTGAATCAGCTGGAGCTAGGGTAGATTCATCAGCTGCGGGAGATGTTCCTTCAGGTGCATCTGGATTTCCTGGGGCTGTAGCAGTTGGAACAGCTGGTAGATCTGATGCAGGGCCTGAGGATGAGCCAGTTGGAAGAACTGTTGAATCTGCTGGAGCTGAAGTAGATCCATTAGCTGCAGGAGATGTTCCTCCAGGTGCAGCAGTTACTTCCGGAGTTCCTGGGGCTGAAGAAGTTGGAACAACTGGTAGATCTGCAGGGCCTGTGGATGAGCCAGTTGGAAGAACAGTTGAATCTGCTGGAGCTGAAGGAGATCCATCAGCTGCGGGAGATGTTCCTTCTGGAGTTCTGAGCTGTAGCAGTTGGAACAGCTGGTAAATCTGATGCAGGGCCTGAGGATGAGCCAGTTGGAAGAACAGTTGAATCTGCTGGAGCTGAAGTAGATCCATCAGCTGCGGGAGATGTTCCTTCTGGAGTTCCTGGAGCTGTAGCAGTTGGAACAGCTGGTAAATCTGATGCAGGGCCTGAGGATGAGCCAGTTGGAAGAACTGTTGAATCTGCTGGAGCTGCAGTAGATCCATCAGCTGCGGGAGATGTTCCTTCAGGTGCAGGAGTTACTTCTGGTGTTCCTGGGGCTGAAGCAGTTGGAACAACTGGTAGATCTGATGCAGGGCCTGAGGATGAGCCAGTTGGAAGAACTGTTGAATCTGTTGGAGGTGAAGTAGATCCATCAGCTGCGGGAGATGTTCCTTCAGGTGCAGGAGTTAGCTTCTGGTGTTACTGGGGCGGCAGCAGTTGGCACTGATGGAACAAGTGTTGAATCAGTTGGAGCAGAAGTAGATCCATCAGCTGCGGGAGATGTTCCTTCAGATGGAGGAGTTACTTCAGGAGTTCCTGGGGCTGTGGCAGTTGGAACAGCTGGTAAATCTGATGCAGGGCCTGAAGGATGAGCCAGTTGGAAGATCTGTTGAAACTGCTGGAGCTGAAGTAGATCCATTACCTGCGGGAGATGTTCCTTCAGATGGAGGAGTTACTTCAGGAGTTCCTGGGGCTGTGGCAGTTGGAACAGCAGGTAAATCTGATGCAGGGCCTGAGGATGAGCCAGTTGGAAGAACTGTTGAATCTGCTGGAGCTGAAGTAGATCCATCAGCTGCGGGAGATGTTCCTTCAGGTGCAGGAGTAACTTCCGGAGTTCCTGGAGCTGTAACTGTCGGAACAGTTGGTAGATCTGATTCAGGGCCTGAAGATGCACCAGTTGGAAGAACTGTTGAATCTACTGGAGCTGAAGTAGATCCATCAGCTGCGGGAGATTCTGGAGTTCCTGGGGCTGTAGCAGTTGGAACAGCTGGTAAGTCTGATGCCGGACCTGAGGATGAGCCAGTTGGAAGAACTGTTGAATCTGCTGGAGCTGAAGTAGATCCATCAGCTGCGGGAGATGTTCCTTCAGGTGCAGGAGTAACTTCCGGAGTCCCTGGGCTGAAGCAGTTGGAACAGCTGGTAGATCTGATGCAGGGCCTGAAGATGAGCCAGTTGGAAGATCTGTTGAAACTGCTGGCGCTGAAGTAGATCCATCAGCTGCGGGAGATTCTGGAGTTCCTGGGGCTGTAGCAGTTGGAACAGCTGGTAAGTCTGATGCCGGACCTGAGGAAGAGCCAGTTGGAAGAACTGTTGAATCTGCTGGAGCTGAAGTAGATCCATTATCTACGGGAGGTGTTCCTTCAGGTACAGGAGTTACTTCCGGAGTCCCTGGGGCTGAAGCAGTTGGAACAGCTGGTAGATCTGATGCAGGGCCTGAAGATGAGCCAGTTGGAAGATCTGTTGAAACTGCTGGAGCTGAAGTAGATCCATCAGCTGCGGGAGATTCTGGAGTTCCTGGGGCTGTAGCAGTTGGAACAGCTGGTAGATCTGATGCAGGGCCTGAAGATGAGGCAGTTGGAAGATCTGTTGAAACTGCTGGAGCTGAAGTAGATCCATCAGCTGCGGGAGATGTTCCTTCAGATGGAGGAGTTACTTCAGGAGTTCCTGGGGCTGTGGCAGTTGGAACAGCTGGTAAATCTGATGCAGGGCCTGAGGATGAGCCAGTTGGAAGAACTGTTGAATCTGCTGGAGCTGAAGTAGATCCATCAGCTTCGGGGATGTTCCTTCAGGTGCAGGAGTTACTTCTGGTGTTCCTGGGGTCGAAGCAGTTGGAACAGCTGGTAGATCTGATGCAGGGCCTGAGGATGAGCCAGTTGGAAGAACTGTTGAATCTGTTGGAGGTGAAGTAGATCCATCAGCTGCGGGAGATGTTCCTTCAGGTGCAGGAGTTACTTCTGGTGTTACTGGGGCGGCAGCAGTTGGTACTGTTGGAACAAGTGTTGAATCAGTTGGAGCTGAAGTAGATCCATCTGTGACGGGAGATGTTCCTTCAGGTGCAGCAGTAACTTCTGGAGCTCCTGGGGCTGTAGCTGTTGGAACAGCTGGTAGATCGGAAGCATTGCCTGAAGATGAGCCAGTTGGAAGAACAGTTGAATCTATTGGAGCTGAAGTCGATCCACCAGTTGCGGGAGATGTTCCTTGAGGTGAAGCAGTTACTTCAGGTGTTGCTGGGATGGCATCAGTTGGTAATGCTGGTAGATCTGATGCAGGGCCAGACGGTGATGGAGTTGGCACAAGTGTTGAATTGGCTGGAGCTATGGTAGAATCATCCAGTGTCGAATCAGCTGGTGCCATGGTAGAGTCATCGGTGGCGGGAGATGTTACTTCGGGTGTAACAGGTACTTCTGGTACAGCTTCAGTTGATACAGATGGTTCAACAGCGGTAGGTCCTCCTGACCCAGTAACTGGTTCACTTGCAGTTGGTACCACAGTTGGCACAGGTGTCGAATCAGCTTGTGCTATGGTAGAATCAGCTGGTGCTGAAGTAGACACATCAGCTGATGGAGATGTTCCTTCAGAAGCAACAGTTACTTCTGGTGTAGCTGGGACGGCTTCAGTTGATACTGCTGGTAGATCAGATACAGGTTCAGAGGGTGATGCAGTCGGAACAATTGTTGAATCAGCTGGTGCTATGGTAGAATCGTCGGTAGCGGCAGAGGTTACTTCGGTCACAACTGGTACTTCTGGTGTAGCTGGGGCAGCTTCAGTTGGTACAGATGTTTCATCAACAATATCTGGTGGTCCTCCCGATCCTGTCACTGGTTCACCTGCAGTTGGTACCGCAGTTGGCACAAGTGTTGAATCAGCTGGTACTATGGTAGAATCATCAATAGCGGGAGATGTCACTTCGGGTGCAACAGGGACTTCCGATGTAGCTGGGACAGCTGCAGTTGGTCCTGCTGGTAGATCTGATACAGGTCCAGAAGGTGATGCAGTTGGAGCAAGTGTTGAATCAGCTGGTGCTATGGTAGAATCATTTGTAACGGGAGATGTTACTTCGGGTGCAATAGGCACTTCCGGTGTAACTGGGACAGCTTCAGTTGGTACAGATGGTTCATTACCAATATCAGGAGTTGCTGCTGAGCCTGTAACTGGTTCATCTGCAGTTGGTACAGCAGTTGGCACGACTGTTGATTCAGTTGGAACTATTGTAGATTCATCAGGAACGGCTGTCGAACTTATCAATCCACCAGCATTGGGGGAGCTTCCTTCAGACACGGATGTTGTGCTCTGTTCAATTGTAACTGTAGGTTCAGTGGAAATAACTGTAGAGTCCACTAAAATCGTTGAGTTTACGATGGATACGGAAGTTGCTTCAGTTGTAACTGATTCAGCATCACTTGTTGAATTGCTTGGCAGCGTTGTTGTTTGCGGTTCATCAGTTCCAACTGTATTTGGTTGTTCTGAAATTGGGCTGTCAGTAGAAGGCATCGGAGCCACAGTTGAACTAACGGGTTGTTCTTCAACTGTAACTGTGGATGAAACCAAACCATCTGTAATTGGAATATCTACAGACACACTCGATGAAGGGGTTTGTGTTGTAAATTCAACTAAAGGTGTTGTTTCGTCTTGTTCGGCAGTTGTTGGGAGTCCTCCAATAGCAGAACAAATTCTGGGACCATCGCTATTACAACGGGTGTTTGGTGGACACATTGTAGAGGGTCCAATTTCTGCATAGGATTTTCCATCTTCATAAAATTGACAATACTTGTAGCTTAATGGTCCAACACAAACAGCAGCCTTTCCATCGCAATTAAGTGTGGCTGGTACTGCGTTAACAATAGCAGCTGACTGTAATAGAAAATATCATTTACTAAAGTTACATTGAAAATGAATTCTTCAGAATGTAACGAAAATATAGTTTAGAAAAAGGCTATTAAAATTTGGAATCACTGATGGAACTAGGAAATCACTTTATTTTCACTCAAACCTGGCGCAAAAGTATTTTCTCCGAATCCCGTGATTCCCTTTATCCAAATTAGAACAAGTCCAAATAGCTTATCGAAAAATTACATAATTTTGATTTTGATACGGAAATTATAGGAGAAATGAGATTCAAGGTTAATTTCGGATCCCAAGAACGATTAAATATTTACCGCTAAAATAAGGTATATTCCGAAGAACTTTTTCGTTTCCATAATTTTCGAAGTTAAGTTTCGTTACTGGCTTAATCTCTGATATAATAGCGCCTTTTATGCAAAATTCTCAGTTTTATCTACTTTATCATTCTATCATCTATACTGGTAGTTTTTGGTAAATAAATGTCTTATCTTGTGTCGTGATTCTGATAAGGACCACAATTTATTGTCTTGCAGGTTAATTAATTTGCAGTATTCTGAAAGGTACCTACGTACAAGTACTAGACAAGCATTTTTTATCTGTAGCCTTCAGTTTCTGTTTAAATTTTTTATTATTTTCGGAAGGAATGAGTCAGTGTTTACTTTTTGTGGAATAAAATATTATGGCTTGTTTCATGAATAATCAAATATCAAACAAGCAGACAATTGGTCGTCAATTTTTTATCAAATCTTTAGGGTTTTTTTTTTGCAGGCATCATCCTCTCCATTAAAAAATATCAATTTATATTCCTAATTTAGTTATAAACAAATTTGTATTGTTGTGATTACTGATAACACATACGCTTAGTTGCAGGAACAATTTGTTTGCTTTTGAGATAACGCTGAAAAGTGCGACCCTCTTACGCATTGTTTAACATTTATTACACACACTTATGACTGTACATATTTTGTTACGATTAAAAAAAAAAAAACAAAAATTAATGTTTGTGTGATTCACTCCTAACAAATTAGATCTGTTGTATTTTCATACGTCACTGAGTTTTGTTACTATCAACTTTGAGAATCATAAGAATTTGTTATCACACAAACATCATCGTAGATTTCACAATTAGGTATTAGAAACTTTGTTAACTTTTTTTTAAACATTTACATATTCATATTTACTTGCAAAAACGGCGAACCGCTTCTTAAAATTTTTACCAGGTCAACCCTCTTCTACGATGCATGAGATTCGAAACGATGAGAATCATGGAGAACGAAGGAAAATTGTTCTTAACTTTAAAGGAAGACTTTGAACTTCTTAAGCGGCATTGGGATTTATAAAAATTGAAAAGAGGAACAGATTTCAAATTAAAAAGGTAACTAAAGCCTTGACATCGTTATTTTCATTGAATCGAGTGTCTTATTATATAAGTGAATATATTTGTAAATGACACACTATAACGTTAAGCCTGAGCAACGTTCAACGGCAAAATATGATAAGCTCATTAAACTTTGATTTAAACAGCATTGTACAATGGGGAATTAAAAACCGTGTAGAGTTTAATTTTTCGAAAACTCAATGCTGTCTTGTATCGTTGAAGCGAGATATACCCCTTTGCCACTGTCCATGAGTGGCACTTGCATAGGTGAAACCGAACATCTCGATATTCTCGGTATGTGTATCACCGACTACCTCTTATGGAATGATCACTTAGGTATGCGATGTCGCCAAAAATGCCGCAAGATGTTTAGGTTTTTTAAGAAGATGCAATAATTTTTTTTTTCTTCTTCTGATCTGGCTACCATCTATAAAACATATATATACGTCCAAAGCTTGAGTACAACTCCCACGTTTGGGATGGTGCTCCAGCAACGAATTTAAGTCTTTTGGACAGAATCCAGAGAAGAGCATTTAAGATGATTGATGACGGTAACATCATTGAGACATTTACGTCACTTGAACACCGACATTAGTCTCATGCCTCACCCTCTTCTATCGTTATTTCAACGGTATATGCTCTAGAGAAATAGCCAGTTGCATTCCTCCCCTTAAGATATTCAACCGTAATATCCGCACCACCAGGATTGTTCATCAGTTCACCCTCGAGCCCAACTTCGGTCGTACGGTCATGTTCAGAGAATCGTTCTTTAGCCGTACTACGCGGATGTGGAACTGTCTTCCACACTCTGTCTTCCCCAGTCATTGCAATGTGCAGGAATTCAAAGCCAATGTTAACCGACACCTCATCCTAAACCCTCTTCGTCTATCCCATTTTCCCTAACCTCGCACTGTGCTTTGGCATTAAAAGGGAATGAAACCCCTTGAGTGCGTGCTTATTATAAAAAAAATAAACGTTCGAAAATTGCCTTCAAAATGGTTTTACACGGTGAAGTGAAACGAATTCATTACATAAGTCCCTACACATCGCTTTCATCGTTTGGATTTGACTTTATCGAATTATAATTCCCACCAAAAAAGGAGTTTTTTCCTGTTGGAGAGGTACGCATTAAGAATACCTGGAAAAGACTCTCAGTATATTTGACAAGAGTGGCTATTCCAGAGTCCAGACGTCTTTTCAACAATTTCAAAGCTGCTTATGATAGCATCTATCGCCAAGTGCTTATGGTGGCGATGTCTGAATTTTGCGATCCCGAACAAACTGATCCAGCTGTGCCACATAACGTATAACAATACGCAGTGCAATGTGCAAATGGGTAATAGACTAATAGTTCATCTGAGTTGTTTCAAACATGCGAAGGGTTTAGACTAGGAGATGCGCTGTCATGTGACTTCATCAACATAGTTCTGGAGAAGATAGTTCGCAAGGCACGTATGAGCACTAAAACATTATCTTCAACAAATCCGCTCAGGTCTTATGCTATACGAACGACAAAGACATCATCTTCATCGGTCACTTTCATAGAGCTGAGCTTGAGGCCTTCACAGATCACAGCGATTGAAGCTCATTGGTCTTGAAGTGAATGAATATAAAACAAAGTACATGCTGTATTAACAAACAAAAGAACATATGTCCATCGCCTAGAACAAAACGTCACTGCTGGGCTGGCAGAAGCAATTTCGAGGCGAAACGAAGACGACAAGGAAGACCGAACGTGTGCCAGAGTGTTTGGTTTTGGCCACTGGAGAGTGCATACAAGGGATCGTGTCTGAATGAAGCCTGGCTGTGTCTTAGGTTAAGATCCTTCATGGATTGGGAGTCGGCTTGGTAAGCATGTAAGTAGGCTAGTCCAGAATTGACGAGGACATATAAACTTAAAATAGTGTACGGCTGCTATCTCAGTCTGTGATTATAGTGAACGGCTGCTATTTTTCAGTGGTGAAGTAGTTATTGCTTGGTTTTTGCTGTTGTGAAATTTTCTTCGAAGATAAGCGGAAAGTCATTTGGTTCTATTTATTCCGGATAAATATTATTCTGCAAATTTGCATATTTTAAACTTTATCTACGAGTTTGGAGGTAAGGTAAGCCATGCCAGTTTGTAGTTGTCATCGAGATAAAGCTCTTCAAAACAAAAGACAGTATGAGTGACACTGACAACCAACACATAAAGATTAGGCCCATTTGAAGTTGACTCAGATGTCTTAGTTAAGATTGTAAACAATCAAAAGAAAAGATTCTGAGTAATAACAACAATTTTAGGAGCAAGGTGGGTTAGTGTATATCGGCAGTGTTTCATGTAAAAGTTGAAAGAGACAGGTGTACACAGTTACATATTTTTACTTTCTTCCTTGGTAGTCTTTACTAAAATAAATTTCAAATTGCAAACAATTTTTATTTTGAAACGAAAATTTTTACTGAAAAAATGATAACTTCAAGACAAAAGGAATTTTTTATAAAAGGACAAAATTGCAAACAAATTAAATTTAAGTTTAAGAACAAATTGAACACAAAAAAATGCAGAGATAATGTTTTTCTTATCTAATCATCATCTTCTTCCTCTTCACTATCGTCATCATCGACTTTCTTCGTGTTTTGTTTCTTCAATTCCTTGGCGGCAAGTTTTTCAGCCCGAAGTTTAGCTTTCTCCTCCATTTTCTTTCGGAGTTTCTCCTCCTTGGCCTTCAATTTAATCTCCTTTTTCAAAAGTTTAAATTCAGCTCTAACCATATCCCGATCGTTTGGACCACGATCGAGCAAACCTCCTAGACCAAAAGCAAGTTGTGGAGCTTCAGGCCAACATCTGCCAAATAGCGGTAAGAATACTTCGTTTTGTGAACACAAAATAAGATATTTGTGGTAGCCTCCAAGTAAGCTTGGAACACACCAAATGTACGAAGAATTATCACCATTTGGATTTGGAAGACTGCTTGGCCTAAGGCAAATTGGCTCTTCATTAAGACATGGCGATAGATCTCGTGTGCATCGCCTAAGTTCTGGATGAAATGCACTTCTTTCGGGACATTGAGAGGATTGAGTGAGAATATCTGTGGAATTACCGGAACAGGAAATGAATTTTCGACAATCGCTGACATCGGGAAAATCACCAATTTCAGTACAGGGACTAATAGTGGTTGTTGTGGTATATCATTTGCTTCAGTAGTGACTTGATGAGGAGTTGTTTCCGGTTCTGAGTCAGCTGGGACTGTTTCAGTTGGTTCTGTGATCGGGTCATTGTTTGCTAAAGGTGCTTCTGTAACACTTGGTACAACAGTTTGTTCATTTTTGATTGACTCTTCAGTTTTTGCTGGAGCCTCAGAAGGAATTTTTTCTTCGTTAGCTGGCGATGTTTCATTTTTGGTTGGAGTTTCTGACGGAGTATCATCACAGGTTTGGGGAAGATTTGACTCAACACCGCAATCACAAACACAAGAGATAGTTTCCAGTGGTTCTGGGTTTCCAGATTGAGCTTCTGAGTCACTTAATGTTGTCGGCTTGGGATCATCATCTATTATTTTTGGTTCTTCTGTCGGGGCTTCTGTTGATGGGCGATATTCTTGTTCTTCGGGAACAACTACTGAAATATCTTCCTCGCCTTGTTGGATACCTAAAGAACCTTCAGTGGACGTTTCTTGCAATGGCAAAGAATCTGTCTGTTCATTAAGTGTTTTTAATCTTTCTTCTGCAGGTTGAGATTGCCGATTCTCATTACCATTTACTTCCTTCTGCAAGTTTTTCGACTGGACTTTTTGTAGAACCTTCTGTATTCTGTTCTGGAACAGATTCTGGTTCTTCAGGAACAATGTTTGAAGATTCAACATAGTTTTGTTGAATATCTGTGGGTGTTTCTTGAGAAGGTAAAGAATTTGAACCTTCGTCAGGTTTTTCTGCTGCTGGAACATTTGTTGTAGCTTCTACATCCTGAGTTACTAAGTCCTGCTCTACAGGAGCTACTTCTGTTATGTCTTCCTTGGTTTCTTGGGTTTCGGGAGAACCGTGTGTAGAAGATTCTTCATGTACATTTGCGGAATTTTCGTTAATTTGTTCAGCAGTCGACAGTTCTTGATCGATTAATACCGATTCTTGGGTTTGTGGAGCAAGTGTTTGAGTTTCTTCTTCGGTGTTTTGGATATCAAGGGCAAGCTTTTCGGTTTGGATATCCTGAAGTGGCACTGAATCTGAAATTTAGATAGATTTATGAAGGTAAGTAATACTTAGCAAAGGTAAACTATCATCTGTCACAGTTACCTCTTTCAAGATCCATTTTATCTGGCACTGCTATTAAATCATCAGAACTCTCTCTTTGAAGCAGCTCAACACCGATCGATCCTTTATCTAATTCCAAACCAATAACGCCTAGCGAATAAGTCCTTGCTGCAAACTTTAAAACAAATTAAATTACGTCAAATAAATGATCAATACAATTTTCTCAATTCCTACCAGCAGGATCAGCAGCACAAAAGTCTGTATAGTTTTCATTTCGAGGGTATTTTCGTAACTAATGTGTGATAGCTCACATTACTTGCCAATTTAAATGCAATGGAAATTGTTAATCATCGGATGTACTATCTCGTGGCCTCATTAAAAGATGCAGAGATAAGATGATCTCCTTTTCTTTTGTTTTTCAATGTGTCATCGTAAAGATAATTCTAAATGCAATTATAATGTAGTTGGTGTTTTTTCATGGTACACTGAGAGAATTTTTGAAAAAACAAAGAAGATAGATAATAGACAACATTTTTAAGACTCTTCAAGTAAATTCAATTTACTTGGACTTTACTGCAAATTTTGTTTGGGTTAATGTTCATTTTATTTGATAAATTTCTGACAGAAACGTTAACCTCTAAAACAATTTTCAATGCAAAACTATGTTGCATTTTCTGTCATCAAATCTTTTTTCGCTTAGTGTAGAATTATTCGAATCTACCTGGCTTAGTTCAGATAATTATCTTAGCAAAAAGGAAATGACCTAAGCCAAGCTATCACACATTTTTATAGATCCCTTTATCAGTAAGAAATTAAACATGTGTGTATGTGTATTATCCTTGTGTTGTGTTGACTGTAGATTTCCATTCCTATTTCTGAAAGACATTTCTTTATAACTTCCGTTTGACGTAATTAAAACTCATTATCAAAATAACTGATTGCATCTTCTGTACAAACATAAAATAATGATAGTTTCGTTTGAGATGAAAACATGTTTACGATAAACAGATCGGCAGTTTTTGTAAACACCATAATAATATGTATAAACTGACAAAATCACGTTTCGGTGATACCTAAGAAAAATGTCAATAAAAGCCTCTGATGATTTGTTAAATTAACCTGTGTATATTTTACACAAACTTAATCTTAGGTAGTAGAAGAACTTGAAAACACCTGGACTAAATTTAATACTTCATAATAATTAAGCCTGAGGTTTCTATCAACTGAAAGTCAGCCAAGTCTTCATTTGAAGCCCTGCAGGCTAACATTGTGTTTTGAAGAAGATAAAAAGTGTAATCTTTAATATAAAAACCCAGTTGTACAAGGTCATTTGTTTATGGCTGAAACACAAACACCTGCCTCTTAGGTCTACGTAACGATGCACCCGCTGCGCGTATGACATTTCTCTTTTACTTTTTTCTTACAGCTGTCGAGATCAAAGATTAAATAAGTAACAAGATGGGAAACAAGGCTGTCAAAGTGACAGTTGCCTACAAGCTTCGGACCATAGTTACTGTGAAAGTATGCGTGTTTTTACCAATACTATCACAGTAAATATGGTCCAACCTATCTGAAAATGCGAAAACAAACAAAAAAGAAATGTTGAAAATGCGAAAACAAACAAAAGAGAATAGAAAAATCTCATCTCATCTCTGTATTTTTGTAACACTGCATTTATTAGACGAAAAGTATATAGGATATGAAAATTGCGGGATCTAGGGAGTGAAACGTAAGTCAGTTTCCCATCTTGTTACATATTTAATCTTTGGTTGATATGTCATACAAAACAATTTCGTCATATTTGAATAGGGCCGTGTGCATTTGGATGAATTGTGGATACAAATTGATGAATTTTTAACCAGTACTGTCATATTTCAACCTCTCCGAGCTAGTCTAATTTTACACATTTAACGTCAAGTTTTAATCACTTTTTAACCCAATTCGCACACGGCCTAAGAGTTTCGTTTGAATGTGAATGACATTACGTAACATTACGTTCATTTCTTAACAATTGTCAATTGTCAAACGAAAAAATGAGGTTGAAACTTCCTTGTGATAGAATGCATTGGATTCCCATGGCTGAACTCGTTAGCTTAAAAGCTGAAACAAAAAGACGCTTCAGCTCCAGCTTCGCCTGCGTTACGATGCACCCGCTTTGAGTTTGCTTTGAATGACAGTTCTGTCTCCATCACATCATCATCCCTCTAAAAAAGCTTTCCCACTTTACTCTTTTCGATTTTTGAAAATCTTTGAAAATCTACTACCTAATTCGTACCATCAAGAATTTCTTTTAATCTACTTCACTCAGAAAAAAATGTATTCGATTTTACTTGATATTTCCAAAATCCGCTTCGATGAACTCATTAAGACATAATTTAATGCCCAGTTTATAGTGAAAAATGTCATGCCTTCATCATACTTCTTCTATTTACAAACGGAAAATAGATAAGCGACATCTGCAATAAAGTTTCTATCGTTATATGCGAACAATAAGCAGACACAGTTTACAAACACGAAATATCAATCCATACAAATACGCAAAATATGAGTTACCTGCATGTATTGAACTGTTTAAGATTTTAGGCCGTGTGTGACTTGTTGGTTGAATTTAACCATTAGTGTCAAATTTAAGCCTCTAGCAGTCTATGCAGTGTCAAAATTAAATCGAACATTTTAACACAGCTCGGACACGGCCCAAATTGTAGATTTGTCTATATAAACTGTTTGATAGTAATTGTATGTCCCTTTGCGTCAATGTCATCCAGGGCACTAGTATAATAATTACACTTATTTTAGAAATCCTCTTCGCTTTTTCTCAATCTACTTCGATTCCATTTTTTTCTTTTAAAGTGGCAACGCTGCTCCAAAAATAATAAATTTTGTGTGTATATGTGTACTGTTTTTAAACAGCTGTTGAGCGTAAGACAAAGCAAAATTTCAGCAAATTTGAACAAGAGCTTCCGTCCAGAGTCACATTACGTAATATTACGTTCTTTCCTTACGGTTGTCAAACGAAGCATGAGGTCGAAACTTCATTGGGATAGCAGCCATTGAATTTCCTATAGCTGAACTCGTAAACGTCAGGTGAAGCTGAAGCTGAAGCGTCTGCCAGTCTGTCAGTTGGAAAAAGTCGACGCTGACGGATTGCCGGATTCTATGGGTCGCCACCGCATCGACTTCTTCTACGATAGTAATGAACTTGTGGTTGGGCAAGAGAAATTTGGTGGACAAGTGTTATGAACTCTATACAAGTGAACGTGAAGTTGGCTATTCGTTATTCATATCCATTAATCGGAAAACACAAAACTGCTTAGGACAAATTGCGAGCACACCATAACATAAACGTAACGTGGCACAACCTAACCTATACCAACAGTTGAAATGTTTTCTACTTTTTGATATGAATGTGCTCAGTGACATGTTTTCTTGTTTGTTTGTATGGAGATTTCATTTGAATTTGACTTCCTTTGCGCTTTTGTTGTCGGTTTGGTTTTCAAAAAAATTATTAACTTTCGTTTCTAAAATGACAGATCTCAGTCAAAGTTCAAGCTTCAAGCTGCAGTAATGTTGCGTAACGGAGTCAGGGCTAACACAAAAGCCAGCTTTGTGTTTTCCGCTAAGAAACGGGATGCTGTGATTGTATATGGTTCAAGAAATCACTAATGTGGCATTGGATCCATTCCGGATGCTTTTGTTTTTTTTTTTTTTTTCAGTATAACTAATGGCGTTTTTTTTTGGTAATCCGGAATCGGTACACAGAACTGTCCGATTCCGGATACCAAACGAACATGCAAACACATTTTTTTGCTTCTAATGGTTGAATGCCTATGTATTTGTAAAACATTATATGCAGAATTGCAGATGACATGACATTGTTTTTATTTTCTTTATTTGTAAACATGGCGGGGAGTACGTATGTGCAAATGTGTGCATGTATGCGTGATTCTGTTTTTGATTCCGACTTCAAATTTCGGAATCGTTTTTTCTGTTCTTTTCAGAACAAGAGCTGTCATCTTGTGCCAAGTGAACGAATTCAGAATCGTTCGGAACAGTTCCGGACGACCAAAAAAAACGTGTTGCGGAGTGATGGCAACACTCTAAGAACTAATATATCTGTACTCTTCATACAAAACAAAAAAATGTATCTTAAAAAATTTTGCGTATCATTGTATCATGTTCAGCTCAGTTGCTGGCAAGAATTCACCAGAATAAAACGTGTCTGAAATTGAGAATTTCATTTGTTTTATTTCAAGCCAGTGAAGTGCCCTTATTGTTACACTGCCCGTAACAATCTTTTATTCTGTTCTATATATTCTGCCGAATACTCTGCCAGAGAAATAAATTCTCGCCCGCCATTTGTATGTATCTGCATTGTGCCTGCAGCTGCCAGTATTGTCTGCCGCCGCCTATTCATTGCTGGAGTTGTTTGCTGCCGCCATTTTCATTGCTGCCGTCTATTAATTGCTGTTGTTGCCTGCCGCCTATTATTTGTAAAAATAAGATACAACTGTCCCAAAATCAAGTTGTAAATTTGGTAAGTTTGTTGAAATTGTACGCTGGAAACAAACTTGCTGCCTAATTTCTCATGATTAGGAAAAGTCAACGCCGGAACAAAGGGAAATTACCACAGCAATTTCAAGACTTCATTGTAAATATGTCGGGAACATCCACACCGACTGAACAAACATCTGCTGAGTCATACGAGTCCCTCGACAAAACCATGACGCCTGGTGACCAAGCATCTTTGATCAATAAGTTGATGGATCGTCTAAGGGTGCTTGAGGAGAATTCTCAGTTGACAACACAACAATTGATTGAAAGCGAACTCAAAAGGAATGAACTTCAAAAACAATTAGCCACTAAAAACAACAACGTCGCTGTCACAGTGTTGCAATCGACTGCCAGTCAACAAAACACCGATGCTAATGCTACTCCAACCAATCATGTTCCGTCCACCATGCCAACGTCAACTAGAGATGAATGTCTTCAAGCACCCAACCAACCGAGTATCACATCTTCCGAACAGCAACCATATTTTCGCCCCACATCCATGCCGTCAAGTCAAGTACTCTTTCATCCAACAACTTTCAACTTCATGCCAACAACAACGGCAATTAATGCTCCTGCGACATATCCGTACCAACATTATCACCTTAATCAGCAATACGCATATAATTCACCGATACCTTATTCGACGCCATATGGAAATACATTTTCACCGACAGTTCACCCGCCGCCGCCGACCTACACAACAACAAGAAAACTTCACGATTTGCCTGAGTTCTATGGTCGTCCAGAAGATTGGCCAATTTTCATCACAACTTTCCATGAGTCGACAACAGTGTACGGATATTCAATGATTGAAAATAACTACCGTCTTCGAAAATGTCTGAAAGGCTCTGCGTACGAAGAAGTGGAAAGTTTGTTGATAAATGCACAAAACGTGCCTCGTGTTTTGGAAGAGCTTGAGAACAAATATGGTCAACCTGAATTACTTATCAAGAGCCAACTGAGTAAATTGAAGGACATAATGCCGATTCCAGAGAATCATTTGGAAAGACTAGTTCCATTTGCAACCAAAGTAAGAAATCTTGTATTGTTCCTATGTAATGCAAATGCTATGCAGTACTTGGGAAGTCCAAGCTTGTTGGAAGAATTATCTTCGAAAATGCCACTGTCCAAGCGTATTGAATGGACCTCACATGCTGCTCATATCAAGCCCTTTCCAACGCTGGAACATTTCGCTGCCTGGATAGCACCAGTCGCCAAGATTATTTCAAAGGCCACGACAAGTGTTACAACGCCAACAGTTTCGTCTGCAAAGCCGCCTGCCGTTCAACAACGTGCTAATACAAAACATGTTTTTGCGACAAACGAATCATCATCTGCTAAAAAGAAACTCGTTTGTGAAGAGTGCGCCAGTACTCATACGTTGTCTGAATGTAGTCTATATCGTCAAAAGTCTGTGAATCAGAGATGGAACTTGGTGAAAGAAAAAAGGTTATGTTTCAGCTGTCTGCGCAAGGGACACAATATATATAATTGCAAATCCAAAGTTCAATGCAAAGTGGATGGTTGCTCCAATTATCATCACATTACGCTTCACGAAACGAAAGACGAAGTAAATACAGAACACCTTAGAACGATGCAAGTGAGAACAGTCCAACCTAAATCAACTAAATTGCTATTCAAAATGCTGCCGATTGAACTCGTAGGCACTAAAAATCAAATCGTTAGAACGTTCGCCTTTCTAGATGAAGGTTCATCTACAACGTTGATAAACGAAAAGATTGTCAGTCAGCTGGGTTTTCAAGAGAAGAAGCAGCCATTGTCTCTTCAATGGTTTGGTGGCAAAGAGACACAAATTTCATCTATGGCAATACAACTGGGCATCAGAGGAGTTGGCAAAAAACGTTGGATCAACATAAATGCGCGTTCAGTTCCAGACTTGAGCCTACCCATGCAAACTGTCAATTTAAGCGAACTTCACACTAAATATCGCCAATTGAAAAATCTTCCAATCCAAGAATACTATGACGCCGAACCTACAATACTTATTGGATTGGATAATTGTCATATTACTGCCAATTTAAGAAGTGTGAACTGTGAACAACACGTAATTGCATCGCAAACACCGTTGGGTTGGCTAGTCTACGGCAACACCTTGGAACTTGAAGCCACATCAACTTATCAAGTGGCCGTTGTTTTACATGCTCGAATTGAAAGTGTTGAAGAAATCGTTGCTGACTATTTCACTACTGAAAATTTCGGAGTCTTTATGCCTACAAGACTTCCGGAAGCAAAGGACATTGAACGAAGCCGACAAATTCAAGAAGAAACTACAAAAAGAATAGGAACACGATTCGAGACTGGCCTGCTGTGGTGTTGTGATAACGTAGAACTTCCAGATAGTCATCAGATGGCTTTGAACCGATTGCGCTCAGTTGAGAAAAAGATGCAAAATAATCTTGAATATGGGAAAGCATACGTCGATGCAATGATGAATTATATAGCCAAGGGATATGCCAGAAAGTTATCACCTGAAGAGGCAGCAGTACGGACGCCGAAAACTTGGTACCTACCACATTTCGGTGTGACTAATCCCAATAAACCCGGCAAATTACGTATAGTGTTCGACGCCGCCGCTGAAGTGAATAAAATTTCGTTAAATTCAATGCTCCTCAAAGGACCAGACGAGTGCCAATCCCTTATCAAGATTTTGTTGAGATTCAGAGAAAAACCAGTCGCACTCTGTGCTGACATCAGAGAGATGTTTTTACAAGTCCGTATCCGAGAGCAAGACCAACACGCTCAACGTTTTTTGTGGAGAGAACATCAGAATTCCCCGATAGAAACCTGGGTTATGTGTGCCATGATATTTGGAGCTACTTGTTCGCCATCGAGTGCACAATATGTAAAAAATCGTAACGCAAATGAAATTGCAAGAGAACAACCTCAAGTCGTCAAAGCCATAGTAGAAAGTCATTACGTCGATGATTTTGTCGCCAGTTTCCAGGATGCACAAGAAGCTGTTGAAATCGGATTAGCTGTCAAGCACACACATAAGCAAGCAGGCTTTGAACTCAGAGGGTTTATATCAAACGTGCCAAATGTCCAACACCAACTTAACGATGAACATCAGCCAAAAGCAACAGTCAATATGAAGGCCTTGGATACCGTTGACAAGATACTCGGCATGTATTGGGATAGTCATGCTGACGAGTTTGTGTTCAAACTTCAGTTACATAAAGTAGATCCCATGATAATATCTGGAGACAAATGCCCAACGAAAAGAGAATTCTTAAGTTTGGTAATGTCGGTGTATGACCCCTTTGGGATGTTGGCAGATTTTTTGATATACGGCAAGGTGTTGTTACAAGAATTATGGCGAACAGGTGTACAATGGGATGAAGAAATTTCCCAATCAATATTTGAACGCTTTGCCCAGTGGATTTCGAAATTGAAAGAAGTCGAACAATATCATATCGATAGATGTTACTCATCCCTCTATTGCCTTGATAACTACTTGGAGTTGCATATCTTCGTGGACGCAAGCGAATCGGCCTTTGCAGCAGTTGCGTACTGGAGAATTGCGTCGGACTCTCGAACTGACATAAGCTTTGTGATGGGAAAAACAAAGTGCGCACCGTTGAAGCTACTTTCAGTGCCAAGACTTGAGCTTCAGGCCGCTGTTCTAGGAACCCGTATGAGAAGCGCAATCATGGAGTCTCACACCCGCCAACCATCACGGACTATCTTTTGGAGCGATTCGAAAACGGTGATCTCATGGATTAAGTCGGATCATAGACAGTACAAAGCCTTTGTCGCCCACAGAGTCGGAGAGATTTTGGAAACAACTCACGAGAACGATTGGCGTTGGTTGCCAACAAAGTTTAACGCCGCTGATAAAGCAACAAGAACGCCGTACCCAGTAAGCTATCAGGCAAATAACCAATGGACGCTTGGACCCGAATTTTTAATGCAACCGGAAAACTATTGGCCAACATCAACACCTCAACCAGACGAAGAAAAATCTTTTGAAACCGAAGTAGAAAAACGTAAATGTTTTTTGGTTATGCCTGCCAGTTCTATAATAAAATTCAGCCGATTTTCAAGCTACTTACGTTTAAAAAGGTCCATGGCCTGGGTACTTCGATTCAACAACAACATGAACTTCAAGTGGAGAGGAAAAGGTGAACTTATACATTCAAGCGAGTTGACAGCCAATGAATTGAAATGTGCTGAAATTGAATTATGTCGAATTGTACAAAATGAGGTTTACGCTGACGAAATCGCCGAGTTACAAAAAGGTTCATCCGTGTCCAGAAGCAGCAGCATCTACATACTCAACCCGTATCTAAACAACTATAATCTGATAAGCGTCAGCGGTCGACTTGATTACGCCTCCTGTTTACCAGAATCAGCCCGTCGGCCAATAATATTGCCAAAACTACATGAATTTACTGATATCCTCGTTAAATGGTATCATGAAGTGTTTTACCACCAAAATGACGAAGTTATCGTTAACGAAATCCGAAGGAAGTTTTGGATACCTAATCTTCGAGCAGCAGTTAAAAGTGCCAAATCCAGATGCCAATCTTGTAAGAATGAACGAGCCAGCCCGAAGCCGCCTATGATGGGACAACTTCCTATCGATCGAGTCACACCTTACATAAGACCGTTTTCTTACACCGGATTAGACTATTTTGGACCTCTTAGTGTCACCATAGGACGCCGAAGAGAGAAGCGATGGGCAGCTTTATTCACGTGTATGACGATTCGAGCCATCCACATCGAATTAGTCACCGATTTATCCACAGACGCGTGTATAATTGCCATAAGGAATTTCGTGAATCGTCGTGGGGTTCCCATCAAAATAAGGTCCGATAGGGGAACGAACTTCGTTGGAGCGGACAAAGAACTGCGTCGGGTGACTGTTTTCGATTCCAATTACATTCAACGAGAACTGTCTTCGAAGGGTATACAGTGGGAGTTCAACTCGCCAGCAAACCCAAGTAGTGGTGGATGTTGGGAAAGGTTGATTCGGAGTACGAAAAGAGTGTTGGCAGTAACTCTCAATGAAAAGTCACCTCATGTGGAAACTTTACGCAGCTTGTTGATTGAAGCCGAAAATATCATCAACAGCCGTCCACTAACGCACCTGCCAGTTTCACCAGATGACCCGGAGCCACTAACTCCAAATCATTTCCTTTTGGGGACAACAAATTCGACTCAAACACCGATGGATGAAGAAGCAAATATTTGCTCTCGAAAACAGTATCGCATAAGTCAGCAGTTGAAAAACAGTTTCTGGCGTCGATGGATGAAAGAGTACTTACCAACTTTGACTAGACGGACGAAATGGTTCAAACCTCAAAAGCCGATTGAAGAAGGAGATGTGGTGCTTATATGTGACGAAAATGAGCCGAGGAGTCAGTGGCGAAGAGGAATTGTTGCCAAGACCATTGTAGCTAAAGATGGACAGATTCGAATAGTAGACGTGCGAACATCGAGTGGAATACTGCGACGCCCAGTCTCTAAGCTTGCAGTCCTAGACGTTTTGGAAGTGAAGCCGGAGGATCTTCACGGGAGGGGGAATGTTGCGGAGTGATGGCAACACTCTAAGAACTAATATATCTGTACTCTTCATACAAAACAAAAAAATGTATCTTAAAAAATTTTGCGTATCATTGTATCATGTTCAGCTCAGTTGCTGGCAAGAATTCACCAGAATAAAACGTGTCTGAAATTGAGAATTTCATTTGTTTTATTTCAAGCCAGTGAAGTGCCCTTATTGTTACACTGCCCGTAACAA
>CAKKXW010000001.1:18414865-18466509 GCA_920937365.1 Sphaerophoria rueppellii
ATTAAGTGTATGTGTGTACATAAATGTAAAAGAATGCGTACTATTTCCCTAGATATTTTTACACACTATCGAACCGAATCCAGTAAAGGAAAAACGATTCTATTAATAGACTTGATTAGGTCCATTTAAGCTTATTAAGATGTGATTCGCTTTTTTCTAAACTACTGTCTTTTACGTTGTAAAAACAAAGAAGATAGATAATAGACAACATTTTTAAGACTCTTCAAGTAAATTCAATTTACTTGGACTTTACTGCAAATTTTGTTTGGGTTAATGTTCATTTTATTTGATAAATTTCTGACAGAAACGTTAACCTCTAAAACAATTTTCAATGCAAAACTATGTTGCATTTTCTGTCATCAAATCTTTTTTCGCTTAGTGTAGAATTATTCGAATTTACCTGGATTAGTTCAGATAATTATCTTAGCAAAAAGGAAATGACCTAAGCCAAGCTATCACACATTTTTATAGATCCCTTTATCATGCGTAAGAAAATGTAAATACATGTGTGTATGTGAATTATCCTTGTGTTGTGTTGACTGTAGATTTCCATTCCTATTTCAGAAAGACATTTCTTTATAACTTCCGTTTGACGTAATTAAAACTTATTATCAAAATAACTGATTGCATCTTCGTACAAACATAAAATAATGATAGTTTCGTTTGAGATGAAAACATGTTTACGATAAACAGATCGGTAGTTTTTGTAAACACCATAATAATATAAACTGTCAAAATCACGTTTCGGTGATACCTAAGAAAAATGTCAATAAAAGCCTCTGATGATTTGTTAAATTAACCTGTGTATATTTTACACAAACTTAATCTTAGGTAGTAGAAGAACTTGAAAACATCTGGACTAAATTTAATACTTCATAACAATTAAGCCTGAGGTTTCTATCAACTGAAAGTCAACCAAGTCTTCATTTGAAGCCCTGCAGGCTAACATTGTGTTTTGAAGAAGATAAAAAGTGTAATCTTTAGTATGAAAACCCAGTTGAACAAGGTCACTTGTTTATGGCTGAAACACAAACACCTGCCTCTAAGGTCTACGTTGCGATGCACCCGCTGCGCGTATGACATTTCTCTTTGACTTTTTTCTTACAGCTGTTGAGATCAAAGATTAAATAAGTAACAAGATGGGAAACAAGGCTGTCAAAGTGACAGTTGCCTACAAGCTTCGGACCATAGTTACTGTGAAAGTATGCGTGTTTTTACCAATACTATCACAGTAAATATGGTCCAACCATCTGAAAATGCGAAAACAAACAAAAAAGAAATGTTGAAAATGCGAAAACAAACAAAAGAGAATAGAAAAATCTCATCTCATCTCTGTATTTTTGTAACTCACATGCATTTATGTAGACGAAAAGAATAAAGTATATGAAGGAATATGAAAATTGCGGGATCTAGGGAGTGAAACGTAAGTCAGTTTCCCATCTTGTTACATATTTAATCTTTGGTTGATATGTCATACAAAACAAATTTTCGTCATATTTGAATAGGGCCGTGTGCATTTGGATGAATTGTGGATACAAATTGATGAATTTTTAACCAGTACTGTCATATTTCAACCTGCTCCGCAGCTAGTCTAATTTTTAACACATTTTAAACGTCAAGTTTTAATCACTTTTTAACCCAACTCGCATACGGGCTAAGAGTTTCGTTTGAATGTGAATGACATTACGTAACATAACGTTCATTTCTTTACAATTGTCAATAGTCAAACGGAAAAATTAGGTTGAAACTTCCTTGTGATAGAATGCATTGGATTCCCATGGCTGAGCTCGTTAGCTTAAAAGCTGAAACAAAAAGACGCTTCAGCTCCAGCTTCGCCTGCGTTACGATGCACCCGCTTTGAGTTTGCTTTGAATGACAGTTGTCTCCATCACATCATCATCCCTCTAAAAAAAGCTTTCCTACTTTACTCTTTTTTTGATTTTTGAAAATCTTTGAAAATCTACTACCTACTTCGTACCATCAAGAATTTCTTTTAATCTACTTCACTCAGAAAAAAATTAATTCGATTTTACTTAATATTTCTAAAATCCGCTTCGATGAACTCATTTAGACATAATTTAATTCCCAGTTTATAGTGAAAAATGTCATGCCTTCATCATACTTCTCCTATTTTCAGCAGGAAAATAGATAAGCGACATCTGCAATAAAGTTTCTATCGTTATATGCGAACCATAAGCGGACACAGTTTACAAACACGAAATGTCTACCCATACAAATATGCAAATATGAGTTACGTGCATATGTATTGAACTGTTTAAGATTTTAGGCCGTGTGTGACTTGTTGGTTGAATTTAGCCGCTAGTGTCAAATATAAGCCTGCTAGTTTAACACATTTTATCCACTATGTAGCGTCAAAATTAAATCGAACATTTTAACACAACTCGGACACGGCCCAAATTGTAGATCTGTCTATATGCGTGTTTTATTGGGAATTTTATACTCAGCTTAGTAAAGTTTTACATGTCAAACAACAGCATCCGACAACTGAGTTAAAATAAGTTAAGAATTTTAGTTTAGGAAATTCCTCAGGATAAGGTTTCAGCAATTCGACACTTGAGTTTTTCGTTGTGTTTTTTGTTTGGTGTTTGGCTGGGTTTTGGCATTTTGAAAATAAATGCATTTTGCGTGTGTACTGTTTTTTAAACAGCTGTTGAGCGTAAGACAAAGCAAAATTTCAGCAAATTTGAACAAGAGCTTCCGTCTAGAGTCACATTACGTAATATTACGTTCTTTCCTTACGGTTGTCAAACGAAGCATGAGGTCGAAACTTCATTATGATAGCAGCCATTGAATTCCTATAGCTGAACTCGTAAACGTCAGGCGAAGCTGAAGCTGAAGCGTCTGTCAGTCTGTCAGTTGGAAAAAGTCGACGCTGACGGATTGCCGGATTCTATGGGTCACCACCGCATCGACTTCTTCTACGATAGTAATGAACTTGTGGTTGGGCAAGAGAAATTTGGTGGACAAGTGTTATGAACTGTATACAAGTGAACGTGAAGTTGGCTATTCGTTATTCATATCCATTTATCGGAAAACATAAAACTGCTTAGGACAAATTGCGAGCACACCATAACATAAACGTAACGTGGCACAACCTAACCTATACCAAAAGCTGAAATGTTTTCTACTTTTTGATATGAATGTGCTCAGTGACATATTTTCTTGTTTGTTTGTATGGAGATTTCATTTGAATTTGACTTCCTTTGCGCTTTTGTTGTTGGTTTGGTTTTCAAAAAAAATTTTTAACTTTCGTTTCTAAAATGACAGATCTCAGTCAAAGTTCAAGCTGCAGTAAAGTTGCGTAACGGAGTCAGGGCTAACACATAAGCCAGCTTTGTGTTTTCCGCTAAGAAACGGGATGCTGTGATTGTATATGGTTCAAGAAGTCACTAATGTGGCATTGGATCCATTCCTGGATAGGTTATCCGGATGCTTTTGTTTTTTTTTTTTTCAGTATAACTAATGGCGTTTTTTTTTGGTAATCCGGAATCGGTACACAGAACTGTCCGATTCCGGAACATGCAAATACATTTTTTTGCTTCTAATGGTTGAATGCCTATGTATTTGTAAAACATTATATGCAGAATTGCAGATGACATGACATTGTTTTTATTTTCTTTATTTGTAAACATGGCGGGGAGTACGTATGTGCAAATGTGTGCATGTATGCGTGATTCTGTTTTTGATTCCGACTTCAAATTCGGAATCGTTTTTTCTATTCTATCTAGAACAAGAACTGTCATCTTGTGCCAAGTGAACGAATTCAGAATCGTTCGGAAAAGTTCCGGACGACCAAAAAAACGCTATGAGTGAACTTATGGCGTCTTTAATTGGCAATCTGGAAGCAGGAAATGCATTCAAGTTACAGTTCTGATTCCAAAAAGAAGAAAATTTCTCTTCTGACACAGAATACTTCTTTCAGCTTCCAGATTGCAAGTTAAAAACGCCATTATACGATAAAATTTTCACAATTGCATTTACATTTCCGTTGCATATTTTCAGACTGTATTCAAGATGTGCTTTTTACTCCGAAAACCATCCTATTACTTCCATTTCTCTTGTTTCAGTGTATTCGTGTTCAATGAAAATCTCATTTTTAACAAAACTCACTGAATTCTCTATGCAAACTTGAACACTATACAAAACACCAACATGCAATGCAAACCTTAGATAAGATTACACCCCAGCCAACACAAAACGTCAAGATTCCTTATTTATAACGGTTATTCTGTATCACTCTTTTGCCACTGCTATATGTCTTGTATATCAAGTCAAGATGACAAACAAATCCGCCAAATGTAAAGAAAAGATACATTATCGTCATTGTGAATGTCGTTGTCGGAGTTAGCTTCGGACTCGAAAGTTGTTGTCATTTTTATCCAAATTGCTCCTTCAGTAGTGAAAAAGTTTCATCCAAATCGTGCGGCATGTCGGAGAGTTTAACATAAAAAGCAATCAAAACTGCCTTACATGACGGGTGTCTTAATGTCGTTTATTTGTAAAGTGATTAAGAAATTGTGTGACTAACGGTGTACATTTTTTAACAATGGATTTGAAAGCTTTTCGTGATACGGTTCCGCAGCCTCCGATGACAACAACGACGAAGGTTATCGATCCAGTTGCAGCTCGGCGTGCCCGAGCTACAGTAACAACCGCAGGTGTCAGACGGCGTGTCCTTAAGAAGCACATTCAACAGAAGTACCTGTTATGTGGGTTCGCAATACATGTACTTATTTTTTTGTTTTGCTATAAATTCTGCAACTACTGACGAAGCTTTAACTCATTCACAATAATTGTGTGTGTGTTTGTAGGCTTTTCTAGCAACACCTGCATATCTTTATGGCAACATTGTCGAAACCGACAAAGAATGGGTCATTCGAATTTGGCCGGCGATTATTTACCAGGCAGTCATACAAATCTGTCGGTCGATATTAGAACACTTGACCGATGAATATCGCGGAAGGGAGAACGAAACGATCACTTATCGGCGGATATTTTTTATAGCAACTCTGAGCATATGTGTTTCATTGCTGATATGTGGATGCCTGTTCTCGTCGGCATGGGTACCAGTAACAACGACAACTCAAGTTATAGCTATTGTTTGCTATGGGGTGATTGCAGGTGAGAAGTGATCATTATTTATTGTCTGTACAGATGTGCTGGTAGAAGTGAGAGATCGGAAGAAGATAAGACAAGAATATTTGTTAATCTCAGATAAGGATTGTGTTTGAGTTTTGCGGGATGAAAATGGAAATCAGGTTAATTCTTCTTCGAATTGGTTCAAAGATTGTTTTGCAAAATCTGCAATTAGCACGTGGTTGACTGTTGTGTTTATAGCTTCTTTTTTTCGGAATAGATTTTCGGAGTTATGCAAATCAGGTGTTTTATTTTGTAATACAATGCAGTGAGAAACTCTCTTCACTTTAAAACTTTCCAGAAAAACATGCTTCTACGTTCTTTTTTGTTTTATGCTTCAATCTGGAAGCTTGTTTGACAATTCTGAAAGCGATCAGAGACCAAAGTGACAGTTCTGATCCTGAAAAGAGACTCTTATATGGAAGCTATGAACTATCAAAGTAAATTCGCATTCTAAATACAATCCAATCCACAACTCAACGAACGAATTTAATAAAAAGTGAAAGTGTCAAACAGAAATAACAGGACAAAGGAAACAAAACTGTCAAAAAGAATTTGCCTAAAAGCTCAATCACACACACATTGGGGCAAAATTATTGTCCGCTGCGCCATTCTTATCATTCGTCATTTCAGTAACTGAGGCCGTGTGCGAATTGGATTAAAAAGTGGTTAAAACTTGACGTTTGGTTAAATTTTTCCACTTCGCATTGAATAAAATGTGTTAAAAATTAGACTAGCTGCGGAGCATGTTAAAATATGACAGCAGTGGTTAAAAATTCATCCATTTTTAACCACAGTTCATCCAATTCGCACACGGCCTAAGAGTTCATTCATTTTTAATCAAAATTGATCCAATTCACTTACGTCCTACATTTTATCAAATAGAACCTAATGCACTTTCCGATCTCCTTCATTCTCTATTTTCTGGTGTAAACATCAAGTGTTCACACTTAATGCAATCTTCGAAATTTGTATTTAACTTCTTCTCAGCCTGTATCCTTTGCATATGACACGACTAGTACCATCTATATGATCTGTCAAACCAAGCAGCCAGCTACAGTACAAACTTGTGTAAAAAAAAAACTGCTTCTGTGAAAGGTCTCAAGATGGCGCCACCATCGCTTGACAGTATGATGGCCCATTTCCAATGCGTATTCGGTGGCGTCACAACGACATGAGAGCGGAACGCTTAACCGCTGCTGCCATCACGTCCTCGACATAAAATCGTTTTTAGTAAACAATCATCTCTTTGATTCTAGGTGGAAAATTTGACAGTTGTATATAGTTGCCTAATTGCAATGGCTGACTTCTTCTCAGCTTTTCATTTTTCCGAATCATGGCGATGCGTTCTGATGAAACTCGCTTTATTGTATATTTCTTCATTTACCTTAATGGTTTGGAAACTAACTTGTTAACTCAAACAAGCTCCGTTCCGCTTCGAGTAGACGTCAAAAAAAAAACTTCCGAAGTTTACAGCCAGTAAGGACAGGATCATTATAGGAATAAAGAGATAAACAGAATCTATCGCCGTCGCCCATCGGAGAAAATGACAGCTGAATTTTGTTTTGAAATGTCAAACTCGACACACGACAAAGTTGAAAAAAATTCACCTTCATCGCCCGAATATGTACAAATTTCAGCTGTCATTTTGGACATCGGGCAAAGGGCGATGCACTCTGTTCAACTCTTCAAATCGATTTAAACCAGTTCACCGTTTGCATTTGATTAATTAAAGTGTGTCAAGTACAGGTTCAAAGTTAACCCTCACAATCATTCATATTTATGATTTCGTATGTAAATAGAATAGTTTTCTCTCACTTCAACTAAATTGATGCATATAATTCGACCTCAACGTTAATTACTTCTTCTTTGACCAGGCATTGGTTCATCAGTTTTTATTTGGAAAACCCACGTAATCCTCGAAGCCGTTCGACCACGAGAAGATAAATATGTTTGCAAAACAATACACTTGTGTGGTGAAGCTTTCTGTCAGATTTTCCTGTCATTCGTATTTACCAGTCTACGAACACTGTACGGCACCTCTCAGTCCATAGTACTAATGGCAGCAATGTTTGTCAATTTGATACCGATAAGTCTTCTCATAACACGTCATCGTGAAGGTGTCATTACCAAGAGAATTTCACTAATCAAAACCGACCCACGATTCGAAAGTTTTCAACCGCTCAATCCCCTTGGCAAACACTTGACAGCTGATCAAATGGATGGTCTTGACATGCAACAACGGCCATGGAAGAATCCAATCGACTCAGAAGTCCATTGCAATTATATGCTCGCCCACGAAGACACATTTGTGACATTCTTAAATCCCCAAGGAGTGGAAATTATGGAAATCATTCCGGAAGAAGACGACGAAAACGTATCTGTGATACGTTCAAGTTCGGCAACAATTAACAATTACGGACGAATAAGTTTGAATGCTTCACAAAATATCAAATGTTCATCGGCGCATCAGAGCTCAACAAATTTGGCCAAGATTCAGGAGTTCTCTAAGAATATGACGGTTAATTTGTGGGACAGCTTTTTGGAAACAATGGTATTTCCGCTGCGGAAGGCAATTTGCATGCCCAAACTATATTCGACAACTCTGCTTTTATCAACTGACATCTTCTCATATGTCATGTGTTTGACGGTTCTTCCAGGGCTGGCATCGAATTTGCATGCAATCAAGAGCGCTGAAATTCCGTTTTTATTCTCTTTACTGGCGTTTCCGTGGATGTGTTTCTCACTGATGACGCCGCGTTTCGGTGGCGCTCTATCAAAGCAAAAGATCGAATGGCATACACTTGGATGTATTTGTAAGGGACTTGCATTGTTGTGTGAGTATTTTTGTGGATCGTAAAACAAATGTCATTTGAAATAGAAATTTATTTCAGTTATCAGTGTGTCAACTTCAAAACTGCTCCTAAGTGTTTCATCGGTACTGCTTGGCTTTGGTCAAGCTGTGACAATGTTCCTGCAAAACTTAGTTCTTCAAATTAGCATGCCAAGGGCACAATGGACTATAATCCGTTTTCCAGTTCATTTTACGAATGGATTGCTCATACTTCTTTGGGGTGTTGGAGCTCATTTAATCGTCGATCATTACACGTTTCAAACTGCTGTTGGCTATGCAGCAGTTTTGTATAATTTTAGTTTGCTTTTGTGGCATTTCATTTTTATATTTTGTAAAGAATAACAGAGGAAATAAAAATATTTAAAGTCATAAGATATTGCTTAAAAAATTAGCGCCATCTGCATGTCATGAAAAACAATTCACATCCATATCGCTCACATCTCGATGAAAGCGGCCATTTTGGTAACACAACTGCCAACCACAAGAAAAATAAAATCCAAAAGTCATTTGACGGCGGCTTTTTCACTTTTGCACTCCTTCATCATTGAATCGTTTTACTTTTTTCGCAATAAAACGAAAGAAGCTAGAAAAGCATTTTTCAATTCGAGAATAAAATTTTCGTCCTCATTAAGAAAAGAAAATATATCAAACTACTAAACTAGTATCAAAAAAGAACCGAAAACAATTTTTATCAAGTGGAAAAGTGTTGATGGATTTAAAGCCCAATCCCAATGTACATTGAATACACTCCGATTGATCTATTCGACGAAGCCGAGCAGCATCTTCAGTACCCAGCAGGAGCTACAACAACTATTGGCTTTGGTGTCTCGGTTGGTGGTGGCAGCAGAGGCAACTGCAGTCGTACTGGCGATCGTATTCACAAAGTCCCAATTAAAAAAAACGACAATTTTCACATTGACTTCGGCGACGAGGACGAATACGACGACGACGACGATTGCGAGAATCTAAAAATTGTCCAAAACGGCAAAGGCTTCTTTGAGCTTAAAGCAAAAAGCCAAAGCCATCGCCATCGTCGTCAGCAACCACCGACAAAACGCAAATGCAGTGAATCTGAATTACCTGCTCAGCCAAAATCAAAGTTAACAAAATCCTTCAAAGCCATCAAGCGGGGTTATTTTGGTGGCAGTACTGGCGGCCAGACTAACGGCGCTAATAGCAGTAGCAGCATCCCGATGGGGTTTGATATATTAGCCAAAATCCGAAAACTTTTTGGTGACATCAACAGTGACGGTGTATTTGGCCGAAAACGAAGGTTTGTTTTCTTTCTTTTCTCGCTTATTTTATTTGCTTTATATTTTTAGAAATTTGAAAAAAAGAAAGGTTAATTGGATTTTGGTTTTCTTTTTTGTTTTTTTGTTTTTTTTTTTTTTCGATTTTCAATTGAACGACGCAGAGCGGACGACAGCAATTGCAACTCCAACTCGACGCAATTCAAGTATCGCCGAGTGGATAACGAATTCCCAAAAATTGTGAAGAAGTCTTTCGAAGAAGGTAACTCTTTTTTCTTTCTCTTCTTTTTTTTCGATGATTTTTATTTTCTATGAATGAAAATTGGAAAATGAAGGGTTAGGTTAGGTAGAATGAAAGCAGGGCCCATCGGGGATAGTCGGGTAATATTTGTCCTGCGCAACGCCTCTTTTGTTGCATTTTTATTTCATTTTTTTTTTATTGTTATTTTTGTTGTATTCTTTTGTCACACAATTTTCGATCTTATTTGCAAGGATGGAGTTCTCGGTCACCAAATAGAAAATAATTGAAAAAATGCGAAAGAAAGTGATTTGGTGTCGTTAGAAATTGGCTAAAGCGAAAGTAGAAATTAAGCAACGGGAAGGGAACGAGTTAGGACTGAAAGATGCAAGCCAATTTGTTGGCGTTGGGGTTTACTCTGATGTTAGGCATGTGTTTGAGATTGCAACGCAGTCTGAAACTTCATTCCCGCTAGCTGCTTAGAAATGCCGTTTCGAACATTATTTGAGTTTCGATGAAGAGAGGATTCAGGCAGTGAAACCTTTATATTTGATTCCCCGAGGCGAACAAATGTTGAAATGCACCTTCAAGCTTTTCTGATTAATATGAACCAAGTGTCCGGTAAGATTTATTTTTGAATCAACGGTGGCGTCTTCAGTTCCAGATAGGCCGAACTATTTGGTGAACACTTTTACGGGCTACTTCGACATATTTGAAGGCCAAGTCATAAAAGAAGTGGTTTTTCCGGCTCTTGCACTTGAAGTCACATCAAGTGCCTGTTACTCCAGGTTGGAGGTTGTACGTCGGGGTGACTTCCCGAGTAGGTAGGAAAGCATTTATTTACGAAGCAACAACAGGCCTCGAAAACGGACGGATACACTGATGAAGACCCAAGCAAATGTTTTAAGGACCACATATTTTGGATATGCCCGTGGGATCTTAGGTCCATTAATAGATCGCGCGCTGCCGAACAATTAGGCATTAACGCTATCCAGAAATGCAATGGGATGGACTGGGCAATAGGAGGATGAAAAACTGCAACATTTACTGCGGCTCTTTGGATGCAGATTCAATCGTGGGAAGCAGACTCACGCGAAAAGTCTTGACCTTCAAATGTGTAAACGAAGGCATCAGGCTAAATTCGGCAACATTTGCCTAATACGAGCACATGCCCCCACAAAAGAGAAAAAAGACGACACAAAAGATGAATCCTACGAGCTTCTTGACAAAACGTGGGAGCAATGGACATCTTTGGTGGAACAGTCGGAAAGCAAAGCCTGCACGACACTACTTCCGATAACGGACTCAGGCTGACCAATTCTGCTGCGGGGGGAAATGTTGTGGAAGCAAGCACCTGGTTTCCACATCTCAACATCCATAAAGGTACATAGAGATCTCCTGATCTATCAACCGTCAACCGGATTGATCACATTGCGATCGAAGGAAGGTACTTGTCCAGCATTCTAGATATACGAACTTTCCGAGGAGCCAACATCGACTCGGACCACAACCTCCTCGTTGCCAAGGTAAATCTGCAAACATTCCGACAACGGCCAATACAAGAAAATGCAGTTGGGAAATTCGACATCGGACGGCAACGATCACAAAAGATCGCCAGATCCTTGTGTGATATAATGTCAAGTAACCTCTTAAGGAGTCCTATGGCGACAACGAACAAAATCCCGACGTCAGGCAGGAGCCTTTTATCGGACACGATGATAGCCAACAATCCCGTTAACCCGACCGACGAAGTGAAAACGGAAATATCACGGCTGCAATCCAATAAAGCCGTTGGAAGAGATGGTCTAGCTATCGAGCTGTTAAAAGCAGCAGGAGACGATCTAGGTAGAAACATTCACCAAATAATCTGTAAGATATGGCCGGTAGAATGCTTGCCTGATGAATAGAACCTCAGCATTGTTTGACCGATTCTGAAAAAGGGAGGTCATCTAAACATCGCCTACAAGTTCCTCTCTGCCGTAATATGTGAACGTCTGAAGCCTCTCAACAATCTGATTGGTCCTTATCAATGTGGCCTGGTCTGAAGACCAGGAAAGTCAACTATCGACCAAATTTTCACTTTACAGTAGACCCTGGAAAAACCCTATGAACTCTCGACACATATTGCAGAATTTACAGAGGCGAACTTAAAAATCCATGTCTAATTTTGGCATTGATTCCTTTCGCTTGCAAAATGATGATGGAGAACTCACGCTGCTGCATCAAGGGTGGCAACGAGCTCACGGAATCATTCACAAAAGTCAAAAAAGGATTGAGGCAAGACGATGCACTGTCATCAGATTTCTTTAACATCGTTCTTGAGAAGATAGTGCAGAACTCCACCGTCAACACCAGAGGCACGTCTGTTCAACATCTCGCGTACGCCGATGATATTGGCATAATGGGAAAAACACGTCGTGATATCAATGGCGCCTTTTTGAGAATTATGACAGAAGCGGTAAAAATGGGTTTGGCGGTAAATGGGGGCGTATATGCTGTCGTCGAGAAAGGACAACCAACACAAACGGCTCGGACAGAACGTCACAATAGACACATATATCTTCGAGGTTGTAGAGGGGTTTGCCTACCTAGGCTCCGCTATTAACGCGGGCAATAACACCAGCCAGCGCGGGTTGGACAACGACACGGACCTTAGCTAGGTCCGTGTCGTTGAACAACCTGGTCAAGGTCCAGAGACTCAGATGACTCGGTCATTTAGAGCGGATAGACACCAATGCTCCGATCCGGAAAGCCCTCGACACTATTCCCGAGGAACGAAGAAGTAGAGGAAGACCGCGACCGCGGTGGTGCACCATAGGGGGAGAGGATCTCAATCAACTTGAGTGCAAAACTAGAGACAGGTAGCTAGTGACTGAGCTGGCTGACGGAGACTGTTGGTTAAGGTCCAGGTCCACAACTGACTGTAGCGCCACCTTAAGTCAGTTATCGCAGTCCATGAGTCTTTGCTGACCACAATGGAGCACTGAGTTCTTCATCGTCATTTTACACAAACGGACGAGTTTCGCTGGAATGCCAAAATTAGTCTTTCCTCATATATGTAGGTTGATAAAGAGGTCTGGTAGATTTCTGATGTCATTACAACTAATATTGAGGAGATAAAGTTTCTCCGAAGAATCCTATTGGTAGATTAGATAGGATGCCGTGTGAGGAAAAGATGAGATTGAGCTAACCTTCGAAATAAGGTTTTGTGTTTGTTAGGAGATATCTCACTGGTGAAAATAGTGATTGGGAAGAAAAAGTGGAGAACGAAAAGATTCCTGAAGACTACTGGTTGGACAGTCCCCAGGCAGTGTGTGGTCGACTCCAGATCTAGCTGGAGGGTCAGCTACAGAACTGAGGCAATGGGGTAGTATTCCATCTGGGAATGTAAATCGTCGTTCAACAAAAATGCACCAAAAGTGTAGGGAATTGGGAGTTGAAATTTACTGGTGACGCAAGTGGTGCATCGGTAAATTCATTACTTGAAAAAGTGGATGAGCTTCGTCTGGCTAACGCTGTCCCGGAGTACCACCTTTTCAAATCCGCTTCAGATTTTTTGTCGTGTAGAGCCCTTATGTGCAACAGGGGAAGATTTCGAGGATTAACAGAACTTGTCAAGGAACTCCAGCGAATTTCGATGATCTTCCGTTGCAAGAAATCAATCGACGTTCTCAGGGAAAGGATGAAACTTTTGGCGCGTATCTTGCTAATACGAGAACATTGTTTCGAAATCTTTGAAGGAAATATTTTGAGGAAGAATGTTGATCCTTAACCAAGGACGGTTAAGAAATTTGCTATCGAAGGCAGGGAGGTGAATGTTTATAGATTTACTACCCCATTTAGAAATAGGCATTTTTGTTGGAACCAGAGGTTGCCATCCGAGTTCTTCTGGTCAACACCGTGTTGCGGCTGTTGCTCTAATTCCGGAAAATCCTTTTTTAGGCAGGTTGTTAGTTATTACAATTGTAATACGGATGGGCGTTTTGGCACAGAATTGTTATTACCAACGTCTCAGGTTTGGTAAAGCTCGCAAAATCTGTTCGTCCGACCGTTAATTTGTAATAAATTCAAACGGCCACGGATTCATTCTTAAAACCAGCAAGTGTGGCTAAAACTAACATCATAACATGATTTTGACTGCGCCTAAAAGGTTTGGGGCCAAAGAAGAATTTTCAACACAGCCTTGACTGTGACTTCTTCCGCTAGAGGTACGCATTTCCTCGGCTTATATTTTTGAGACCTCACAGATTATCGTCCCAACGAACGAGTCGGTTATATTAAGTCTTCTGAGAGCTCAAGAACATAAACTGACCAATTCTTAACATTCTCTGCAAGAAAAACCGTCTGCAACTCTTTAGGTTTAGTGTGTTCCCCCATCGAACGAATTCGATTTCATACAAAGTTTGCTTTGCCTTAGATTTAAGTCTGTCAGAAATAACGGCCACAAAATAATTTAAAAACAAACAATTTCTTTCGCAAGTATTTCAGGTCCTAAAAGGCCTCCTCCCACCACACCTCCTCCTCTCACTCTGTTAAAAATACTGAAGATACACAAAAATCTCCCAAAAACCGCTTGTTGTAACTTCCAACGGACGATAAATGTGAGTTTGGTATTGACTTTTAAATCATTCCGACACAAACACTCAAACAAAAAACAACAACCTTTTGTAGTCTGTCAGAAATGTTTATTTTTTTACTAATTTTTTCATCCGTTTGCACATTTTTGGTATTTTATTTTATATTTTCAAAATTGTTTGATCGTTCAAAATTCGATTTAAACTCATGCTTGGGAAAGAGGACCGCAAAATGGCTCGATGGTGAGCACCAAATACGCTTTCATTCAATTTACAAAAACAAAAATAAAATACACACGCCTTCATATTCAGTGTGCTAAAAAAAAAACTCTCTGTGTTTTGGTCAAAATAATAAAGTTTTCTTTTTTTCCTTTTTTTTTTTTCCAAAAAAACATGAATGGTCTGGCGACCCTATCCCATCGAAGATGATCTAAAACTTGTTCCCCATCGTCTTCACAAATCACCACTGGTAATGGCTCAGCAAAATCGTAAGTTCCCACTATATTGGCTGTCCAATTTTTATAGCTCAATTGATTTTCAGAAAAAGAGAAACGATCGTATTTTGAACGTCCAAAAACCGTCACCAAACACATTACTAATACAAATTTTGCTGACATCGAATTTTCCGATGACGAGGACGCTGAAATTATCTTCCCCCCATCACGAAGCAGTGGCGGCTGTGGGGCTTACAATGTCATGCCCCAATCGATAATGGCTCGACCAGCAGCAGCATCGGCATTAGGTCGTTCGAGCCTAATGCCATCGACGTCTTCTCTCAAATTGACGAACATTCCATTCAAACAGAGACAACCACCGCCACCCCTAATACAGGCTAGCACCGGCGATATCTTAGTCTCGACCGTGATGCCCGATCTGCAGCCAATCCGTCAATATTCGTCAAAGCTGTCTGCCGCCTGCAATGGATTTGATGGTGGTGCAGCTGGTCATCAGCCAAAGGAGTCGTCGTCAATACGACATTTGGCATCGCCGTTCCTATTCAATGGTAATTTATTGAATAGCTTTTCGACGCGTTCAATTATTTCGCAGGAAAACCACATAAAAGATCAAGAGCAATACAGGGAGCTCCTTCAGAAGCTGATACCTAACTTGTATGGAATCAAGAATACTTGCTCGCCGAATATATCAACATCGACTAGGGAGCGAATGTTTATCAATCGATCCAAGGAACCACCGGTGACAATTGATTTGTCAGCAGTTGACCAACGATCAGCGGCGCTGTCAGCAACGTCTTCGGTGAGAAATCGAAAGGGCTCTTTTCCCAGTAGTCGGGAGATTGTAACGACTCTGGAATTGTCCGATGATGATGAAGTGAGCGAAATAATTGACCTGGCTGAAGACGAGTTGAATATGTTGTCGGCATGTTCGAAATTGCAGGAAGACAACGAGGCCGAATGTACGTACGATTTGAAGAGGCGCGCCGCCGAAAAGAAGAATCAACTGTGAGTCGTATTTTCCCATTCGTTCTAAAAATCTAAATTGCGTCTTTGTTTTCTAGTCCATTTGTCGAGCCAGTGAATACTCTGAAAGAGAAATTCGATCTTTCGCCTGTTTGTCAAAACGACTGGCTTGAGAATTTCAATCGAAAATGGCAGCAGAAGCATCTCGAGGGAAAACAAAAAATTGCTGAGACTGAAAAAGAGTAAGTTAAACCAATATCTGTGTCCTTCTTACAAAAGTCACAAACGAATTCCAACCATGTTTGACCGCATCAGAAGTCTATAGAGCTCTCTGAAACTGTGTTCAAAATGACTTGGGAGTGTAGAGTTGTTTTGTATCCAGGGTATATTATTGCTCCCCCCTTTCTAATTCAGCAAGAAAAAACGTATTTTTAGAGTGGAAGAACTTTCTGCGGAGACCCGTGACAAGGAGAAGGAAATGCAACAGCGTCTCAAGGATCTCCAAATTGTCGATCCAGATCTGATTGTCATTGATGATTTCCCAGAAGACGATGATATACCCGAATATCCAGTCATTACACCCGAACAAGAAGCAATCATTAAAAATGCCCTTTTCGGTGGTCCAGCAGATCAGGTAAATTTCCAAATTTAAACTACTGAAGCTCTAATATACATAATTGTATCACTTTGCAGATGTTAATATCAAAATTCAATATGAGCATCACCCGCCGAGACATTGCCACACTTTTGGGCAAAACCTGGCTCAACGATGAGGTCATCAATTTCTACATGAATCTCCTCACCGAACGTGGCGAACTGCGTCAGCAAGAAGGCCTGCCCAAGGTCTATGCAATGAATACGTTCTTCGTGCCACGATTAATGCAATCCGGCCACGGGGGTGTTCGTCGATGGACTCGAAAGGTTGACATATTCACATACGATGTCCTGCCGGTGCCTGTGCATGTTGGTGGTGTACATTGGTGCATGGCAATCATCCATTTGCGTGATCGTTCCATCAAGTATTACGATTCGATGGGAACGCCTAATCCGAAAATTCTATCTGCCCTCGAGGCGTACTTGCGTGAGGAATCATTGGATAAGCGAAAGCGACCGTTTGACACTTCGGGCTTTCTCATAGAAAGTGTCAGAGATGTGCCGCAACAGAATAATGGCAGCGATTGTGGTGTATTCAGTTGCATGTTTGCCGAGTTCATTTGTCGCGATCGGGATATTACATTCTCACAAAATAATATGGACTATTTCCGACATAAAATGATTTTGGAAATTGTCCAGGGTCAACTGTTGCAGTAAATTGAAAACTGAACAACAATTCACGTGACAAAAACTACGAAAAAAACAAAAAGGCAAAGCAAACCACATCTTAACTAATATTTATCACATTTAATGTTCCATACCGGGGGTAAGGGCGTTTACCTTAAAAAATAAAAATTAAAATTAAATACGCTGAATGGATGTTTCCAAAAAAAAAAAAAAAAAAACAGAAACTCGACGAACCCTAAATGTAATTTCACCTGCTAAATCCTTATTGTTCGTTTCTCTCCCGCCAACCATCACTCATCACTCGTTCATTGCCTTTCTCACTCTTTCTGTCCTGCAGACAAATTTGGTATCGGGATCACATAAATCTTTAAGAAGGGTTTTTATCTGCTCTCTTGTTCCTCGATTGGAAGCCACAATACAACAGCTGCTTGTCTACTCTAAACGGAAAACCCTTTAAATGGTTTTTGCTGTATTCTTAAGTATGTCCAATGCATTGTATGTTAATTGTAATTTAAAACACAACACATTTCAACAGAAAAGAAGATTTATGTTTGTAACCAAATTTGCATTATGTAACTTTAATTTGAATTTATAGAAACTAACAAAACAGAAAAAAAAACAGAAAATAATTTGAGGACATTTACAGAAACAATTTCAGGCCAAACACAATTTGCAACATACAAATTCAAGCTCTAATAAATATATATATTTTTTCTTTTGATAAATTTAAGAAGAAGATCAAAATACGATGAAAATAAATTCAAACTAATAAAACAACCAAACGAATTTTAAATTATAACAAATTTAAAGTGTTTTTGTTTTTATTTTTATTACCGTTAATCTGACTCATTCTGAATTTGGAAAGGTAAGCAAAATTATGGGAGCAACAACCCAAATAAACGCACAATAAACGCACATTTCGAAGAAAATCTGATAATTTGTATTAATCTGGGGGAAATGCTCCCATTTTAAATTACAAATCCACAAGAATTAAGGAGATTGGAAGTACCTTCCTTTTTAACTTCCCAGAGGAAGTTATTGTAATGGGTCCGATTTTGTGAATCTCCAATTTTCGCATTTCTCGATGTTTTGAGGTCACTAGAATCCGAATCAAGCGTTTTTATGATGATGTTTGTGTGTGTGTATGTGTATTCGTATATGTGCAAACCACTCATCGTATTGTCATAAAATTGGTCTCATTCAACGTCTCATTGTGTTAAGAGCTGATTAGGTTTTGAGCGAAATCGGCTTAGCGGTTTTTTAATGGCAATGAAAAATTTAAGACAATCCTAATATAATTAAAATTATGACAATTTTGTAATAATTTCAACAATAATGCAAAAATCTTAGTTAGTGAGAAAAAAGAACAATATTCAGGAGTATCATCGACTATATTTGATTACTAGCTGACCCACCAAACGCTGCTTTGCCGTATAAATATTAATTTTCGGAAATAATAATCCTATTAGAAAAATTACTTCAATAATAGAAAACAACGTTATTCAGGAGCAATATAGGCTGTATTTTACTGTACAAAGTAGTTGTTAATGAGTCCACGAAATGGTAAGATCATCTTTGGCAGATGGCGCCACTGTTATTCAATAAACTTTATGTTTTCATAAAATCATCAGTTTTATGGAATTTGACTTTGAACCAACGTGGTGTACAACTACAATATTTTGCAAAAAAGCTAATGTTTTTACTTATTTTTCTACTCTTGGAAGTTAGTCGTGTGGACTCCATGGGTCGCACTCATATTTTTCGATTTTGTAGTTACCCTTAAACTATGCCACATGCAACACCCTTCACAAAACTGAAGTTTGTGGTCACTCGAAATGATGAGAATCATGGAGAAGGAAGCAAATTCTTTCTTCGTTGAATTGGATACCCTCAAACTCTAGTTTCCTTATGAATATTGTAATGTGTATGCACTCTACGGGCAACATTTAGTTGTTAAGAGAGAACTTTTCGTCAAGTATCGAGAACTTTCAGTGACTTCAAAAACCCAATGTTTTTTGGAAGTCACTTGAAATCGAAGCGAATCGACTTATAAAGTTATAAACTCTCATATGTAAGACATGTCAAAATCGATGAATATTCGTTCATTCGTTGGTTTTTGTTTATACTCATGGTAACCAGACCCGAAACGAAAACGGTCTACCTATTTATGTATTTATTTTATTAAATTTGCTGTACCATAAGAAATATATAATTCTTTTAGGAAGCACAGTTCGGAAAATGGTTTATAGATTTTACATTTAAACTTACATTACAAAATAAAATATATAGATATATGTATATAAAAAACAATAGTTGAAACAATAGGAAAGAAGATAAACTTATGAAAAATTAACATGTTTGACAAAATAAAAATTTATAAATATAATCGCAAGTGTGAGAAAACTAATTACAAAAAGTTACTATGCTTGACTTTGTTTCTAATATTAAAGTGGAAGTTCATTGTAAAGACGGATAGCATAAATGAAAAATTGCCTACGCGATATTGTGCAAATTGTAAGAGTTAGGTCTTATGGAAAAAGAACGAACAGATTGTGAAACGGCAAATTTGCTAAACAAATAACAAGGCTGTTTGTAATTTAAAATCTATATATATAAAAGAACAGCCTAATTTTTGTGTTCGTTCGCTAACCGGGCACACTGATTGACCGATTTTCCTAATTTTTTCTCTAAATGCAAGGGGTTTTAGGGTAGAAGGTTTAGCAAAAATCAAATGTATACTTTTCAAATCACAAACAGTTCAATTGTTAAAAAATGTTAAAAATTTTGTGTTTCGCACTACAAAAAAAAACTGATCAATATACGAATACTCAAATTCATTTGAAAATTATGTCGTATCGAAAACAATTTTACTTAAAAATTTAATATTTTCTATACAAGGATGAAGGCGACAGCAAAGAAGAAGCGAAGGCAAGAAGGCTGCGCTATTTTTGTATGGGGGCTCCCCGCATAATACATATGAAGAAGGGTAAATTGTCTTTTTTTTTCTGTTCTTCTCCATTTTCGACAAAAGTCATGATCTCGGATGCTACCATTATGGCTCCACATGCAAGTTCGCCGGGTTGACCTCAGGAAACGTCGCGTAGGTAGGCCTTCCGGTTTTGAATTGTTCCATGTCTTAGGCCTTTTGTTTTCTTGATAAAAATGTTCTAAAGCCATGAGTGCAGAAAAATTTGCAGTATAGATTCAAGGGTTTTCCAAAGTCTGGGGACGTATGGAAAATCTGCACAATGCACATAAATCTGCACTTCTGGCAACACTGGTTCTTAGAAATTCTTCTTTGTTCATGACCTAGCCAGCTTAGTCGGTCGTGCTCTATTTATTTATTATTTTGACGCGAAGGGTCTAATTAACTAATTGAATCAACAATAATGACAATAACAAGTCAAAAAAAATATGAAAAAAATGAAACCCTCTTCGTAGAAATGGTTGAAAGAAACAGTTTTCTATTGAATTGCTCAAAGCAATTAAACTGTTGATATTCCAGTGAAATTTTAAAGAAAAATGTGGGCTGATACAGCGCATTTCAGATATATCTGTCACACTATTTGCGAAAGTCTGGTTACCGGGTTATGGTCCCGAAACCATTTTTCTTTGTATTTGTTCTTCGCTTCCTGCCTTCTAAGAACGGCTGGTCCGATTTGGCTCAAAATTGGTGGAGAGGTTGTAAGTAATTGTACTACCCGTTGCTTCTTCTTGAATTTAGTTAAATCTTTTAAATGACGGGATGGCTACACAGACATACTCAACCTTTAATTTACCGTAAACAATTCCTTAAGAGCGGGGACAACGTCCCGAGGGTTAGCTAGTTTTATATAAAATAGCACAAGCTTTAAAATTTAAAAACTGGTCAAGGCTGCATCCTAGTATTTGTCGAGCTTGAATCGAAACATGCGGTCGTATCTGCGCAGGTTATATACAAATCTCACAATTGAATTAAATGCAACATTAAGCCTCCGCCTAGTATTAGCGTCTGTGTAAGCAAATAGCTCGCATCCATAAGTAATTAATGGAATTATTAAGGCTTTCACCAATTTAAGTTTAACTGCAGTCGGTAAAGTTTCCCTAACATAATGATAAACTGCGAAGAGCTCCATAAATTTTTGATACTACTGAGTTTATATGGTCACTCCAAGTAAGGTTGCTGTTGAGGATAATGCCAAGGTTTTTAATCTTCGACACCATTTCAACTTGAGTACCATTTAATATGATCGATGGTAAGCTAGAACACAGGGGATGTTTATATACGTGTATTGCCTTTGTTTTAGAAGGATTCAAAATAAGTTTATTGAAGCAGGACCATTCTACCAAAGACACAAGATCCTCTTTCATTTTTGCGACTGCATCATCCTTCATGCCAATGGGAAAACTAATATATATTTGGACGTCATCAGCATAAATATGAAAGTGACAGTTTTTAATTTTGAGTGCCAAGTCGTAGATGAACATTGAAAATAACAGAGGACCAATAATTGATCCTTGGAGAACACCACTGTTAACAGGGAAGACACACGATAAGGACAGGTTATGAAAAACAGATTGGACTCTCTTAGTTAAAATGACATAATTAAATCTGCAGAAAGATGGGAAAAATAGAAATTAGACGCAAGTTTATTACAAAGAATAACAGGACAGACAGAATCAAATGCTTTGGAGAAGTCCACTAAAGTAACCAGACTTACTTCATTTCGATCAATGGCCAACCTTATATCATCAGACTATGGATTGAGAGTTTGTACCTAGAATGCATGAACACTCTACACTCCAGGTGCAATCAAAAACTTGAATCTGTCCTCACGCAGTATAAGCAGACAATACTGCGATCCAGGAAATACGATGGATAGGATCAGAAACAATGAAAAGAAAAAATTGCGACATTTATTACAGTTGTCATCAAAGAATGTACATATTTGGATGCGGATTCGTCGTGGGAAATCGGCTTAGATCGAAAGTCATGGATTTCAAGCCAATTAGTGATCGCCTGGCTGTAATCCGCATCAAGGCCACACTACAAAACATCAGTATAATATGTGAACACGCCCCTACCGATGATGCTGAGGAGTCTAGCAAGGAGAATTTTTACGACCTCCTGGATAGACCCTAAGGAGCCTCTCCAACCTGGCGATGTCCGGATGGTCGAATCACCAACCAAATCGACCATGTGCTAATCGGCGGAAGGCAACGCGCCCAACATCTTGAAAGTACGCACTTTCCGAGGAGCAAATATCGACTCTGACCACTTAATGGTAGTGGTTAAGTTAAGAGCTCGACTATCAAACGACAAAAAAACAAGTGTGGCCCAAAGAAAGAAGTTCAACATCGGTTGCCTTTGCAATTCGGATAATGCCAGAGACTAAAGTGGAGCGCCTGAGTGAACGACTCTCAGCCGTCCTCCCAAGTACCACAGATGTTAACATCTTGTGCAAAAAATATCGCAAAATAATAAAAAATTTAGCCGAGACCACCATAGATTACCAGCCACTCCCGATTAAGAACCTATGGTATGATAATGAGGGCGCGTTATTGAAAAGAGAGACGACAATTGCACGTTTGCAGAAGTTGGAACGGAAAACAAGAGTAGCAAGAGAAAGTACCGAACAAAAAGGAAAAAAAGAGCATCCGCAGTTTCTCAGCTCAAAAATCTAAATGAGTCTCGGGCCAAGAAAAGTAGCCGAAGTTTTTTTAAAAGGTCGAAGCAATATAGCTTCTGGTTTCAGAACCGGGACACAGGCTCTTCGAAACAGTGAAGAAAACCTAGTCACCGAAGCCCAGGGAATGGTAGATGTTTTCAAGCAGCACTTCCAACAGCTGCTGAATGCGCTAAATATCGAGCGAGCTAATGACGAAAGAGAAGCTCGACCAGTGAATGAAGACCCAGACCCAGTACAAAGACCAAGTGACTGCGGATGCCAGAGCGCTTGATTTCGGCCACTGGATAGTTCATGCGAGGGACCGAAGGCTGTAGGATATCAGGCTGAGATCCGTTATGTATTGTGAGCCGGATAAGTACCTAAGTAAGTAAGTTAGTAAGTAAGCAGATTAATCCTTTACGATACTTAATTTCAGCTACGGTTAGATGTGTGTAAGATCTGCAAGCAAATTACAAAATAATTTGATTAATTTCGCAAACAATTTACCTTCGATTTGAGCAAGCTTTCTTTGCGATGACTATCGTTTACTGGAATATCGTTCAAATTATCGTTGCAACATCGTTTCGTTATACGTAAGAGGTAGATGTCCGGAGTCTATTGGCTGCAGCAACAAAAGACGTCACGCCAAGACTGAGGAAGTGAGTAAATAAAATGAGGTTTTGTGCTGTTAGCGCGGAAAAGTTATGATTTCATAAATTATGCCACAGTTTGGGGTAGCGCTGCCACCCCAATTTGCTTGGTCTCGAAATCAACAGCCTTGAAAATGCTCAATTTTCAATTCATTTTGTTTTTTTTTTTTTTTGTCAAAAAAGTTATCACTGAAGAACAAATAACAACGGACTTGTTTTAACCACTGAAATTCATGAGAAACAAGAAGCATTAAATTTCCAGTTTTTTGTTTTTTCGTTGCGACCCTTGAATTAAGCCATAATTATTATGCCAGTTTTTTAAAATTAAAATTTCTTGAGACTCGAAACGATGAGAACCATGGAGAACGAAGCAAATAAATACTTTGTTTAATTTTAGTATTTAATCGACTGCTTTTTTGCAGCTCGTGATCAAACTTAAGTACCTACCTACATGATTTTTAAGAACATTTTCATTCTGATTTGAGTTTTATTTTTCAGCACTAGGAATCGAGCTTTTGAGGACGAAAATAGATCTACGCAAGCTATAAGGCTTTCAATTTCAGCTTCAATTTAAATAATTATTTGCTAAACAATAACAAAACAGAGATCCTTATTTATATGTCGTACATGGAAGAAAATGCTTCTAAACGGAACTAATATTAAAGAACCGAGTAAAAGCGTCAGACGCACTATTTCTCTAGACTTCTTTCGTTGTCATATAGTTGATAATAGTTTTCAGCTTTATTTTATAAATGTGTGTCGCAACTAGCAAGCAAGATAGAAAAAAAGAAAATTAAACAAGCCGCCGTAAACATCTTCCTATAATTTTGTCCGCAAATTGAATTTGCATGTAATGTTCAATCATAAAACTCTTTACCGATTCAAGTCAATCTTCTAATTAAAAAACATTAGTTACCTCAGTTTAAACACTCTATTTTAAAAAAAACCCTGAATTAAATACTCATCGACTTCCATGCTCTCTTATCTTCATTTTCATTTCACAACCAACAAGAACATTATTAACATCATTATTCATTATCACCATAGATACTGAAATAAAATTGCAGTTAGATGCACAATCTCCTGTGTACAAAACGTATACTTACATACGAACTGTATATTCAATTTGTGATGCTAAACGCTAATGGATTTCATTCAGGAGTCCGACACTTTTCCTTTATGCATTGAAATCTAGCTTGTTTTTATGTACTCCACACATTTACTTCGTTATAGAAAATCATACTCAACAGCGCAACAACGTAGCAGTGATTCTCAGGTGCATGTTGCTGAGTGCAAGAAGAATCCAATTGGGAATTGAATTGTCGATGCGTTATCTTCGATCTCGTTTGTGCGGCTTCATAGGTGGCAATTTGAGTAAATCGTCTGTGATGAGCCTAGTTTTTGTCGAAACACATCTCATCACCATCAATATCAGTGCATCAATTATTTTTCTCGTTTAACTAACTGAAGAGTCGTTAGACGTCGATTGGAAATGTAGGTTATGGTCTTTTATAAAATATTTTGTCCTGTCGAAATGAAGGCTATCATGTCATTATAGTTTTTATTACAAAAATTCTTTCGTTGAAAGAAGCTTCCGTGAAGTGGAGCTGTGGAGGTACTCTCCAACAGCAAGAGATTTGCGTATCCAAAAAAATCTTAAATGGATTTGTATAAATTGTGTGGCTATGGCTACTGTCTAAGTCTTTGAACGATTTGCTAACGTTAAATCTTGTGATTTGAAAGTTTCCCGAGTAGATGGTTAAATTCCATCAGCTTAACTTTTGGTGCGATATGAACCGAAGTTCCTAATGGAAAATCGTGGTTTCCTTTCAAGTCTTAACAAAGGAACTTAATATTTGGATCGTGCGTAACACGCTATTAAAGGCTAGATCTGGATAAGATATAGAATATAGATATCTAGATATGTATTAGATTTTCTTGAAGTAAAAAATTAAGCCACATGAAGAGTCGAACTGTTGCAACCGCAAGTAAAGTGTATTTTGTTGTGTGTTAAGAGCTGTGTATTTTAACGCCGCTGCTACAACATTGTCAGCCGGTGATTTGGGTACGTGATGCCATACCAATAAACTTTAAACTTGAAAAACCATACTTATGTTATTCACTGAAATTATTATTTTATATTTTTCATTTAGCTTCAAAATAATATTTTCGTATCTAATTGAACAATACTTTAAAAAAAAAACAACTGGTTCTAAGCCAAAAACCAAAATTTGAAATTTGAGCATTTAATTTTTTTTTTTTATAATATGCATACACTCAAAGGGTTGTTATACCCTTATTATGCCATAGACACAGAGAGTGCTTTAGGAAAGAGGGTAGGGGTTAGAGAGGAGGTGCCGGTGTACATTGGTCTTAAATTCCTGAACACTGAAATGGTCGGGAAAGATAGAGTGTGGAAGAGAGTTCCACATTCTCGTAGTACGGCTAAAGAACGATTCTCTATACTTGAGCGTACGAGCGAAATTGGGCTCGATGATGGGCATTCCTTGAAGCGCGAGTATTACGTTTGAATTGTTTAAGGGGAGGAATGCCCGTAGAAGTAACGAAAAAACAAGGATAATTTTTTAAACTCAAAAACAAAACCAACAGATACAGTTGGTTTTATTTGGCAATTAAGAACAAAACCTCATTTCGAAGATCAAATCACAAATTTGGCCAAACAACTTTGAATATATCCCTATGGCCTAACTTCTGGGTTTTTTTACGTAAATTATGTAGATATATATTAAAAACTCGAGAAATGTACTTAAAAAAATAGACTACACAAAACAAAATAGGGGCCACCCAACATTTGTTAAGTATTTTGCTCTAAAAATACTTAATTAATAAACATTATCGAAGAAAAGCATTTTGCTGTAGAGTTTGCATATGTATGCTTCTTTAACGCTGCCAACAACAATTTTACCGCTACCCCTAAGAGAGTAGACAAAAGAGAGCAAAATGTGTCGAAAAAACACTCAATGCAAAAATTATTACACTTGTTTTCTCAGTCCGATTCTAGCACTTAGCAACAGTGTTTTTTTCTGTAATTGTTTTTGGTCTTAATTCATGATTAAACGTGATTACCATGCTTGGTTTTAGACATCATTTGAATACAGAAAATGCAATAAGAGCCGTAAATATGCTAGAGCAGGGAGGAATTCAAAGGGCTGTTGCAAATCATAGCGGTGTGTCTAGACGAGCTGTTTAAAACGCATGGGAACGCTTCAAAGAGACCGAGAGTGTAGCTAGGATACCTGGATAGTGGATCAGGAAGAATCAGAGAAACAACTGGACAAGAGGACCGATATATTCGATTAACGGCACGTCGAGAGCGTACCGTTAGCGCCCGAGGCCCCGGGATTTACAAATTCAAATACGGCTGCCAACTGGGACTCAGGTTAATGATCAAACCATTCGCAATCGACTCCACGCCCAAGTAACATTTTATCTTGTATAAGGTCCGATTCTTGCTTGAATAAGACCTTTTGTAATTTACTTATAACAGTCTGCAATTTGATAACACAGATGAGGCCTCCTTGTGCAAATTATAATAAACTGCTCGCCTCGTGAAAGCGCATTTAAAATAGCTAATATAAAGCCTATTTTTTGTTTCCTGACAACAGTCTGCAATTTGATAACACAGATAAGGCCTCCTTGTGCAAATTATAACAAACTGCTTGAACGACGTTTATTGAACGAAAAGTCAAAAAGGCCTCACAATCTTTCATGTAAGAGTGAAATACATAAAATAATAAAAATGAAAGTTTCATATGAGAAGCTATTGCTTGTTTAAATAAATTGATGTAAGGCCTTATTTACATACGTTTTGAGAAGCTTTTATTTCCATAAAACTATTGCTGTAAGGCCTTGTCAATATTGATTATAAGAATTAATAGCTTGCATTACGTGCGCCAAACGTATTTGTATAGTTTCTTGCAAGCATAATGCAAATCAAGAAATAGCTGTTGTAAGGCCTTATTCGCAATTCTTGAAAGAAGCTATTGCTACTTTAAATTAACTGTTATAAGGCCTTGTAGAGATTTTATCCGAGAAGCTTTAACTTCTTTAAATAAATTGATATAAGGCCTTGTCATAATTGATTATAAGAATCAATGGCTTGCGTAACTTGCGCCAAACGTATTTGTATAAGGTTTCATACAAGCAAGATACAAATCATGAAATAGCTTCGCTTAAGCCTTATACAAATTAAATTGTTACTTGGGCGAAGATGTTCAACATTCCAGAATGCGTGCTTTTTGGCCAAATCATACAGCCGCAACGGGCAATGTGATTAAAGTACGCTCGTGAGCATTCAAATTGGACTATGAACTTTTTACAGACGATCAATGCAACATAAAGTTTTTGAGTGATGATAAGCGAGTACGGGTGTGGAGAAGACAAGGCGAACGTTTTACCGACATATGGATTCACGGACCAATTAAAAAGAAACCTCAAAGAAAATCACAGCCATGTCAACACTAAGTATAGGAGCTGATGAACGCGTTTACCAGAGCAAAACGTAACGCATCTCATCGAAAGCGTACCAGATTAGCTAATAGGGTGCCTATTATGAAGAAAAGGAGGACCTACTCGCTAAAAAAAAAAACAGTTTAATTTTCTTCATTTTTCGTTAATTTTACCATAAAATGCCTTTTTTTGTGTAACTTCAATAACAACATTTTTTCGTAATGATTGTGCGGACTCGGTATCAAAATTAGCAGCTCAATCATAATAAAAATAAGAAAATTGTTATCACGGATTTTCTTGTGGGCCCTATTTTGTTTCGAGTAGTTTACGTAATAGTGGCCAAAATGCAATGAAACGCACACAAAACCAAAGTCCTTAAAAATAACTTTAGTCTTTTGATTCAACCTTAATATCGCTTCAACAAAAATACAAAAACAAGAACAAAAAGCACTTCACACAATTGTTTTTATTATTTTCATATATAACATCACTGTTCAACACCTTTTCATGCGCTTCTCAAATGCAATTCACATCCAACATGTTGTGTTATGTTCGAAACCAACGAGAAATAACAATCAAACATAGACGCGCACAAACCAAAATGCAATGCCTTAAATCTCAATAACCACAATCAACACAAGAAACTACCCAACTTATCCACACTCTACACCCACAGTCACCACTCACCACATCCAGCTCACAACACCGGACAGAATAGTCCACATCAAACAAAATTTATTTTCTTAAAATTAACCGCCAAAACAGCCTTTCCGTTTCCTATCATCATCCACCACCAACCAACTCCACTAAAATATCAAATCAAAAACCAAAGAAGAGAACAACAGCGATGAGGAAACGAAGCTGTCACTGTTGTTGTGTTTAACTTGTGCTTGTGCTATAGCTTATGCTGTTTGTTCTTCTGTACTAACAGACCAGCACCTAGCTAGCTAAACATTCGTATTCGAATCGTCGTTGTTGTCGCACGACAAATTCACCTCGCTTTTCGGATTCATTTCAAATTCGTAAATATCGACGGTAAAAATAAATAAATTCGCGTGTCTGTCTTGTTTTTTTTTTCTTTTGACATTTTTTGACGATCTCTTAGATCGATGACCTTCAAAGAAAATTTATTCAAAATAAAAAAAAATGTATATATCGAACTCCTACTTGCTAAGACTTAACTGTGAGTAGGTTATAATTTATTAAAAGTATCAACTAGATATTCTCTCTGTCTCTGTAACTGAAAACAGAAAAAAACAACTGAGAAATTGTCTGTTTTATTTTTTCTCAAATCTCAAGACCATCCGTCCATATGGCACTCATAGTCGACGGCGACGTCGTCGTCGATTACTCTCGCTCATTCTGAAGATTTTTAATTTAAAGGCCTTTAGTTAGAGTTGAAATCTCGCGGCGAATAGATGTTCTTGGTTTCTTCTGCTGCTACTGCTGCTTAAGCGCTGTATCTAGCAGATTTAGTATTTAGTTCTTACCATAAGGTACATATAGATCGGTTCTATATTTGATTGGTTTTTGGTTAAAGTTCGAATAATCGGTTTTAATTGATGTGCTGTTCTCAAAAAGACACAAAATCGAGTGATTGTAATTTTATTCAAAATCGACGAGTTGGAAAAAGGAAATTCTCGAAGGAAAAAAGAAATATCGTTGAGATATTTTTAGAAATTACCTACTTAATTTTTTCCATTTTACACTCACGTATCAGTCTTGATTATGTAATTTTGTGTTAATGTTAAAACTTAAACAAAAAGGAATGCATTTAAGAAGGGTTTTCGTTTCGTCTCGGGTCAGAGTTTATCTGTGAACATATTTTTCGACGGTTTGTGTTTATTGCATTTGAATGCATTTTTCTGTGTGATCGGGTTCTTAGCATAAGAAAAGTGTACAAAAATAAATCAACTCCCCGGCATATCGCGCTGACTTAATTTTATGCTTACACGATCACTTAACACTCAACTGGTGAATTAATGTGTTAAATTGAATTTTAAAAATTGCAATCGTGGTCATTTTTGAATTTTTCCAAACAGCTGCTCTATGTGTTTAATTTTTCCTTTGGATAACCTTCGGTTTAAAGTAATAAACGTGTGGTTGATCGCGATCGATTGAAATTGTTGTTGTTTTGGTGTTAGTCATTGTTTTCATTATTTAAATTGATTTTTATTTCGAAAGGTGACCATCTGTTAATGAAAATCGTGAAAATTTCTACTTACAAAAATAAAAGAATATTCAAAAAAATTTGCGCGATCGTGTTGAGTGAAGAAAATGCAAAATAAATTGGTGATCTCGTCAATGATCTACGACTACGACGACGACGCCAACGTATGAGATCACAGCACTCTTCAATAATCACCTCAAAAATGATACATACCGACACCTACATTACGAGATGAATGTTTATTAATTTATTAGCCATTGGCACATTGTGTATCTTAACAAAAATGTATATGAATGAAGTAAATTACATCATTTGTCTGTAAGGCCAGAGACTGTAAATGAGAGCGAAATCGCACTTGAGATAAATTCAACATATTTTTTGCTCAGACTCTGGTTCAGAACGCGAGAGTTGACTTGAGAATTTTATCTTTTGCGGAATATCTTTTATCTTGCAAAAAAAAAAAATATTAGAAATATTCTTTTAAACTCTTATGGCAACCTAATTAGACGCCCAACACATCTTTGAAACGGTTTTTTCCTTTTTTTTTTGAACGAATTTATCTGATTAGAAATGTTTGCATTTTGATGAACAATTTGTTTTTGGTGTTTTGTTGTGATATGGAATTATGATGACGATGTTCTCTATTTTAAACAAACTTGTTCTTTGATTTAGTCAGAGATATATTTTTGTATCTTTTTAATCATTAATTACACTGCGGTTCGTTATAAGAATTATGATTTTACTTGGAAAATTGATCTACGTTCTAATATCACAAGAAAAACAATTAATTTAACCAATCGTTTTGGATCACAGAAATGAAAATGAACCTCATCCAGTGATCCCAAATGTCAATGAAATGAGTAACTGATCCTACAAGTATTACTTTTTCCTATTATTTGCTCAAATAATTTTATGGTGGTTCTAGCAAACAAGAAATTAAAATTTTAATTCGAGCGTCTGGTTGTTCAAACAAACATTTTTTTCTTAAATTAATTTGTTTGAAGGTTAAGTGGGTAAATATCATTGACATTGGGACAAATGGTTAGTAATATGTAAATGTATTTGATAAAAAGGTTAAATATAACACATGTGGGACTTGGTGAATGTTTGCGTTGGCAGGTCATAGTTTAGATGAAATAATTAGTTCAAATAATTCTGGGATACGCTAATTCTATATTTTAAGAAAATATGTTGTTTGAACAGGAAGGGGTTTCGTCTAGTGCTGGACATTTGAAAATGTGTTGGGATGTTTCTGCAAGGCTGTCTAGTTTTTGCTTTAATTAAAACGAAACAATTCATTTCAGAATCTCTGTTAAAAAATATGTCCTAGTATAAGAAAATTTAAATCTAAGAATAAACTAACAGTGTTAAAAATAAAAATAAAAAAAAATAGAAATAAAAATAATAACAACCTATTTCAACGAATTGCAAGAGAAGTGAAACGAATAAAAATATATTTTTAAAAATTAATTAACAATCAGTGTGTGTATGAAAAATTAAAGCGAAGTCATGATAAAATTAAAATTCAGAAAAATGGCTTTTTGCCTTATACAAATATTTTTAATGGCCACATTACTCCAATCGTCGATGGGATTTAATTTGGATATACCAACTTATGTGAAACACAATGGCAATCGAGGATCAATGTTTGGATTCAGTGTTGCGTTGTATAAAAGTGGCGGCAATAATTCACCGTATGCTTCAAAATGGTAAGATTCTTAATGAATTTCAACTATGTTCTCATTAAATAAATTTTTAACCGTAAACTTTTGCATTCAATATCTTTTAAAAACGATAGTATTTTATTTTCTTACCGCCGCAGTAATGCGCAGCTATTTTTGAAAATATAGTCGAATTTCGATAACTCGAATATTTCATAACTCAAATAAAATTCAATGGCAATAGCGCGAAGACTCAGGTTTTCATGTAATTTTTATTTGATAATAATTCGAACTTTTTTAACTCGAATTTCTCGATAACTCGAAGTAATTATGTGGCAACACCTTCGATAAATCAATTTTTTTAAAGGGAATCCCCGAACTCTGTTGATTTATAAATGTTCGTTTACGCATTTTTTGGGCTGTGATTATGTTGCGTGAGTTAAAACAATGTTAGTATAGTATATTCCTCATGTAATTTTATAAGATAACTGTACATTTTGTAGTGGTCCTCAAAGTCAATGAAACACAGTCCAGGTTCGATAAATTATGAAATATCTATGTATTGGTTTTCAGCCGTTCTTAGAAACGATTTGAAGAACAAAACTACGTTTACCGGGTCATCTATTAGAATAAAAAGTGTTTAATAGCCGTTCTCTGGTTCTTAGCTATCTTTCCATCAATTTTTAAGCAACGTTCACCGGGACAGCTAGTATGGCTTTTTTGTGAATCTAAGCTATCCAGGGCGCTACCCAAACGAATTAAAAAAAAAAACTTCATTCAAATCGGCCCAGACGCTTGTGGCTTGTTGTCCGTCTTGTTGCAATCGCAACATAAGTACGAGTATATCGTCCAAGTCAAGATCTCCTACGGCAAAATGTACCACAAACACATTTTATCTGATCAAAATTAATTCCATAAAATTTCTGGAGAAATTGTTGCTTTTTAAAATTTTTTTGAAAAAAATTCTATGAAGATTTGTTTAAATTAATATTTTGTGAATATAATTTTCCAGAAATGTCCTAAAATTGTGCAAAATTCAAGAACATGTTAATATACCCATTACATTTCAATTTCGATTTTTAAAATCGGCCCGTTGACGAGATATAGAATTTTGAAAAAATAGTTTAAGAATATTATTTCGACAATATATACGTACTATAGAAAAAAAATTACGCTGATCGGACTTTTTTTCGAGAAAATCTGATAGCAAAAAAAAAAACGGTTCTATGGGAGCAATACAAAAATATTTTTTTACATAAAATATATCAGTGTTTTGCAAAAAAATGTTCGAGGAAGTTAAAAAAATAGTAGCAGCCGTTTTTTGAGAAAATTGAAAGCCTTGGTTTTTGGCCAAGAAAATCGTATGGTGGGTACCCTAAATTTTGATCTTATAAAAAAATCAACACAAAGACCCATCATGCGAATTATCTCAAACCTCTAAGCACAGATAATAAACTTATACAGATGTCTCATCCCTGCAGAAAAAAAGAATCATTTTTTGCCCTTAACAGACAAAGTCTCAGCAGACAAGAAGCTTACTAGAGCTTTTTTCTTTGCCTAAGTATTCATTTATAGGAGATGAGATGAGCCAAAATAGATTTTGTATGCATTAAGTGGATGTGTTAAAGCTTTTGGAAAAAGCTTTTTTTTGGAAGCTTTCAGTTTCATATATCATTTCTCGCCATAAGGGTGAGACATCTGTATACATTTATTATCTGTGCTCTAAGTTTCAAGTTTGAAGTCAATCGGACCAGTGGTTAAGGCTGTAGGTGCGTTTACAGACAGACAGACAGACAGACAGACAGACAGACAGACAGACAGGCAGACAGACAGACAGAATCGCCGGACACACTTTTTCGACTTCTCTATCATCGTAATGTCATATCTTATCAAAATCTCAACTTTTTTTTTGTACGAATTCAATACTTGCCATATATTTTATTTATCATTTCGGTTATCATTCGACCATATCTCCCCAAATTGACTGCAACCATCCCGTCCGTCCATTGGAATTTGAGAAGAATAATTACGGACCAATTACACTTTTCTACCGTAGAGCACAGCAGTCACTAATTCTGGATGCAATAGGCTAGTTTCACCTAACAACATCCAGTGTGATCTCAGAGATTTTTTAAGTGGAACACAAAATCTCAGCTGCGAACTGAGATTTTTTTTCTGAGATCTCTGAGATGAAATTATTTTGGATTCGATTTCTCACTCAGCTATTTTGACGTGACTGACATAATGTGCAACATTATGAATGTAACAATTATTTAATGGTTACCTCAAAATATATCTCAATTAGAACTGAGAACTATTAGGCCAGTTCCACCTAACAACATCTCACTGAGATCTCAATGTCACTTTGACTGAGGCAAAATCATTTGGTGGAACATAAAGTTCTCATTGAAATAAAATGGTTACCTTACTTATTGTTGTTGAACATATGTCAGTCACGTCAAAATAGCTGAGTGAGAAATCGAATCCAAAATAATTTCATCTCAGAACTCAGAGATCTCAGAAAAAAATCTCAGTTCTCAGCTGAGGTTTATTGTTCCACCTCTGAGATCTCAGAGAGATGTTGTTAGGTGGAACTGGCCTATTATGTTTCACCAAATGATTTTGCATCAGTCAAAGTGACATTGACATCTCAGTGAAATATTTTTAGGTGGAACTGCCTTAATGGCATCTCTTCGATCTCTTGTGAGTTTTCTGAGCCCCATGTGAGGCAATTTTGTTTGTTTGCATTTCCACCGAGTGAGAAATGTGCCTCATCGCTATAGCAAATATTGTTAAAAAAAATCGGTTTTTATTGTCTGTTGTTCCAACCGTATCTACGGCGTTGTTTCGCGATCCATTATCGTAAATGGCAAACTTTTAACTAGTATTATGAGATGACACTTCAGATGACATTTACATTTGAGATGTCGGCGCTAATAACTTGAAATCAAGAAATTAATGACCCGTTATAAACATCAAACCATAACAAGTTTTTTCCCTCACGTGCCAACAAAATGTATCAGCTCCAACAATAACAATGTATATAAATGTATAGTATGTCAATGATTTGCACATTAAACTTAATGGTTCCAATAATAATTTCTTATTAAACTCTCAAGCAAAAAAAAAGAAAGGTGAGACAAATCACCGGAATTGCACTTGAATCAAGAACGAATGTCGTGTCTTGAAAACGAATGTCTTCTCTCTTGCATCATTTCATGGATCATTACATTTTTTTCATCATTTTTGATAGACGCATATATGAACTGTCCATTAACATATAATTTTTTAATAAAATAAATTAAGCATGACGTTTTCCCCTCATACATGCCTTACAATTTTTGTTTGTCTCTTTTAACACGGAAAGCCCTTTTTTTTTACATATAAATTAATGCATTAATTTCTAAGTTTGTCTCGTGATATACGATTTCAAAGCATTAGCAACTAATTTAGTGTTCCTGTTTGTGTTCATTCCTTCTATTGTGAAACATTCCTCTTGAGTGTTTTGTGATTAGCGAAGCGAAACAAAAATGCATTATTTCGTGTGGTTTATAGAAGAAGCCTCAACGGCGCGGCAGCAGCGGCAGGAGTTGCGACATTTTAATAGAGTAGGATATGATGCAAGGTGACGGAAATTACCATTGGGTTAGTTTGGTTTTCTGATATTATCTGCACCTTTAACCCTTTTTTTATTTTTTAAGGTAGCTGAGCAAAGGAGAGGGCAATAAAATTTTGTGGCATGACACATTTTAAGAATGACTTAGAAGGAATTTGAAGGCTAAGGTTTGGTAATGACTTCAATTGAAGAGAAGAATTTTCATTTGTTTTTAAAATTTAAACAAATGTAAGAAATTATTCACATTCCATTCATATATTTTCTCTTCTTTTCTTGAAAATCAAAAATTTGTAACATTTATTTAAAACCACCCTGTGTATCATAGTTGCATTGCAATTAGTCGAACTAAACAAGACAAAAAACTAAAGTAAACATCCCAATGAATTATCTTAGCGATACTTTTAAGTAAACATTTGTTTTCCTCGTATTTTTTCTTCAAGTTCTTGTGTGTTTTCAGTTTTTTCTTTTAATTTGTCTGAGCTCCCCGCTAAAGTCATTATGTTGCATTTAATCTTCATCACTTTTTCTTTCTTTCCCGAGTTCAGACTTTATCTCGACAAGCATGCGATGATGGTATATTGGTCAGCTGATAGTGATCCATGATCTAAACGAGCCAGCTACATACACTCCACTACACACCCTACTCCTTTTCTTCCAGATGCAGTCTCTGTTTGCTTCTTAAAATTTTGTTGCACGATGCGACCATTTCAACAACGACGACGGACTCTGACGACGATTCAAAGTGACTTAAGCTAAGCTCGACCACAGATCAGTTGTGATGGTGTTTTATAAATGAAGCTGCGGAAAAAATATTGGTTAAATGTTAAAGGCTATCATCAACCAGGATGATAAATTACTTTAGTTGATTCCATTCCTGTTCGAGAGTACGTTTTTGTTGTTGTAATTGCTACTATGAATTGTTATTTATTGAATTGAAGTACAAACTTTATCGGTCTTGTAAGAGTTTTGAAGATTAGGGAGAAACTCGGGAACTAAAAAAAATTCAGTCTTAATCGATTTATTGGAGTGTGAAATTTAAATGCGGGGTGATGCTTGGATTTACTTTTTCTATTTCTTGTATAAAATAAATGTAGTACAACAATTTGCAAAAAAAAATTGAGAATATAAATCTAGGACAAGATTACGATGGTCAATGAATGGGTGTTTTTGATAGTCCCGAATCGATATTGCAAAGTGCATTTTTCAAGGAACATTAAGGGAATCTAGAGGTTCTTATTCATCGTAAGGAGGTCAGATGTGTTAAGGAAATAAACTATGTGGATTTATTGCTGGAGATTGGAAAAAATGAAACAACCATTTAACTGGATTTCATATCGTCACCCTCTTGTCGTTCGAAATAATCACAAACTATGAAACCATAATCCCTTCAAATTAAATCTCTTTTATTTCCCATTTGTCTCCCTTTAACCCAATGTACGACCAAAAAGTTGTTCATCTTCACTTCCTACACATTTTTTTTCATTCAAACTAAAATGCAACTGCCATGTCAGGCAATCCTTTTTCTTATAATCAAAATCACAAGACCCTGACTCTGACATTTAGGTAATAAAAGAAATTGTAAAATATCATATTTCAATATTAACAACAAGAAGTCCCTCAAGTAGCAAAGCCATCTCACACTTCATGACCGCGCGGCCACTGTCTGAAGGAGATACCCTTTTCTTCACAATAACAATTCACATTCACTCAACAAAAACAATAAAGTACCAAATTAAGATAATATCCAAGTGCATTGTGCATCAGCTCTTCTGGCTGCATCTGCGCATCCAGAAATCATCTTGTATCTGTAATCTATTTACGAGTCTCAAGACGCTTCTTGTTTTTATGTTATTTTTTTTTGAAGAGTTATTAATGAACTGAACTGGGTTGTCAATGTTTTGATGAAGTGAGTTATAATACAAGAAATCACTTACTCAATGACCTCGAATGTCGAATGGAACTTACAAAAAACGTTTATGATAAATGGAACTTTTATATTCCTCAGCGCGTTTTTGTTTTATTTTACTAAAAAAGTTAGTCTTATGGTTCATTTTTGAAAAACATTACGTCAGCTTTTTATTCTCAAAAAACGCACACAGGTAAAATTCAAAAAAATCGAAAAACCAAGATCATTCCTCGTCGTCACAGACTGGATGAGTTTGTTTATATGCTTTTTGGTCTGTTTCTCCACAAAATGTGGGAGATCAACCGGCTACGACTGTGATTGTATTAGATTATCATTTTGCTGTTTTATTTTTCATTTTGATGTTTTATAATTCCATGCACGTAGTGATTCTAAAAATAGACAATTTTTTACGTATACAATTTGTGTTGCTTTTGGTTTTTGGATGAAACATCGTCGAAAGAAAAAAGAGGCCAAACAAAATTATTGGCTTACCGAAATGGTTGGATGGAGTTATTTTTTTCAAAAACTGTGTATACGGGCGAACTACCTTTACTATATTTAGAAAATGCATTAATATTTTTGAGGAGAGGCAGCAGGATCGTACGTACATGTTTTTTTGTGTTTTGTTGTTTTGTGACGTTTTAGTTTTGTTTTCATGTTCTGATTTTAAAGATAGATTATGTGCATACAGGGTTATTGGTGCTGCGGATGTTATTGTTGTTGTTGTTTGATGATGTTGACTTCAACTGTTTAGTTTATTACTGAAGTTGGACTACTTACGACTGCATTGAATGTTTATGTAGGTAAAATGGACAGTGGGGTCGAAAAATTATTTAAAATATCTTAAATCCATAAAATTATAACTATTATCATCATTGTGTGTGGCCACATACCACACGCTTATTTCAAAACTGAAAATTCGGTAGACTCCAAATGATGAGAATCATGGAGAACGAACCATATACATTCTTTTAAGACTTATTGATTGAATATAAAAGAGAAACGGTAAATCGTATTGATGCAGAATTTTCACTAAAATCAAAAAAAAAAACTGTGAGCTTTCATAACTAAGCCTCAGATAGGGCTTCACGATACGATACGATACCAATATTTTTCGTTTGTATCGGTATCGTACCGAGTAACAAATTATTTTATCGTTTCGCATCGGTATCGGCGATAATTTTAAGACAAATTTATCGTATCGTTATCGACTTCGATACAATACCGATACGATACTCGATAAAATATCGAAATTTTAAAAAATTTGCATTACTATTATAGCGCGGTAAAAAGTGAAACGCCAAGCTATTCAAAATTAGTTTTATTTGATTATAGACTATCCGAACTCGCAATTTTAAATCGACATTTGTTGAAAGCTCACAATCCCATAATCGTTGTAAGAGAAAAATATAGAACGGTGTACATTTTCACGTTATCTGTTGTTATGGTTACGGCTTGATACTCCAACCCCTTACAGACTTTATTTTTATAGGTGCATTTATATACATATATGACTATAGATTAAGACAACCTTTCAACCACCTATTATATGAAATAATAATCAACCGGCTACTAACATGTCTCGAAAACAAATGACGCGTTTTTGTTCCAGTATCGATGTTCATCGGGTTCTCACAAAAGACGATCGACAACGAAAGCGCGAGCGAACGCGTAAAAAAAACAATCAAATATGTGTATTACTGCAAGTAAACTACTATTAGTAAATACTATTGGAATAAAATTTGAATTTTGAGCACGCAGTGCCGAAAATAGAATTCTTTCAGTTGATACGATATATTCGATAATTATCGGTGCTTATCGGCGATACGATAATATCGACAATTTTATAAACACGTTTATCGTATCGATATCGGTTTCGCAGGAACTGGATATCGTGTCGATTATCGTATCGACCTTCGATATGATACGATACGATACCGATATTTTTATCGAATATCGTAAAGCCCTAGCCTCAGATTTGTTGTACCATCAAACACCAGCAAATAACGGCATTTTTAATGGAAAAGTTGAAAATGCATTTTTTGGACCTTTTTTAAAATCGATAGTAAAGATTGAAAAAAGAAATATTTGTATTATTTTTTTATATTTTGTTTATGTAGAAAACTGAATTAATTTTTATAATCTGCCCTTATATTTTTTGTGAGTCAATTTTGAGCAGAGATATTGGGGTTCAAAGTCAAAATTGTTTTTGCATTCGAACCTATTTTGTTTTAAGAAAAAAAGTGGTATAGCGATCTTAAACAATAATTAGAGGTATTTAAGAAAGAAAAATGTTTCGCCCAATCAAACTTTTTCTTATTTTTCGATTGTGGAGATGAGTGAACATTCTTTACGCTCAAGCGAAAACGTCAAAGGTATTTTTTTGTTAATCATAATAGGTCCGTTCGCGTACCCTCCTAAAACAGTCCAATTTTACCAAAAATTACGAAATTAAACCAATTCCTGTTCGCGTACTCAAAAATTTGGTAATTTTTCGTAAAAGAGAGCGCTCACGAGAGAGTAAAATATTTCCCCAACCTACGAATTTTAGCCCAAGAAATTTCTTTGGGCTGATTTGTGAGAAGAGTCAAATTTCAAATTCAAATTCAAACTTTCATTTTTTCATACAAAAAACTTGACAATTAAAATGTGGGTAAAATTTCTTGTTTCCCGTTCGCTTACTTTTTTGTAGTTTTGTTTTTCTGTGGGAGAATTTTACCCCCACTCCTTAAAATGTCTCCAGTTACTAATTTTCGTGCAGAAAGTACGCGAACGGACCTAATGATTGGAAAGTAAAAATGATGAGTTTTAAAATTCTTTTTATTTCTTTTATTTTATATCTTAATCCACCGAATATGTACTGAAATATAGGTCCCACTGTTCAACCTTAAAACAGTTCTTCGACATGCTTAAATCTCATTCCAGTCTCCCCTTTTTCTGAAGCGTAACAATTTTAAAAGGAATTCCATCTCTTTATTTCATTTTATCTTATTTTCTTTCCTTGAAACGGCATCCACCTCAGACTTGGCTTATCCCAAAATGATTGCTAATTTTAAATCAACTTCCAAACACCATGTAAGGGACGTGCCGCTTACTGATCCCTATTTATCTTCGTCGTACGTCCACTTGCATGCATCATAATCACTTTTTGAAAGAACATTCCATCCATAAACCTACCCGCAAGAAGCTTCTTGTCTATTCTAAGACTTGAAGAAAAATTTATCTCATCGTTTATGGAATCTTGCCTACCAGACACGATCACACCTTTTATCCAGAAAATAAAAACAACATTACAAAAAAAAAAGAATATAGCTTCCCAAATAGAAATATCAAAAGCGGGAAAAAAACTTAGAAATAAACAAAACATAATGAGGCCTATAGGATACCGACCGCAACCGTATCGAGCTAAAAAGAACAAGAGCTGCCCAGAAATGAAAAAGAAAACAAATAAGTCCCAGTTCCAGAGCCAAATATGGACATGAATGGTAGTTAGTAATAGTAACACATTTTGTTGCTGTTTGGCTTGATGATCTATTAAACGTGTGCTGCTTCCCAAAATAAGCAAACCCAACTCATTAGACATCAAAGGAACATTTTCGAACAACATTTTTTATAACATTGAGACTTGAGACATGAAAGAGTAGCTTTATTATATGAATTGTGTCACTTGACCAAATGTGTTTATAAGAATTTCCTCATTCATGAAGCCATTTTTAACTCACTTAAATGTTTCTTATTGGGTATCAAATCAAGTGATGAAGATCCATTGACGGATGGTGCGCGGTGAGACGGTGAATGATAATGATAAGTAGAGATCACTTGATGAAACGGGCGGATGCAAGCATCATAATGATTTATCATCTTTGTGGTCTTGTAGGGAATTTTGTGTCAAGGCAGCAGTTAGTGTTTGATACCTTCTCTGATTTCTTGTAGGGTAAATTGTATTTTATTGGCGATGGGTGGATATTTTCTAACGCGATGGACGTTTTGAGAAGCTTGTTTTGTTGATTTCCATTGTAAGAGCGACCGACATATTCAAAACAGAAATCGTTATCGTTTTGTAATATCTACTAAGAACCTTGCTTTTGACTCAAAAACAAAAACAAAAACAGAAAACAACTACATATACACTACCGCTACTGCACCCAGTTTAGGGTATAACATAAATCGGATTAATGGCTTGAAGCCGTAGTATCTGTTATTAGGTTTAAGATCTCACACTTCATGATCTAGGCGGACGCTCCACACGATCGTTTGCTCACGTTTCCAAGTAGACCATCGACAAGCAACAAAAAATTAACGGATAGCGTCATTTTATCGCACGTAATTACTTGTAAATTGCAGCGTTTATTCGGTCATATTGCACTTGTGCCCTCGAAATGGTTTCACATTGCATTTTTATGTTTTCTTCGTTACGGACGATTTAACATACATAATCTTCTATCTCGGATGTGCACCAATATGAACTTTCACCCATACACGCGGCGAGTTATATTATAAGAACCGCATATTGTCTTTTGTGTGTGGGTGATAAAGGAAAGATAATACCCTATTCGAAGCCTTACCAAGCTGTGCCTTTGCCTAGCCTACGAATGATGAAGATTGTTTTGATTTTTCTTAATTTTTGTTTTTACTCTCTTGAAATCTTGAATACATTCTGTGTGCCAGGTTAAGAGAATTTTGTTATTAATGGCAACCGATTGGAAGACAGAGATCACAAAGGCTATCGATTTCATGGTTCGAGATTTTGATGGGTTCGGTTAAAATAATTATTGTTTTTAGTCTTTTTGTGTATTTTTGTACATTGTTTTGTTAAGCGGCATTGTTGCTAGATGATCTTGAATCGAGGTTGAAAGAAAGCATTTTAAAGATTCTTGATAATTAAATGACAATAGGTTGGATTTAAGCTCGTGGGTGGATGGTATAGGGTTTGAAGTGATAATTTCTAATTATTATCTCTAGACCCTTTGACAATAATGATATTTGTATGATAATGTGCATCGGGTCGATTATTTGTTTGCTTTTTGTTAAGGTGTTGATAAATTTATTTTTCAGGTGTTAATTGGATTATAGCATTGGAATTTTGAATCAAAAGTTCTTGGTTTGAAGAGAGTGTTTGACGTTATTTTTTTTTAGTTTTATAAGTCAATCGAAACCAGAGGGATAGATACAATTATTGTTTTCTATTTGGTAACTGATTGTGTTGTGGCTTGTGGGTGCTTTTTATTAGGAGAAAAACACGATAAATTGTTAAATCTTTCAAGTGTTGAAATTGGTTTGACAGCTTGTTGATCACTCAACGTTATCAGCATCAAACCTAACCCTCATTTTACTAAACAAATTTATCTACATAATTGCAATCACAATCAATCCAAATATTTATTTAGTTGTTGAAGTCATCCATCAACTCAGAACAAAAAGCTGTCATAACAAAAATGGATTGTACGTTAAATTATTTCTGATGCAGCTGTGCAATGTGATGTGATCTGTCATCTCTAATAAAAATCTAAATTTAATGTTGGTCATAGAAAAAGTCGGAGTTTGAAGTTTGTCACTTTTTTGTCAGGATTCATAACAAATGAGACAACCAAAGTAGTAATTTGACATTGTCACTTTAAACTGTCAGTAGATGGAGAGTATACCTACTTACTTCCAAAGTCTTGAACATAACAAATTCAAGATCTAATTTTCCTATTAACTAAGTTGAAAAAAACACGATAAAGGGTGATTTGTTTGTTTGCTACAACAAACGAATATATTGACAGATGTAGAAAACCCATTCAATTAGTTCCTCAAACAGTAAATGCAAAAAACGTCAAACACTCATTTGTGAGGATGCAAATATTTTTCGCACCCGCATTGTTTGTCGCAAACAGATGATCAATAATAATAATACTGATTTTTATGATAGTACCATATCCATATCCCCTGCTCTAACCCAAACAACCCTCATTTGTATTTACATTTGTTTCTTCCGCCTCTCATCTTTTTGCTGCCTTAAGTGCATTTAACTGCATCTGGTAAGCCTAAATTTTGTGTTACGTAACAAAAGCATTGCAAAAAAAAATAATAAAGAACAAACCAAATTTAGCGCACCCTATTCGATTAGCAAAAAAACCCACATACCGAAGCTACATTCGATTCATATTCCTTATTCGTTTTTGTTTTCTTTTTGTCTGCTATTTTGGCAGGGCCAATGCTCTTAAGGGTGCGAGATGAGATCTAAATTGCTAAATGCCTGACTGACTTTTTACCCTAGTTAACCACTCAATATGTCCCCTCTGACACCACCATCACATCAGCCACATGAGTCCAGTGTATAATCATTATATGTGGAAGAAAATTAGACCCTTGGTCGGTGGACGAAAGAAAAACTGGACTGCTAACGATGATTGACAAGTCTGTTTGCTATGAAGTCGGCACATTTGCTGTTGTAACTTTTTTCACATGAATTTTTTGAAAACTGAACTCAATTTCGGTGCGTTTGACGTTTAGAGAGATGGAATTCTATTGACAGCATTGCGTGTTTCCTCATTGTAAGTCTAAGAAATAAGTTGTTGTTGATAAATGAATTTAAATGACTGACAGAACTAATCATAGGGGTTAGTTTGTTTCAATATTCGAACAAAAAATTAAATAAAAATGAAAACGAGAACTTCTGTCGATGTCATTTGGAGACAAGTGAATCAGATTTCATTCAACCGATGACAGTTCTCCGTGAAAATGTAGCAATATGTGTTTGGCAAGTTTGTATTTGACATCCTTTACGTAAATGGGTTTCATTGGTTCAAAATACAATTTACATTTAACATTTTTTGAATTTTATGGAAACTTTATTTCTTGGTTCATTTTGACGTCAGCCGCAGGCAGATTTTCAATTTTCCGATTGAATTATTGTTGCTTTGGTCAAATTCTAAAACAACACAAGGCAGTGAAAATCCCAAACATACCGAACTCACCTATGCAAACACTGAAAACCCAAATAAACATGACCTAGGGAGTGACATTGAAATCGATATTCGATATTCCCTTGCCTACCTACGAAATTTCAAAGTCATCTTCAAGGAGTGAGTGTTGGCTCAGTCGCTGTCCTTTGGTTTAACAGTTAAGCTCTAAAAATATCCAACAAAGGGCACGAGTAAATCCAACTGCCCTTTCAATAGCAATAAACAAATATATGCGCCATATAGCGCCCCCTTTTGTTAAACAGTGTTTTATGACTTTATGTGAGAGCCCAATTGTTCTCTTGACTGCACCCCTCACAATATTCCGTTTTCGATACCTAGAATCCACAACAATTGCATTCCGGGATTCACTTGAAATTGAATTAGTAATTCAAATACGCATGCTATACGAAAAAAAAACGAGTGTGCAACTATCGAAACGGATACGGATACCCAAACGGATGTCGCGCACATGTAAGGGATCAATTTTATTTTTACGGTGAATGCATCGGTGGCGGTTGTACATAAATGACAGCCTGGAGAGTCCAATAGATTTTGTAATTTCTGATATTCCCAACACGATTTCAAGGATAAAAATACAATATTCTTCTGAATGTGACCGTATTCTTGGAGATGCATGTCTGGAGTTTAGACAAAACATAACATAACCGCACACTTCGTGCCATATCTACTTTTAATTGATTTTGAGGATATCAGTTGGCTAGGAGTATATCCTTGAGATTGGTTTTATTTTTATATATTTTTTTTCTTGGATGGAACAAAAATTGAAATGTCTGACACACACATGTGGTCTTGAAGTAGGTATTGAAGATGACTTTTGTTTGACGTTTCCTTAACACATGCCTTGCGCTTACGATTGAGTAAGGTCCTGAGGGAAAAGGTAGGTACATATTTATGTGTTTTTCCTGCATTGAGTTGTTAGTGGAACAAATGAGCATTATGGTTTTTCTCATAAATAATAAAAAAAAAAAATACATTATAGATGGTTGGGAATGGTTTTTGAATAAACATAAGGAGGAAGAATAATAAAAACATTTTCAAAGGTCAAATAAATATAATGAAAGAGGGCGAGGGCGGTATTGCTGGTTATTCATAAAAAGGGACTCTTTATTTTTCAAACATTTCTATTTTTTTATTGAAGCAGCTTAGCTTTTACTTATGGTTAATTCTGTATGCATGATGATAAGGCTGGTAATTAATTTGGAAATGTGCGGTCAATGAACGTTAATGACTTCATCAGGAATAATAACTTCAAAGATGTGAAATAACGGAGCCACTTACAATGCAAGCGGGTTCCTTAAAGATTTTGAAATTGAAATTTTGGTGAAAGATCAAGCAGGATTCATATAAGACTTTGATCATCCTGGGTGTCTTCAGTTTTGAACAATTTCGACTGACATGGGGGTCCGAAAAAATCATCATCTTATTTTTCTAACTAGAATTATTTCAAAAAAATCTCTCAATCTTCTAACATGTTCTAATCGGTTTGAGACGATTATTTATATTCGAATGAAAAGAAATCGAATGGCGATTATTATTATTCGAATAATTTATTAGTATTCGAATGAAAAATACTCGAATTAGCTACCTTTTTTGTTAATTCGAATTAAAATAACTTGAACGACGATTATAAGTATTCGAATGATCGTTTCGATTAATCAAATCATTATGCATACTTTTCCTCGATTGTTGAAACCATTCTTTGAAACCAATTTTTTGGCTACTTGAGTCTGTTTCGGCTAATCAAGTATTATTGGATTTTCTTCCATGACTTTTTTCAAAATATGTTCAATTCAGTTTCAGTTCAGTTTCTTTATTCAGTGTAGCATATACAAAGTAAGGTACAATATATTTTTTGTAGTGCAACTTAATTATAAAGCAATCTGTACCTACACTATGTATTGTACAATGAAATACAGTCGAACTTCGATAACTCGAATTAAATTAAATGGCAATAGCACGGAGCCTCAGGTTTACATGTAACTTTCCTTTGATAACTCGAACTTCTATAACTCGAAGTGAACATGAGGCATCACCTTCGATTAGTCGAATTTCTTACCACAATTTCCTTATTCTGTAGATTTTCACATGCTCATTTTTGCGTTCCTGGGCTATGATTTTGTTATGTGTGAATGAAGTAAGTGTTGGTATGCTATAAAACGAATTAAGCTTGCCAAAAAAAAAAAAACAGCAGACGTCTTTTAAAATCTTTAAAAAATAGAGAAAATGCAAATAAAAAGAGTTCAAAAACTGATTTTTGTAGATATAAAGAGCGCAGTGTGTTGTTTTTAATAAAAGTAACGTTTATTAGTGCCTACGAGTCAATGTTGGCTAAAGCGAATGAGAAAACAACATATTCTTTGTATATCGCTTTAAACTTCGTTAAAGTTTTCTTTGAAAACCAAACTTAAATATCCACTCGTGAAACAAACATTACAGACGTGTTTAAATAATTATTAATGCTGCTGTACTCTTTTGCGTTAAAAATAAATACGCTCTTGTCTTACGTTCGTTTTGATGCTCGAAGTTTTGATAACTCGAATTATTTTGTTGGCAAATGATGGCTCGAGCTATCGAACTTCGACCGGGGATAGTAGACTCAATATTCACTTTTTTTCTTTAAATAAATAAGTAAGATATCAACACGAATCAAATACCTTTTTACTAACAATAATTTTATTTTAAGAACTTTTTTCCTATATTTATAAAACGGCCTCAGGTAGGGCAACTAACCCCAAACCCGGTCAGTGAGGTTAATGGTAAAGGTCAATGAGGTCAGTTGACTATATCATTTTTCCTGCTTTTTGATACTAAAATTCTAAAAAATTGAACTCAAATTAATTTAATTTACACAAAAAGTAATATTAATGAGACAGCCGGGCAATAGTGATTGATGGATGACCCAACTTCTTTTGCTTAAATTTTTGCCGTTTTGCGCATATCTTTTCATCCTTTTGCAGGGAAGCCATAGTCACGACAAAAGTGTTTTTTTCACGATAACTCTTGAACGGCTAGACTTAATCAAAAGAGACAGCATGTAACTAACTGGGCTGCTATGCTCAATGTAATAACGAGGACAAACTTGAAGGAAATTGTTTTGTTCTGAAGTTATTGGCAGTGAGTCTACTTACCCCTGAGGCCACTAACCCCGGTTACCCCTATCTATTATTAAATTTACTACCTCATTTAAGTTCTGTCTCCTCTCGTCTTAAGAGAAATAGCAATACTAATAAACATAATAATTTCCAACAAACAAATTTGCCTTGTCAACAAGTCTCAATTTGATAACTTGACGGAAACACTTTAACTACTTAACCAACTCGAGAAGCATTCGTTCTAAAATTAACTACAATCTCTCTTGCTTAAGAACCTCTCCAAAACCCCGCCCTCTCTCCGTTCCCACCAAATCAGCATTATACAGTTGCATCAATGAAACTTGAACTCATCTCACCAATTAACCACAAGAGAGACCTTGAGCCACTTGGTTAACATTCATTTCATATCAAAGAATTGAGAAAAAAATCAAAATAAACATTAATTTGCTTTATTCCCTATATTACCCAATCTCTGAATCTGGAGCAAGTTCCACTTGAATTTTTGTTCTTTCGTTTCTATGCTGGCCGCTCTCAATAAATCAAAATGCCCTTAATTCAATGGCGCACGAGTTTGAATCACTTAGTACCTATGGTCCAAGTCCAATAGAGTTTTGCCGCCACCACCGAATATGAAATGAATGTTATGATTTTGTATCAACCTCAAACCATCAGTTTGATATCACATTTCATTTTTGTTTGCATATTAAAATTTTGTATTGCATTCAATTGATTCAAATAGAATTGAATTGAAAATATTTACGTACAACATTTCGATTGCAACAGATTTGAATTGAATTGAAATGCCGCAAAGGGTCAACAGATATTATGTTGCGTATGAATTGGATTGGAAAATGGACATCAATGAAATTTCGATATTTTGCTTGTGAAATATTTGATTTTTGTCTATATTTTGCAAGATTTGTGGTGGAAATTGAAATCAATTGAAAGTAGAATATAAATGGAAATCCAACTAAGCCATATTTGAGAATTGGAGTTCACATGGTTGCCCCTAAATGTCACTTCGTATAATTTATATTTTTCTGTAGCTAGTATTATCATACATGATTTGATTGTATTCAGTTTAAGTCGTTCTCTGTCCACCTTCATACTGACACTTTTCAATCAATTGTCAAGAAAAAATAACTATCTGGCCATCGTAAATTGTCATTCTTCTTTTTTCCATGGCAATATTTTCTCAAGCCTTTTTTGCCTGCTTATTTGTCTTCAGTTTGAGACGTCTGTTTACTTAGTGGGTGTGCCCAAAAACCCCAAACCTTTCAAATAAGACTCCAAACAAAATTAAATTCAAATCACAAACTTTCAACAAACAAGAGAAAAAATGAACTGAGTGCTGCGACGACCAAGACGGACGTTGACAAAGTAATGTGGATGCTTTTCAATCACACGCCCGTCCGTCGTCATCCGTCCGTCAAAGAGAATCGATTTCAATCAAACAACATGTCGGAAATTTCCCACAGTCGTGAGAAGAATAGAGTTAGGGTTTAAAATCTATAGCAGTGGTGGCGAACATTACTTAAATCACATAACAACACAAATTATGAAAAAGACTACATCTTAACGCAAAATTTTCAAGACTCGAACCCCTTGAAATTCCTTTCGCTCTGCCACTGTCCAGTTAAGGCAATTTTAAAATTCCCGCCACAAATATCAAAAAAATGGCGGATTGCATTGCAATATTGAAATTCATTCATTGATTCAAGCTTCGTCTCGTGAATTGCACCATTGGGTCGCATCATAAACTCTACACTGAATTATTTATGATATGAAACTATTGTCTATTCCCTGAGCTGCTGTGCAGTTTACTATGCCGATGAACACGGTAATGCACACATGATCGAGAATATTATACGAGATCTCGGTCAAGCGATTTGTGCATAGTAGCCATATAGACCCGCATATTATGAAACCCAGTGACTAGCGGTAATAAATTCAAATCGCACTGAATCTAGGCGAGGTACACATAAATCTGTTTCGTTAAGTATTTCAGGTGCACCCGTGCAATAAGGAATGAGCTGAGCATCCTCGTAGCGCATATTTTCCATTATTATGTCCACTGGATCTCTGGACATTCTGGTCAGAAATTTTGTCGGTCTTTTCAAAATGTACTTTGTATCTTTTTGTCTCAGAGTGGTGCGGTATTTACGGTTCGCTGGCGGTGCATGTTAAGTGCACGTAGAAAATATTATTATTTTGATTCCACATGGAATTCGGTGAATGACTCTGAGGGGAATGGATTTTCAATTCATTGCAACGCGTCGTATGTTATTAAAAACGGTGTTTTGATCATAAAATTTGACGTTTTTAATTTGAATCGGACGTGCGTTTTCGAGGCGCATAGTGGTTGGTTATACCTAATAGAGAGTATAATGTCGTACTTGTTTGTGAGTTATTATATTTTTGAGGTTGTATGTGGAAGAATTTTTAATTTAATTTAGATACGGGCCCACCCTAAATTCTATTGAAATATGGATAAGGTTAATATGAGTTTCCTTTTTAAGAGACTTTTCATTCACCGAATAAGGAAAACAAAATTTTGTTTCAAAATATGTGACTTCAATGATAGACATTGCATATTGTTTCCTTGGCCTTATATGTGGTCGAAATTTCGATTTAAGTTTTTGTCGCCATAATTTTTTGAATCCATGTTAAAGTTGTTATAAGTTGTTATTATCTATTATTAATCTATAAATTAATTAAAGGATGGCATGACAGCTATGAAGAACCAACGCCAAAGCGGCTCACACACTCCTTATTGAGTGCTTGTTACGATTTGAGCACCCAAAAAATTTTATCCCGATTACAAATGGCTGAGTGGACCGCACTTTTTCGCGACAAATGATATCTACTATGATGTGCTTTTGGTCTTCAGCCGAGATTTTTCTCGTCATTCTCGCAAAGGTTTTATTGAAGAGATTGAAGAGACACGTAACTTCAATTTCAGGTCTTCTGAACCTTTTTTTACAAATAACCTTAATTAAGAAAAGGTACGCCTTAGGCAAGATATACAGAATACAAGGTAATATATTGCGCATGTTCTTATCCTATCTCTTTCTTTTGATGTGACGTCACCTGAATTACATTTTATTACTGCTTAGACGCAATCTAATGAAAGGGTATGAGAAAGCCAGTGTTATCTCGGAATTTATTGAAATATTTTCATATTTTTACATTATGTAATTTCAATATACTTATCCTGCTAAATCGAAATATATTTGGTTATAAATAAAAATAAATAGTGTGGCGTGACAGCTCTTGAAGAGCCAAGGCCTAAGTGGCTTACTCTCATCAACAATTCTCTAGGTGCGTGTGAAGAATTGAGGGGACCTACAATTTAACGCCGATTCCGAACGGCAAAGTTGAGAAGCAATTTTTCATGACATGATAGTCTTGGAAGTTTAGTCAGTTCTTCGCAAGAGGCAGTGCCCGTGAAAGATGAAATAAAAACTATGGGCCCAGGTAGGACTCGAACCCACGACACGTTCTGATTAGCAGCCAACGCACCTAACCACTAAGACACGGACACTGGTTGATTTATATGAAATAAAAGTATTTTTTATATTATTTTACAAACATGTTTTATTTAACTTTCTTTTAAGTTTAAGCAGGTTTTCAGTTAGAATAGCGTCATCCTTTAATTTTCTGTTAAAAAGTTCGTGTCACAAATTTCGTAAGTATTGGCCCGGACTTAAATGTCTTAAGCAAATGTTAACGGCTTTTACATTTATTTTGTCTCTTCTTTGACAATTTTTTTCCCATACTTTTGCCAAAATATTGTTTTGCGGAAAACAAAATAATTTAATACATTCACTGTTCACTGCCACTTTTCTTTTTCTTGTTTATTATAGTCCGTTGGACAATTGAAAATCGAACAAATAGCCATACTTGAAGAAATTTATAAAATATGATTGTTACAATTTAAAAAAGATTATAAAACACAGGCCTATTACCGTTAAATAAGTTAAAGCATAAGAAACACACGTATTACAAATTGTTTTCATTGAAATAAATATGAAATGTCAAACAAGTGTAATTCAAATGACGTCATGCGCAGAAGATGAAAAAAAAATTGCGTGGGAGTATAATACCTTGTATTCTGTATATCTTGCGCCTTAGGTAACAATACTGCTTAGTATAATTAATCTCTGTACGATACGGTCTGAACTCTGAACTGAGCTGTGAGATATCCCTATATAGGACGGCTATTGGCTGCTGTTCCGGTATTTTTTGACATGTCTTTGGACAAAATTGGTATGGAGCGGGGATCGCGGATGAAAATCTTATAGCTGCTGCGGATCGATAAGTACAATGCGACTGTTGGAGCGTATTAGTAGATATTATGCCCCTGGTTCCGATTATGAAATAGTTGGAGTATTTCAGACTTTACTTTGACCAATGTTACTAGATATTTGATACCATTGTATCATTCAGTAGTAGTAGTAGAAACGATTTTAGCTCTATCGTACTACTTAGTCTACTTATAACATTTTCCGAAGGGAGTGAGTGTGAATTGTATAAAATAAAGTTCACTACAGTATGGTTAAAATATTATGCATAAAAAAGCATGTGTCTTCGTTAACCACGCCTTCTATAATACTGATTGTGAGCACACAGCTACTAAGGCGTAGGCTGTAAAATGGATTAGAAGAAAAGGAAACATAAAGGGTCTAAAG
>CAKKXW010000001.1:18467009-18489820 GCA_920937365.1 Sphaerophoria rueppellii
CGAGGTACACATAAATCTGTTTCGTTAAGTATTTCAGGTGCACCCGTGCAATAAGGAATGAGCTGAGCATCCTCGTAGCGCATATTTTCCATTATTATGTCCACTGGATCTCTGGACATTCTGAACGGAAATTTTGTCGGTCTTTTCAAAATGTACTTTGTTTCTTTTTGTCTCAGAGTGGTGCGGTATTTACGGTTCGCTGGCGGTGCATGTTAAGTGCATGTAGAAAATATTATAACTTTGATTCCACATGGGATTCGGTGAATGACTCTAAGGGGAATGGATTTTCAATTCATTGCAACGCGTCGTATGTTATTAAAAACGGTGTTTTGATCATAAATTTTGACGTTTTTAATTTGAATCGGACGTGCTTTTTCGAGGCGCATAGTGGTTATACATAATAGAGTATAATGTCGTACTTGTTTGTGAGTTATTATATTTTTGAGGTTGTATGTGGAAGAATTTTTAATTTAATTTAGATAAGGGCCCACCCTAAATTCTATAGAAATATGGTTAAGGTTAATGAGTTTCCTTTTGAAGAGATTTTTCATTCGCCGAATAAGGAAAACAAAATTTTGTTTCAAAATATGTGACTTCAATGATATAGACATTGCATATTGTTTCCTTGGCCTTATATGTGGTCGAAGTTCCGATTCAAGTTATTGTCGCCATAATTTTTTGAATCCATGTTAAAGGTGTTATTATAATCTTTGTGAAATCGGAAATCTGAGTCATATTGTTAAAAAGTCTGTCGAGGATCGTTAATTAAAGGATGGCATGACAGCTATGAAGAACCAACGCCAAAGCGGCTCACATACTTGTAATGAATTGAACACCCAAACAATTTTATGCCGATTACAAATGGCTGAGGGGACCGCACTTTTCCGCGACAAATGATATCTACTGTGATGTGCTTTTGGTTTCCAGCCAAGATTTTTCTCGCCGGTCTCGCCAAGGTTTTATTGGAGAGACACGAAACTTCACTTTCAGGTCTTCTGAACCTTTTTTACAAATAACCTTTATTAAGAATAGGTACGCCTTAGGTAACAATACTGCATTAATATAATCTCTGTTGACACGGTCTGGTCTGAGGTACCCTATATAGGACGGCTGTTGGCTGCTGTTCCGGTATGTTTTGACAGGTCTTTGGACAAAATTGGTATGGAGCGGTGATCGCGCATGAAACTCTTAGCTGCTGCGGATCGATACAATGCGACTGTAGGAGCGTATTAGTAGATATTATGCCCCTGGTTCCGATTATGAAATAGTTGGAGTATTTCAGACTTTACTTTGACCAATGTTACTAGATATTTGATACCATGTATCATTCAGTAGTAGTAGTAGAAACGATTTTAGCTCTATCGTACTACTTAGTCTACTTATAACATTTTCCGAAGGGAGTGAGTGTGAATTGTATAATAATAATAATAATAATAAACTTCACTACAGTATGGTTAAAATATTATGCATAAAAAAGCATGTGTCTTCGTTAACCACGCCTTCTATAATACTGATTGTGAGCACACAGCTACTAAGGCGTAGGCTGTAAAATGGATTAGAAGAAAAGGAAACATAAAGGGTCTAAAGGGTTTTGGGGCTCAAAGCCTTTGACTTAAGTCAGCTCCTGTAATTGAACTTATTCTATGATTACTTTTAAGATGTTGAGAACAGCAGAGTTCTTAGTTGATAAACAACATCCACACATAAGCTGCTTTTTAACATTTATGATTCATATTAAAATAAACTTTCGGCTATTGGGTAGATTTGGTACACACTTATCAAACAATCATTTTTCACAACCAAACAATTAGGAAGTTTTCGATTCTAACAAGACGTCATATCATACAATTTTGGAGATGTATGCGTCAGTCGTTTGAAAAGCACTTTCCTTCGCACTGCATCTTCCGTCACGCCCGGATATGACTTACGTTTTTTTTTTGTCGAATCGCCAATTTTGTGAACTTACTTCATTGAGTATTTTTGAAAGGTAATTGTGGAAGAAGATGACTAAGACTTCCGTCGGATGCTATAGGTTATTACAACAACTAGTCTTTTAGAAGTTGTTGAGTAGTTTGTTTGATCTCATCTCATTAATTTGTCATTATTTATTATTTAAATATTTTTACTCAATATTTTCCCTTGAAAGCATGGGTCTCATTTCAACAACAAACTCAAGCTGAGTAAACAATCAAACTCAATAGACGATATGCAAATTCTTTGACCATATGTTCAATTTCTGCCATATTTGCACACGAATATGTTCCAATGAATTAAGAATGACATAAAGCTTATGTCAACATAGCCAAATTACTTCATGTTTTTCTTGGGGATGAGCAATAGAATCATTGATTACTTAAAATAAATTCAATACGCGACTTAAAAAAAAAAACAAACAAAGTCAAGAACGTCCTAACGGATTAGAATGAAGAAGAGTGTAAAGATCAGAATATAGACGAAGACACACGCCTGTCAATTGATGGGGTGCGTTCGTTGACTCATCGTTCTTTTTAAGGAACCAGTGCCAACATTTTTCTTGCTTTTTTTGTTTACTCAAAAATTAAAAGATTCGGTTCAATTCGAACTCAAGTGAGTGCCAGAAATTGAAAATAATTTATTATATTTGCATGTGGATTATTTTTTTTTCGGACGCCTCTTTTCGTTTCGATATTTTTTTTCTGTTTCTTGACTATTTTGAACTCACGAAAAAAAGTGAAAAGTGATGAATCACGATTGCCCGGTGTTGTTTTGAAGACATTTAGTTTAAAAATAAAAGTTTTTATTTACGAAAATTCATTCAGTCATTGATGAGAGGTGAAGGTGAAAATTCACATTGGTATTTGTGCAGAGATAATGACGACGACGACGACGTCTGATATTGATGACAACGACAAACGACAAATAAATGTTTGTTGTTGACTCTTACTGCAGATACAGACGGACTCTTACTGCAGGAAATGACGGACAACCTTTTGACTTCTAAAATGTTATCGCAATGGTTCAAATTTTGTTTTTAAGTGAATTTAATATAGAACAAGAAATTTTGTTTTATCAACAAGAAGCTTTGTTGAAAAAGAAAAATAATTATATTAATTTTTGTTTCTTTTGTTTTTCGTTTAAGGGTCATCGTAGGAGCGCCAAAGGACAACAACACACAATATCAACCATCAATAATACAACCTGGTGCCGTTTGGCGGTGCGATATAGAAGGCGATGATCGTTGCCGTGTTGTGGCATTTGATTCACAACGTAAGTATTGAAACTCAAAAACATACCTACACTTTAAACAGCATAAAAAACCAAATATGGTGACATATATTTTTGAAACGAAACACACATCTGTATTAGATGCCTCAGCCTGTTTACAATGCCGTTATTGTTGGACCTGTATCTGGTTATTTTGTTATCTCTGCAAGTTGATCAACATCCTCTTGTCTTCTTGACTTTTGAGGATACATGTACCTGAACATAAGCAGGAACACAAGCAGCATGTCTATGAGTTTAAAAAGAATTTTATCAATGAAGAAGTTAGTTTTGTTTGTGGCTGCTGGCTCGCGTTGAAAAAAACCATAAAGATTTTTATCTATCCTTTCAATAAATTTATATCTACCTGAGTAGAGCACTTTTAGATATGTTAAACAGATGTGTGTGTTGTCGTTTGGAAAATGAGAGGAAATACTGAATTAAAAAGGATTGCCACACATTGGCTCTCTTAACAGGAAACTTTTCCATTTAGGAAGTTATAGAAATCAACAGTTCTTATTCTCTAAGATGGCAACACTATCCAACTGCCTGCTGGTGACTCAAAACACTGTAAGACAGACGATGCATTCATAGTAGAGTGAATGGAGATCCTTAACTCGTGATAAGATTAATGGTTAAAGATACACAGTCATTTTCGATGGTTAAGAAATAAAGGTGTTAAGCAGTCGAAAGAGAGGGCGTTCAATCTATTCAAAACTAAAAAGGGGTGTCCTTTTGATTATTGTTATTGTTATTATTATTAGAGCTACCATTGTACGATCTGATGACATACAATTAATTAAATGCATATGAGAATTTTATGAGCGGAAAAAGGATGTAAATGAGTCATTTTGTCAACAACATGCAGTCGAAAGGAACGCCATGATGGTTGGAAAAAACCGCAGAATAATAAATTATGACAACATAAGTACCCATTTGAAAATCGAGGTAGCTTTTTGTAAGTGCACTTTTTACAACCGACAGTCAGAGTAGGCTCATATTTCTTGTGTTGGAACTTGGAAATTTAAATAAGTCAGCTTAAGTAGCTTCTATTTTGTGGAGTTTATGACTTTTGACATGGCTGTTAGTGGGTGAAATTGAAAGTGCGTTCTTTTAGTTAAATGTTTTTATTTATGATGGAAATAATTAATATTGTTGACGTTGAAGGGTGTGGAATTGGCGGCCTTCCAAAAATGTAATGCATTATAGCTTAAGGTTTTGGATATCTCCTAAGGAGCACAACCATTCTCAGGACAGTAATTTTGTCAAATGTCAAATTAAACGGAACAGGGAAAGTTTTGGAAAAAATGGGTTACAGAGGATTTTCCAATTTGAAAATATCATTAAATAAAAAGAAAGTGAATGGCTAACAGAATTGGAAGAAGAGAGAATATCTTCTAAAGGAAAGTTCGTTTTGGATAGTTTTTCTTCAAAAAATGTTGAATACAGTTCCGATCGTCTCAGACAAATTATAACATACCCAAAGTGCTTAAAAAGTCCTTTTACATGCAACACACGATATGTAAGCCTGAAACATAAGATATTATCGATGCAAATTCGTTGAATAAACCGACTGCAGTTTTAGGGTTTGTACCTCAGCTCTTTCGTTTTCACAAACGTAGTTACAAATCAACTCCGTTGGCTCTCAACAAGTTATTTTGACAAGTGTTATAACGAGTCAATATTTCTCGAACTTCATTTTACTTCTTTACCCCTTAGACCTTATCTATGCTATGCTATCCTTTTTCTTCTTAAGTCTACATCATGTAGGTCCATTCTTCATGCAGTGCAAAGAAAAACGTTTGCCAATTCAAATTCAGTGAGAATTGTTTATGATTTTGGCTTTGAATAGCCAAATTGCAGTCATCCAATTTTACCCATGAATTTTCTTTTCACTATTTTTGCTCATAATATAGAAACATCCGTCTCCATATGGACGTGGACTTCCTCTATAAATATATTTCGCCGCACAGCAAAGCCGATTATATTTATATCATAATTTTCCAGATATTTTTCATCATAATAATCAACAGAGCAGTGATCGGAAAATTATCTTCAAATGCACTTCCTTAGTGTGCTACAATTTTATAGAGAAATCAGCAACATGCGGTGAACATGAGACCAGGAGTGGAGTTGTCGGATTCTAATTTATTTTAACTAGCCCTTTGGGGCTACCTCAAAATTTCATATGAAATGGACGCAAACAATGGACTCCAAAGTTTCCGCACATAGCAATCGGCACAGTGATTTTGTATTTTTTACTGATGTGATACTATCAGTCCACCCCTGTAGGAAAAAGGTCAAACAAGAGTGTTAGACAGACTTGCAAACATGCACTTCAATGACTTCAATCCAGCCTAAAACTAGACACGGACACAATAATCGTCAAAGCGAGTGTTGCAAATTACAACATTGCAGTTTTCCTGCCAACATATGAAGACCCATATCCGTCCCGCTCCCATTAAAAATTCCTTCTCTTTTGTGCAATTTTGTCCATCATTATGAGTATTTGCCGACTGGGGTGCCATACTATAACTCCATCAAGCCAAGTGAACGGATGCATAAGGCACTAAACAAATTAATGATACGTTTGGTTTGGTTTGGTTTTGCCGGAGAGGAGGATCGCACAATCAACTTCAATCCTATTTATGTATGCAATTGACGACCGACCGACGACTCCACGTTCAGGCGCAAAAACCGACAAATTTTCAAACCACAAAGATCATAAAAGATTGGCAAACGCGTCCTCCTCCTATGAAAACCAAACCGGAGGAGCCCTTAGGGCAGAACAAGTGTATAATGTGTTTTGTGTACCCTCTACTTTTTGATGGTGCGGTTTTCAACACTTTAACGTCAATTTGGACTGTCAATGCAATAAAACTGGCGTTCGAGTTTATTTTTGTTTGATGGTTTGGTTTTTCTGATCTTTTGTCAAACTCTGGACACAAACTGATGGCAGTGCGTCTCCTTCGAGGTCGATGACAACTGCGAAATCTTTGCAGGTCTTGATAGACGCACTCATCCAAAAATAACTCCAACTATAGTAATAATAATTACTCCACAAGCGACGCGAGCATACCATTGCTGGAAAGAGGGAATCTGACTCTTTGGAAACGCATTGAATTGATTGGTGTTGCCGAGTGTGTGCACAGGAAGTCGCTGTGTTCTGTCTGACGCATTCTTCGTTCCAGGCAACCATAAGCGACGTGTCGGTCGTACGCATGATGACGACAACATGATTCGGGAGGCTTTTGCCTGGGGAGGGTTGTTCTTTTTGTTAATAGTCAAACCACGAAACGGTGCCAGTCTGAAACTACAGCACATAGCCGGCTCTTATTTGTCGGGGTTGTAGTTATGGAGTGGTGAATGCGCCTTTTTGTCGATTCGGCTTGGTGTTAAATCAGGTTGGACGGGAACGATGAAAGGGGTTTTAAATGTGTTAAAACGTTCAACTAAACTCAAATGGGCATTTGTTGATTTTTGTGTGACCTGACCAAGGATAGTTAAAATTTAACTATTGCCAACTTAACTCAATTTAATTTGCAACCATGCAACCAATTTTATAAGCTGACAGTGTAGAAATAAATGTTTGTAGACATTTAAACGAAAACAGAAGATAATTCCAAATAGAAAACGACGACGAAAAAGGCATTAAATATAAACAAAATAATTCTTTTCGAACTATGGCAACCACGTTCAAAAAGAAGTCTGTTTTGTATTTCACTTTTCATGCCCAAATAAATATACCATTCAATTGGAATACGAGAAAAGAATTAGTGGTTATCTTGTTCTGACCCTGACAGGTTTTCATTTTGACAGGTTTTTTTTTAGACAATTCATCGGTAAGGTACATTAAGCCGTTTGCTGCTCGCATAGCTTACAGATAGAAGGTAGACAAAAAAAAAAAAAAACTCATGGACTGGTTCAACTTTTATGCGAACAAGTTAAATTCGCATTTAGCCATGTAGCTTGTAGTTGTAGGCTTGTACCGCTGTAGCATTGTTAAGTTGTATAGCACAAACTAATAATAAGTTCAACCTTATTCGGTATATTATATCGATAATGCTAAGATGGACAAGCATGATGTTGATGTGTCTTCGTGCGATTTATTTGTTTGTTGGGTATGAATCGTGAACACAATAATGTTGTTTGGTTACATGTTTGTCCTTATTTGGAGGATAAATCGTTGTAGTTTTGTTGTTTTTCTTTGGTTTTTTGTTTATTTGGAGATTTTTGTGTGTGCCGTACCGAATTTTATTTCTTTTTTGAGAAGATAAAGAGTTTTGTGGTTTAGTGTTTGTTTAGTTGAGTGATTATTTGTATGTTTTCATAATGTACGTGATCTGGAGATGGTATAATTTGTAAAACAAATATTGGGTTATGGATGTTTAAGTAAGAGTTAAGTGTTCAGAATTCGGATAGTTGCCCATGTCAAGTGAATTGTTTTCCTTGTAGATTTTAATGGAGAAAAGTCTCGTTGACAATCCGCTGTTTAATCGGGTTTCATCTTATTCTTGCTTGGTATCAAAATTAGTAAAAGTTGGTGTGTTGTCCAGCATTACTTTGTAGTGTTCTGACCAGTTGAGTAGTTGGACTCAAACTTTACCATTTAGATATGAATCCTTATAAAGCTTGTTAAATCTGCTTTTAAATCTTTTTTTTTTTAATAGTAAGAGCGCACTCAAAAGCTTTTTTTTTCTATGCCCCTTATATGCTTAGTATGCGAGCATCAGGAAAAAAGAAAGAGAATTGAATTGAATGATTGCGAAAGACAGCGTTGAAAGAAAGTTCCTCATTCGCGTAGTATGGGTAATGATCGATTATCTGTACTAATGCACCCGAAGTTGGGCTCAGTGATGAACATTCCTGGATAAGCAAAAATTACGGTTGAATTGTTTAAGGGGATGAATGCAACTGACATTGATGTGAGTGCCACTCATGGACAGTGGCAATATGGGGTATATCATAAGACTTTATGCAGTTTTTTATTCCCCATTGTTTGCTGTTTACGTCAGAGTTTGATGGAATAAATAAATAGAGTTGGCGCGACAGCTCTTGAAGAGCCAAGGCCAACAATTCATCAACAATTCTCTGAGTACGTATGAAGAATTGAGGGGATCTACAATTTACCGCCGATTCCGAACGGTAAAGTTGAGTAGCACTTTTTCATGAAAGATTTTTACTTTTGGAAGTTTTGTCCAGAGGCAAGATGCAGTGCCGGTGAAAGGTGAAACACCGAGTAGGACTCGAACCCACTACGTTCTGCTTAGCAGCCAACGCACCTAACCACTTGGCCGGACGGACACTGCAAATGAGTTTATTGAGTTAATTAAATGTTGCCGTTGTAGTCCCATAAGGTATCTTTTATAGATAAAAATAAGAAAAAGGGTAGGAGACAAAAGAGAGCCCTGGGCCACACCAAAATTTATACTTTGGGTTTCAGACTTGAATGCGTCCAATACCTTTTGTTAAGAAAATCAAATAAATACGACTGAAATTTCTTTACAGTAACAGAACTGTCAAGACGGAACTAGAAGATAAGTAATTAGAGATCCTCAGATTCAAAGAAATAACTTAAAGCTTCAGCAAAATGGTCGCGTGTTTAAGATACTGACTATTGGAAGCAAGCGCTTAAACACCGTGAACAAAATTCGTTTCTCTTGAGTAAATTTCGTCAGCTTATGTTAAGCATTTATGCACAGTCAACAAAAATGTTTCCATTGTACAAACAGGGTATTCCGTCAGTGTAATAAAAGTAGTGTAGGTCACTGCGTTATTTCATTTATGGATCACTTAAATATATTTTATTTGTTGTCAAAATTTTCCTGTTAACTTAAATATTCGCAAAAAACCGTTTTTTCAGAAACAAAGGCTTGATTAATCTTATCCATAACTGTTTTCTTTTTCTTCAATTCCACACTCACATTTTTTTACATTTCGTCATAAAGATAGCCGGCTCATTATGTATGATTGAATAACACAGAGTGAAAATCTAAACAAAATTATTTCAAAGCCACATGCCAACCAGTCAGTGGCGCGGTTATCTTGAAACGCACATGGACCTACTTCCTTTATCGCTTGTCGAAACAAGCGTCATGTCGATAAAGACAGACTTTTGAATAGTTTAATTTCCTTGTGTAGATCTCTGTGACTAAATCAAAACATTACACAGCGGTCAGCAAAAAGCGTGGGAATTTTATATCATCGTCTATGGCAACTTTCTTTTACTAAACGTTGAGTGAATCTATAAAAGTTCAAATTCAAGGAAATTTGAGTTTTAAATTCAGTAATGATAAAAATCAAACATTGTTTCCATTTTTTTTTTTTAAATATCCACTTTTAAAAATGACTTCCATCTCTCTATTATGTCCCTTAATTAATCAAATAAATAATCGAAAATTTGATTTATTCTCGTTAGATGGAATGTTAAACTGCTTTGATTATGAAACCATACTTTCCAGACCCCAGACTATAATTTATCGACTAAAAATTCCATAGGCTTCTAAAATTGATAAACCTTTTGGTTGTTTTTCGTTTTATTTGGCCCCAAGAACAGCAGCTCTGTTCCTTTGTCTTCGAATGTCATAACAACGAAATTCAGTAAATTAATTATTAAACTAATCATTCATCAAAATTAATTACATCACAATTCTTTAAAAATAGAAAGAAAAGATACATCCTTCTCTTTTTCTTAAGTTCAATTTTGAACAGCGAGACGAGGCCATATCTTTTTTGTATCTTTCTCTATGTCAAAGTATATTTAATTCTTTAATTGCTTTTGGCACGCATCTAAATTTAAAAACACATTTCTTTTTATACGTCTCCGCCTTTGGAACTCTTGAATTATAACTTACCCTATAGGCGCATGCAGTTGAACCACATTCATAGTCGAGTCATAGTGATCGTGTGTCGGTCGATCCTAATGAAAATGTGTAAGCAACATTTTGATTGATGCTGCAATACATAAATTTATAATTTTGTTGCGGTGATAAAATTTTATAATGGACGCACGGACTAATGCATCGGTGAGAGATATAATAAAATAAATAAAAATATAACATATCTCCCTTTTGACACTTGCAAAACACTGAGGGGAGGAAGAAGATCTTTGCACTAAAATGAGAATTTTAGCAAAATCTATTGGAAAAAATAAACTTGATTTTTGAGGGAAATGCATATGGAGAGTTATTTGTTATATTTATATGAGGCACTGAAGGTAACCCAGTGCAAATTTTGTTCAGGTGTCGAAAAAAGTAGAACTATAATCACCAAAATTCGCTCTCAAAGCCTCCCACTCTGCTTCAACCTTGCTTTTGACTAACTGATCCTTAAAACAACATCAAAATGTAAAAACAACAACATTCTGACCCGAATCAATCAATTTAAGTTCACATAACTCAACTGGTTCGTAGGTGGATACATTAAAGCCTCCTAATTCCAAATCAATTTTCCAAGCAACAGCAGCCACCCTCAAACTAAACATTAAACTTACCTTCATCTCGTTCAAAGGAAATGACGTAAGCTAATATTCTTGTCAAACTTAAAGCACAATCTAGCTTGCCACATTTGAAGTGAAAGAAAACGAAACTAGTTCGCCCCCATTGATTTTTGGTTGAGTATAAATAAATATATGCAATGACAACCTCCTAACGAAAAAGCTAGATGTCAAAGTCTTTTTCTTTTTAAATGCGTGAAGTCGTTGCCACAAGACTTTGTGCTATGATGTGTGAATGTATTAATTTGTGTTTTTGTTTTTGCTGGAGCCAAGAGTGCATAAAATTGGTTGAACAGAAGATGCGTGTGGGCTTAGTTATGGAACCTGGAAATATAATCGTGGGCTGAATTCGTTTTCGTTGTAAAGTCAATCGCCTATCGGAACAAGTCTCATTGCACGAACTTAATCTTGGTATCAGTTAACTGACAAAAAGAAAATATCAACTTCCTACGTTGTTATGGTTTTTACTTTGAAATTAAAAGTGTTTATTGAAAAAAAACCTACATTTTGATCTTGCCTGAATGACAATGAAAATAACAAGCCATGCAAGCAGATAGAGAAAAGGGGTTCCCCCAAGGGAGAAAAAAAACATTGCTCAATGAAGCTCGAACCTTCTTTAAGATGGTTCGTTGAATCGATTGTTGCAATGCAATAACAAGCAATTGTTGTTCGTTGGTATTTCAACCATGTTTACAATTACGAGAATTCACAAAGGAAGCCGATCAAATATTTGTGTTTTGAATTTAAAATTCTTGAATAAATGTTACCGACATCTCAATCATTTATACATCGTGACAGGTTTAAATTAAATGGTCAATAAGTATAGGATCTCTTTATTTATTTATTTTTTCTTTGAGCAATTTGCACTCATAAGATAAGGAATACAAAAAAAAATGTCTCCGAAAAAGAGCAATTCTTTATTGCAGTAAATAGGAATTAGAGCTTACTTTTATTCATCAATTGCCACTGTTATCACTTAAGTCCAAATTAATATTTACATTGTGAAAAGCTTTTAACATTCATTTTAAATAACGCTGGTGGTACGGGGTGGCGTATACGTAACATAATTTCTTTTTTTTCATTTGATTTAAATTGTTAAATTCTTTAAAGAATTTCAGACGCATGATCCCTTACAACCATATTTTTTAGTACGTTACGATAATTAACAGCGCTAATGAGACAAGTTGAATAGTTTATGTTTATTAGGTATTTCTCCTTAAGAAAAGTAAAAACAAGAATTTTTTTTCAATATTTTAGTTTGTATTTGAGAAAAAGTTCCTTAAACACAAAGAGACGTACTTCAACTAGGAAAAATGATGTTCGTCGATTCGACGAAGGTTACCCTTCTAGGGTTAATAGGTCTTGTATAAATCTCTCCGTTTTTTCTTTTGAGGAAGGACGCTAAGCGTCACAATTTTGTTATTCCGTTGCAACTTTCCCTTGCTTAAGAAGGAAATATTCAAAATTTTAGCAAAACGAGATAGAGGAATTAGTCTGCATTGCAAAGAAGTGGTTGCGTAAATAAGACTGGAACACAATGAGAGACCGCTTACGCTAGGGCTGCACATCCATAATCTTGGTCTTGAAATTTTCAATGACCAATTAGCACGTTTGTGGCTTTTTAAATCGATAATTATAGCTGTAACGAAGTGTTACTGCGAGTTTCTACCGTACTAAAAGTGAAGGTTAGTTTTTGCATTTTACCTAATGATACCTAACGCTTTCATGAAAGGACATATTAAACGCAAATTCAAACAAATTATAGGAAAGCTTAACATTTGCATTCTTATAGTTCACATTCAGGGTTTGCGGAAAAATTCATATGAGGGTCAGTTTTCTTGTGCTAAAATAACCACTACAACTACCTTTCTCTACTACTTATAGTTGTGCTTTCTTCTTTTGATACGTAAATAGTGTTTTTGGTCGTTTTCGCCACTGATCGTGCAGCCATTTTATATTTGAAACTTCCCCCACCAGTGGTAAGGGGATTTAATATTGAAGGAAACTGTCCTGAATCTGAATGCCACCAAGGGCCTTTTTTTTGTTGAAACTTCCCCCCACCAGTAGTATGGGGTTTTAATATTGAAAGAAATTGTCCGGAGTCTGAGTGTAACCAAGGGCCTTAAGTAGACCTGCTGATCGGCCATAGCTATTGCGTGCCGTGCTGAGTGCCAGAAAGGTTAAGTAAACCTGCTGTTTGGTTGGATCGATTTAAGAGTAATTACAAAGTCGTTCACATTTTCAACGATGGCATAGTTTTAACTAGTCAAATATCATGACTTCAGACTTTTGGCAAAATAGTGGGAAGATCAGAATGAAACCACTTATTGGAATATCCTAACCAGTTTGACAATACAAAGTAAGACTCCTGTCTGCCTGCACTTTCTTAAGTTTTAGTAGAGGATTTGGAAAGCTCCTCAAAACAAAAACAAACTATTGTATTTGTTGAAAATAAACAATATAACAGCAACAAAGATGAGATAAACAAGTAAAAAATGTTCTGTTCCTACGAATCTATTCACCTTTTGTTTTTCGCTTTTTTTTTTTTTTGTTTACCGAAATTGCTTGTAAACACTTCTACGCCAGTTGCCGTGATATTTAATGTTGTTTCATTTCAATTTATTCTCAAATGTTGACAACGATACTAAAATCAAATACAAATGTTTGCACTTTTAACATAAAACAATGGAATCATTTTTGGTTGTGTAAACAGGAATTATAATTGGTAATTTAAAATAAAAAAAAAACACAGTGTCCTTAGCTCGCTGATGTGGAAAATAATAAGTACCTTTGTGCTCATATTAAAATTCCAACTGTATTATCATTTCTATTCGGTTTCAATCCAATGCCAGTTGAAGTCATAACAATTTGATCATCTTATCTGATCTCATAAACAAGGATGACATATGTTCTTCTGAATGGAATGCGCATACAAAAAACTGAGCGCAGACCCATTATTATCATTTTGTTCAAATCCAAACAAAAGAAGCTGCATTATTAAACATGTGTGTGTGTTATATTGTCATCCTTAGAATTTAGAATAAAACAAAAAATGATCTCAACCAGACTTAAGTCACTTCATCTTCACAAACAACACAGAAAATAAAAGATCATCTCATCCCCTCGAAAAAAAAATCATTATGCACACTTATTTGACAAAGAAAAATGCTAATAATAATTTTTTACAAATTCTTGTGTATTTTATTTATTCAACAAAACAGCCGGTTTAAACAAATGTTTTGAACCACTAATAGGTATAAGTATAAAACAAAAAAACTCTATGGATGTATTGATGTCATGATAGTTAAATGTTTAGATGCACTTTTTGTTACAACAAGATCTGATTAACTATTTTTGTTTGTAACTTTATTTAAGTTTCATACTTTTTTAAGTTAATTTTCTCGTTTTAAATTAGTTTTTATATATAAAACATTGTTTACAAAATTGTTAAAAAAAAAAAACCACTGAAACTTCCATTCAACACTAAAGAAAAGCACAACATTTATCTGACAATTTCGACTGCCCCTCTCATTATCATAAATTTTATTTTGTAGGTATTTTATTATTATTTTTTTGTTTATTTATAATTTTACTTGTGAATGACTAAGAAAACGATGTTTTTTTTTTGTGATGACACTCACACCTCACTGTCGAATACGAACAAAAAATTTGGTGACAGGAAATGCTTCATATTATTTTTTTATATCTCATTTGAAAGAAAAAGATGTTTTCATCAAAAATGAATATAAGAAATTTATATAACCATAATTTATTATTTTTTTTTTCTCATTTTCAGTAGTTTTTTGTATGTATATGAATGTTGTCATTTATTATCTGAATGTATTAATAAATTCAAAAGGTATTAATGAAGATTTTTTGTCTTTATAGCAAATCAAGTTAACGATCGATATGAACAAATAGACAGCAAGTCGAACCAGTGGCTGGGCGCCACTATTGCGGCTAGCAGCGATGATAATGGCATTATTGTGGTGAGTAGCTCTTTTCATAGTGATATATTTTTATGGTTCAATACATCTTTGGCATTGTTAAGTGGTTTTGAGTGGGTTTAGGCATTTTTGAGTAGATGTTCATTAGGTGTTCTAATTTCATTACAAAATTCTTTCCCTCAAAAATAACAGTTTTAAGTAAATTTCAAAATAAATAAATAGAGTGGCGCGACAGTTCTTGAAGAGCCAAGGCCTAAGTAGCTTACTTTCATCAACAATTCTCTAGGTGCGTGTGAAGAATTGAGGGGATCTACAATTTAACGCCGATTCCGAACGGCAAAGTTGAGAAGCATTTTTTCATGACAGATGATACTCTTGAAAGTTTTGTCAGTTCTTCGTAAGAGGCAGTGTCCGTGAAAGATGAAATAAAAACTTTGGGCACGAGGAACCCACGACATTCTGCTTAGCAGCCAACGCACCTAACCACTAAGCTACGGCCACTAAATTTTAAAATAGAGCGCTGAATTATTTTATGATAAGAACCATTTTTCATAAGGAAAAGCACGTCATTAAAAAATGACCGTCAAAGCTTCAAACGTTGAGTTAAATGTTTGACTGATTTTGACAACATTTGCATTGACAAAGCACAAAAACTATCAACAAAATCAATTCCCTGCTTCAAATTATGTGCCTTTAACGCGATTTTCACTTTTATTTCAGTCGACCTACATCACACTGCAATAAATACACCCGCTCCATAAACCCATCATTGTCATTACTACCCCATCAAAACAGTCCTTAAACCAGTCCAGACTATAAAATTAAGTCAATAAAAATTTTGAAGGCCACAGTCAGTGTGTCAGGCAGTTAAACTATTTTGTTCGTCCTCCTTAACTCCCAACTACACAGCCCATAAAGTTGAAATCCAATCACTTTTACAAAATCCCAGCTAACCTTAATTGGAATTAGAAGGAACAACAAAGTTAATCCATACATTAACCGCAGGCAGTAACACACAAACTAGGTATACGAGTGTAATCTGCAACACAATCTTATATTGCTCTGCCACACCTTCTTAAAAGCCAGCCAAATCAAGCCAATATTATCCGCTAGGCTATTATACGGTGGTGTTAGCTGCGGTAGTCCCCATTGCTGTCATTGTCGATTCCAGGTGAGCAAAATCGTGCGCCAAGCCATCCGACGTTGGCCCTCAAGGCAAGAAGCGAGCTCTGCCGTTGTGTGGCTGTGGTTTTTTATTTCGTTGCTGTCATCGCTTTCATACAACAAGGGCGCAATGGATGTTTTTAATAGATGGATAGAGACTTCCTCTGGAATAACATTCAATCACAGACCTTCTCAATAAAGTCTCGTGCTTTGCTGTCGTTTCATGATTTCGCAAGCGATTCATATTTATGGCCGCGGTTTCGATTTTACGGGGCACTTAATCGATCTGATTGCGGTCACTTTGTGTCAATTTTGCGGCATGACAGTGGGAACGAAGGAATTGCGAATATTGGCAGGGGCGTATGATGTTACAAGGGACTTTGAATTGGTAAATTTGGCAAGCAAGTAGATGGATCGAGCCTCACAGGCATAGCTAAATTTGTTGTCATTTAAAAGAATGTCCATAAGACACTTTTACAAAAATTCACCTTTTAAAATCTAAGGCCCATAATAATTTGACTCTTTTTCCTTTGGAAACAGCCGGCCCTGGCAAAGGAACATAAAAACTATAAAATAGACGATTGATAGTCCTTTGTAAATGATTTCCTTTGCTTTTTAATGGCCCGTTTAAGATTCTTGACCGCGATAATGCCGACAAAATGGTGTGATGGAGACGGTTGCGACCAAACCTCATCAGTTGTAACTGTTGACGGTAGTCACTGTCGCACGTCATTCAGCTGAGCAAATCGATGTTAACGATGTGAAAGTGAAATGCTCGTGTTGACAGGCTGACCTGATTTTTGGCAATAAATCAAGAACAAATTGGTTACATCAATGTTTTGAGGAGGTGACTGGTGACCCTGTGCAACATGGCACCGCAATGGTTGGTTTTAAATTTCACAACAAACGTCATGTGCAACACCCACAAGGAGACAACGAACAGGAAAAAAAAACGATATTTAAATATGGTCACGCGTGCGTTGTAATAAATCGTGTGACGCCACTTTGACAGCGGGGTTTAATGCTGTCAAGTATATCATCGGCTCTTTTATTTTTAACAAATAATTAGACTCGACACTCGACGTTTAAGCGAATGTGCGTGTAATTAATTAGTTGGAAAATATCCGTACGAACGCACTGGAGTGCAATTTAGCAAAGTCAACTGTGTCTGAGAAGATATGAGACAGAAAGGCCCGTTTATATGGCTCAGGGTTAATCGGGAGAGTTATTGCTTGAAGTTAATTGTGATGGATAAGACGTAGTTGAGATTTACAATCAATGAATAATTGTTCGATAGTTTAATTTTGTGTAAACTGAAAAGTCAAATATTTATCAGTGAAGCATTTAAGATGGTTTTCCTGTACTTTTTTATTTGTTTTTCTTGTACTTGATGACACAGGCGCTGCGGTGGATATGTTTGAGTTTTTTCGCTGTTCTTTTACTTTTAGTTATCTTAAGCTCCAGGAATTGATTGATGAATGCGCAAGTGTAAATGATTTATAAGGATATCTCAGTAATTTCTACGTGCAGTCATTTTTAAGAAGAATTGCTCGTATTCCATGAATTGTATTATTTAAAAGAGTGGTGAGTAGAGATAGAGAACGATGGGGCTGATTAGTTTTGTATGTGTAGTTCCAATGGATTAGCTAGAGTTTATCTCATTGGATTGAAACTTTACTGCAGATTTACCTTAAATCAAATGAATGACTGATCTGCTTGGAAATAACAACAAGCATTTATGATCTTTTCTTTTCTGTTTCCTGGTTTACGACTTTCAAAATTATGTATGGGGTTTAATTGCTTTTTGGAAGTACGGGATAAATGAAGGATCGGGAGAGTGGGGTAAAATGGGTCGGTGAGATGGGCATTTGAACGCGGCTGACCAAAGTAAAGTGAGCGAAGCTGTTCTTAATTCAGAAAAAAATGTCTCACTGCGTTAAGAATGACTTGCATGATAAGATTATTCTGGTACTCCTTCCGATAAAACCTCATACGTTTGTGCCATGCTTTGCTGACTTGACCACTATTCCTAATTCCAGTTAATAATGTTTATGATTTGTCAATACTTTCCTAGTAAATACATTTGTTATTCTTGTTTCCATTTTGAAAAGGTTTCACATAAGACATCAAAGTATTGGTTTCTGAAACAGAACAGGGCTAGAGTTTTTGAACTTTATTGACTTTTTACTTTCTTTGTAAGTAGCCTAAATCGCCTTTGAATTCTTAATTTAGCTCCTAATGACCCTTTCTTTTATTTGTATTACCCATTTTCCCCTACAAACTGCTAGCATACCACGTATCAGCACAGCAGCTCAACGGAGCCACTTTACATTACGTCTATTGTCTTAGGCCGAACGCGCATTGAATTGCAAATTGAAATCGTTTTTCTATATTTTTATTTTTCTTCTAATTCAATTTTATGCTGCGTTCGTATTTCTCCTCCTTGCTTTGAATTTATTTATATCCATTTAACCATATTGCGTTGGCTGCCAATTTCCTGCGTATGCACTGTACCAAACAACGAAAAAGCAAGTTGCAGTTTGCACGATCGACAAATTAAATCGAGGTCTTCGGCGCCTGTCAGACTTAGGCATACAGCCGCGCCATAACGACATGAATAGGGAAAGTTCTAAGCCGTTTACGCACAAGCATACGTAATTTTTGTTCGATGTCGTTGGTGGCCAAAACAGTGTTTGGTTTATCATTTTTTTGTCAATAAGCATTTTGTGTGCCAACTCAGTTGCATCAGATCATATTTGTGTGGGCTGCTTATTTTGGGTTTGGTTTTTTTTTGTCAACATAAAAGTTATGCAGATTGTGATGAAATCATAGAAGATATGACATGAGTGAGTTTGTCATATGATTTTATGCTAAGCCGGGCCCCTCTCCACCTACATTAATGGTCGTATGGCTTACCAAAAAAATTAACAATACCAAAACTTAGATTATTTTTTAAGGCAAATGTGGGTGCAATAAAAAGCGTTGACATTTGAGTACGAGATTGATTGTCTTCTTTGTTACGAACAATAGAAATATGAGGGCATTACTTTTGTGTAGTTTCAAACAATATTGATACCACACTCGCATCGTTCCCAACAAAATATTTTACCATAATCTTAGAAGGAGGAAAAGTTATAGAAAATGTTTGAAGAAATGTTCGTTTGTGTATTGTTATAAAAACTTTCCCCGCTTAAAGAAAACAATTTCCAAAGTTCGTTTTGCCGACAAATACTATCAAGACTCAAGACAGGACTCTCTTATAAGATTCCTTAAATTCCAATTCGCAATGAATTAAGTCAACCATCAATCAATAAACACCACGAACTCAAAATCCTCAGAATCAAGTTCTTTCTCATTTGAACTCTTCTTATTACAAATTAGTCAAACACCATGTACACACATTAAAAACAAATGACCAACAATTGCGTCTTCGTTGTCATACCAGTCGAGCCTCTGGCCATCGCTAGTGCATCGTCGTCGTTTGGTTCTCTGGCCTCATCTTCTTCGTCATTCCTAAACTTCTCGTTTTTGTCCGCTTTGTAGTGTGGTTTCTTCACCTTCAATTCAAGCGAAACTGAAAATAAAATAAAAACGGGTAAACCTGCAATATTGGACGACATCATTCAGTTGAATTCACCTGAAGCAATCTTACCATCGACATCGACAGAGTCTTTATAGAATGCCTGGCAGGCATTTTCTACAAGTCAGATTCTCGGAGCAGAGTTAGACGAGAGTAAGATGTGTGTGCGTCTTGAATTGGAAATTAATTCAACGGTAAGTTTGTATCAATTTGTATGTATTCTCTTCTTTCTTCCATATTGCAAGTTCTAGACTTGTCAGCTACATTACCGAGCTCGTCGAAAACTCATCGCCTTCTACCACCGCTGCAGCCATCGTCATCGCCACAACTCCAACAGGCTGAAATTGAAGAATTGGCATGACATGTCTTTAAGATTGCAGCGATTTGTGTGCGGCATTTAAAGCCTATTCAATGATGTGCGGCACTGACCATAACATAGACTCATCACATGCCAAATGATAAACCTCAAGTCAAGTTTTATCGCGGCAATAAAAATTGTTGAATCTATAACTCCTCAACGGTTTGCAGAAAACATAATGATTTTATTATAGTTAAATGCCAGCTGGAGTTTGTTGAACGAAAACTAATACAGGTCCGTGATAAGAGCCTTATGGTACTCCATTGAATTTGGCAAAGAAACTTCTGAAAAGACCTCATACGTTGTGTAATGCTTGGCTGGCTAACTTGCAATTGGTTTGCTCCAAAAAATTGACAAAAAAAAAAAAGAAACAGTAACAAAACAACAATCTTTAACCATATCAAGAAGCTAACAATTTTCTTTTTTTTTTTTGACAACAAAATCGTTTTTATGGCATCGTTGTGTTTAAAGAATGCAAATTTTCCATTGTTATACAGAGTGAGTGAACTATATATGGTGCGGGGTTGTGTTGTCATCTCACATGATCGTTGTCGTCATTGTTTTGTTTTTTTTTTTTCTTTTTGACAGAAATAGAAGTTGGTTCAAAGAAAAAACAAAATGTCTTTACCAAAGCAGGTCAAACATGACCTCCGCTTCCATATTAGCTGACGAGTTAGCAGCAGCCATTTGGGGGATTTGAACAAACATAAGACAGGATCACCAGAATGAACATTCCAAATACCCCACAACGCGGTGGTGTAGTTACAGAGGGACAGTTTCATTTCAGTTTTGAATACAAGTTATAAAGTCGTCTTTGAAGGTGAAAACGGTGTTCATTTTGGTTAGCTTTTTTCTTTCTTTCAGTAACTCGAACCCACTGTCATTTGCCAAGGCCAAAATCAAAACATCACTGTGTCGATTCGACATCAACAAAGAAAAGTCGAAAAATCCGTGCAAGCAATTGTACCATTCTTCTGTCAAGAGATAGAAGAAAGATACCAAAAATTATATTCGAAATTCGCACAGTTTTGCATTGCATCATTGGCCATTGGGTCAAAGGCCAACACATTTGGAGTGTTCTGCGCGATATTGTAGTAACGGGCCTTAGAGGGGAGGAAATTAAAGATCGATCTCAATTCACTTTGATCGTATTTTTAAAACATGTTCCTTTCTTTCGAATTGTATGTGGCGGCGACGGTGGTGGCGGACAGGCAATGAACGATAACAACCGCAGAGTATATCTTGCACCTACACGTAGCAATTTAGATTTCTTAGAATTTGTGTTTGGCTGCGATCGGTACGTGTGGGCACGTTTTTATTTGACTATTTTTGGTTTTAAATTTGGTCATTTTGGTCATTTCGATCGTTTAGAGCTTCTAATGAGGTCGGCAACTGTTGTATACAAGATGTGGGTTGAATAAGATTGTAAAACGAAATTGTGACGCGTGAGAGAATGAAAGCATTTCTTTTCTTTTCATTTTTAAAGCTTGGGCTTATTAGTGTGAAGATGTCGTTATTGTGACGAGTTCTCTGTTGTTAAATATCGATTTACTAGAGGACCACCCAGGCAATGTATGCTCTACTAAAATCGAAATGGAGGTGTTTTTATGCATAAAGTTGACTGGGTTTACATTTCTTAACATATATTTAAAAGAAATTGAGAGATATCGAATTTCAATAGGAAGCTATAAAAAAATGTTAATTGATTTGCCGTACCTTTTGATTGCTAACATTTTGGACGGTGTAGGATTAAATAAGTTCGTTGAATTCACTCTTTTCTAAATAAACAAAAAAAATATTTACTATTTTTCGAGTTATTTTCCACCCTCGGTTTTGTATTTAAGACCATATTTAATGCCCGTTGAAGTATGTTGAACAAAAACCAATATAGGTCCGTGATAAGAGCCTTCTGGTACTTCTTTGAATTTGGTAAAGAAACTTCCGAAAATACCTCATAAGTTGTGTGACTTCCAAAAAATTGTTCGTTGAATTGAATGAATTTTCTATTCCTTTTTATGCATAGCAGTTTTTTCTTTGACTTCTCTTGAGTGTTAAACCAACAACACAAGCATTTAGAATTCCAAAAATTCCGTTTCCAAAACTGAACACCAATTTGCTTTAAGGCCCTTTAAATACCTGAACCGCTTATCCTAAACCATAAAAAGGGTCTCAACAGAGATTCTAGACAAGCTATAAACACACGGTTGCCTCGCCGTCGCCGTTGCTATCTATATCCTATTCTGCAGGACTTAACACTAAAACCATTTTTGCAAAGCGGCATTCCATACATTTTTTGTCTATTTTAAATGAACAATTTGTCTATCCAAATCTACGAAGTAAGTCTCTGATTTTTTGTATTGTGTTGTCTTCAAACACAAGCCTTTAAGCTGTAGTTACTACGTACTAGTAGACGATTCTTATGCTTGTGCATTCAAGCCCCATGCAACGTTGTTGTCGCCATCATCGACAATGCTATGCAATTGAGGCGGCTTCCGATTATATCATAGACAATCTGCGCCACACACAAGCCACTACTTCTCGTCTAGCATAAAGAAGATAAACTTTTCTTTTGGTATATCGGTGCACTTACCAAGTGGTTGTTGTTGTTTTTTTTTGCTTTCATTTTTATTTTATTATTTTATATCTTTTCGATTAAATAGCTCTTCGAAATTGTTTGGAACATTTCGCGGGAAGTACACTGTGAAAAAATTTGGAAAAACAAATGTTCCAAACATATTTAAAGTCTCATTAAAAATAAATAGAGTGGCGCGACAGCTCTTGAAGAGCCAAGGCCTAAGTGGCTTACTCTCATCAACAATTCTCTAGGTGCGTGTGAAGAATTGAGGGGACCTACAATTTTACGCCGATTCCGAACGGCAAACTTGAGAAGCACTTTTTCATGACAGATGATACTCTTGGAAGTTTTGTCAGTTCTTCGCAAGAGGCAGTGTCCGTGAAAGATGAAATAAAAACTTTGGGCCCGAGTAGGATTCGAACCCACGACGTTCTGCTTAGCAGCCAAGCACC
>CAKKXW010000001.1:18494571-18504634 GCA_920937365.1 Sphaerophoria rueppellii
CGCCGCCAATATCACAATCCACAAGGGAATAATATTCGGCGTTGGTTTCGGCTTCGGAATCGCCTTGAACGAAATCTCGTGCGATCGGACGATTTCCTCTGCCGGCGCACCAATATAAGGCAATTTGGTGACTTTCGAAACGGCCATTACTGACACATTGAGTGGCTTATCGGCAGCAAGACGCTCCATTGTATCGGCGACCAATCGCGTTCTCAACGCCACCCAGGCACCATCATTGTTGCCCAAATTTTTAGCAACACACCGAATTGTTGCGCACTTTGTTGTTGTACACGGTGCAATGCTGCTCAAAGTGATAGTTCCATCATCGGCTTCGCGTTTCGATCGACCAGACGATGATGACGATGACGAAGAGGAGAAGTATTCGCCACGGTCGTTGTTATCGTCTTGATCGTAGTAGTATTCACTGTCAGCGGTTCCATAATATGGTTTTTCTCGATGACTTGAAATGCGCTGACTATAAACTGGATCTGAGGTACTTGAGCGGGAGTACGTATTGAATGTACGACCTTGTTGACCATTCGCACCACTTCCACCTCCTCTGGCAGCGTATGACGTTGCTGATCCAGCCCGTTGACGAAGATCATTGTCGACATTGCCCCGATTAAAAGTTCCCAGGTCTAGAGTGCCAGTGCGGAAACCTTGTCCAGCACCAAATTTGTCCAGAGTTGTTCCTTGAAGATCATCAAAACCTCGTCCAGCTGCAGCTTGACGATTGTAGCTCATTTGAGCAGGGCTGTATGTATTGGAGTATTGTCTTCCAGATTGTTGGCCAGCTTGGAGTTCAGACTGCTGTCCATATTGACGCACAGAGTTTGGATCGTACTGTTGTCTCTGACCATTTTGCTGTCTGCTTTGTTGTTCACTAGTTTGTTGTTGATAAGCCCGCTGTTCGGACGCTGCACGACTCGGTGCTCCACCGAATGAAGCAACGTGTGTATTGTACTCAATATGTGGCCTGGCATCTTCGTCACTGCTGCTCCACTGACGGTTTCCAGCTCTTTGTTGAGAATACTGTTGAGCACTTGAACCCTGTCGGTTTAGATTATACTCGGTGCTGGTCTCTACAACATGAGGCCTGCCAGCTGAATCGTAGGTGACAGTTCGATTTCTGGAAGAGACAACCACTGATGGCCCTTGTGAGCCATCATTTCGTGACGAACTATTCCATGATGATGATGTGGTCCAACTGCTTCCACCACTACCACCGCCAGTCATATGGCCCTGAGCAATAGCCGCAGCGGCTGCTGCTTCCTTGGCTCGCTGTTCATGCACAAAAGAAGCATCACCGCTTGCTTCATGCTTCGCTTCTTCATCTAAACGACGTTTTTCTTCTTCGGATAGAATTTTAGTTCCCGAACTACTCGACGTAACTGACGAGGAACTGCTACTTCCTCCTGATGAGTGTTCAATATGAGAGAAGCTCGATGAAGAGTTACGAATAACAGCTCCAATCGATACCAAGTAGCTTTTTCTGGCCAGTTTCTGGTCAATCTGAAGATTCAAAGGATTCACATTGATATGTGGTTCGCAGACGATATTTCCGTCGGTTTCCGGCTGGTTAAGAAGGTACATCAGAACATCGTCGCCTAGAGTTTGATATGGATAGTGGATATTAACGACAGCCTCTTCAATGCGCGAAGGACCATTATTTCGGATATTAAAGATGTAGACGACATCTGGTCCCAAATCGCTTTCCTTGGTGGCGTTATCCAGCGCTGTATATTCGGATGCGTCATAGTGACCGAATTGTGGAACAGTAGCTCTAGGGAAAGAGAAACAGAGAATTAAAATTTTCAAACAAATGAGTGAGGTCAATTTACCCTTCAATTGCAAGTTTTGTTTCCACCCACATTCCAATGCTCTTTCGAATGATATTATCGAATCCGGATCCTTCCTTTTCCGGGTTTGTCGAATTCGCTTCCATGAAGAAATCATAGCTGGACGCCATGCCAACCTTAAGGGCCGATGGAATCATGATAACTTTGAAGTTAGCCTTTGCGAAAAATAGAAGGTATCAGTTAGATTTTGCTATCAATTCGATGGGGTGCTTTTTACTTACCACTTTGCCGGTAGGCAATGGATTTCCGATATCACACTTCAATGTGTAGTTAGTAGCTTGAGATGGAGCAGCACAAGCAATCAGAACTCCTCGATTATCGCCGATTATCGAAATCCTCTTAAAGTCCAATTCTTCCGGCATGGTCATATAGAAGCCGGCTTCGAAAGCGTCTTCTCCAAAGTTCGAGACCAAAACTTCTACCTCCAAAGGTTGCTTGGAGCCCAACAGGTACTTATTAACAGTTCTGAAAAGCGGATTATTTATATTCGTTCAAGCCCAATGTTTCCTATTTGATGTTTACTTAATTTCTAATCTCAGATCCGGAACACAGATATTGTCCATTCCACAATTCTTTTGGATATTCATCGTATCCCTCTGAATGATCTCTCGATTCTGATCTATAACCGGTTCCAAGTACTCACGCTTAATTCGTTCACTTCGTCGATCATCTAAACTATTCCTCAACTGATATCGAAGTTCGACCTCCAGAGGTGTCAATTTATCACGGATATTGTCCATCAAGTAGACGGTTTCATTTTGACAGAAGGTCTTACCGCGCTGCAGGCGAATTGTTGAATTCCGGATATTTCGTCCTTCGGTTCGAATGAAGAACATGCGAGGGCTCTTGATCTTACGCGCGTCAAGAACCAGCGAAACTTGGAATTCTGTCAAGGGAATCCATCATGAGTCATATTTTAATGTTTGAGAAAGCTTGACTTACCTAGAATCTCTGGTAGATTGATGCCATTATATCGCCAACATGAGTTGACATTTGTGCATGGCACATCATTGCCATCGCGTGTCTTGCAGGACTTCTCTTCCAAATCGATGAGTTTTGATGCTTTCATAAAAGAAGTACTAGCATCGACCATCGCTACCGGTCTGGATCTGAAAACTAGTACCTGATCCGAAGCATAAGCACCAACAGCCAAATCGGGATACAAGTTCCCATCCAAGTCAACTCCTCCAGATAGTGAGAAACCAAACGTCCTCGGAGGAACAGCTCCGATAATATCTTCGGCGAAAATAACCTGTGATGGCTTCGGCAGCGGTCCCTTCGACGAACCATGAAATACATAAACAGCACCTCGACCATTCGGGCCATCATACGGAGCACCAACTGCGAAATCTCCAAAATCATCTCGATTGATGTCACCCAAATTGGTCAGAGCCAGACCGAAACGACCCTTCGAATTTGTTCCGTCTCTGAATTCCTCACGAGTGAATTTCTCTGTGGGATTCTTGCCCTGCATCATAATGTACACTCTGCCCACATCATATTTGCCCTCATTGTTGGGTTCACTGTACATTGGAGCACCAATAATCAAATCATCATATCCATCACCGTCCACATCGCATGTGGCCAGTGAATAACCGAAGTATGCACCAATTTGCCAGCCGGTGATGTTGATTATATTGTGCATGTGCCACTTGTAGATTGCAATTTTGCCGAGAAGACCAGCACCCCGGGGAATACCCAAAGCAACATCCTCTTCGCCATCGCCATCAAAGTCACCAGTGACGGTGGAATAGCCCAAGTAGGAGTCATCGTCTTTGACACCACCCTGGGTCGTCGAATATACCCTGCTTTTTGGATGCATGATATCATAAGAGTATGATTGACCTATAAAATGGGGAAAGAGCAGTTAGGATCTATAATTTTGTTTACAAAAAGTACATTTTTGTATGGCATGATATTTTCAGAATGATGGATGAACTTATGGTTTTAAGACTGGCAATGCCATTTTTGTTTGTTTTGAATTTGAGTAAAGCCAAAAAAGACCCACACTGCCAAATCCTTAAACCCTGTTTTTTGTTAACTTATATATACAATAATTTCTGATTGGTATAATGAAAATGAGAACAGTCGCTTAAGCAAATCGCCATTGTAAATTGTTAGTAAGACGAGTAGAAAACATTTATGTCAAGTCAAATACACAGAAAAGTTAATGCTAGTTTTTAGAGGAGTTAAAGGGGAAGATAAGTACCAATTTAGGTGTTTCTTTTTGTTTGTGTAAGGACTGTTTAAATTTTGTTTCATTCTTTTGTTTCGGTTTCCTGAACGAAAATTGTACGATTTCGAATTTCGATCATATTTTATCTGAAAAATATCTTTTTAGATTTGGAGAGAGTTTAATCGCCTAAATGCGAAGTAAAACCTAATAACGAACCCACCAATCTGACTTGAATGTGCTTAAATATTCAGAAAATTTTTCGGTAAGCAGATTTCGTATTGAAAACGATTCACAGCTCTGCCTTTTACTTTCTCAACTCCGATTTTTTAAGAAAGCCAAGTTTCAGGGCAATTTTAAGGCACCAAAATCTCCGTTTGCTAATGCCATGCTTTCGAAATAATGATTCAACTCTGAGTTAACTCATGAAAGTAATTGGGTTATGGTAAGCTAGCCTGTTAGACTTTGCTAATACAATTGCTTGCAAAACACTAGTTCCCAGGAAAAACTATCTTTTTTTTACAAAACTATCCTGGTTTATATCATTGAGAGCCATAATTATCAAGAAGAGTGCAATTTCCTTCATTTTTCAATATTCGTTGGAGACTCGAAATGATGAGAATCATGGAGAACGAGCAAATTTTAAATTATAACTATGAATTTAATTTGAAGTTTTTCAGAGAATTACGATACCCACATCCAAATTTTTTGTTTGAAAAATAAAAGAAATTATTCTATTTTTAAAAATATTTTGAAAGTGGGACTAACACTAATTTCTTGAGACCTATATCTTATTTATTTGTTGACCATAAAATTAAATATAAACTAAACATTTGCCCAAAACCCCAAAAAGAATATTTTTCCTTCCGTTAAACGTAGATCCTTCAAAAACGTTAACAAAACTCACAAAATTATTAATCTTAACCTAAAATCTTTTGGAATCACAGCAAATCTAGACACAGCTGACACGTTACCAACTAACTCATTCTAATTAGATTATACGTCAATTTAAAACAAAATCCAAATAAAGTCATTTCGTAAATTATGCAAATAATCACGCTATAGTCCATTACACAAAATAAACACCAAAATTAGAAGTTTACACACTACAGGGAATTTAAACATGAAACATTTAATGTAAATATATCCGTAGCCATGCATTTGTTAAAAAAAGATACTTAAATTGTAAAATCTTAAACAATCAATTCCAAAATGAAAAAATAATCAAACAAAAGATATTCCTTTTCAAAAAATAAAATAGGTTGACCATAAAAAGCATTAGAGCCATTTCCAATTAGGGTTTTAATGGAAAGCAGACAACAGGAGTATAGAAGAATAAAGCAACGTTTTTTTTTTATATCAAGATCTTATAATATTATTTTTAATGTTAAAGAATCTATTAGGTATGAATGTTTAACCGAAACGCTTTAAAAACCGTTCCTGTATGGTTTTGATTAGAAATGCGTGGCTCAAGAGCGTTCCAGATGCTCGTTTCTATTTCGAATGCAGTGATGAGTTAATGTGAATTTTCTATATTTCTTTTGCGGGAAAGCCGTTGTTAATATTTTGTTTTAAGTTTTAGAAAAAAAGCCCAAATGTTCAGTTTGTATTTTTTAGTTAGAAACTTAAATTTTCCTTTTATTGTTTTTATTCAGCTTTGTTAAGGTTTTTTTTGTTTTGTTTTTGTAGAAGCGCATCAAATATTAAAACAAATATTTTACCTCAAAAGAAAATTTGTATTACTCCGATGTGACTTAAATGACAATAACTTTTAAGAATATTCCTTGCAACAAATTAATTGAAGAAATGTTTGCAAGTCGATAAAAGGCCACATCAAAGTATAATTCAAATAATTAAAACAACCAAAAAATTTAAGTTTTGAAAATTAAAAAAAAAAATTAGATGAAAACTAAACTTAAAGTTGATTATTTTTTTTTATTATTTTTTTTTTGTATATCGTTTACCTCCATAGCCGAAATCTTGATATATTGGCGGCTTGTACGGATATTTTGAATCAGCGTCAATTGAAAATGCTTGTCCTGTTGGTTTTTAATGAATTCGTTGATCCAACAAAAATTAATGCATTTCATATAAATTCGATTATTCGGCGATTTTTAAAAATGTTTTTAAATTTTTGTTGCAATTTTTTTAAAACATTTATTCATAAATGTATACGTTGGGATAGATAGTAGAGAGGGGGCATAAGGTCACAATAAGGCAACACAACACAACAACAGTCGCGCACATTACAATGAAGGGGGTGCAGATACAGGCAGGAAACGAGAAGATATATATAAAAATAAAAGTAAAGTAAAATAAGAAACAAAAATAAATAATTACGAAAATACGAGACTCAATTTGAACTAACAAATGTATCAAAAATTACTAAAATTAAATAATTTTGTTTTCTGTACTTCTACGGATGTTAGATTAACTACAACTTATGAACTATGTTTTGTTGCTTATCTTCACTGACTCCCATGAATATTCTCGACAAAAATCGAATCAATTAAAATTTAAATGTGAGTAAACAAACTCATTTAGATTTATTTTGTTATGCCCTTCAAAGAGGACGATTACATCAGATGAATTTCATTGATTCGATTTCTCCCTTTTTTTTTTAAATTAATCACACAACAAGCAATTCTGTCTTTAATTCTCAAAATACTTCCTAAGATATTCATACAAAATATCCTCATTCAACTCCCCATCGCAGTTAGTCAAATTAAAAAAAAAAGATTAAACTTATTTATTAACTACAAATTCCATGAAATCATTTCGTTCAATTAAATTTCATCAGAGTAAGAACGAAAACCATTCCTTGCTCCAATTTAATTTGCAATTGAAGATTCCAGAGTAAGTGGGAGTGTATAAAAGTTTTTTTAATTTTTTAAATTGGTTGACAAATCGATTTGACTTTGTTAGCACGTCATCATGCTGACCTTTGAACCTTACTTGATTAAATAATAATAAATTTATTGTTACAGTTAATTTCATCGTGATTTTAATAACCAAAATTTTACTTTTAATGTAATATTACAAAACTGGAATTCAATACTTTTTTATGTTATCTTAGTTAAAAAATTACAATTTTTGTTTTATTTTCTTAAATGCAGGAAAATTTTTTTTTCAGGTACTGGGGATTAAGGGAATAAAGTTAAATCTATTCTTAATCTATTCCCAATCGTTATTTAATATTTAATACAATTTTTAATATAAGAATTGAATCTACTTTTTGTTAAGAGTTATAAAATACGTTAACAAAGGACATACCTTGCCAATACCAGCTGCCTGGAGCACCAATGAACAAACGGTCACCTTTCTATAATGGAAAAAACAGTTTAAAAATTTTGTAATTGGGATGTTAAATTTAGTAAATAATACTGATTTTTTTTAATTGTTTTTGAAATGGAACACTTTTTAGTTGGACGCTTGACTGTTGAAGTATTTTCAGTTAACAACCAACAGTATTTGCCCACAATTTCAAATTTAAATTGCAACGATGGAAAAGGCAAAGCATATTAAGGTGATTTACATATATGTAGTACGAATAAGGAACATATCTCCTTACTTGACCATATGACCGAAGCTGAGCTAAATAGTTAACTGATATGCATTTCTAGAAGTGTGAATAGGGTTCTTGATCACTGCCTGAAAAGTTAACTACAGAAGATAGATACCTTAAAGAAGAAGTAACCGTTTCACATGCTGAGACGGCAATGAGTTTTCCCTTTTTCAATTCTGAATTAGGCAGTATCATATTTTCCACTTGATAGTCCATCGAATGGAACTATACAATAGAATTCTGAAAAAAAATTAATTTGAAACATTAAGTGCAATAGTCTTTCATTCTCCAAAAAAGTTGGAATACCAAAGCAGCGTTGTTTCATAAAACTATTTATATACGCGAATGAACTGGGTGAATCAGTATCCGAAGAAGCCAGCTCTTTGGCTAAAGAAGCAGGTATCGATCAAATGACCACACAAAAATGTATGCCTACTTTTGGCACAACTTAAGGTACTTATGTGTTATTAAGCCTGTTCAATGAGTCTGTGCTGGACTGTATTAGACAGAAAAGTACAACATTTTCCTGTTCAATGACACTTATTCTGTGCTAGAGTGTTCTAGAACAGTCTAGTTTGCTGTTCAATGACTTTTTCTAGAACAGTTAAGCGTAGGTTAGCGTAAAAAAGAACAGGATTTTCTGTACTTGCTTTTGAGGAAGAGTAACCTAGAACAGAATCATGACAACTGTCAAAGTGTAGTTTTTTGTCTTTGTTATTATTTTATGTTTTGAGGTTAAGTGAATTAATTCACTTAAGGCAATAATAAAAGATTCTTTGGTTTTGCTTCTAAAATAGTAAGTATTTATTTGTTTGATTTTTTAAAGATTTAATTCCTTAAATTAATTACATTTTCAAGCATGTGTTGAAGAAAACAATGTAGGAAGTTTTTTTTTCTTATTTCAGTTTTCACAGATGACGTTTCGATGACTGTTCTAACTTTTCTGACATTTCTGTGCTTATCTGTTCTAACCCACACTTTTCTGTACTGTTCTAACCTACACTTTTTCTTATTGACAAACTTATTTAAGTTTTCCCTTTAAAATCCCAGAGCATACAACCAGGCGGCATCGATATGATTAAATCTGATAAAAATAATAACTTATCCTAAGCAGTTCACCTATTTCCTTTTTTTTAATGCAAATATCTTCTTTTCTTAACAAACCAAAATTGTTTTTAATTCGAGATGACTTATCTATTCAAAGACAAAACTGGTAGATCTATAAATCTCCATAAATCTTATTCGAACCGATAGACAACTATACTCTTTGCAATAGCATAAAAATGTTCATCTCACGCAAAACGAAAATAAAATTGGGAACAAGAAAAAAAATCAAATCGTGAAATCTGCCAGACGCACGAAAAAAATGTATTCCTTGCAAAAAAGTTTACAAACTCAAATCGTAGGGGAAAAAGGGGTCTCCTGAATGAAAGTTTAAATAAGTTCATAATTTTGTAAAAGTTTTTTTTTGTAAGAAAACCAAGTTTCTATTGAGTTTCTTTCCTTTCTCGGTTTTTTTTTCAGACTCGAAATGATGAGAATCATGGAGAACGAAGAAAATTTTAAATTAAAACTTTGCATTTAACTCGAAGTTTTTCAGGTTATTATAAAAAAAAAATATCGAAAAGTTAAAAGAAAACAATCCTGTTTTCAAACATTTTTCAACAACGTGACAAATACCAATCTTTAGTGAACTAAAACTTAGTTTTTTGTTAATCATTAGATCCGTAAAAATAAAACTTAATTTTTGCCAAAGACACAAAAAAAAAACTTGAAAAAAACGTTTTTGTACCCCCAAAGAATATAGATACAGAAGAAGAAAACATAAACAAATTCAAAAAGTTATTTATCTTAACCTAAAATCTTAAGGCATCACTTCAAAAACACAGGTGACAAAAGTATTTGTGTCCTTAAAATTAAGACTGTTCTATGAATAGAAATGAAAGAAGGATATCCTTTGATTCCCTTAGGGACTCATTTTGTAATATTTAAATTTTCGTTTGACTAAAGATCCCTAGATTGAATAAACGACACGACAATCTCTCTCTTTTTTATTTAACGCCCATCTGTAAAGTCCGAACATTAAACACGTTTCCACAATGAATAGCCCATCGCACGTGAATCCTTTTTATAGGATCCTCTAGCGAATGTGTTTGTATTTAAAATACGTTATCGTGATATGTTTATGCAAATTATGCCAGAAGAATGTTAAAAATCTTACACCAAAAGACTTAATCTTGATGTGGGAGTTGGACTTACTTACCTTACTAACACCTGCACTGAGACCAGCTTGGCAATAACCCTGTCTATGATATCCAAAATAATCTGCAACAAAAGAAAAATAATACTTTATTTCCTAAGTGCACGCTACCCGATAAGTAACACCTTTGCACAAATTACAAGCCTGAAATGTCTACCCGCAATTTATTTTTTCTCTCTCTAACAGCACAGCAAATAAGTTAGATC